>JAJLRJ010000012.1:30140547-30740547 GCA_024195265.1 Dendrophyllia cribrosa
GTCGGTAGAGGGGTAGCTGGTGGTGCAAAACCTTCAGGGACAGTGTAAATATTGTAAATATTGAAAGAACATGGCTTTATACCACAAACACTCGTTTATGTCAGAGAAACTTTATATCCTTATAAGCATATTAGCAAAGTTTGTTTTGTTCGAATACAATCACGTGGTTGGGTTGAGAGAGACTCAGTCTTACAATATTGATGAGTCAGTGTAATATAATTATGCATTGATATCTATGTAAAGCGAAATTTATTAATTAAATCGTTATTTGAGTTGTAAATCAATCTCTTACACCAAAAAATTGAAAGCTACTTTTGAGAAACTTTTGGATTTTGGGGCAACTTTTGAGCAACTTTTAGAATTTTGGAGCAACTTTTGAGCAACTTTTTTGGAAAATTGGAGCAACTTTTTGAGAAAATTGGAGCAACTTAGGGACAGCCCTACAGAAAATCAGGATAGGTCACTGAACAAGGATTCGAGATAAAGAGAAATATTTTATGTGCATTTTATTTCCGGTTCGTGCGATTTTATGCAGTACTTCATTTCCAGTGAGCTGCGTGTGCTATGTTTTGATAGGAAAATCAGCTGACTTGTGGCGCACTTTGCTCACACATGCAGCTAAAAGCCCTTTCCAGCCTCCTTAACAGCTGATATATATTAACCTGTGATCACACCCTTCCGCCGACTTTCGCACACTCACACTCTCCCGCTCCGAAAAAAAGAGCACCTGATCGCAGGTTAGATATATATATATATATATAGGTCACACTTCTGTCACGCCTGTCCTCGAACTCCATATCAGCCGTTTTCACAGGCTAGGGTTACTTAGGTTTATAATAATAATAATAATCAAATATTTATGCAGGATAACCTTCAGTACTGTAGTACTGTTATCAATGGGGTCCTGCTAACTAATAAAAGATATACATAAAAGGGAAATCATGTACTAAGTTAAACTCTAGTTAAAAACATTAAAAACAAATTAAAGCCTTACAAGTAAAAATCATCTAGTGTTACTAACTAAATAAAAAAAACTCTAGTTAAAAATATTAATAACACTCTATAAAACCTTACAAGTAAAAGTTGTCTAGCGCTTTTCTAAATAAATAAATATATTCCTAAATATAGATTGCACTTATGCCAACTCTCCTGGATTATCCGGGAGTCTCCCGGATATGGAACAAATCTCCTCGTCTCCCGGATCGCCAAATCTACCGGATAAAGCAACTTTGGATCTTTTCTCTACAAAAGGCTAAGATTTTCACCCATATTTTCCCAAAATCTCCAAAACATCCATGCTCGTTCAATTTCATCGTTAATTTAGCTGTACAACATTTTGCAGATACCTTACTTTTAAAGGTGAAGAGACTAGTTGAAACTATCTACTCAAAAGATCCACATAAATAAAATTTGACTATAAAGAAACTTGGCATCCAGTGATTTATCTTCCACATTGGTTAAATTAACATCCACTGACAAAAGATGATCATGGTTGTAGTACCATTCACCATTGTAGCTACTTTGTTTTCTTGATTAAGGTCTTCAGGGTTTCATAACGAATCCCTCGACTATCAATGTTTCTGTAAAGACTTCCAGGAAATGTTCACAAACAGTTGGTTACCCTGTGCAAAAAGCAACCCAACCACGTTCCCAAGGTCCTCTCTCAAATTGAAGAGAGAGGACCCTGGAACAAGATTGGAATTGACCGTGAAGGCCTGGGGAAAGCCACTTTGCTGAGTCGTTGAAATACGGATCAGTATAACACACAAACCTTTTCATTAAAGGCATCTTACAATGCTATAACTTTAGAACCAGACCACGAGACAACGCTAAAAGCTCACCACATCACAGGGCGAGGAGAGATCATATTTTGATCACGATAAATTAAACAGTCCTCCACTATGGGCGCAGCAAACAGGAAGAATATCGAGAAGGAAACTCGTCGTGCGGCTACTTCTGTGGACAAGCAGAGAAAAAAGCAAGAGATTAACAGTAGCAAAACACGTTCAGCTTCTGTGGACATGCAGAGGAAATATGCCGATGATCTATTAACAAGAAAGGTATTTGAAGCTGCGAAGTCTGGCGATGCTGTTTTACTGAGTGAAGTTCTTCAAGAGTTGAACAGTAGCGAAAGAATTTCCGCATTTATCGAAACAAAGATGGATGCTTCTGTGCTTTTTTGGAATAGGTTTGACAAAAGCAAAGTAACTCCACTAATAGTTTCTGTTCAAAATGGAAATCTTGATTGTGTGCAAGTACTTCTGAATTTCAATGCTGATATTGAAGGTCGAGGCGATGATGTCTTGATCTTTAATACGTGTCCATTTAGAGGTTGTACACCTTTATTTGTTGCTGCTGCTTATGGACGCCTTGATATTCTGAGTTGTTTGATTGAAAATGGAGCTGATGCCAATGCAACAACAAACGACTACTGCACACCTCTGATGATAGCGAGCAAATATAATCATGTCAATGTAATTACATTCCTTATTGAACACGGGGCCAACATGGATCTCAAAGATAAAACTGGTCAAACAGCTCTTCACTATGCCGTTTATCACAACAGTGACTGTTTTGATGTTTTGTCTTGTTTGATTAAAAATGGAGCTGATTCTAATGCACATACAAATGAAAACTGCACCCCTCTGATGATAGCAGGCAGAAAGGGTGACGTTAATATGGTAACCTGCCTCCTTGAACGCGGAGCTGACATTGATCATCAAGGCAAAGATGGTGACACAGCTCTTCACTATGCTGTACGTTATGACCAATGGGACATTTTGAGTTGTTTGATCAAACATGGAGCTTCTCAACTGTATAACAATCAACGGTTAACACCGCTCTTTTTAGCGAGTGACTTGAGGAATATTTCATTAGTAGAAGCTTTAGTTGACAAGCCATTTTGCCCAAAAAAACTCAGAATTGAAGCTTTAGAGCTTCTTGGTACCTCTCTTGCTATGAAATCTCTTTTTGATAAGGATGTTATTCAAGGGTTTGAGTACATAAAGTGGGGCATGGAAGAAAGGTTTGCCGATCCTTCACATTCTCTGTTAAAACAAGCAATTGAACCTGTGGAAGCTTATCAGAATAGAAAAGAGAGTCAAACTATTGATGAACTTGCTCTGATAGAAGGTGACAGAAATGCCATCATCATGGAAAGCCTTGTCATTAGAGAGAGAATCCTTGGAAAAAACAGCCCAGCTCTTGTTGGTCCGATTCGAAGTGTTGCTGATTACTACAAGACCTTGGATAAGTCAACATCCATAGGATTGTATAGATGTGCAATGATGATAGCCCACAGCTCCAATGAATTAGCCTTCTCAGATTTATGTCAACTAATTTTGTTTTTAATGGAAAAGGACCAAAGTAATGATCCTCTGAATCAAGAGGACTTTCTTGAATTACTTGAGCAAACAGTTGTTGAGTGCGAGATACAACGAACATTGAGAACAGAACTTGGTAAGTGTGGCAGAGACAACCCCAACCACAGTCTGTTAAGTACTACAGAGAACCTTGTGCACATGATTGCTAAATTTAAAAATTGTGAAAAGGGCAAGACTTCATATGTATCACCATTGTTGAAAAGACTTTGTTGGCTAAATCCCCGAGGTTGTCATGGCAATACATTGTTGCATAACGCTGTTGAAGACCACCATATACATTTTCCATATGCTGCACACATTGAAACAGTGAAGCTTCTTTTGAATGCAGGGATTGATGTCAATGCCATCAACGACAAGGGTGATACTCCACTTCACAGAGCTGTCACTTTTGTACCCAGCAATGATGATGAGATCCATGTTTTGACTGACATGTTGGAGGTTTTGTTAAATGGAGGTGCTCATCATGATTTTGTCAACAATAATGGTAAAACAGTCATGGACATGGCTCGAACTGATGAAGCACGCAATATTCTTTTGGAGAAAAGAAAACTAGAGTTAAAGTGTATCAGTGCCAGGGCTGTAAAAAAGTTTGGACTTCCTTATTTGGGAGTTGTACCCAAAACACTGGAAAAATACATCAGCCTGCATATTTAAAAATCAATTTAGGAGTAATAGTATTGGCCATTAACAGCTGAGCTATAAGGTCACACTTCTGTCACACCAATAACTTTGTTGCATTATGTGAGTTGGTATGGCTGTGGTATGTTGCTTGCTGTGCATGTTGGTATATCTGTGCTTTTGTAGGCCAGTAAATGGAGATTCCACACATTCCCTTGGAATTATCGTTTCTTACATTTTCAGCATTTTAAAATAATTATCTCAGTCATGAAACTGGTACTTATTGTTTTTTCTTTTAAAATGAAGTTTAACCCATTCACACCTGAGGATTTTTACGTTTTTGAGTGATTTTCTGCATACACACGCCCCATAGCATTTCATGACTTCATATTTGGAGTTACCATTGAAAGTGCTGCTGTTCTAAAACACTGAAGGCTCGAGTTTACTGGAAACGTCATTGTGACGTACTCATTTTGCTTGGTTGATTTGCAATAAAGGGTCCAATATGAATTATCTACGATTTTTGGTAAGTTCACAGCCATTTTTCATCTTTAGTAGCTGCCTGGTGAGCATCATTAAGCTTGGAGGTAGTTCTGAGTCCACTTCTCAATGAAGCGAGTTAGGTGTTGTACTTCGTTTACGAATTTGGCTCGTTGCTCGTTGAACTGGAAAAATGGCCGCCTGGAAACGAAGTGGCTTTGGGACTCGACTCTGGATGAATTTCTCGACCTACCGCGGCATATTTTGGAAGTTGCGACCACAGGAGAATACAACAAGCGCGAAATTTCGGCGGTGGGTCGGAGTGGCTGTGGACTTAGTATAAATATGAAATGTGTGGGGAAAGAATGGAACGCTGTCAAAATTTTTGGCTTTTTCCCAGCATGCAGTGCGGTGGTGATGTTGAAAATCGAGGCAAGGTGAGTATGCACTAGTATAAGAAGCTGTAGCTAGGCCCGAGCAACGAATAAGAGCAAAAAAATTCACTGCTAAGCTAGGACTAGGACTGAATTTTGCTGTAAATGTTGACTTTTGGGTTTGCCACGATGATTTGAATAAAAAAAACTAAAGGCAAAAACGTGATTTTTGTTGTTTTTCTATGACGTTAAAAACGGTAATTTTTGTTATTGTCCAAATTCAAACGCTGATATTCTGCAAAAATCGCTGACTTTTTTGTGTTTATTGGGTATCTCAATTTGAAATACTTTCTACTCAATGCTCACAACTGCTAGTTAAGGCAATGTTCGCACGATTGAGAAAGTTACAATTTTTTAAAGCAGTGGAGTCTTGTACGGGCGGTTACGGGCGGTTCAGGTGTCAATGGGTTAATAAATATTATTATTTTCTTTCATTCCACAACCATGACCTTAATTTGGGAAAACTGAAAGGAAAATTAAAAAAAATGCAGCCCTTTAAGTACCAGCTTCACACAGTTCATGTGGTAGGTGTTGGCTGGGGACTACAAACTATAGAGTTGTATTTTGTCATGAAACTGTTACAAACAGCTTTGTTGCAATATTGATCATGGCAAGTTATGTCACAGCCTTGTTCAATAAATATTTTGCTTCTTTTGGCCCACCATCTTATGAACACTACATGTAAATAGTTACGAGTCTCCGATCATCGTCTGTTGCCATTCCGACTAAATGTAGCCTTTTCCAGGCTTTCATATAGCGTGGAGTGAAGAAAAGGAGGCATGCAAAGAAAAATGTTGCAAGTGCTGACAGCAGGAGATAGATTTACTCACAATTTTCCCTTTGCATGGCTCCCCACCATCTGAACGCTTGTAACAGGCTAGACTAAAATAATTATTGTCTATTGATGTTGTTACAGGCCAGGAAAGAAGATAGATAGTTTTTTCAACAAAATACATGTGCTGAGGTTGAGTAAGGAAATGGTGAAAAATCCTGACTGGTGCTTCAGTGCTATTTCTTTTGTCAGAGCCAATATTCAAAGATACATGTACAGTAATATCAGAATAATTATAATTACAGTGTGACACGTCTTACCTTAGCATCCAACAACATTTTTTAAAAGTTTCCATGATATCACCAGCTAACAGCGAACACGTGTTAAGCAAAACAAGTAAATCAAATCTTGGCGTTTTGTAAGTAACTTTACACTCCTGATAAACACGAAGCAACAAGATTTGTTTAATTGTGCTCAACTTTGCGAGGTGTGCCCGTCAATTGAATTTGCATTCTCTGATTGGCTAACTTGTACAAAAAGTTTGTTGGGTGATCACGGTAAGGCGTGTTGCACTGTTCTGATAATAGTTATTATAAAATTCATTAATAATTCATAAAGAAAGTACAAAAGAAATGAAAATTTAATGAAGGTTTGTAAACCCCAATACAAATCAACTGAGTTGATGAATTATTAAACAGTAGCATTAACTATTGATACAGACAACTGCTCAGCTAATTAGTATGCATTAACTTTTCATACAGATCTCTACTCATTGTTTCATTTCATAAGTACGATAAAATATTCGCGTCTGATCTGTATGGGCGTTTACAATGGCTCGCCTTCAGCTCGCCATTGTAAACGCCACGCCCATACAGATCTCCCGCTCATATTTTATCTACTACTTATTACTCTATCAGAGAACATAAGCAATATGTAATTAATTAATATTATTGTTACATGTCCATGAATACAATTCTATGATCGTCCAAAGCAAAACCAGGCCTCAAATGAACAATAAATTGAGTTTCATTTTTTTATAATTACACACTACAGTAATAATGAAGGGGTGCGCAGAATAAGGCCCTAAGTAACTTGTGATGTAATGTCGAATTCTCCCTGTGTTTCACAAGAGAATACAAGGCAATTTGGAATGAGAATTTAGCTGTTTATCAGAAGTCACTTAGGGCTTTTTTCCAGGCACCCCTACAGTTGCACCTCCACTAACAGACACCTCTGGTAGACGGACACTTCCCGTTAGCGGACACTTGGTCATGGTTCCAGCCACATACAAATACTACATACAGACACCTCTTAAGCGGACACTTTTTCTGGTCCCGATGGTGTGCGTTTATGGGAGTTTAGACTGATTTTACAAAGGAATAAATTAGGTAGAATGACATGTTTACATTAGTAGGGAAGAAAATACAAATTTTTTAGAGAAATATAACAAGATACGTGCACAATGACCATAGTAGCTTCAATTTCAAGTTGGTGGCTCTGTGATATAGTCTACTATAGGGAGACCCCCCCCCCCCCCCCCCCCCCAAAAAAAAAATCTACGAGAACAGATCCCCCATACATGGGCCTCTTCCAATGAAAATTACTTCACATCAAGTATTAGTTCAGTTTCACACTGCATGGGTTAGCTTGGTTATTTTAAGGCCAACAACAGATTGGTCAGTAGAGCTGTCATGTTTGTTAATTTCACAGCCTCTCACACAACATGCACTTTTACTTCACTGTACAAACAAAATACAATAAACTGCAGATGACTACGTAAAAAATAGACTTTGCGAGACACCATCATGACAAACCGATAAAGTAGGTGAACAGGTCATTGTGAAATCTATTTGCACTGGCTTTCTTGCCGGCGACATTTAGTTTGCTACATCTTGCTGATGAGTTGCAATAACAACTAAAGGACTGTCCACAGTTGCTATCCTACTTTATCAGTTTCTGTCGTCATGGTGTCTCACAAAGTCAATTTTTTACGTAGTCAGATCAGCCCTGCAGTTTATTATATGTTTGTTCATTTTTTGGCTGGTTAGGTCTCTCGCAGATCCTACATATACCTTTAGCAGCATTATCGTTTGTGGTCCTTTGCAGATTTCACTTTTATTTTCAAACAAAATACCCCCAGAAATGTCTGATCTCTGTGTTATACAGACTGTGCGGTTGTGGGAACAAGAATGCAACTAACCTTCACAGCATGGTGCAATCTTATATAATAGCTCAATTTCGATATATTAAAATTCAACATGAAACGCAAGACACTACTACAAGGCTTAAGGGAATAAACCATATGAATCCCTACTGTCACTCCTGACCCCTGAGCCTTGTAGTGATGTCTTCGGTTTGAAGTTGAATTTTAATATATTGAAATTGGGCTATAGATTGAAAAATAATTATCATGGGATACACGGTTCTGGGGCCCGTTTCTCGAAAGTTCCCACAACTTTTTGGGCCTGGAAAGCTATTTTAGGCGTGCAATGTTGACATTAAAAATTCAAATTTTGCTGGTTTTGAAAGCTAAGCAATAAAATTCTAGGTTGATGAGACAAGTCGGGCTGGTTTGTAGGCTAAAAACTACACTACAATTCCTGATAAATTCTAATTTTGAAATATAGCTCCAGGCCTGAAAAATTGGGTCATTCTGCATGTACCGGTACGCATTGTCTTCTACTGTTTGTGAGGTATTGTATTTTTGGTCTTGTTTTGCATTTGTATTATTGTCGTTCTTTGTTCCTTTTGTTTTACGTCATCTGTGCTCTGGTGCACACAGAAACAACCGAAAATTATCGGGACCTTTGAGAAACGAGCCCCTGTTTTTTTAGATCATTCCTCCCCCCAAACCTGCGATCAGGCCCTTTTTTTCAAAGCAAAAGGCAGCAGAAGCGTGGGGAGGGAAAAAATCTGGAAGGCTTTTGGCTCTTATGCTCTAAAAAAGGACACCTGATTGCAGGTTATCCCCCTTGTCCTTGGGATAAGTGTGGATCAGAAATTGGGCATTTTCAGTCACTGGTCAGTCGTAACTTGCCCTATCATCATCTCCATAGTGTTCTGTTGCTGTCATTGCACAACTCAGGTGCTACAGCCTCGGTTCTCATCACCTCACAGCACTTGAAGTACTGTGATCAAATAAGAACAAGTGTATCTTGAAAAATCTTAAAGATTACTTAATAAATATTACATACAACATGGACACCGCATTCAAGACATTTGACAATGACGACAAACAACACAGACAGATATTTGAAACAAATGACATCCTAATCACTGATGGAGAACAAACAGAAGCACAAATACACTACTGTACTGGACAAAATCACGGGAAACAGCAGAAATATACCATGTAAAGAGACAAAGAGCAAAACACATGCACAACAGGACACAACATACACAATCTAAACCGAGCAGTTACTGGGGAGAGAGCTTTTGTCCTCACCCCGGAGACGAGGCTCACTCCCTGAAGACTGGAACCTAGTTAGACAAACCAAAATGGCGGATGAGACGACAAAAACGAATGAAGAGAAGATAACTGAAAAACCAACTTGTACGTTCTTTAAAAAGGCGAATAGGAACCGCAATGTACGCAAACGAAAGGTGGAAAATTCGGACAGTGAAGATAATGATGAAACGACGGTGATTAGAAAGGAGAAAAAGACAATTTCTAACCCCATGTTTCAGAAAACGGATGGATTCGGTTCGAAGTCGAAATGTGAACCAGAGGAAAAAGACGTCGATGTTTCCTTTAAATCAACACGTTCTGCTATGCGAACAGGTCCACAGGATCTTGGAGCAACGGCAATCGTGGAGATAGATACCGAGTTTGATCGGGATGCACAAGCTCTGTTTGAAAAAAAGTTGAAGACAAACGAGGAGATTAAAGAGCAGGGAAACAGCTCGAGTACAACCAGTACAGATGATAAGCAGTATCGAGGATTGAATAACTACATGACTTTCTATGAGAAAAAGGGAACTGCACAGGGAAACGCTTCCAGTGGGATGGTCAGGTAAAAGATAACTAAAGTGCTTTGCATTGCTACGTGCATTGGGACATTCCATTTTTAACGAGGTGTATCAGGTGACCTGAAATCCCTAAGTTATTGAGGAATATGATTTTTACAATTTTTTTATCCGCACACTGCCTATGGAAGGCCAGATTCTAATACCTTAGTTTGTTGTTGTCGTCACCTTTGAAGATTGCATCCTAAATTTTGTCGGCTCTCCTGATAAAATATTCCATCACCCCTTGTTGCAGAGGGGGTGTGTCACCCCCTATATCACCCCCTGTGACTGAATCCCCCCTGAGAATAAGGAAATGAGATCAAAAAATTTAAATTTCCATAACACGGTAATCTCATTCACATTTGCAAAACTGTCCACAATACAGTAAAAACCCGCATAACAAACCTGTTAGGCTAAAATTTTCATTTCAAACCCCCTTTTCATAAGAACCTATTAATCCTAAAATTTTTAATAGGTTCTTATTTCACAAAAATAAAGGCACAGATGAAAATACAGAAAAAAAATTTAGTCTAGGTTTAAGTCAGTAAAATTCAAAGAATGAACTAAAATGAAAACCATATCATGTCTGCGCCAATACTGGATTACACAATGCAATTTATTGTATTAAGAATCAGGGCTCGAAATTAACTTTTTCGTTCAGAAGCCAACTGGCGACTAATGGGAACATTTTGGTCGCCAGATCGTAAATTTTGGTCGCCAATTTTATTCAATATGTATCTTACATAAAACACACTTAAATGTTACTTTGCATGCAAGAAAAATCATAGGTAGAAAGAAGCAGCATAGGAAAGACTTAAGAAAGTTAGCTACCAGTGTTCACGGCTGACATGTCTTTAGCGATGGTTTGTTCTTAGTTTTTCGAGATGCAGGTAAGCACAAAATGTTCCGAGTTCATAGTTTTCATAACTAGACAAACAAGGGTCCTTTACCCTTGCTTTTACCTCTTCACAACATACCGTAAACACCGGCGTATATAAGCTTAAATTAAAGCCGCACTCGCAGATAAGCCGCACCCCGAGTTTGAAGCTCAAATTTTTGGGGAAAAAGTTTTTTTTAAATAAAAAAGTAAGTCAGAGAATTGGCTCTAAGAAACGTGAGCTATACTTTGCTTCTATCCATCGAATCATCTTGTATTGAAAAAAAAAAAACCCACACTTGTGATCGCAGCTACGTTCGTTTTCCCGCCGTTCGTTCAGGCCACAACAAGCTTGGTAGCCGTGCAAATTTCTTGAGGACGGGTTAACCAAGATGGCCGCTTGTTTACAGACTTTCTTTGGCTTCTTTCGTTCGTCTTCGGTGTTCCTTCATTGCTAAAAGCTTCAAAATGTCCGACAAAGATAGCGAGCACTGTTTTAACACAGGTATTTTGACAATTTGAGGCTAAATTTCACAATTATAAACTCAACGCTCGCGTTTGTGTGTTGCATGTTCGATGCGGACCTTTTTGCTCAATTTGATTTTTGGCCTCAGAGGCGCTCTGGTAGCTCTGTGAGACAAACAAGACTAACTTTTCTACGTCATCTTAAGTTAAATAAGTTTTGCTCCACGTTATACACCTCAAATAAAGGCTCTCAAAATCTGGTCAACTTATATCACTGCAATTAAAAAGTACGATTGATAAACTATGATTTGCAGAACTCAGCGGATGTTAATACCGCAAATAAACCGTACCCCCGATTTTGAGCAAACATTTTGGGCAAAAAAGTGCGGCTTATATGCCGGTGTATAAACTAAAAGATTTATTTTAGTGCAGAAGTTTTTTTTTGTGGTTATCGGACAAAACGTGAGTCGCTAGCTGGCGACCAGTTCCTAAAATCTAGTCGCCAGCACTCAATTTTTGGTCGCATTGGCGACCAGTTAGTCGCAATTTCGAGCCCTGAGAATACAGTTCCACGTGTCTCTCTCATTTTCGTAGTCACATTTTTTGAAGCACATTGAAACTTCCTTGCATCTTTGTCATGCATCAATGGCTTTCCATATCACATATGCCCTGTAGTAGGCCCCTATCAAATTAAGAACCCATTTAAGAACCTAAGTAGCCCAAAATCCCACTAAATACCATTTCTATAAGAACCTATTTAAGCTAAGTTGGAAAAATCTAGGTTCTTATACGTGGGTTTTTACTGTATTGGTTGAACAGAGAAAACAAATTGTGATTTCTCCATTATGTCAGCTGCAGGTCTGTGTACTCTAATAGATCATATAGGTAATGACCAATCAAACTGTGCATAGAATTCAGTATAAGGCTTCTTAAGGCTTTGAAACGTCTGTACTTACTTAGACAGCTTAAGCGTGCAGATCTTGATAAGCAGTCACTTATTAAATTCTACTGCGTATGCGTAAGGTCAGTTTTGGAATACACTTGTCGGTCATTCCATTCCAGTCTACCGCAGTATCTATCCGATGAGATCGAACGCATCCAGAAGCATGAAAACCCTTAGTGCAAGAAGGACGGATCTATGTAGAAAACTTCTTAACTTCAATAGAACAGGATAGTCATCATATACTACGTAATCTGCTACCAGAGCCTCACATTCAAAAGTATGACCTTAGGTCTAATAGAAAATATCAACTGCCGCAAATCAAGACCAAGAGATTTAAATGCTCTTTTATTCCCTACTTTACTGCAGATGCCACATTTAAGCCTGCGTTTTTAATCTTGGAAGATTTTAAATAAATAATAATTAGTATATTTTCACCTAGTATTAATGATAACAACAGTTTTATCAGTATTTTATATTTAGATCCATTTTTATCTCAAGTCATTGTAAATATTTTTATTGATAGTAATTCAATCTACGGATTGCAAGTATCGATTTTAATAAACAATTCCTTATTCCTTATTATTCCTTATTTGCCTCTGATTGGTTCCTAGTTTAAAATATATCTTTATACTAGAAGCATTACAAAATACTGAGAAGATCTTGATCATCAGCTCATTAAATTTTACTTTCCTTTTCAGACAAGGACCTATCAGGGCCCCAGCAAATCTTCGCGCTACAGTTCGCTGGGATTATCAACCAGACATCTGCAAAGATTACAAGGAAACGGGTTTCTGTGGGTTCGGTGACAGCTGCAAATTTATGCATGATCGCAGTGATTACAAACATGGCTGGCAACTAGAGCGAGAATGGAAAGAGGGCAACTACAGCAAACAAGATCCTCATGCTTATGAAATTGATAGTGACGAAGAAGACGACCTGCCATTTGCATGTTTTATCTGCCGGGAATCATTCAAGAATCCGGTTGTTACTAAATGCAAACATTACTTTTGTGAAGCGTGTGCTCTAAAGCATTACAGGAAAAGCAAAAGGTGTTATGTCTGTGGCGTGCAAACTAATGGGATGTTTAACCCTGCAAAGGAACTTATAAAGAAGCTGAAAGCCATGGAGAGTGAAGAGAAGGAGGGAGAACATGAGGATAATGAGGAGGAAGATTAGGAATGGTGTTGCTTACAAACTAACAGCATACTTAATCCTGTAAAGGAACTAACAAGTACAAAGAAAGGGGTGGCGAATGGTAAATCTGAGACTCGCGGAGACGCCGAGACCCTTGTTTCAAAGTCTGAGACCGCGACCGCAGCTACGTTATAAATTCCGTGCCCAAGACCCAATGCGGAAAAAAACCGAGCCCCAGACTCAGTGCTAAAAATATCCAAATCACCTATCAAACAACAAACAAGGATGAAGAATGAGAATGCTTGACAAAAGTATCTAAGACACCGAGACCTTGATTCAAGAAAAAAATCTTAGACTCCGAGACAGAAAAAACACCAGCCAAATGAGACTTTGAGACTTAAAACAAAAGCTGCCGAGATTTCGAGACCGGACCAAAATTTTCCGAGACCCACGATTTTGAAGGTACCATTCACCACCCCAAAAGGAAATGAAAGCCATGGAGAATGAAGATAACAAGAAAGAATACAAGGATAATGAGGAGGCAAATTAAAAATGAGTTTTGTAAAACTATTTCAGACATGTGCGGCCATCGACACATTAACAGTTTCAGTGCTTTAGTGTAGAAATTGTTAACAAAACCATACAATTATTTTAAGTTTTCTTTTATACAAATAATTTATGTGTTTTGGCCTTTCAAAGTAATATTAAAAACTGGTGAAAGAGCCTCTTAAAGAATTCTCAGAGTGCCTTAATGACATGTCTGTATTAGTATTGCATAGAGCTAGTAAAAAATGATTGGCCTGCACATAGATGTCTCCAATTTCCATTGCTTCACGTAAAGTATAGGAAATACAAGATGTCTGCATGCAGGCTAAAAAAGATCTGATAAAACTTATACCCCGTTACACCTCTCAAAATCAGTCATTCTTTCATCCATAGTTTAAATATAGAAAATATGATATTTTTATAACTTGTACTGCCAATGCTGCCATGTATCAGTATTTCATTTGCCATAAAACGAGAAAACCTTGTTTAATGTACATACATACATGTAGCATTTATATTGTATATTTTGAAGTGTTTGATATAAAGCTTTGCAGGTTTTCAGATATTCTGTTTTAAAAACAAAGGAAATTGTAAATGTGATCAAGTGCATTGGTGAGTTATGTGAGTACAGGGGTGTAGCTAAGAACAAACTTAGCAGGCTCATTAACAAGTCCAGCTGTTTTTTCTGGCTTGTGCACCTTCAAAATCATCCCAAGTCTTTGTTTTCTAGTGAAATTTCAGCTGGTGATAAGTTCTCCTTCAGTTGGTGAAATTAGCCAGTAGCTGATTCTTAGCTACATCCCTGTAAGTATTGTGTCAGTGGGAATTTATAAAAAGAAAAAGCAAGAGAGAACATGAGTGCTTCTTGTAGTTCTCGAGTGGTTATATAACTCAACCATGCATGCAGAGCAAACAACTCTACTCTTTGTAAAATGTCCAAATCATTTGCATGCACTTATACTGGTGACCTACGCTGCATGTATCATAAGTCTTTGTTTAAAATTTGAAGAAATTGTAAATAATAAGCAAAAAATTGTAAAAGGTGTCATAGTGATTTTGTTCACAGACTTACGCATTATATTTCATCCACAAACTCAAAGGGTAGAACCACATAATTGTACAGCATAATAAACAGAACCACAGGAAAGTACTGCTCAGTAGCTTTCATTTGAATGGTCACACTTTAGGATTTTATCCACAGACTCAAAAGTTAGAACCACCTTGTACAGCATAATAAACAGTACCACAGGAAAGTATTGCGCAGTAACTTTCATTTGAATGGTCACACTTTAGGATTTTATCCACAAACTCAAAAGTTGGAACCACCTTGCACAGCATGATAAATACCATGGGAAATAGTGCTCAGTAGCTTTCATTTGAATGATTACACTGTAGGACTTCATCCATAGACTAAACTAAAAGGTAAGAACCACATTGTAAAGCATAATAAACATCACCACAGGAAGGTACTGCTTACTGCTTGGTATTTTGCATTTGAATGTTCATACTTCATGAGAACATGACCTTATTTGATGATTTTATTCTATATAATGACTATTAAAATTAAAATTTATTTGGTAAAAGTAACTCGTTTTTCTAAGAAAAAAAAATCGTCTCACAAACAGTTCACAATAAGTTAATAATTATTGAAATTTTACTTACAAAATAAAGATTTAACTTTTTAATTTTTTTTTTTATCAAAACGTTTAGATAATTTTTCAGCAACCAATTTCAATGGATAAACCCCCAATATTTCCTTAATTCCTTCAAGGGTGATCTCTAATAAATATGGCCGGATTATCAAAATTTACCATAATAGTAATTATTATTGTAGGCTTGTTTTGGTTAAATATTTGTTTACCTTATACAGACAAGTTTATTTGTTTTGTGCATTTCCTTTCAAACTTTGAACAAAACCTCGGCATGATTGACAGCAGCAAGCGAAATCCAATAAATTTCTTACATGTGATTGGTTGAAATATTGTCGCGCAATTCGCAAAGAATTGATTTTCCCTCCAAACTCCAGGTTTGACAATAGCGAAAAAATCTCTCGCTGCGTTGTTTTGAGTTGCCCCAGGCCGTGCTTAGAAAACATGTTGTAGCCAGATGAAAGATAAAGTGATTAAGAACGAAAAAATGATAAAATTCTCATAACTAAAGCGGCAATTGAAATTCAACTTGGTAATGCGAAAATTGATCTTGTTCGTTTGTGGTTCGTCCCCACAACTTCAACTTTCAAAGAAGAAAGTGTTTGTTGAAGATTTGTAAACGCTATCAAATGATAGCTTATAAGAAGGTAAGAGCATGTTTTCTTTTAACCGCTGAAGCAATAACGCTACTCGTTTTAATAACCTCTTATACCGCTCTTGAATCATTGCTTTGAATCAATATTTCACGGTTTTAATTCATCCCGCATTTGATATTCTACAGCAAAGGAGTAAAGTTGACCCGGTCAAGCAGATTCTAGCTCGACTCGAGGAGAAGCAAAGCAAGGTAAGATCAATCCTGTAATAATGTACTTTAGATATTGTTTTCTTTCTATAATCGTAATCCCCGTCGCGTTTTATTCTGTTGTTCTGTTATGGGCTTTGAATTGAATTTACGCAGTTGTAGTTCGGCGCCCGACATGAGCTTAAAAAGGCTTAAGTCCTAAATAATTTCCTTGTGCGAAGAAAAAATAAGCTTAGGTCGGTTTAATCTACAAACCAAATATTAAAAATCTGTTAATAGTATTGCTGCTGGGTTACTCTTATTGAAAAATTATTGGAACTTCCTACAGTTATGCAAACGTCGAAGGGAAATAAATTGATTAATCAGTAAGAGTTATGGATGTCGTGTCCATGGAAACCTGATCTTCATATTCAAACTCAAAGCTATTTTGCATAAAATTTTTGTGATATTTGCATATCTTGTCATGCATTCAAAGGATATGAGCCGTGAAAGAAAGTAAATTATCTGTTGAATACAGCTATTTCAATTTTAAGGTTGTCGGATGAGAACTTCAAGTGTACGCAACGAGACCGCAAGTTACTATGGGTAGTTGTAAATTGATCTTACACTGTAGCTTAAGTTCGCGGTTTTTGCGCTTGTTAGTGCGATGAGTGAGGTGGATATTAGCACCATAAACGTTTGCCTTCACTGTATGGACGAGGCATTTTAATTTGCTTTCGTCAACTTATCCTATTCATAAAAATCCCAAGGTACCTTGCGATCTTGTTGCGTACACTTGAAGCTATCATCCGACAACCTAAATTGAAATAGCTGTATATTGTAGAATGCATCAAGGATGTTTTCTGCTACATGTATGTTCAACAAGTCTGCAATAGAAAATGTTTTCTCTCTGTATGATTTATTTTGCAAGTTTTTTTTTTAATTTCCCAAATGAGTTTTTTATTTCTTAAAATTTTCCATTAGACTTCACAAATGAAATTTTGATTTCCAAAGTTTCTCATTTTGATTTACATGTATAATTTTAAAATCTGGGGACAGAAAAAAATACTGTTTCATAACAGTAATTTGACTGAATTCAGGGAGAATGATTACCTTCGATTACCCCTGAACTGTAACGACACAAAGTTCAATTATTAATTAATCGCATCAATAAAAAAATAGAGATTTAAAGTCTAAGTGAACTTTTTTGTACTCAAAACATCAAGGATATTTTCTATCACTTTGAAAGCAGGAGGAAAACAACAACGAAAAGAACCCATTTAAGTGGACCTGATTTGGCGCACACAAAATGTAGGTACCCAATTTAATTACAGCTATCCAATTACAGAAAGTTGTAATTGGACATTTGACAATTGGACACCCACATGACTGCACGCCAATTACTTAAGAAATAGGCACATAAATGACCAAGCACAATCGGGAATTTTGTTATTGATACAATTATTTGAAAAATCGCCCAATCTGCAGCATTAAAGCAATAAAGCTGTCTTTTCTTGTCTTTTGCCATACAATCTGCTCCCATGATCTTTAATTTGTGGTTTGTTTTTCTTTGATTTCCAGTCAGGTTTATCATTGTACTCAAGAGATGACCGGCATGAACCAGGGAAGGAGGATGTCCTGCCAATGGTAAAGCCGTTCACTGGTAAGCAACGGGTGGACTCGATTAACTGTATTCATGAATAACTTGAAGAATAAAATTAATGGAATGGTTTCTGAAAATCAATTTTTATAGGCACAGTTGTTGCTGCAAGCCCTTTGGTGAGCAGCACACTAATCGTGACAGGCTCCCTGTGTTTCATTTGACCGAGTGAGACCTGGGCGCTTTATATACGGCGCAACAGATCGTTTTGAGGATTTCGTGGACTTTTTCGTGGACTATGATTTTGAGTGAGGATGCAGTATGTATCATCAGCAGCAGTAGTTGTAGAATTCTGCGTGGTCAGGATAGTTCTGAACATGTACAACTGTATTAGTAACTCTAAAATCAACTGTATTAACGCGCGCTAAAATAGCGAATTAATCTCGCGATCATATGGCGAGTAAAATTGTCATTTTGAGAGAAAACGATGACTGGTTTTGAACGGCTGTATTAGCAACTGTAAAAACAACTGTATTAGCGCGCGCTAAAATTGCGACTGAATTAATCTCGCGATCATAGTCATTTTGAGAGAAAACAATGAATGTTATCGAGTTTCTAAAAGTAGTAATTTCTCTCGAGTCTGCAATTGCATGGTTGAAAGATAAAAAACCTGATAAAGAGCAACCACACATGTCTGGAGTGTGACGCTTTGTGTTTGAGCAATTTTTGAGTGACATTTCGTTCTTTTTTTAACTTGTCAAATTTGAATTTTTTTCATTTTTGAACTTTAATTAGTACTTTGCTGACACAATTTGACAAAATTAAATGCGCTATTTCAGCGCGCGCTAATACAGTTGGTTTTTCGCTATATAAAGCAGTACCCCTAAAGGTAACCAAAGCCGAGGTTTTGCGTTTTTGCTCGAGGAAGCTGTTTACTAATTACGCAGAATTATCATGTCTAACACAATTTTATCAATCGCTGGAAGTAGTCATGGAAACTACCGGAAAATATGGATTACAAAATCCTTTAGCTTGCGACTGCTGACCAATGTTTTTGTTGAAGTCAATCGCCCTGTCCGGGCCTTGTTTAATTTCCAGAATGTGGCCAATCAAATGAAACCTACACTCAAGTGTTTTTCATATTGATTAAGCTACAATCTCGGACGGAATAAAATGAGAAATAACACCTCCCCTCCCCCCGATTCAGTGATGGATTCGCACGAAAACCAAAACGCGCCATTTTTCCCATCACTGAATTGGGGGGAGGGGTGGTATTAATATTTCATTTGAAATGTCCAAGATTGTAGATGTCTCCTATTTTATTCCTGCTTAGTGGACTTGCTGTGCAACATCTCTTGTGGTTTATTGTTTTGATCAACCATGGAAATGTGTGTTCTGTTAATCTTTCTTAAATTTTACCCCCAGGTGCCTCTGCTTCTAGCAAAAGTTCTCCCTTTTTCCCAGACCTTTCAGCAGCAAGACAGAAAGCTCAGAGAAGGTTAGATAATGATATTAGCACCATCCTGATTAAGTAATAGATAAAAGATGAGTAATTGTAGTACTGTATGGAAATTCATTATGGCAAGCCACAGGCGTGATACTGCCAGTCCACAGTGTAGTGGCGACAATGCAATTTTCCCTTTTGTAAACAAGTAATGCCATTTTAGCGACACTTACAACATTTTTCACCAATTATTGAATTATTTTTTTCTATCAGAAAACCTACCTAGAATCGAACCCGGAACCTCTGCATGCTAACATCCCTCCTTCACCACTAGACCACTGGGTTGATCCGGCAGACCCAAGAAAAATTTTAATATAAAAGGCGCTTTTCTTAATGATACATCTATAACGCTAACCTTATCCCTAGATCTAACCTAATCGCAAATCTAGCTTAGGTCTAATAATTGCTTTACCTAAACCCAGTTTTATCTTATAATGATAGCCTACTTTCATCCCAATCCAGGCATAAACTATAGAGAAATAGCATTGACCATTACAAAATCTTGGTTACTAATGAATGTTAATGATGGCATCAACCGTTAAAAATGGCATTGCTTGTTTACGAAATGGAAATCGGCAGTGACTATCTAGAATCGATCATCAATTGGAAACTCTTAGCAATGTCACAACCTCTCCGCTTTCAAAATTGCAGGCCGGGCATAGAAATCCCTGGACATGGCTTCCAAAATACTCCAAGAATTGTGGAGTATTTTGCCATGTGACATATAATGAAATGGTATTTCAGAGGTTGGCTGACAGCCATGTTTATTTTATGGCAATCTGAACCATTGTTCAAATGAAAATTAGACATTTCATCATATTTTACGCGACAAATTGCTCCAGGTTTCTTGGTGTATTTCGGCATTCTTGTCCAGGAGCTTCTGTGCCTGCGCCACCACTTTGAAGGCAAAAGAAGGCCCTGGGGGCAAAGTTGAGGAAAGTAGTATCAGTGTTTGAAAAAAAACTTAAGCTTGCCAAGAGTTACTTGCCAGGACATGTGTTTATAAATTGTTACTTGAGATTAGTTCACAGGTGACTTGTCCGTATCATTGCCCATTGGGCAACACAAAAAACTACTTGTCCCGGACGACCTGATGGGACTTTTTTCAAACCCTGAGTATCTGATTACACTTGGTGCATACCGGTAATTTATTGATTGCCTCTGAAAAAAATTGTTAACAAGTGAATTATTTGAAAATGTGTTGTTTTCTTTGGAGCTCAAATATTCTGAATTCTGTGGCAGGTTAAATGCAGGATTAAAACATTCGATTGATGAAAGAGATCGCAAGGCAGCACTGTATGCACAAACCAAGGCTGACAGACAATTAAACCTGACCTTTCCGCCTGTTAATGCACATCATACAACTGGAAATGTCAATCATGGTAGACAGAGTTATGCATTCAGTGGCTGGTCTGATAGCCCTGTAAGTAAATGTGTTCAGTGGAATTATGACCCTTTGCTCCCAAGTGTACCACAAATCAAAATTCAAGAAAATCCCAAATTTCATTTTGTAAAATAATGAAAAACAAATAGTACCATGTAAAAGTACTGCTGAAGAGGTTTCATTTGAATGGTCTAGCCTGTGTAGCAGGCGTCGGGGAGAAGGGGACTGGGGAGAGAGGGAAAGGACGCCTGCAATAAAGACCACCATTTGTTCACTTCTGCGGACGCTGGCGGCCGCAAATTCTGATTGGCTAATTCTCGTTGGGCGGTAAACAAAGTAACTTCCCACGTGAAATCATCCATGCGTAAAAGCGCATGCCAGTTTCTGATTGGTGAACATATTGACAGTTGACGTAATTCGATTACAAGGAAATCGGTGGGCATAATGCGAATAGCCCGGTTCTTATAGCAGGCGTTCCTTCCCTTCTCCCCCTTTCCTTTTTTGCGCCCCCTCTCCCCTCCCCGTTTACGCCTGCCACGCAGGCTAGAATGGTCACACAAAGGATTTCGTCAGCAGACTCAAAAGTTAGAACTACACTACATGTCTCCTCAATTGACTCTGGGAGTGAAAGGGTTCAGAGGAAAATGCAATGAGATACAATGGACTAGCATGCTATCCAAGGGGAGTAGCATTTCTCCTAGATGATTTTTCCAACAAAACAAAATTTAAGCATCAGCCATGTGAAATGTTTTCATACCTACCTACGCCTACCTATGTTTTTCATATGATTTGTTGAATAAGTGGCATATGTAATATATTTTTTAAATAAAGCAACCCTGTCAACTCCCAGGTGAATATTTTCAGAATGTAACAATATAATGTTCCTGTAGCTGTAGCTGTTATTAAAGCTGGCTCCATGCTTGTTGTCATTAAGTTATACCTTATTTCCTCGTATAATAGCCAGGGGCAATTAATTGAGGGGGGGGGGGGGGGGGGGGGGGGGTGATTATTTCAAATGAGTCTCATTTAAGTGCTAAAATAAATGTGCTAATTATATAGCTCCAAGAAATAAAGGGAAGAGTCAAATATATATAGTTCTTGAACTTAATTGTATGTTATTGTGTAGAATATTTTAAGTAAACTGTATTTGATATTTTAGAATTTTATCTTGAACTTAATTGTATGTTTTTGTGTAGGATATTTTAAGTATATTGTAATTGATATTTTAGAATTTTAGATAGTGTCCCCAATTAGTGGTTTTCACTGCTAGTATTTTTTATTGACACTTGAATAAAGTTATTATTATTATTATTATTATTATTATTATTATTATTATTATTATTATATGAACACCATCACTAATAGAAAAACTATATGAAACCATTGATTTTGTAACTTTTATCTAACTGTAACAATTAAATCAAAGCTTGTTTCCTATACAAGAAGTAATTTTTTTACTTGACTGGGAGGAAGTCAAAGAAAGGAGAGGGGGGATGGGGGGTAATTAATTGTGGAAGGCGATTATTTCAAATATTTCCACCAAAGGGGAATGATTATTTGAGGGGAACGATTAATCAAGGGACAGCTATTATTCGAGGAAATATGGTATTCACACTTTGAGTAGCGGGCGATAATAGCCAGTAATGGCCAGCCCTGAAAGTGTGTTATTTGTTTTATACTGTTTGTTTAATAGTCAGCAGGAGTGGAAAATCTTCGTAACAGTCATTACACCAGCATGAATCCATTTGGATACAGCAGACGAACCTTAGCATTCCAACCTACATCTCTGAATTATGTGGTGGAATGGCCTGAAACATGGCCCCTGAAAATCATGTAAGTGATCCACATGCAAATTCTTTTTACTGTATGAGTACATTTTCAAGCAGTTTGGTAAGATAAGAAGAGTAGACATATTCACCAACTTGCATTGGTGTAGCACTAAATTCTAATGATCAAAGTCCAATTTCATCTTACAATATCAGTACATGGTCAAGCAGACAGGTGATGAGAATAAAGAAAATCATCAATCAGGGGATATTGTCTTAATGTACCACCAAATTCTAGTGATCAACTTCTAGTTTCTCCATACAATATCAACACATTGTCAAGCAGACAGGTGATGAGAAATTAATGGAGAAAATCATCAACTAGGGGATATTGCCTTGATAAACCACCAAATTCAAGTGATCAACATCTAATTTCTCCTTACAATATCAATACATCATCCAGCAGACAGGTAGTGAGAATAAAGAAAATCGTCAACAAGGGGATATTGTCTTAATGTACCACCAAATTCCAGCGATCAACATCTAGTTTCTCCTTTCATTATCAATACATTTCCACTATAAAAGGGATAGCACCTCCTTCATTTCCCACCTTTTGGATGTGAAATGCAAAGTAAGGCATCTTTAAGTCATGAAAAATGGTTAACTAGAGAATCCTAGAAATAAAATTTGCTTCAAGAAGTTCATAAAGACTTCTGATATAACTTTAGTAAAGTTTTCCCAAATTTTGTCAGTAATAGTTTTAGCTATGATACCTGTTGTTTGTCAGTTCTTAATGTTTTAGTGGTTGATTGACAACTGAAGGTGAGAAATTTATTTGCAGTTTGTGTGTTCCTTTGTTTTTCAGGAGCATCGGTAAAGGGACTGGAAGGCTGCATAAGATGACACCAAAACCAAAGTAGGTGCTAAATATTTTGTTAAGTTATTTGAAACAATCAATCATCACATCATTTGAAATAATATGTACTTATTGATTAAGTGGGACGGCCAGATGGGAAAATATTTTCCCATCTTGCCCGACCTAACTTAGTCAATAAGTATTTTATCATATGACAAATTTGGAGACAAAATTACTTGAAATTTTAATGTGCGAGGCCATCCGCTTTTGTAGTACTGGGCCGTATACCCCTTTTTCCTGTGCCGCTCATGCAAATGCGTACGGCCTTCATAAGAGACTTTCATTGATGGTTTTGCAAAGAAAAGGTTCACAGGGCCGTACGGGTCATATGATAGTAGATAATAAAAGGCTTTCATTTATCCGAGTTTTATTCACAATACCTGAAGTACTCATACATTAGCATACTGATTTTCTTTTTGCAACTGATCTCACAAGTGAACAGTGAAGTGAGTTCTTTAATTTCCCCTGGTAGTTTAATAGCATAATTTATCACCAGAAAAATGTACATAATAACCTCCTCTCCAGTGGCATATTGTACATGTTTGTTTGGCTTATTTCAGGCCCCAAGATTACCGCAGAGTGCATTTTGAGAACTCTCCAGCACCTTGTACATCACCACAAGGACCAAAAAATACCATCGCAAAACAAACATCAGCTACAGCCATGGCCGCACCTCCACAAAACCAGTCTGATCAGGTCTTACCAGAAATGCAAGCAACTCAGACTAGCTTGTCAACAGACAGGACACTCCCACAGTTACCTAGCAGTGAAAAGATACAACAAGAGAAACAGGAAGAACGGGTTCCTTCAAGAGGCAAAGACGTCAATGACAATGTTACTAGTAATTTACTTGAGGCTGGTGATAGGAACAGTACAGAGAATTCAAGAATGTATTCAGACACAAGTTCATTGTCAGAAAGTGTTTATGTGGGAACATATGAGAACAAGGTGGGTGAACATTTCTGTTAATTACTGTATTTGCGGCACTCGTAAGATAATATTCATCGGCACACATAACATTACCCCCATTGTGAAAGATTGAAAGAAGAACACCACCATAGGCTAGAACTGCTCTATAGTTTTAATTTCTTCCACAGACTCCAAAGTATGAACCACCTTGTACCAGGGTTCTCCAGAGAAATTAGACTACCTGGCTGTAAATTGAAAGTAGGCGGCACCTGGCACTCGAGTACCCGAAGGGCACGAGTATCTAGGATGGTCCGGGGGCATTCCCCCGTGGAAAATTTTGAAAACTGAAGACACTGGAGACGCATTCTGGTGCATTTTGGGGACAACAGAGATGAAAAAAATCATTTCATTTTCAGCCATTTTTTAACCTTTTTATTATTCACTGAAAAAAATTATTGCTACCCTTAATATGCTTTATATGTACTAAAGAAAAACATTATGGCCCGAAAGAAATCACTTTTGTTCTACTTATGACTATGAAGGATTTCTTTTTATAGCCATACAAGTGTTGGGAAGAAAATGGGATGGATTTATTCTTATCTTTCCCCCAAATATTTTCTGACTAGCCGGCAGCCCCAGGACGAGTAGACGGCGATTTTCGCTGGTCGCCAGAGCTTCCGGAGAACCCTGCTTGTACAGCATAATAAACAGCACCACAGGAAAGTACAGCTCAATAGCTTTCATTTGAATGGTCACACTTTAGGATTCCTTCCACAGACTCAATAGTTAGAATCACCTTGTACAGCATAATAAACAGCATCACAGGAAAGTACTGCTCAAAAGCTTTCACTTTGATAATTTATTGATCCATCTGTGTGAAACGTTAAGTAGACTTGTAAAATTCATTAATAATTCATAACAGTTATGACCAATAAATAGACAGTATTTGAGTCACATGTATACCAAGAAAAATTTGTAAACCCCAATACAAATCAACTGAGTTGATGAATAATTAAACAGTAGAATTAACTTTTCATACAGAACTCTACTCATTGTTTCATTTCACAAGTACAATAAAATATTTGCATGAGATCTGTATGGGCGTTTACTTGCCATTGTAAATGCCCATACAGATCTCCCGCTAATATTTTATCTACTACATAGAAAATTCCCAAAGCTTCAAACTGCATGACAATTTTACTTGTCTCCTTGTTGAATGGACAGACGGGTGAAGTTCCAGATGAGACAGAGAACCAACAAGCCGATAACACAAGTAAACTTTCCAGTGTTCCTCCCTGTAGTCCCACCTCCCGGAGCATAGAAAATGCACCCAACGGGGGTGAAGATGGGGATTTTCAAGAATGCGAGGGAGGAGAGGGTGAGGCAGACTCCCAAAGCCTGCTGATGGAAATCGTGTCAGAGATAGCTGCAGAGCCTGGGGTGGACTATATGCAGAACATTTGACAGCTTCAGCTACGCGACCTGAGAAACGCATGTCTGGATTGCATCCGCTGGCCAGAAACAAAGCAGGCACCTTGTACGAGAAGTACATCATTTACTGGTAATCTTTAAATTATTTTTATTATTATTATTAATGGTTAATTTCCACTGATGCATTATTTTTTATGAGCATGAACTCAAGTTTTGCTGTAGTCATTTGTACAGTAAAACTTTGTCAAAGGGACTGTGTGCCAGCTGATTTAGTATAGGTAAAAACGGCAAACTGATCCTTACCACAAGGAGAAGAGATTGAGACAGAAGTGTAAAATATTGTAAATTTTAAGATAGAGCGCCACTGGTTCGTCAGAGAAAACTGTTGTGTGTCACCCTCTATCAATAAAGTTGTTACTTATTTACTTACTAGTGAAATAAAAAAAAAACAGTTGATATATTCGCCCGATATTTTGGTTTGCAAAACAAACCTTCTACGGGGACTAGAAAAAAAATGAATATCTCGGCTGATAAATAATATTGTGTTTTCAAGAGTGTGACCAGGAGCTTGCTTTTTTTTCTTAATATGGGAAGAAAAATGTCAAAAATTATGAAAGCCTTAAAAAAAACAAAGCTCCTTCAGAATGGCAATTTTGATTTTTTTGACCACCTGTTACAAAATAAAATTTGATGAACTGTAATCCACTTCCATCCTTGTAATCCTGCACTTAATCTCTAAATCACTTGTTCTGTTTTGCTGTATAGAATATTTTTATCCTTTGGAATTTAGTTGTATATTTGGTGGCCTTTGCCAACATAACATGAACATTAGAATTTCTGCGAGATACTATCTGTTGAACATGCAAGCACTCACAGATGAGTCATAGATGTGCTTGTTATACCAGGGTGGACAGATTAACTGGATTTCCATGGCAAGATCCCATTCAAAACTTAGAGTCATAGAATTTGTGTTGAAAGGGGAGGCGATCAATGTGAAATCAGAAATTGAAGTGTAGACTTTCAGACTATTATGTGTATTACATTGTCAATTTTTAATGATGACGGTGATGGTGATGATGATGATGATGATGAGTCACTATAAAAAGTGTATTTGTTTATTTATTTTTTGCATGCTCAAGTATGAGTTTGCATGCACATGCAAAAATAAATTGTGTATCAGTGGAAATCAACCTAATGCCTGGATATCTTTTTCTTTGTATAACATTGCAGTGACGATGTTAATCAGGATGACGTTTAGCGCAACATATTTAGATGACAACATGTAGCAAGCCGTTGCATTAAAAATTGTCAACGCACTATGTTGCATCATAACGAATTTTAACTCATTGTTGTGTTAAAGTCATCATTGTGAAAAAGGGACCTTAAATTGTATGTTTTCTTAAAAAATATATATTTGATAAAAATGATATATATATAAAGAAGTAAAAATTAGCAGTGGCTTTTTACGAAAAATCGTTAAATACAGAAAAGAGTGTTTTATATCAAAATATATCTATATGTATTATATCATAAACTATATCTACCCGCTTTTCTCCAATAAACTCAGCTTAATTTTGTTGTAAAGAATGAACAGTTTTTTAATTGCAGTAACACGTTGCAGTTTTCTTTGAGCAGTTTTCATTTTACTCTGGCCAATCACAACAGATGCAGACAATCCAATGAACCAATCAGATTTTGAAGCAAATACATGTAGCCGGCGCCAAGCACATGAAAATGCATACCAGGAAGTCACAATAATTATTGGTTTTGGTTTCACTTCTGGTTGCTGAGAAAATGGCGTAAGACTTTTTAGCCAATTACAAAGCATAGCAATGCAAAATCACAGCAATCACGAAATTACTTTCAACACTCAATTGTATACCGCTCTAACAACTTGTCTGCTGTGATGTCAGCAGCATAATTTTACTTGTTGAACAGCATTAAATAAGAAATTGTGAAAGCTTCTGCTGGTATTTTCAGACTTGCATGGCATACAAGAAGAAAAAGTCAATCTAACTAAATTTTAACCTTAAGACTACGAGTAGTCCCTCAGTTTTCCTCAGGGATAGTAGAGCGAGCAAAACCCGAGCGCGCGTGAAAATCACCCCACGCGAGAAAGGCAAGATGCGACGGGGAGAGATAAAAAGGAATTTTTTTCTCTCCCCGCCGCGTCTCGCCTTTCTCTAGTGGGGCGATTTTCACGCGCGCTCGCGTTTCGCTTGCTCTACTATCCCTGAGGAAAAAGGAGGGACTACTCGTAGTCTAATTTTAACCGGATGTGCCTACAAAACTGCAGCGTGTTACGACATTTTTACTGACTTATTTTTACAGGGCCCAAGAAATTCGGTGCTGTCCATTCCATGCTTTCAAATTCAGGTTGTGTAGCGAATAGAGATCAATGTTGTGTCGAGGGAATAGATATGCGGTAAAAGTTGATTTCAAATTATTCTTCATAAATAAGTCATTCATTTCATAAATCGATTGAACCCACGGTTTACCTCTTTTGGTCAGTGCATTGCTTAGCAACATGGCATATTCTCATTTCGTTATCGCAAAGGTGACATCTACCATTATTTTCTGGATATTTCTTGGTACTGCAAAAACCATTATTTCTCTCAAGCGCTATTTGTTCCCTCGACTTTGCAGCCGTTATAAGGGTCGTCTCGTTTCATGCAATACTTTGCCAACTGTAGCGTTGCATGACGATCCTAGTAACGCTGGAGATAGCCACTATTTGCGTTGGAAACGCCCGATTTTGAGCATTTCTTTAGCTCATTAAGATTTAAAATATGAGATTCATTTTTATATTGAGAAAAAAAAGAGTTTTATTATATTTGTAAAAAGCATTTTAATTCAAATTTATTATTTGAATTACAGTTGAAATTACTGTTGAGATAAGCTGTAGTTTATATTGTAAGGCTATTTTAATAAAGTTCAGGAACAACCAACGCAGTCAACTATTTGCGGGGCAAAAAGCTCATGAGATGGGATGGATGTGATTGCCATAACCATTGGGAGGTAACAACAAAACAAAACAAACAACAACAACAATTTATTGACAGTAATTAAAATAGAAACAATATTGGTTGTCCCGCAAATAGCTACGAAGCTAATCTAGGCGGGGCCAGGCAAAGCGATGACACATCCTACAAAAAGAAAACTAAGAAAATTACAAGCAAAAAAAACACTGTCTAAGACATTTTGCTATAGTTACACATAAATTTTAAGTACGATAATTTATTACACTAATCTCCCTCCCCCACCCCCCTCCCCCCCCCCCCCCCCCATCCCCCCACCCCGATGTTCTTTGTTTGAGAGCTTGTTCTTGATCGTGGAATATCTCCACCAATCAGAGTGGTTGTCAGTCGTTTTTTCTCCATCAGGAATTTCAAGAATGTGACTGAACGTACTCTGGTTGAAATATTCAACGGTCAGCAAGCCCTCAGACAAAGGACATCAGACAGGGAGAGGAGCGAGTGTAGGCGAGCGATCTCAACCCTTGTGGGAATTAGGCTACACCAAACCACGAACTTTATATCTCCCAATAGGCCTTCATCACGCCCCTCCATTTTGTATAAAAACAAAAGATTTACGCCGCCCAGCCTCGCAGTGAAAAAGTTTAAAACGAGGTTGGGCGGGCAAAAACAAAGCATTTTATTCACATGGGAGTCAACATGGCCGTCGCGTGATAAAGGCCTATTGGTACGACAATCATCTCCATCCCACCTGAAGCACTTATGCCAACTCTCCCGGATACGGAACGAATCTCCCGGTCTCCCGTACGGGTCACCAAATCTCCCGAATAAAAGCGACTTTGGAACTTTTCTCTACAATAGGCTAAGATTTTAACCCAAATTTTCCCAAAATCCCAAAACGATTTGGTCCTTCGTCGGGAAAACGCGTGCGAGCGAGTCACGATTGGTTTTAGTTTTACTTCTGATTGGTCGAGAAAGTGGCGCGAAATTTTTTAGCCAATCACAAAGCGTAGCAATGCAAAACCAAAGCAATTGTGTAATTACTTTCGATACTCAATTGAAAACTGCTCTATTTACACTTCGCACTTTGCACTGAAACTTGCTGTATGTCCATTACAAGTAAATCATGTAGATGTGTTGGTGTGCGGAAATATGAACTTGTTCTTATCGTATTCAACTCGATATCTTACTCGTTCGCGATCAAAATTGACCCCAGACAACACAATAATTCTTACCCGAGGAATATCTTTGTTCGATGTTTTTGTTATCGTTTTTCGGCCTTGACCGTGCACAACACAACAGATGTTGAACTTTTGTTCGAGTAACTGACCAATAGAAATGGTGCTATTAAGTTATCCAGTCAGCATGTGATCGAAAAACAAAAGATTTGCACGGTCAAGCTCAGTTCAACATAAATTGCAGCTCCTTTGTTATCGCCATTGAAGTCTGCAAAGTTTCATAACCAGTCCTTCGATTACTATGAGATGAGCTATCCCACTAAAAACTCTTTACAATTAAGGTATGACCTCGTTTTGCAAATCCCATGTACTCTCCGTGAGCAAAAGTGACGTTTCCCCCCCACACCCTCTGGTAACAAACATCTGTCAATCTTGACAGGGTTGCCATGGGTGGTCCCCTAGGGAAACGAGTTCAAGTTCTTTTGAATTGTCTTTCGTGAACTCAAATCACACAATAAGCCAATCAGAGCTCGGAGAAAAAGCATGCAATGGTTGCTTTTGTTTTTGCTTCTAGCTGATTGGTTAGACAAATTTTCGCGGGAAAATTACACGCGGCAATTAAAATACATGAGTGTCATATCAACAATGGGTTAATTCATAATTAGCGCTCTCTGTTTAATTTTCACGTGCAAGTTGCGCGCGGTGGTATTTAAAATGTGAAGCGTTTGGTCATGTATTCTAGAACATGTTGAATGTTACCGCAAGAAACTGAACAAGAACGCTCAGCTCACAGGTAAGCTAAAAGAAAGCTTTTCTTTCGTAAATTGAAACGTTGTGGTTCGAATAACATGGACAAATACGACCAACGGACTTGGAGGTATCTTGTTGGGTGGAATGAATTTAAAAGCTTTAGTACGTGCATATTTTGAAAGTTTCAACTCGTGTCTGGTCAAACGTGGTAGATTTTCCTTTAGCTTGCAACATCAGCTTTGCGAGAAAATAACAGGAGTTTTTTCTTCGTAAATGCTCTCTATCCCTTGTTCATACAAAACAAGTTGAATTATTTAAAAACCGTCGCGTTCATAGTACAGCTTATAGGAATCTTAAGCGGTATGCTCGTGGAGGTGACGAGTGACGGATCGAGGCAATTGCGTGTTTGTGGGCGAGCCTGGACAAAGTTGAAAGTTCAATCTTTTTTTGTGTTGCATTTCCCTTAAAAATGCACAATGTAGGTTGTTTCATGGCCTGCGTATAACATGCTCATGGTCGAGCCCGACCTTTCCTTCGTCGGATAAGAAACACGTTTGCGAGCAAGTTAGTTGCAGCCTGCACAAAAGGCGCCGTGGTGATAGAGCGCGAAGCGCGAGTCACGTAACAAAAGCGCCTGTATGCAAGCTAGTTAGTCGTCTCAAATTGTAGTTTACATATGGGATTCGTCAAAGTAAAAGGTTCGTAATATCAGAAATGAGCCCTCTTTTTATTAATTGCTTTTCATGTCATATTTTCAGCATTAGAATGTATGTACCACGAGCTTCAGTCGTTTTCACGCTCATGTTCGTGTTGCTTCTTCCTGCGCATGGCTGGTGGCCGTTTTCCAGCTCGGAGGAAACTGGTACCGAACAGGGAAAGCATTTGCAGAACAATCCGGTTCCTTTTGAGATGACAAACGCCGAGGAAAAGTTTTTGGCAGAAGCAAGGAAATACATGGGAGACCTCTCCCCCCTGGATTCTTGTCACCAGATTGTAAGTACCGGGGAGATGAGGGTCTTGAAAATATTACACCACTAGATGGACAATCCGTATCGTTTACTATAAATTTTCAATAACATTTTGAAGTTAGTTTAATTTTCATCTCCTTTGTTTTTACTTTTCCCTCTTCTTCTGTCGTGTTCTGACTGTTATGATTTTTTTAAGGTTATCAACCGAATCAAGAAATCCTGTGGCGATATCAATGAAGTGGAACTTGCAAAGTTGGGCGTGGCTCTCTTAAACTGTCAATCAAAGTCGGAAGGAAGGAGAACTTACGAGTGTACAGATGAAATGGTAAGTGTATTATCAGTCAGACAGTCTGCAGTCAATCAAAGGACTGATCAGCCTATCGAAGTTGATAAGTCAGTGAGTCAGTCAAATAGTCACATATTCAGTGAGACAGTCAGACACATTCAGCCATTGAGACAGACAATCAGTCAGACAAAATTATGAAATGTAATATTTTATGGGTGCTGAGACGGTCAGTCAGTCAGTAGTCAATCAGTGAGACAAACACACAGCCACAGTCGGACAGTCAGTAGGTCAACCTTTAGTCAAACAGGCGATGAATCAATCAAGTTAGACAGCTAGATAATGGAGTGTTTTCACATGACGTCACGGCGGCCATGTTGGTGTCCCAAAACAATAAAACGGCGGCCATATTGGTGTCCCAAGCTAATCCTGTGTGGATTAAACTCTTTTCTAATGCAAACACTTTGTTTTGTTCAAATAAATTAGCATAGCTGCAGACCACGTGAGTAAAAACACTCTACGTCAGTCAGTCAGCCAGGCAAAAAATGAATGTTTAAAAAATGTTATTAAAGCGCTTTTGAAACTGAAAGTTCCGACATTTTGGGACTTCTGTCCCTTCCTCAGTGACAGCCGTAGCAGCCAGGCAGTTAGTTTGATGAATTTGTCATTTTGTTTCATGAGAAGTACAAGTAAAATTACAAACATTGTCTCCAGTTACTGGTAGGTGAAATGGTTTTCCTTGACAACTCATTCTCCATTACTAACACGACTGCTTTTTGTCCAGGAATTACGTGACTGCACAGCTGAAATGGACGCGAATACATGGAATAGTTATCACATCATAAGTAACAGGGCGCGCTCCATTTGCTACGCCACGAGACAGCAGCAGTTCAGACTCAAGACAGAGTACACTGTCAATCAACTAGCAAATCAAGCGGAAAATCAGTTGCACGTCATGAACCATTTACAGGTCAGATACTTTAACCTTTTAACTCCCAAGAGTGCCAAAAATCAAAATTAAAGAAAAATTCCAAATTTCATTTTGTAAAAATATTAAAAATCAAATTGTACCATGCAGAAGTACTGCTGAAGAGGTTTCATTTGAATGGTCACACCATAGGATTTTGTCAAAGGACTCAAAAGTTAAAACAAATGGTACCATGCAAAAGTACTGCTGAAGAGGTTTCATTTGAATGGTCACACCATAGGATTTCATCCACAGACTCGGAAGTTAGAACTGCATAACATGTTTCCATAATTGAATGTGGGTGTAAAATGGTTGATATATTTATGTATATTTTTTTCTGGAGGCGAAACACGCGCACGCACGCACATACCGGGTTTTCACGCGGTTGGGGTTTTCGTGATTACGTGTTGCACTTCTACCGCGTGGAATCTTACGGCGCGCCAATCACGCTTGCTCAAAGTCGCTCGTTTTTATTCTATCACGGAGATGGGACAAAAGACACGTTCATACGAGTGTTAGACACACGCGGAATATTTGCGTATTCATTATAAGACGCGCGCGATGTGAACTAAATCCAAAAATTTTAGTGAAACGAGCTCGTTTCGCTGAACTTGCCGCCATTTTGTTTTACAGCCTGTGCGAACTTAATCAGCGTAACGAGCGACTTAGTGAAAGTCTACTTGTCCGCGTCTAAACTGAGCCTTAAAAAGTACGCAAAAAATTTACCACTCAAAAACGTTCGACGCGTTTTATCGACACTGTCGGTGGTTTCCTCTTAATACAGGACGGTCAAAGACGGTTGACGGAAGTGGCAGAAGATACCGTGATCAGGGTGACCGCTGGTCAGGAACGCCTGGTTAGGCAACAGCAACAACTGCATTCAAGCTATGAAGATGTCCAGCGGTCTATCTCATTTTCTCTCAAAGGGAACGTGAGAGCATTGAATCAGGAGAAGGTGTTAATAGACAACGGCCGGAGGCAGCTTAAGGAGATGGCGAAAACGGTGAAAGAAAAGCTAGGTGGGAATATTTACTTTTAATCATAGGAGGCGTACACAACGAAATGAGCCAATCAAAGCAAAAGCATACACCCGGTGCCAAGCGCGGGAAAACGTTGGTAAGCCAAGCCACGATTGCTTGCATGAGTCTTGCCTGTGATTGGTAAAAAAATATCAGCATGTTTGCTTAGTTATTTGTAGAGCCCGTTGCGAGAAACTGGGGTATTCTTTGCGAGAGGTATCAATTGCGTTCGACCAATTAGTAGAACGGTTTTTAATTGAGTATAGAAAGTTATTTCGCAATTTGATTTTGCATTACAACGCTTTGTGATTGGTTAAAAAATCACGCGCCATTTTCTCAACCAATCAGAAGCTGAAAACCTTAACTAATCGTGACTTGCTCGCACGCGTCTTCCCGCGCTTGGTGCCGGCTGCATGTATTTGCTGCGAGTTCTGATTGGTTCATTGGATTGTCTGCGCCTGTTGTGATGGTCAGAGTAATCACTTTGATTTTGGTTTTACGACATTCAATTAAAAACTTCCTAAAAACCTATTGCAAATCACTTCTAACGCTTCCAAATTTGTTGGGTTTAGTTTGTCTCACTTTATAAACTGTTTTAATCCACAGAAAATGCCACCATGGAAATTAAGAAACAGGATGTCGACAGAAAAGTAAGCCATCGCAAAATTCTAGAAGACCTCAACAGAGTTCGAAGCAAAGCAGAAGACGTATGGAATAAAATTGGTAAGTATATTATTCCAAGGAAATAGCCACGTTGTTTCTTACTTTCAGGCGGGACTCAATCTTAATTTGAATGAAAATTTAAGAGGTTTAAAGAAGGATTAGAAGAAAAAAATGATTTTTGGAAAACCAACAGACAGTTGATACCCACAGAAGACGACCCCAAGTTGCTAGTGGACTATATTTTGTTGTCCATTTATGTAATAATTAACTACAAATTCTAATTTTAAAACTTAATTAAATCTTCAATATTTATTTCTCAAAATTTTGCAAATCCTTTGAGAAAAACTATTTTCTCCTAATCATACCCAAAAATCACCCCAAAATTTACAAATTACTCTATAACATAGAGCATAGAGTTTTTGGATTGCTTAAACGTGAACGAGATATTTCCATTAAAGCCATGTTAAGTGGCGGAAAAATGGCGTTCAGGTCGACTCCCGCCTCAGTAAGGTGACGCAGGAGCAGCATTCTCGGTGACTTTAACTTATGATTTTTTCGACAACTGTAACATAGTCAAACGGCGCTGAAATAGTTTTGTCTGAGGATACACCAAGAGTACCCACTGAATATGGATCTATATTTTTCTTCAGACGACAGCACCCTTCAGATGACGTCGTACCACAGGGAGACCACGCAACATTACAACGAGACGATGGAAAACCTTAAGATCATCAACGACACCATAGTATATTTACTTAAGGTATCCTAACTATAAAGGCTGTGACTCGCGGTTAAACATTTATTGGTCAATGGATGTTGCAACGCTTGCTAAAAAATGTTGAACAGTGTATCATGACTTGTGTAAAATATCAAACACGAAGAACAGTGTTTCATCAGATATCCAAACACCGCGAAGTGCAGATACCACGCAGCTCTTAACAACCTCGAATTTCATTGGACCTGGGTATCACGCAGCTCTGTTGTTTTCAGGGCTAGGGTCCATTGTTGTGTTGTTTGGTCAGAGAAGACCTTGTAAGAGCTGCGTACTGCCCCGCGAAGTGGGTTGGAAAACGAGGCGTAGTCGAGTTTTTTTAACCCACTTCAAGGTGTTTGGATACCTGATGAAAACGCCCTTTCGATTGTTTGACATAGCTCCTCAAACTGATCATTAAATGCGGAGAAAACGAAGGAATAAAATCGCCAAAATCTGCATCAAAACTTCCTTCACGGTACTGGGTAACGATTTCCTTTGTGTTCTCGTCATGAATTATTAATAAATTTAAGAACGAATGTTGAAATAGGCCATTCAACATGTTGAACTTTGTTGAACAAATATATAGACACTCTATTCCGTTGAACAAGTTACAACTTGTTGAACGGCCTCAGGCAATCGTTTTAAAATGTTGAATGTCTTTTCCACTCATTCAACAAGCGTCCTTTCAACATTTTTTACTCTAATTGTGCCGTGCACCACTCGTTTTAATTCACTGATTTTTCCAGGTGACCAATCAAATGCAAGAAAAGATCGATAACAGACTCTCATGGTTGACGCAACATCTCGGAGGGACTGGGGACAAACTAGTGATTATCACCACGTGCTTGTTGCATGCCGGATATTTCCTGTTAGCGACCCTTTGTATTTTGTTCCTGAATGCTCCTCTCTTCGCGAGGCTGGTTCTTCTGATACTGGTGCCTATAAACGCATGGAGCGAAATTAAATTTCATTCCAGTTTATCGTTTGGCACACTTTCGTGTCTTCTTATTTGGGCTTTACTTGGTAAGTAATTCTCTTAACACGTGCCCCAACCAATGTGAAGGAACAAGCTGTTTGAAAGCAAAACAAGAGCAGTCGTGATTTGACCTACCCAGTGCGTGCGTTTTCCCGCGCTTCACATCGGATACACGGGTACTCGTCTTCCCTCGCTTGGCACCGTTTTCGTGAATTCCCGCGCTTAGCAGCGTTGCATGTTTTTTCGCGCCTGGTAGAAGTTGCATATTTTCCAATGCTTGGTACTGGTTGAGTAGTTTTGCCTTGAAATCTGCTTGTTTCGTTGCGGTTTTTAAATTAAACACTGATGTTTGATCCAGTACACTTAAGTGTGTGATGCACAGCCTTCCGAAACTATCTTTCACCCATTGCTCTGTATTTTTTTCTTTATTTGTGTACAATGATTACCTTTGCTCGTAATAACGAACTTGCGCAATCGCATTTTTTATTTAGGAAACTGGTTGTTCTTTTTCGTGAGGAGGAAATATTTTCAGCTCCAAGAGAACCTTCTCCGTGCGCCCAACCCGTCACCTCTTGCGTTGAACACTGAATCTTACGTCAGCCATTGGTTACGTGAAAAAACTCCAAGCGACACAGGAAACGAGTCGGATGTGACAAGTAAGTTATATTTTGCCTCCACTACACACCCGAACAAATACAAGGCGAAGAGGCGTGGGGCGTTGGTCAGCCAGGCCCACGATACATTTTATTATCGACAAAGGACTATAATATCAAACTCTAAGCGCACCGGAGCCGGACACGTAAACCCCCAAAAAACAACTGTTGGAAAACATAAGGACCGTGTACACCCGACCTATGCAGTGGTGCTACCTTTAGGGTTTTAAGGTGTTTTAACTAAAAACAAACGACTAAAATATGCGGCTAACTGTCGATAATAAGTCTTCAGGTATTACAATAAACAACTAAGACAAGAGTTAACTTGAACAGTACATAAATAAGGGCAGCTACTATGAAAGTTCTAAAACCATCAGTAATACTCCAGATTCCATTTGTTTCGTTTTAGAAGAAATGCAGAAGATGAACGATACTTTTTATTTGGTGCATAGCGTTGGATCATGTCACTAATCATTTAATCGCACACTTTCTTCTTGTGACATCAGTGATGAAAAGTAATTCCGTGATTGCTTTGGTTTTGCATTGCTACACTTTGTGACCAATAGACCAATTTCGATATATTAAAATTCATACGTGGCTCCGAGGTTCAGCGTTGAATTATTCATTTCTTTTGTTTATTCCCCCAAGCCTCGGAGCCAAGTGATGAATTTTAATATATCGAAATTGGTCTATTGCGACTTGCTCGCGTTTTCCCGCGCTTAGCACCGGCTACCTGAACTGATTTGTTTCGAATTCTGATTGGTTCAGCCTCTGTTTTGATTTGTCAGAGTAATTACTTTGCATTGGTCCATGGTTTTACCACACTCAGCTAAAAACCGCTCTATAAACATTTTTCACGTCAGTCATTTCTTATGAATCTGTCTCACCAGCCCATTTCCGAGTTGCTCTTAGCCTCCTTTTCAAACCGAGGCCAAGTGCAAAACCATTCATATGGATATAAGTTTTACTTGCATGTGAACTCATTTTCATGTGAATGGTTTTGCACTTGGCCATGGTTTGAAAAGGAGGCTAAGCAACTCGGAAATTAATGGGCTATTTTTCTCAGCCTCGGCTTTTTTAAATTTATTATAATATGATAGAAAGTATATTAAGCCAACACTTTTAAAGTTAGTACCAGAGATAAAAAAAGCCGTTACTATAATTTAATGACCGCTGCCCGTTTCCCGTGCACGTATATCCCATGTGGGAGCTTTGTGCAGTATTTAATTTAGATTTAAAGATATAGTGTTAGTTTCCACTGTTGTTGTTGAATTTTTGCTTTCATTCTCTGTACTAGGTATCCTGGAAGACTCGGTCCTCCCATCAACACTTTGCGTCCCTGCAGAGAAAACCAAACGCCAATTGAATCTTTCCATTCCAGAAGCAACCTCGACACCAAGCAAGTTTATCACACCGCGCAAGCGCTGTGGCGCTCTCACAAGAACAGGATCAGCCTGTAAGAATGTGATAACCAAAGGCGGCTTGAAATGCCGAAGACATTCCCGGATGGAATCTAGTTATATCCCGGATGAATGTTAAGAACTGGGGGGCAAAGCAACATTGCATAAACATTACATACTATTCAGAGATATTGGAAAGATACAATTTCATTGTTAAAAGAGTAGTTAATATTTATGAAACAGATGTACCTATGTATATATATACATAAAACGGATGACTTTTGTTCAAGTTACGCGAATCAAGTCACGCATATGATTTGTAGCCTTTATATACCTTTGCCGCACAGAAACAACTTCATTGGGGTGCAATTTTACCTTTTCCCCTCTACCACCAGGCCAAGTTGGTGAAATTTTCAACCATATGGTTTGCGTTAATAGTAAGTTATTCGCGTCCCCAATATTAACGCGTCTAATACGCCATCATAGGTCTAACATTGGAAAACCAACATCCTTGCAAGCATAAATCAAATCGAAACCTATTTTGCTGGAGATTATTAAAGCAAACTGTGATTTCCTTGGCGACTGTCGCGCAGCTTGAACAAAGCTCACACGGTTTTAAAACACTTTTTAAAAACTGCTGTATTTATATTTTATTTTCAATAAAGTATTGCTCTTTTATCCTTGCTTATTATGGTTTGACCGCGAACGAAGATTAACGTCCTGCTTTTTCGATGGGTAGTCTCCTTCGCAGCTGTTATTTGTGTCGTCACGCAACGCTCCCCAAGTGGGGAGGAGCGTTTCATGACGGCACAAGTAACGACTGCGCATGACACTATTGCTTTGGGCCTCTGTTCGGAATAAAATACTCTTGCACATCGTCTTCGAGTTCTGCAGTCACTGTCTTTTCCATCCTTTTTCATTCTTGTCCCCAGCACCTTATCAACTTTTGGAGTTTTAAGCAACTTTCTGAGGAACGGACGACCTCTAGCAACTTTTGTTTACCGGATTAACTTTTAGAGCAAACATGTACTTAACAATTCTTACAACTTAAAGGGGCTATGCGATGGGGATAATGTTTTAGCTGTTTTTGGGTCAAGAATGTGCTCACTTAATGTTTTCGAGGACACTAAGAAAATAAGAAATAAACTTTTAAAAGGAGAGTAAACCATAACTAGATTTTAGCCTTTTTCCAAGGCACAGGAAAACAACTTTAAACTGCCCAGTTTTACAAATGACTTCTGTAAGACCTGTAACAATGCAAGGACCACTTGAGCAAACAGTAGCAAAATGTAGCTGGATCTTTTGTGCAGATCAGGATCAGTAATTAAATAAAAAATAACATGCAAGGCTGTCTGCAGATCAGCCTTACATGTTAAAGTTTTTTCAAGTTGCAATCCCCTTCCGTCCTAGCCATCTTCTGCCCAAGACATTTATTTTTCCTTGTTGAGTACTAAAAGAATAATTTTAAACAAAATTTGACTCTTATTGTTTGGTTTTCACTGATATAACATGGCTCGAAATTGCGACTAACTGGTCGCCAATGAGACCAAAAATTGAGTGCTGGCGACTAGATTTTCGGAACTGGTCGCCAGCTGGCGACTCACGTTTTGTCCGATAACCACAAAAAAAACTTCCGCACTAAAATAAATCTTTTAGTTTATACACCGGCGTATAAGCCGAACTTTTTTGCCCAAAATGTTTGCTCAAAATCGGGGGTGCGGTTTATCTGCGGTATTAACATCCGCTGAGTTCTGCAAATCATAGTTTATCAATCGTACTTTCCAGTGATATAAGTTGACCAGACTTTGAGAGCCACTATTTGAGGTGTATAACGTGGAGTAAAACTTATTTAACTTAAGATGACGTAGAAAAGTTAGTCTTGTTTGTCTCAAAGAGCTGCCAGAGCGCCTCTGAGGCCAAAAATCAAATTGAGCAAAAAGTCCGCATTGAACACGCAACACACGAACGTGAGCGTTGAGTTTATAAATTGTGAAATTTAGCCTCAAATTGTCAAAATACCTGTGTTAAAACAGTGCTCGCTATCTTTGTCGACATTTTGAAGCTTTTAGCAATGAAGGAACACCGAAGAAACACGTCAAGAAATTTGCACGGCTACCAAGCTTGTTGTGGCCTGAACGAATGGCGGGCAAACGAACGTAGCTGCGATCAAAAGTGTGGGTTTTTTTTTTTCAATACAGGATGATTCGTTGGATAGAAGCAAAGTATAGCTCGCATTTCTTAATAGAGCCAATTCTCTGACTTACGTTTTTATTAAAAAAAAAAAAATTTTTTCCCGAAAATTTGAGCTTTAAACTCGGGGTGCGGCTTATCTGCGAGTGCAGCTTTAATTTATATACGCCGGTGTTTACGGTATGTTGTGAAGAGGTAAAAGAAAGGGTAAAGGACCCTTGTTTGTCTAGTAATGAAAACTATGAACTCGGAACGTTTTGTGCTTACCTGCATCTCGAAAAACTAAGAACAAACCATCGCTAATCAGCTGTGGACACTGGTAGCTAACTTTCGTAAGTCTTTCCTATGCTGTTTCTTTCTACCTATGATTTTTCTTGCATGTAAAATAACATTTAAGTGTGGTTTATATAAGATACATATTGAATAAAATTGGCGACCAAAAATTTACGATCTGGCGACTAAAATGTTCCCATTAGTCGCCAGTTGGCTCCTGAACGAAAAAGTTAATTTCGAGCCCTGTATAAATGTCTTCGCTTTTAAAACTAGCACTAAAATTGGCGACAGAGCCCCAATTAACTGACGCCCACGAACACAATAGCGATTATATTTTAAATAGCACTTACGTCGAAACTTAGAGTATGGGTAAAAACAACAAACAAATCACAAACCGTAAATATAATTCCAAAAACCTTTATTATCAAATCTATCTTGACTGTTTACAATCGTTGCAGTCTCGTGTTCATTGTTAAATAGTACTCGGAGCAAGCTTTTTCCCAAAGAGATTGATAACAAAAAACCTGGCAACGCGTCTTTCAACAATCTCAAGAGGGACTGGAAACGAGCCAGAAAGCGTAACAGACTATTTCGAAAAAAGTGACAGCCTGGGGCGAGTGGCCGCGAATTCTGAACTACGAATCATTTTATTTTAGAAAAGTAACGAAATAACTTCCATCACGAACTTAAAAACAGTTTCATTAAATTTCCCAAGAAACACTGGACAACACATCGCAAGGTTTGGCGCTTTTTCGATCCCACAGTTCAATGCGATCACTCTCGCCCCAGTCTTCCACTCTTTTTTCAAAGTGGTCTATGGAGTTTTATACAATAAACTGAATACTACGCGCTCTGTTATTGGTCGTTGCCTATGATCTATCAGAGTACAGACGCACGGCTGACGTTATAGAAAAATTGTTTGCTTTGTTTTGTCCAATATGGCGCACAATTTTGAAAATGTTTGCCAGGTTATTCTGGATTGAGCAAGTGAAAGCCTCGAAAAATGTTTGGCAGGAGCTGTTCACTAACAAGAAAAAGAAGAAACCAAGACGAAAAGTGTTCTCAGGGACCGCGGAGGGGGAGGGGCTGGTAGGGCCGCGGCCCCACCACTTTTTTGCGCCCCCGCCCCCACTTTTTGCGCTATTTCGATATGAAAAAATTATTTTCAATTGTCAGTCCTCCCACTTTTCACCTTGCTCCGCGGTCCCTGGTTCTTGGCGACTTGAAAAATACCTAAACTGGAACAAATCTTAGAACAGTCGAGCGCAACGAGGCAAGTTCGTAATTTTACTCTTTTCACTTTTGTTTATTGTATAAAACCAGAAACCCATAAGTGGGTTGAGACGTGTAACGCGCATTCACAGCTTCCGAATATTCATTTTTTTGCTTAGTACCATATTTGGAAACCCCTCGGTCCTGGGAGATTGGAAGCAAGTTGTTCTAGCGAATTGATTGGTTAATATTTTTATCTTGATTTTCCAAATATGGCTGTAACAACTTCTTAGCAAATTGAATAATCGGAAGCTTGTTTTGAAGCGTACAAGAGACAGTTGCACGTTTCAACCCACTTATGGGTTTCTGATAAAACAAATAGATTTCATTTGCCCGTGTCTGTTCAGTTATAGATTACAGAAGACGTCAAAATGTGGTTCGTGTGCCAATTTTCGTGTTCGTGTTCGTGTGCGGCTCGTGTGCCAATTTTTTGTTCTTACCACATTTTGACGTCATCTGTGATCTTTAACTGAACAGACACACGGCCAAATGGAATCTATTTGTTAATGAAAAAGCATTCAAGTATTCTAAACTTCAATTATTTACAATGTCTATTAAATGCATTTAATTCGTTATTTTGACGTGAGAAACTTCAATGTCTTTACAAATATTTGCTCATTACATCGCGTATGTTACGCTGCGGATAAAATTGTAACTAAGTAAATACCTACTTTTATAATATAACGCATTATAATTTCATTTTTAAACAAAACGATTCTACGCAATACTGTATTCAAACCTATTAAAAAACATGAATATGAAATTCACACTACAAATATATTTTTTAAGGCATAAAAGCCCATATTCAAACATTTTTGTTTACGAACGCCTATGCGATTAAACGAATGTTATACCGTCTGAGCGTAGATTATACTTATTGTAAAGCCAGGATCAAACGAAAACAAGAGACCTTAATAGTTAAAAGTGTTCAGGGTGCGTTCGATTAAACGTATTCCGGAATAAGAATCTAAAGAATGGTCACAAAAAGTCTCGTTTTTCTCATCTCCTAATGCTGTATTATAGGCCTGTTTTGTCAGATTTTTATACTGCAAGTGTGCCTAAACAAACAATTCACAGATTCACAATTCACTATTTTGTTTATTCTTATTCCCGAATACCTACCATTGTGCGAGTTTTAGCAGCTCTCTAGTACTTTATTCGTCCTCGTTTCAACGGGATGCGAAAGGTTGTGAAGAGTAAATTCCCATTACTTCCAGTATCAGGCTGTGGATGAAATCCTAAAGTGCGACCAATCAAATGAAAGCTATTGAGCAGTACTTTCCTGCGGTACTGTTTATTATGCTGTACAGGGTGGTTCTAACTTTTGAGTCTGTGAACGAAATCCTAAAGTGTGACCATTCAAATGAAAGCTATTGGGCAGTACTTTCCTGCGGTACTGTTTATTATGCTGTACAAGGTGGTTCTAACTCATTTTTGAGTCTGTGGATGAAATCCTAAAGTGTGACCATTCAAATAAAAGCTATTGAGCAGTACTTTCCTGTGTTACTGATTATTGTGCTGTACAAGGTGATTCTCACTTTTGAGTTGTGGATGAAATCCTAAAGTGTGACCACTCAAATGAAAGCTATTAAGCAGTACTTTCCTGTGCTGCTGTTTATTACGTTGTACAAGGTGGTTCTAACTTGTTAACGAACCCCTCGAGTATGACTAACTCAAATGAAAGCTATCAAGTACATGTAAGCAGTACTGTATTTTAAAACTACATGCGATGTTGTCTCTCGATATTCCGCAAAATGAAATTGGGTATTATTTCCTTTTTCGACATCGGTCGTTTTCGGGTGCGAAAAAGGAAAATCTCGTCCACATCTAATTTCATATCATAAGAGTTTTCGTTCCATCCTGGCATCTTCTAAGAAGACAAGTTAGTAATAATGCGATGTAGAGAAAAATGATCGCTTGTAATCGCAATATAAATACTTATTTCACATTAACAATTTGAAAAGCCTAAAAATATTTCTTTCTCGCCATTTTAGGAGTGAATTTTTTTTCTGGAGATAATTTAATCTTAACACATGTATAATCATTCCAAGAAACAAGAGTCAATGCAGCGCGGGTTCTCTCTTTTCATGATCATCCTTCAAGGAGAAAGAGAGGAAAGAGATGGAAACAGTGTCCACCAAAACATCTCGCGATAGCTTGTCCATATAAGGACACATCATATTGCTTAGTAACGCTTCTGACAAAAGAACCGCGGGCTCAGTCATTTCTCGGAGAAAAAAGAACATATTTTTTGGCATGTTTTCACTTGTTCCCACGAATGGGAGAAGGGCGTTAATTTTATAATCTATATTAGCATTCCCCCCCCCCCCCCCCCCCCTTTACGTTCTAGAGTAAAATATGATTTATTTTGTAGGAAATTTTATATTTTAAATAAAACTGAGTTGCTGAGCAGTATTTTCCTGTAATGCTGTTACAAAAGCTGTATAAGGTGGTTCTAACTTTTTAGTCTGTGAATGAAAGCTACTGAGCAGTACTTTCCTGTGTTGCTGTTTACTATGCTGTGCATGGTGGTCCTAACGTTTGAGTCTGGCGGCAAAATCCTGAAGTGTGATCATTCAAATACAGCTATTGAGCAGTACTTTCTTGTGGTACTGTATATTATACTATACTGAGATGGTTCTACCTTTTGAGTCTGTTGATGAAATCCTACAGTGTGACCATTCAAATGAAAGTTATTGAGCAGTACTTTCCTCAGGGGCACCCAACGAAATGTTTCGGTAAAATATCTGTTCGGATGGAAGGTTGGCTAAAAATTTCGAAAAATATCACCGAGCGATTCCTTAGACTTTTCGACGTTTTTCGGAAAATCATGAAGTTGCCCTAGAATTTTCGAAAATAATGCGAAAACCATGAAGTTGCCCTAGAATTTTCGGAAATAATTTTATGTCTCATAATTTTCGAATGTTTTTTTTTGTCCGCTAAAACAAACAAAACAAACGGAACAAAGATGAATCCTGCATATGAATGCAGTAGAACAACTGAGTTAAGATCCTGCTGTTTGGAACCATAAGGAAGGACTCAGTGCCATTCGTTTTATTTACACCCCCTAACGTTTTCGGATGAATATGTTTTACGCCTATAATATTCGGATGAGCATTTATATTGCCTAGTATTTTCGCTAAATTGCTATACGCACAAGTATAAAAAAAATGTCTCCTAAAATTTTCTTATGAAAGTATTGGCTACTCCATGTCCTCGAACTTTCGAAAATACCCATCAGGATAACTAAAACTTTCGGATGAGAAAAAAAAGCCCCCTAGAACTTTCGAAGCGACCAAAGTTCCCCTAAGATATCCGAACAGATAAATATTTTTTAGGGCAGCTTCAAATGAACCAGACAGGCTTCTAAAGCATAGAGAAATACATATTAGACATTTCTGACGTATTTGGAAACATTCGGTCGTTGGATGCCCCTGTTTCCTGTGGAACTGTTTATTATGCTGTACAAGGTGGTTCTAACTTTGAGTCTGTGGATGAAAATCCTAAAGTGTAACCATTCAAATTAAAGCTACTGAGCAGTACTTTTTAGTGGCGCTGTTCGTTTTTCAATTCATCCAGAGTGAAAATTATATAAAAATTGTCAAATTTGTTTTTGTTCTCATTTGACGTAAACGGTTTAGATTATGGTTTACCGTTTAAAGAAGTAACATGGTTAATGTCACTACCTGCAGCTCTTTTCAGTTCACGTTGTAGATGAAAAGCGTCCTCACAATTTCTTGCAAACACCACAACACAAGCTTTATGTTGGAATTCAACCGAGAAATCCCCGTCCGCCAAGAGGATTGCTCTACCCTTTGCTTGTACATTTAGACGATCTATGGCGTCAAGCAAATGTTGGATGTTGGTGGCCAAAATGTCCATTACGTACGAAATGGGAAATCCTAATGCCGCCATGTGCGGAGAAATTAACAGAAGATTCGTCGAGGATGAAATTTTGAGATTGACATCAATGACAAAGCTGCCTTTTCCGTTGACTAAAATCTCCACGCCCGTAAATCCAAAATAGCCATTCCGATGAAGGTATTGCGTGACGGGTGACACGACATCACGCAATTGTTCTTTCAGCTCTGCCTGCTCGTTCCAATTCACGTCGGGCCTCGGGACAAAACCCGCGGGTCGCTTAACAAAGGGCATGTTTGATTTGCATTTGACTCCTAGCCAGTGAACCTGTCCATCTTGAAACAAATACAGCTGAACAATTAAACACTTGAAAATATTTTCTATTACTTCAGTCACCACGAGATCTGCATCGCAGAAGTGCCGACTGAGCTCGCCAAATGCGCTCTTCGCTTCTTCCTCTGTTCTCACAAGAAACGTCCCACGCTTCGCTTTTCCTTGTGCAGCTTTTATCATGCACGGAAGGGTGTAGTTATCACGTGACATGTATCGAGGGCACGGTGCGCCCATCTCAGGGATTCGCGCCTTGGAGCTCAGCTTGTAATGAATGTCGGGATGGACGGCGTGCTTTTTGGCGGGAAAACTTTGAAATGGGAAGTTCACTATCAATGGTTTTTCCCCGGTATCTTCTTGGTCGAAAATTCTTATGTCGGGTGTGGGAAAAAATGGAAGCCACGTTGACCAGTGCTGAAACAACAAAACAAAAGACACACATATAATAAGCAAACTTAATCGAGCAGTCATCTCGACTTCGACCGTGAAGTCAAAAAAAGTCGAACAAAGGAGCGCGCTGGAAGGTTTTACGTTTTATATGAGCGACAACATTTTTTCAATCGCTTTTCTCTTGAATATCTTTACAGATTCAATGAAAGAAACGAGAGAAGTGGTCTCAGATTCCGTTAGTTAAAATTCCAAAATTCAGTTACCAGAAATGGCTCTTTGAAATTATCCAAGATGAGTTTTGCAGTCGTTCAACAAGTGATAGGAATTAATAAATGATCATGAATTAAATACTCTATAAAGTTGAGGAATGTGAAAGGGATTAATAAATGATCCTAAATATGAATTAATACACTTTATTTTATACATACTGAGATTTTCTAATAGAATTTTGCGCGTGAAAATCCCGTTCGGGAATTTTAGCAGCCAATCAGAATGGCGAAACGACTTTCTCACACGTAAGAAAAGCGTTTCGTCCAATCACGAAGCACCTGTCAAAACATATCAGTATTTTCAAAGGCGCTTGTACTGTCGCTGGCGCTAGCCTTTTCATTTACAAAAATATTTGCTTGAACTTTTAATTCTTTATTTAAAACGCAAGAGATGACTGAAAGTTCCTGATTTATGTCCTTGGACAAACCAATTGAAGAATACATTCAAGAGCAGGAAAACAAAAACACTCGAGCGAAAACGCGAAGAGATGTTAATCTACTAACCGTATTCTTAAAAGAGAAGAGCGAAACAACAACAACAAGAAATTCAACCAGAAGAACTCAACAAGTACGTATGCGAATTTATTTTAAGTGTTAAAAGGAAAGACGGCGAAGACTACGAGCCTTCAAGCCTTCGAGGATTGATTTCGAGTTTCAACCGGCATTTGAAAGAAAGTTAATACCCCGTGAGCATTATTGAAGATAAAACGTTTGAACAAGCAAGAAAATGTCTGAAAGCTCGAAGCAAACAGCTAAAAAAAAAGGCAAAGGAAACAAACCAAATGCAGCCGAAGCTTTAAGAGACGAGGAGGTGAACATTCTTTATGATTTCCGATCGATTCTGTACAATTTTTAATTAAGCTTAAACTTAAGCTTATTATTGTATTCTCACTACTTGATTGTTTGAGACTCTGCCGATCAAAGTAATTTATTCCAGAGCTGTTTATTTTCGAGACAAAAATAAATAAAACATATATACCTTGGCATAAAATATCAGTATGTATAAAATAAACAAATTACAGCATGGACAGTGCTTTGTACGGCATTTACGCACTCGTTGGTTTGTATCAGAAATCTCACTCGTTCGCTGCGCTCACTCGTTCGATTTCTGATACATCACCAACTCGTGCGTAAACGCCGTACGCGCGCACTTCCCATGAAGTAATCTATATATAAAGTTGAGGAATGTGAAAGTAATTAATAAATGATCAATTATATTACTTCTTGTAAAGCGCACCTTTTAGACAGACTTTATGAAATACTGTAATTTTTTATATGTATTGTTTTCAAAGGAATAGAGACATTATTTTATTTTATATTATTTAATTATTATTATTTTGTTGTTGGCGCGAAAACTACGCCGGTGGCCTGTGCGGCGAAATGCGAAGAATGAAACACGTGATTACCATGATAACATGTCAACTCGTTTAGAAAACAGTTCAAATGAAGATTTTTGCAAGCATAAAGCTATTCGATTTGTTTACACTTGATATTCGTTTTCTTAACTAGTTTTTTTTTACTATACAGTGGTTAAAGAAATATCGCTGATTCACAGTAAAACGAAAACGACTGTATTAAGCCTAATGCTGAATTATTTCCAAGAAGACCCACTGAATAGTGCTGAATGAAGAGGCAAGAAAGCAAACGTACCGAGGTAAACTCTGGCATATTTTTTATCTCTTCAAGGTATGGATTATACTTAAAACTCACATTTACTAGCTAAACAACTTTGCCATGATAATAACGATATTATGTTGTCGATAGAAGCTTCTTGCCAAAACTCGTAAATTTATTTGCCAAAAACACTTCCCAGTTTGAATGTTTACTCACACCAAGCATGGCGAGCGATGTGAGACAATTTGTTTCAGATCAAATCGCGCGCTTCTTCGGGTGGTTTTAATCTCTTTCAAGTAAAGAAATTAAAGCTAATAAATAAGATAAAGTGCAGAAATTGCATAGCTGTGTGTGTCAGATCCAACTGTTTGAGGGAGTTCGGTTTTCATCTCGCTCTGACGCTCTTTACGGTGGCCAACTTAGCTTACTTTATCAAAGAGTTGATAAAACCAAATTTTCGTGTTTCAGTCCCTCGCCAACGCAGCACCAGTTTCTTTTGAAAACTAATCCCTTTATTTAACTAGATACTTATATAAATTAGTTCCTTGTATCTGGCCTAAATTAAATTAACCAGCCAACAGAGGTCAATGTTTAGCCTCCAAGCATTCAAGAGGAATATAAGAAAACAGAACTGAGAGAGCATATTTAAAAACAACATTACTGTAACTGCTGTGACCCATGTAGAATGTTAAATTTTTATGATAATCAGCTTTTTAGTTATTACAAATAGAAGTATATTAGCGACTTCCTATGAGTTTAAGTAATATTTATATCAATTTTTTAGAATTATTAATAATAATAATAATAATAATAATGGATTTCTATAGCGCCATATCCATGAGCTCATGGCGCTTTACAGCACAATAGTGCAAACAAAAATTAAATTTAAAAAAATTAACATAATTTACTATTAATAATTATATTTAAATGTTTAGTTCTATTTTGAGTTCCCCCAATGAGCTGTACAGATAAATTCTCTGACACTTACTGTAAAGATGAAGTGTCACAGGGATTTAGTTTCATTTAAAATAACAACAACAATAAAAAAAATATTTTTGTTGAACAGAAACTATAAATAATGGTCCAGTTTGGGATTACCACCCTTGTGCACCAAAACTGCCGATGAGGGCCTGAATGAATTGCAACTTGACAAAAGTTAGCCTAACTTTTTTCAAGTTGTCACATTTTCATTTCCAAAATGGGCTAGATCCAGGCTTTTATCCAGAAATTGAAAAGTGGGAATCCTAAAGATTGAGTGCTAACAAAACTGTCTTTATAACAGTTTTGTTAGCAGTCGATCTCAACTAAATTTCAATATTATCATTCAACGTGAGTGCTACACAGCAAAAAACATTTCTATCCTAAAGATATTTCCCATCATAAATGTTTAAAAGATTAGGTGCAATTTTCATGAATTTCTTCAAAAAGTGGGTGCTTATTTTAAAGGATGCCTGGACACCTTGCTGGTTAAAAGCTTGGCTAGAACAGACCTTGATTTGTTTCTCTTTTAAGAATTGGTTGATTTCGTTCTCCTAGTGTGAAGTAAACAGTATTGTAGCATGGTTTTGACCAAAAAAGCTCAAAATCACTGCGACACTGCCCCTTTAAATAATGGTATTCATTCATGGCCATATAAATTCAACATCATGTTGAACAACATCAAACATGATGGTCAAACAAGTTCAACATTGTGATTCAATATTTTCAATATTGTTTGACATGCTGAACAATATTGAAAATGTTGTTTGGCCAATATGCTATTGAATGAAGTTGAATGATGTTGAATATGGTCTGCCACATTGATTCAACATCATTTAAAAGCTTTGCCAAACATGTTTTACTTTTAGCATCCAACAATGTTATTAGGTGCTACTTCAAAAAGTGTTGAGTCACAAATATTACAATATTGAACTCATGGCCTGGGCTTTATAAAAATAGGTCCATGTCACATACACGTGTGACTATCCGAAGGTTATGCATGTTCATTTGTTCAGTTTTTCTAGGCAATTCTCAAGCATGACACATCACTTGGACCTTTTTTACAGCTTTGAACAAAGAGAATTGCATGACAAATAAATTTTATTAATAATATTCATTAATGATACCAAGCATATGTCACTAAATAATTGTTCCTAAATTTCAGAAGGGATGTTCAATTTTATTCAATTGATAATTGACATCTAGATGTAGCCCTTGTGCACTAAATAATTTACACTTAACATCCACTATGTACTTCATGTAGTATGATGTGTAAGTGTAAACCTTTTAGAGACTGAAACCTTCCAAGCAACCTCAAAACTCATCTTATATAAAGCAGTGTTCTCAGTTGAACCCATATTCGTAACACCTGTGAGGGGTGTCTGGCTGTGAATTAATGTGTTTCAATGCAATGTTAAGTTTGGCCTGTTGGCCATGTGCCACAACGACAAAAAATGGGACAGTCGATGAAAGGGTTATTAAAAACCTTGTGACGTATATAGCGGAATCAGGTTATGGCTCAGTGTCTCCCTGATTCAAGGGGTAGATGCAATAATAATATTATTTCCACAAGAATGCTCACCTCTCTTATTAGGGGGTTTATGTCTCGTGTAACCAGAATGGGGAAATTGCTGCCTGCCACGGGGCAAGCCCTCATTGCCTTCAGGTGCCTGCTGTCGCCAGTTATGTCTGGCGAATAGTCATGGATCACATACTTCTTGTCATTGATGAAAGCTGCTTTGTGGTTGAATGTTGATGGTCTTTCGGTAAAGATATAAGCATGGGGTAAGTCTTGCGACAGTAACCAGCTGAGTGTGACCACATTGTTGTTTGTCATTCCTAAGCAGAGCGAGTTTTCTAAATTAAAATAAACCTGAAAAATACAAGAAGAAACAACTGGGTGAATTATTGATTAACTTAAAGTTAATTCATAGATCTATGGCCAGGAAGGGGTGGCGGTAGGCTCTTCCAGAGATGTAAATAATAGACAGAAGGCAAAAAAAAAAATGGCCACCTGAAGATTGAGTTTTCTTGATTTTTTCCGCCTGGAAAACTGTGTCTGCTTAACTCTTCCTCTTTTTTTTTACCAAAAATTTTCATGTGTGGTGAACAGAATTTCACCTGTTAGATATCTTAGCTACATCCCTGTCTTCTATAAACTATATAGGTATATGTGGCCCCATTGCTGGCCAAAAGCAAGAACAAATTAAATTTAAACTAGTAGTAATCATAGATTATAGTGCGTCTCCTTATCCCGTGGCACCTCGTCTTGACCTGTAGTACCTCAGTTTCATGAATTAATTCAGCTACTGTTTAAAAGGGCTATGTCGCGAGATATGTCACGCAGGCAAAAACGTCGGGCCGACATCAAAGAAAATTTACGCTATCGCTGTGGGATCGGGCAAAATCCTGCCATGCTGAGTACTCCGAAAGGTCTCAGATTTTTTCGACATATAAACAGTATATTTGTGTTGATTTCATTTCGGTTATTTCTCCGATTCTGAAATCATACTCCTCATGACATGTACTAATGCTGGAACCGGAAATAAGAAATGTATGAGAAAGCCTGAAAAAGTGCTCCCGTGATAAACTTCTTGGACACCGCGTTAAAGTGCCCCTGTGATCAAATTTTTGATTTCCATTTTTTTCCATCTTCGTGTACAATTAGACTTTCTTACTCATCTTGCCAAATTTCAATTCATTACGAACATCAGAAGTCATTTTATTTTAACATTTATTTCCAAGAATTTACGACCGCCATTAATCAACCTTGTTCCAAGGCTTGGTTGCGAATGGGAGAAAGTGACGTCAAAGACTCAAACATACCTCATGGGTTGAAATTATAATAACAATCAGCATAAAAAATTGCACAAAGAACATGTCCATAGTTTTTGTTGTTTTTCGCGTGATTTTCAATACTTATTGTTATTATAATTTCAACCCGTGAAAAATCAGCATAAAATCAAGAAATTTGGGTAAACTTTGGGATTCATTTTTTCGAGCGGGATTCATATATTTTGCATACATTATTTCTCAAAAACAACGAAAAAAAAAAACAACAACAGAAAAAAATCCTGAACAACGTTTTGCAATTAATTTGTAGTGTACATGCCAAAAATGGACAAAACTGAGTGAGAAAAATAAAAACGACCTAAAATTCGACATACTGGTTGGTTATGCTTTCAACCCTTCAATTGAAATCTTAATTGAATTTAAAGGTATGTGAATCATTACACTCCTCGCCATATGTCACTTATAAAAGAAAGGTTGACAAAACACACACCCAAAATTTGTTTAACGGATTCGTGTTTGCTACATGCCCCCCATTGTTTATTTTGTTTGTCTGTCTGTTTATTTACTTTTCTTTAGGCAGCTGAAATTGGCCTGAATGATTGATTTTGAAAAGAGTAAGATTTGACCTAGTGGCCTCAATTTTTTGGACAGGAATTTGCAGAGAGACAATTGTTTTTGGCACAGAAATGAGGGGAGGGCCACAATGTTTGGCCCAAATTTTTATGACAGCTGTAATGCCCCACCCCCTCCACACCACTAAATAATGACAAGCCCCAAGGATTTCATCCAGACATATAAAATGAAGTGGGTTTGACTGATATCGAAACATAGTTTGAAACAGCATCGCCACCGTGCAGTAAAGAGCTTCTTCTTGAGTAAAATGTTAGTTGATATCGTATCTCAAGTTTCAGCCGATTGTCGCCATAGGCGCCATTTTGTATTATCGATGTCACGCAACGAGCATTCGAATCATCGATATCGGAGATGCTTTGAAATTTGTTTACAGTGTGTTGGTCCCCAAAATATCAATGTATCGCTCGTCGAAATATTTCCTGAAGTGTTTATCCTTCTACCGAAACACTGTAAAAGTTCTCCGTAAATAGAATTTAAAATAAACATCATATGAGATGAGACTTATCAGACATTAAGTTACTTGTTATGATCTATTGCAGAAACACAAGATCGAAAACGGACTCCAAAGTAAATCGTTTCTTGAACGCGATACTGTTAAATACGGGCATCGAAGCCTATTTAACAAACACAAACACAATGGTAAACTCTACAACCTATTTGAATAATAAGATAGGAAGATCGATATGGTTTCAATCGCTCGAAGCGAAAGTTCGCTGTAAACAACACCCGGCAGTATTTATCTATTCATTGAAAAGTCGCTTGCTCATTAGAAAAATATTTAACGCGAATTTATATACTGTAGTTGTAATAACCGGCTCAATCACCCATATCGAAAGCACAAAAAAGCAAAAATTATTGCAAACTGGTCAAAAATATGCAAATCATCGTGTTAAACCTATTGCCCATCAACTACCGCAACTGTATTTTAATTTGCAAAGTTTTGCATTGAACACATCGACTTGACCAAAGTTAATCTAATAAACGCCTCACTGAACTTCTTAAAGGCATCAAGCGCAAGTAACATCATACACTTTACCACGATCAAAACCATTTAGTTAACTTCGTGACCGGCCCGTCAGAGCTTCGAAATGTCCAGTTTCGAAAGGCTAGGAGTTCGATCGTTTCGCGTAGCTTGACTCGCCAAGACCGATCTTTCAATTGCGACTTCATTTTAAATATTTAAGAATATTGGCTTTACTTACAGATCGAGTGCCTCCCGTTTTGTTTGCCAATGCTGTTTTCCTTCGTCAAGACACGCCATACAAATGATCGTTCATATTTGTGTTCTCAAAGAACAGCCTCTCGTCATACGACCGCTGTGACGAAATCGGTATGCTAAACGCGTACGTTAGATCAAGCGCGCGTGACGTGTGTTACGTGTGGACAACGCGCGGGCGGGCGCGCGTGGCGGTGGTGTGGGTTGGGGATTCAGAGACGACAACAACTTTATTTCAGTATTCGCATTTAAGTGAACAGTAAGGAAACTGCAAGTAATAAAACTAGTAGTAATCAAAGATTATGGAGACGCGTTTGAAGATTTCCAGCGGAAGTGAGGCCCTGAAAAAAGCAATAGGGGCGGCCATTTGGCAGTGCGGACACCAAAAATTTTCAATAGGCCATTTCCGAGTTGCCTTTAGCCTCTCTATCAAAGCGAGGCCAGGTGCGAAACCTTTCACATGCAAATAAAACTTATTTGCATGTGAATGAAAACTCATTTTTATATGAAAGGTCTCGCACCTAGCCTCGCTTTGATAGAGAGGCTAAAGGCAACTCGGAAATGGCCTATTCTTTTTGCATGCAAGGCACAGGGAAACCAACACGAAATTAGGATTGCGTTCTTCGAACGCGATTACAATATGCATATCAAATGTAGATATATGTATTTGTAAAACAATCATATCTATGTTTCGTTCCTGTTTTCCAATGGCTCGAATGATAAAAACAGCAGTTTGTCTGCTAATATATATGGATCAAAATAGTTAAAAAGAAATAAAACTTTCTCATTCTAATCCAAATTTGAAATAATATACAGTTGAATCCCGATAACTTGAACCCTCGATTACTCGAACCTCTCGCTAACTCGAACCAAAGTTTTTTCCCTTGGCTAAAGATGGCTTGCAAATTTACCCTCGATAACTCGAACCTTCGATATCTCAAACCAAATTTCCCTCTCCTCTGGAGGTTCGAGTTATCGAGATTCTACGGTATTTTGTGTACTGATCTTGTCACAAAGCAGTTTTCAATTGAGTATCGAAAGTAATTACACAATTGCTTTGGTTTTGCATTGCTTAACGCTTTGTGATTGACTAAAAAATCTCGCGCCACTTTCTCGACCAATCAGAAGTAAAACCAAAACCAATCGTGACTTGCTCGCACGCGTTTTCCCGCGCTTGGCGCCGCCGACATGTAATTACTTCGAGCTATGATTGGTTCATTGTATTGTTTACGACCGCTGTGATTGGTCAGAGTAATTACTTTGGTTTTGGTTTTACGACACTCGATTGAAAACTGCTCTAAAGAGTATTTCATGGATCAGCATATAACATACAGTGAAACGATAAAGTGCATTTTATCTTCAACTGAATTAAGTTTACAGTGAGAGCAAACTTTAATGTTCAGGAGTTTTGGGGACTATAAATCGTCCATTTTCAATTCTTAAATTATGATTACCTATCCTGAAATTAGAAGTATTTTTTTGTGTGTTTGTTTAAGATTAAATAAAATCGGAGTATTTCGTTAATCTTTTTATTTATGGCAGGTTTATTACGGGGGTGAAGTGGGGGTGAGGGGTGAGAAGTGATATAAAAAAATGTGACAGAAAATGCTAACCTAAGTGATCAAGTCTAAATTTTACGGGGCATCTTACGGCTCAGTAACGTTGTGTTTACACTTAAGGTGGTCAGACACGAGGGGTCATGTAGCAGGGACATGTCGCAGCGACATGTAGCAGCGACAAAAATTTGTGCACTTGCATACTACATGAAAATGTCGCGGGGACATGTCTCAGGGACATGTTGCAGCGACACGTCACCTCGAGTGAACTGATACTATCATAATTGTGTCAACACCAATATTGGGGACATTTTGTCCCCGCGACGTATCCCATGAAGTTCAACAAGTTGAACTCCGTGAGACATGTCGCGGGGACAAAATGTCCCCAATATTGGTGTTGCACAATTATGATAGTATCAGTTCACGCGAGGGGGCGTGTCGCTGCAACATGTCCCTGAGACATGTCCCCGCGACATTTTCATGTGGTGTGCAAGCGGGATGATTTTTTCCCTGCTACATGTCCTTCAGTGTGTACTACACAAATTTTTGTCGCTGCTACATGACGCTGTGACATGCCCTGCTACATGACCCCTCGTGTCTGACCACCTTTACAGTGAAACAAAAGAAACGGGAATCTGATCCTTACGGCAGAAAAACAGAAGCAGAAGCCAATAGTATAAGAGTGGAATATAAAAGTGCCCAATATTGCAATCAATGAACATAATTATGTATTTAATTTAACGTCACAGAACAGGAAGAATGTTCGCATTGCGATTTAACAACGACGCTTGCTCGACTTTAATTTGGCCCCTGAAAGCAAGCTGATTCAAAAGTGAAATATGATTAACCTCGATAAGAGTTGAAATTTGATCAAATTTTTTGTCTGACGTTAAATTCGAAATGGAGGATCGATAAATTTTAACGTTTTCTTTTTACTGTTCAAGTAAAAAAAAAATCCATAATAACAAAATAATAAAACTAGGATGCGTTGGATTGACCGTATTCTGGATAGAGCGTTTTCACTTGACGTCATAGCCGCCATATTGGTGTTCCCGTACAAAATAATTTAACTTCTTTTGTTAGGAACACCAACATGGCTGCCATGGCCTTTGTCATTTGAGTCCCACAGGAATGAGTGAAAACGCTTTATAACTGCACCGGTACTAAGTGGAGTTAACATAAAAATGTTTATTTCTGGTGTTTGAATCTTTGATCTTCTACTATGAAGGCAGTAGTCAGATGTAAAGATATTCAACAACGTTTCTATGCCTATTTTTGGTTGTTTCTGTGTGTACCGGAGGACAGATGACGTAAAACAAAAGGAACAAAGAACGACAATAATACAAATGCAAAACAAGACCAAAAATACAATACCTTACAAACAATAGAAGACAATGAGTACCGGTGCACGCCTATTTTTTATCACAGGATACAATCAATCAAATGCATGGATGTATATCGATAACAAAGTTGCATTTACAGATTTTTTGAATTTATCGACTTACGGTTACAGTTTTCTTGAATATATTTAAGAATAAAATTCGAACAATAATGATCCGTGATGATTAATTCACAAGGTGTTTTTGAAATTTGAATTAGTTCATCATGTTGGTTTTGATTACAAATCCTTTCTGTGCGTTACCCCCCACCCCTCAGCCCCGTAATAGACCTGCCGTTTTTTTTATATATTAACAAGATTAAGTTGGTGATTATTAAGATTTGCGAAAGAGGAGGGTCGCTTACTAAGTTTATTGATATCTTGTCAATATCAAATTTTGTACAGAAAGAATTAATCTTATTTGTCCAGGATTTTTTTTTTTATGCGGGGTGGCTATGGGGGGCCTAAGTCAATAAAATTTTTCATTGTTATAATTATAAAAAGAAAAAGTTAAAACCGACAGTCTAAAGGGGGGGGGGGGGGGGGGGGGGGTGATAAAAGTAAACTGCAGAAGACCGCAAACGATAATGCTGCTAATGATACGTAGGATCTACGAGAGACCTAACCAGCCAAAAAATGAATGAACAAACACAATGAACTGCAAGGCTGATCTGACCACGTAAAAAAATGAAAAAGTAAAATTTGCGAGACATCATCACGATAGAAACAAAAAAAGGGGGGTGGCTAGCCACCCAATTTGGTGCCCATTTCTCCCTTAATTATTATGGTGGAAAATGGCTGACGGACCCCCTTCAAATCCCTATCGCCCTCTTCCCCCCTCCCCACCCCCGACCAGATAACACTCGATACTCGTTTCCATCTCTCAAAGTGACTTTGGACACCTTATGAGGTTTACACAATGTAGTATTCTTGATCGTTGTATTACCGCTTTGAGGTGTTGAATGAAAGCGAGCAGTGCAGGCAGTGCAGGGTAGTGCGCAGTTGACAGCCTGAGATGACAATGTCCGAAATCAAAGCGTTGGTTACATCGCAAAGAAAAACTGTACAAGCACAGGTCGATGAAGAGGAAGAATGCTTTGATCACGACATCTCTGTTGTCACCTACAATATTCTGGCCGATTTTTATCTTCAGTCCGCCTTAGCAAAAGGACTGCATAAAAATTGTTCCAGGGAGAATGTTACTCCAAACCACAGTAAAGACAGCCCGCGACACAGACTACTTTTAAGAGAGGTAAGAACTATTTATTATAGTCAAGTTCTTCAGTATCTTCTTCAATAAAACTGTTTGCCTCGACGTTTGGAAGATGAAATCGGCGAAAAAGCTCGCCAGGCCTTTAGCGGCTGGTAGCCATGTTGTTTTGGCGGGCTTTGGCGGAATATTCAAACGAAAGATAAATGCCTGGATGAACATGACCCCAGCTAAGCGGGTTACCCCACCTTCAGCGTTCACATGGAGAAAACTCACCCCAGCTAAGCGTGTTACCCGGCCCGGCTGACCAGACAACCTACCTCGGTGAGGTACCCCACCTCTCATGTGAACACGATAAAGAAAAAAAGAAAGATTGGTTAGCCCATCGAGGCACCTCTATGTGAACAGACCCTTAGTTTTAGAGACACACATTGTTTTGGCTTTTGTTTCAGTTTTAACAGCCGTATGCATAACTAATCCAAGATTTCGAACGCTAAATAAAGCGAAATTCAGAGACCAATTCAATAAAGCAACTCCATTAAACTCACCTCTGGCATATTCTTTTGTCCTTTGGGGATTTTCTAGCTATTTTGGGTTTCTTTGTCGCTATTGTTATTTCCTTGGTAAGACAGAGTCAAGGCAAAACTTTCAGTTTGAAGGGAATAACAGTAGTGACAAAGAAACCCAAAGGAAAATTGAAAATTAAAAAAAAACAATTTATGCACAGCAACCAACACAAAAAATAATTTCCTGCATCGACCCATCAACCATGGACCCATACCATCAAAAGATAAAAAAAAAATTGCGTAGAAGACTATCCCCCCCACCCTCTCCGCCAAAAAAAAAATCCCGCTCAGCCAATGCAGGAAAAAAAATTCATGCAAGCTGAAAAATCCCCCCCCCCCCCATAACTTTTCTAATGGTCCCTCCCCAACCCAAGACCGCTTTCATTGAAGGTTCAAGTCCCGACTCATACCACTAATAAATTTGAAGGGGTGTGCAGAATAAGGCCCTAAGTGACTTTTGATGTAACGTCAAATTCTCCCTGTGTTTTACAAGGAAATACAAGGCAATTTGGAAGGAGAATCTTGCAGTTTATTAGAAGTCACTTGGGCTTTTTTCCAGGAACCCCTTATTATTAAAGATGAATTACAGTCCGTACTGCACAATCTCAGCTTGGCAATGTTTGTGAGACTCACAAACAAGGAATGTTTACTAGCGAAAATAAAAATTACGGGACAAACTTTCATTTTCCTTCATTATTAACGTCAGATGTCCTTGCCAAACAATAATAACAAGTAAAAGAACCCCAAAGTTTTCCCAAACCGACGTTTCAGCTCATCAGGCATTTGTAAACACAATTAATGGCTGTAATGGCGGACTGATGGTTTTCTCTCATTTACTCCATGTATGCTATTACCGAAGTGTAACATATCAACAAATTCAAAACAAAAAATGAAAACAAACCCCGAGATTACGCAGTAAGGACTGTAATTCAGTGAAATTTGATCCTCGCAGTGAGCTATCATCTTAAGCAGTTGAAAAGCAACCTGAAAAAAATTCAGGCTTGAATGGGATTCGAACCCATGACCTTGCGATACCAGTGCAATGCTCTATCCACTGAGCTACCAAGCCATATGGAGACGTGTTCGAAGAAATTTCCGGCGGAAATGAGCCCCTGAAAAAAAAACAATAGGGGCGGCCATTTGGAAGACCATCTACCAAAAAATCTCAAATGTTACTGCATGTAAACCACAGGACATCCAACACGAAATTAGGATTGCGTTCTTTGAACGCGATAAAAAAATCTGGGAATTGCATAAATAGCAGCCTGTGCAACCATCTTTTAAGATGCCTAATAAGTCACCCTTTCTTCTTATTGTATTAATCCATCAAAGTGTAAGAGATGGAAAATGCTGGGAACTACGCCAAGCCACCTTCAATTAAACTCCTGGTCATAATCATAAAAAAAAACACAATATATCAGATGGCACAGTTTCCCTTTAAAACTTGCACGATAGCTCGGAACTTTGGCAGTCTGTCAACACAACATAATTATTTCTTTTTTTTCAGCTCCAGTGGTTGGATGGTGATATTGTAAGTTTACAAGAAGTGGACCCATACTACTTTGAAAACATACTTAAAGAAGAAATGTTGTTGCTAGGATATGGTGGGCTGTTTGCACAGAAGGCCCAGTGCACAGGCCGGCAAGAGGGTGTGGCACTTTTTTTTAAACAAGTCAAGTTTGAATTCGAAGAAGCCAGGAAAATAGTTATCAACGAAGTTGCGGCTGAGATTTTACAACAGGCTGAGTGCAAGGAATTTGGTGAAGTTTTGATACTTGCGACTTTGAGGCAAAAGAAGAGCAACAGAGTACTGGTGATTGGTGAGTAGGCCTATCCCAATTGTGGGCGGTAACTTTTGAGCAACTTTTTGCGGTTCCAGCAACCTCAAGCAAATTTCTCCTTTCTGAGCAACTTTTGAGGTTTACAGAACATATCAAGCACGAAAAAGTGAACAGTGTGATAGAAAATTTCAATTTATGCGAATTTATCGATGTTAATTGCCAAGGCGGTTTGAACAAAATAACCTGTCACTTGATAAGACGTCAAATGAACCATAAGTGTTGTTCCCTACTTTCCTTAAAATGCGCCTAGTATATTTGCAAGAAATTTTATTTGGAGATTTTTAACGTATTCATAAGTTGGCCCATAGGAGGCTTTTGATTTTTGTCTTTTTGGTCAAAACTCTACTAAATATTTGACTAGTTACCTTTGATTTTATACAAATGCTCTTAACCCTTTCCCTCCCAGAGTCAATTATGAAGACATGTAGTGAAGTTCTTACTTTTTAGTCTGTGGACGAAATCCTTTGATGTGACCATTCAAATGAAACCTCTTCGCCAGCACTTTTGCATGGTACCATTTGTTTTTTATATTTTACAAATTTAAATTTGGGATTTTTCTTGAATTTTGATGTTTAGCACTCTTGGGAGTTAAAGAGTAAAAGCACCTATGGGAAAATACAAATTGATTCCTTGAAGATAAAACAAACCAGAATCAGATTTAAGTGATTTTTCCAAGACACAAGGGAAGAACTCTGGGAAGTACTTGGAAAAGATAAAAATCTGAGTCCCTCACAGGATTCCAACTTATGAAGCTTTCAACATTGCTGGTCCTAGCAGTACACACTGGATGCATGCCATTGATGGGGAGCAGGGGTGGCATAGGGTTTCGATCCTCCGTCTCGGCGTCATATGCGGGTTGAGTTTGTTGTTGGTTCTCTCCTTCCTCTGAGAGGTTTTTCTCCGGGTACTCCGGTTTTCCCCTCTGCTCTCCTCAAAAACCAACATTCTAAATTCCAATTCGATCTGGAAAGAGGACCTGCATGAAAACCAGCTATGGCTGATGCTGCTTTCCTCTCTAAATATCATTATTTATTTATTTATTTATTTTATAACCCAGTATATGGCCTAGTTCTCCACAAATCTCTCGTAGCTCAAATTGGTAAGGGCATCTGGAGCATCTGACAAGTGTGCAGAAAATCATACGTTCAAATCCTGTTGGGGAATCAGATTTTTTTTTTCTTTGTCCCACACTCATGACAATGATGTGACATTACATCCTTCTCATGGTTTTCTTTTGTTGTTTTATTCTAAGGTAACACTCATATTTTGTGGGAAGATCTCCTGAAACCTGTCACACAAGTGTGTGAAGTTGCACTGGTCACACAAGTTTTGCGTGACAAAGTAACATCATTGCAGTCCCAAGGGGAGTCTGTGGCTTATTTTCTGTGTGGGGACTTCAATATCGAGCCACTGTATCCTGCTTATGAACTACTCAATAAAGGCAAACTAGATGACGAGGATTTCCTCAAACTCCAGCGTATGGATTACCTAAAATTTGCTGCAGGTGTTAAAAAACCAAACCAGGTATAAATAGGAGATTGGACTGGAATTGCAATGGAGGCTTACATGAGAGATTCTTTTCTTGTGCAAATTAATTTTATGATGTTCCCCCCACATGGACTTCCATTGCAAGCTACAATTGGCGACAAACATAGTCAACACACAGTGTACCAAAAACGGTTTTCCTGCCATATTTATCACTGTATCTTTCCATTCACTACATTTTGCCACAGTAACCCCTCTCCCCCCATCCAATGTTGTAGGACTGTAGCGACAGACCTGACTAAATGATACACAACATTGTCTGGGGTGGTGGGGGTTGGGAATAAAATGGATGGGGCTGAAATGCCTCTCATCCCGAAGAAAATGGGGTTCAAAATGACCATGAGTCAACAATATTGTCGCCTATTGTAGTTCCAGTCCAATCCTGGAAATAGGAATAACCGGAGCATACAACAAATTATTTTGGTGGAAAAGTTGTTTGGAAGGCTGTTACTCGTCATAAAAATTCGTAATGAATTAGACTACAAACTAAAGTTTTTTTTAAACCCCGGCTGCCTTAAAATTTCACAACATTGGAAAATTTAACACCTTTTGTTTTCAGAGGGATAAAAAAAATGTCGTTTGGGGGAACAAAATAAGGTCAGCTAGGATTTTTGGAAAGCTGAAAGCAGCTAATAAATTCAGGGGATAAGATTCTTTTCCCTAAAAATTTTCTGCCGCTGAAATATTCAGTTATAAGAACCAAAACTCTCCAACTGTATTATCTTTCACGCGGTTTCCTTTAAAAGCACTAAAATGATATGGAAAAAACAGTACAACGCCATTCCAAGCGTTTTTCCAAACATTCCTCTCTCGGAACCCTGCGCAGTCCTCTTTGGGTACCCTGTGCATTCGTTGCTGGGTACCCTGTGCATCCCTCGTTGGGTGGCCCGCCGGAAATAAGGTCTTTTCATTTCTTCGCCACTAAGGGTGATGTCGAAGTAATTCACTGTTTAGTTAATGTTTTTCTATCCAATGCAGGTTTTGCCAGAACAGATATCACTTTTGAAACATGTCAAGGAGCATCTTAACAATCCTCTAACAAATCTACAAAGCGCATATAAGGTTGTTATGGTAAGTAACCTCATTTGACCATTTTATACAATGATGTCACAACAAATTCTGCAGTGGATTCAACCCTGTGCCAAGGGTGCTCTCTCTTAGCCGTATTTAGAGTGGGCTTTTTTTTTGAGTTCCTAAGCCTGAAGGCCAGGGGCATATCACCCCACCCCTTTATAATTTCAAGAGCATTAAAGCTGCTATGAAGATAAAACTTGGAGGGTATATGGTACGTCATAAACTGTTTCCTTTGCGCTTCGCAAAATCGGAAGGTGACGTTATATTGTGACATGGGAATTAATTATGCCATTAGTTCTGACAGCCGCATGTTGAATCCGCCCTCTTGAATTTCTGGATGATTCTAAAACCTCAGAAAACCGTCCAAATTGTACTCAGAACCAATAAAATAAAGTTTAAAAGGCGTAAAAATGTAAAATTTACTTCGACAAACGTGTTGTTTAGCAATAAAAGGAAAAAAAAGGTCCAAATTTTGAAAAACATGGCTGTCAAAATCTTGTTGCCAGGAAACATCAAGTCACGATCACATAATTAACAACAAACTGTCGCCAGATAAATTTAAAACTAGAAGTAATCACAGATTAAAGTGCGTCTCCTTAGGTACCTCGTTGTGGCATGGCATTCGCGTTTCAGGCATGTTTCTGGTTCTGTGACGTTTCAAGATGGCGCAGATTTGGTACCGACACTTTTCTCGATTCGTTCCGCCTAGCCGACAAGATTAGGAAGCGTCTCCTTCGTCGACGCAAAAATGCGGGGAGACTGGGGAGAGGATTTTTTTCGCTCGCTTTTCTTCGCGCCTTTCCCAACTATTCGCGCATTCCCCACTATCTGAACGCCTGGAACAGCCCCCCCCCCCCCCCCCCCCCCCTCCCCCCCGCCATGCTAAATAGGGTTAAAAAACCCGAGGGGTACTCCCTATAATGGGCTATACGGAGATGCTCTACCCGAAAGGGGTACCTTTCTGAGGCTAGAGGTATATAAGGGTAGGGATTTCACGAGTTTAAGTATAAAAAATGGTAGGGAAAACTGACATTTAGGTATATAAAAAGCGCCTTTCATAATATCTCAAACAGCTTGGTGTTTTTCGTGGATATCGTTCCATAAGCTTATTTCAAGGGTATAGTAAAGAGATGCAGTGTTTCTTCTGTAGGTATATGAAAGGGGTACCATTTTCTATGCAAGGTATATGAAAGGGTTACACTTTGTGTCAAAAACGGTGAATAAAAGGTTAAAGGTTTGGATCTTGGGGCGGAGCATCTCCGTAAAAAAACTTTGTTGAGTACCCCCCTTCCCCCCGGGGTAAAAAAAAACGTCCAATGCAGATTTTCGGCTGAAATTGTTGGCCATCATTACTAGCAAGATCTTACGCGCAAATGGGTTTGTATTTTAGGGATCAGAACCTGAGTGTACAACTTTTGAGGATGATGGAAGCATTGTATGGACAACGGATTATATCTGGTTTGATTCCGAAAATTTAACAGTCACAACCGCCTTGGAAACTTTACCGAAGTCAACAATTGCTGCATACGGAGGCTTTCCAAACGAGCACTTGCCGTCAGACCATATTTCACTGAAGGCCAATTTCAAGTTTAAGTTTATCAACAAAACAACTTGATTGTCCATGAATACAAATACACTGAAACCTGTATTAAGCGCTTAATAAAGTACCAAAGTGTGACGTCACAAAAACTTTGAAATTATGGGATTTGATTAGATAATCGGAAAGGGCATGACGAAAAGTGCCAGCTTGCCAAAAATCAGCATCTTATTGCAATTTGGGGGTGAGATATTGGAACTTTTATGCTCTGATGACTCTGACAAACAACTTCTAATTTTAACAAGGAATCAGAGAATTAACTCTGTGTGTAAATTATAGTGCTGAAGTCAACCCATAAATTTCCCTGTACTGAGCGTTAGCCCTAGTAAGGAAATGAGGGACCACACGAGGGAAAGAAAAAAATCTTTGACCTCGGTGGGATTCGAACCCATGACCTCCGGATTGGATCTTCCGTCGCTCTACCGCTTGAGCCACGAGGCCGTACGGGAGCAGATCGTGGGTAATAAGGTGGTAATTCGTGGCAAATGAGAATGTGAAGGGTACAAATAAATGTTGAGCCACGTAGCACTGGTGATACAAACAAGGAATCAGAGAATTAACTCTGTGTGTAAATTATAGTGCTGAAGTCAACCCGTAAATTTCCCTGTCTCTGATTCCTTGTTTGTATCACCAGTGCTACGTGGCTCAACATTTATTTGTACCCTTCACATTCTCATTTGCCACGAATTACCACCTTATTACCCACGATCTGCTCCCGTACGGCCTCGTGGCTCAAGCGGTAGAGCGACGGAAGATCTAATCCGGAGGTCGTGGGTTCGAATCCCACCGAGGTCAAAGTTTTTTTTCTTTCCCTCGTGTGGTCCCTCATTTCCTTACTAGGGCTAACGCTCAGTACAGGGAAATTTATGGGTACACACAGAGTTAATTCTCTGATTCCTTGTTTGTATCACCAGTGCTACGTGGCTCAACATTTATTTGTACCCTTCTAATTTTACTTCAGTCCCAATAATTGGTTTGTCTGCGAGTTCTGTGATTGGCCAGAGTGATTACTTTGGTTTTGGTTTTACTTGCATTAAACGCCCACCTTCACCCAAAATGCTGTGTGCGCCGTGATGTCTTTCTTTGCTGAATTTCGTGTAACACGAAATTCACGCTTGAATGCGTGCAACCAATCAGATCACGCGTATGAACAATGGTGCATTTCAAAACAAAAACAAACGATCGCAACGTCTCTTGGGTGAAGGTGGGCCTTTAAAACAAAGCATACGGAACGTATTTTTAGGTGGAAAAGCCGCTGACGGTTTATGTCACCAGTAAAACTCAGTGAAAACTACATCAGTTCATGGTAACAATCAGTTACGCAATACCCGATTTCAAATAAACGTGGGACCTCAAATAAACGCCGGAGGCTTTTATTTAAAGCTCGTCCTTGTCCACGCGAGCAAGCGAAGGGGAATGAGCAATCGGCATGAGCCGAGAAAGAACATATCATTAACATTCGCTCGCTGGCGTAATGAAGCTTCCAGGTCGACTATCTTTTAAAGGGACATGTCCTGACTCATGATATATCGGGTTTTCATGATTATGGCCAGGAGCGTTATTTTGTTATCTTGAAATAAAAAGAACAAATCGTTAAAAGAAATATCAACTAAAGAGATGTCTAAAGAAACAAATTAACGACAAAAAAAGTGGAAATTCCACAAGAATGACTGTAATCCACTTCGATCCTTGTAATCCTGCACTTTATCTGCAAACTACTGCTTTTGTTTTGCTCTATAAAATCTTTTTATCCAATTTAGTTGTATATGTGGTTGCATTTGGTGATATAACATAGAAATAAGCTACGCGATATCTAGAAGGCTACAACAGAGACAGTCTGTATCGTTTGCAATCCATTAGCCTGCGCAGTCGTTTTCTTTTCTTAAGGCCACAGAGGCGCGCGTTTAGAGGAACGGTAGTGTGAAAAGAAGAAAAAAAAGCAGTTTTTGCTTCTTTTCGCCGTTCCTTTACGCGCGCGCCTCTGTGGCTTTTATAGGAAAAGGAAACGACTACTACACAGGCTAGCAGTCATTTTTGCAGGCAAAACGCACGCCATACCCTATTAATTAACCCAAGCATACCACGTTATCACCGCAAGATCCACAATCCTAGATAACGATCTTGGGACGTAGACACTAATTTGCCTTTGTTTCCTCCTTTTTCGTTCCTTCACGATGTAAACTCTTACGCTGCTTTTAAGGACGTTCGCGCGAAAATCTTCTAACATTGATTTTTTTATAAAACTTTTGCTACAGCTAGGTTATGAGTTGTTCGTGTCAGAAATGCAAAAAATTGAGGGGGTCACCGACTTCGTTTCCGAGATAAGATATCTGAAAGGCGACCCTAATTTTGAAAAATTGGTCTTCCTTACGGGATGAGACCCCAATGTCTGTTAGTCTAAAAATATTGCAAATAAATCTCTAAAATGCAATTTTCTTTACCAAATTTTATGCGAGTAGGTCTGTTCAGCAAATTCATTGAACTGGTGACGTTTTTTAAAGTAAATTTAATCTTTAAACAACAGCATTTGCAAACTCTGACAGCCGCAAATTGGCAGGATTCGATGTCGCGCGGGTAGAAAAATGGAAAAAAAATAAACTTACTACATTAATTTTTTGTTCATTTTTTCACAATTTGTCGAAACGTGGCAAAGAAAATTATCTATCAAAAAAAAATTGGGGGTCACCGACCATCCAAGCGTGTTAAATCTAAGCAAAGTTAACGCAACAGCTACCAGCCCTTCATGTACTTAGATTTCTTCTCTTGCGCGCGCGCTCGTGCATGACGTAGCATGGCGTTGCGACATGAATTGCGTGCGCAGTAAGGATGCGCATAAACAATTAGCGCGAACGTCCTTAAAACAAAAAGTATTTTATTATTGTATTTTTATCTTTGCCAATATTTTACACACAAGCTCCCTCATAAGGTCTCTAAAATCAAATTAAACTTCCAATCATATAGTATGGTTCTAACAAATGAAATCTATTGAGCAGTACTTTCCTGTGGTACTGTCTTTTATGCTGTACAAGGTGGTTCTAACTTTTGAGTCTGTGGATGAAATCCTACAGTGTGACCATTCAAATGAAAGCTATTGAGCAGTACTTTCCTGTGGTGCTGTTTATTATGCTGTACAAGGTGGTTCTAACTTTTGAGTCTGTGTATGAAATCCTACAGTGTGACCATTCAAATAAAAGCTATTGAGCAGTACTTTCCTGTGGTGCTGTTTATTATGCTGTACAAGCCGAAGGTGGTTTTTGAGTCTGGATGAAATCCTAAAATGTCGCCGGCATTCAAATGAAAGATCTTGAGTTGTTCTTTCACTTGATATTGGTTGTTTCTAAATACGTTGCAAAATGAAATTTGGCATTTTTCCGTTGTTATGTCTTGTGGAGCTTGTCGCCAAAGGCAAGATAGCGTACACTCCAACACGCGTTCAACATACCCAGACAATCAGACAGATTGAAATCTGCGACACACGCTCAACTTGATTAATAATTTAGATTACAGCTACAGCTTACGATAAGGAATAGACAATAAAATCATTACATAGTAATCAGTTAATTAAAACAACAACTAGGCAAATTTAAGACGAATGTGCACTACAAAATGTCTTGCAACTGTAGTTCAGGAAAAGTGGCATGTACAAAATGCGAGAAGTAATGAAGTCTGTGGATGAAATCCTAAAGTGTGACCATTGAAATGAAAGCTACTGAGCAGTACTTTCGTGTGGTGCTGTTTAATATGCTGTACAAGGTGGTTCTAATTTTTGAGTCTATGGACGAAATCCTACAGTGTGACCATTTAAATGAAACCTCTTCGTCAGTACTTTTGCATGGTGCCATTTGTTTTTCAATAATTTAGGGTTTTCTGAGTCGTCCTCAGAGCGCCTGCTTTTTATTATTTGCTCAGGTCGGTTCGGTCTTTGGTGTCCGCATAACTAAAAAAGTAAAATATGTTTTTTTGTGTGCGTTTTCTTGGCGTTTTTCTTCCTCATCGTAACTAAGTATTGTTGTGACGTTCTTACTGATTTGAGGAAAATTCTGTGCGCGGAAGAAAACAGGATTATTGCGGATGGCATGATTTAACCCTTACACTCTAAAGAGTGCCAAAAAAATCAAAATTCAAGAAAAATCCCAAATTTCATTTAGTAAAATATTGAAAAACAAATGGTACGATGCAAAAGTACTGCCCAAGAGGTTTCATTTGAATGTTCACACCATAGGATTTCGTCCACAGAACTACATCACATGTCTCCATAATTGACTCTGGGAGTGATTGGGGTTCACCTTGAAACTGAAAGCCGAGATATTACGGTGGAAAAGTGTCGCCCACACCGGTACATTACACTGCGCTATTGTCACCCGTGAAAAAAGCCTGGCAAAATTTCTTTTTGTAAAGTACTGAACAATAACATAGGCTGCACTGAAAACCCTTATTAATGTCGACAAAATATAACAAAAACATAGTGCTGTATTTTATCTAGCCTGCGTGTAGACGTATCTGTGTACTCGTCTGCGTGCAGACGTATCCTTTTTCGTTTGCTTCACGGAAGCAAACGAAAAAGGATACGTCTGCACGCAGATTATAATAATATTTTATCCAGCTGGTTAGAGATATCCTGTAAATAAATTCTATATTTAACACCTTGTCCCAAAATACCCGTGACGAAACGAAACATGGCCCCAGGGAACCAACCTCCTCTGTTGAAGAGCTAGTGGTTCGCGTTGTCCCTTTTAGGGGAAAAAATGTGAGACTCCGTAGTATCCCGTAGGGTGTTTGATCTAAGGTTTGTCAACAGTTTAGGTCATGTTTTGTTTTGAAATTGGCAATCATTCCGGGGGGGGGATTCCCATATGTAAGCGGACGGCGTGATCGTAGTACCTTTTAGGGGCTGGTAGCACTAAAGGTGTTTGAATTGAAAGTAATTACTGCCACAATTATTCTGATATAAAATATAAAGCCAGAAAAACATGCTGATAGGAACAAACCTTTAGAAAGAGTTGGTACCTCTTAGAGGTAAAAATAAATCCGAGCCACACCCACAAAACAGATTTCTAGAACCTTTTAGTTTCTTTCAGTTTTTTTTTTTCTCAATATTTCCGAGAATCACCCCCGTTAATAGACGATTTTCGTATTCTCGGTATTGAACTGGAACTAGCTTGCAATGGAGGCTCATGCGGGGGAATATCATTAAAAATATTTGCATGTGAAAAGAATCCCCCACATGAGCCTCGTCTGCAAGCTAGTTCCAGTTCAATACCGAGAATACGAAAATCGTCTATTTGTTTGGGAGTCCCCCCTCCCCTGGGTAATCATGGTTCAGGGCAACAAGTGACTTTCGGTTTTTATCGAAACAATAATTAATTTTCTTTCAAGAGCCACAATTCAAGACACATTCGTTGGGACAGATCTGATGTTCTCTCCCCTCTCAATGTTGGTTTTAAAGATTGGATTACAGAATAACAAAATTCAACATTGGGAGGGAGGAAAGACGGACTATAAACGGAATATGAGTGTCGCATGAGGTTTCCCAACTTAACGTGTCTGGGATTGCAGATACAAATTCAAGAAAAATCTCAAGGATCTTTGTAAAAATACAAAAACAAACAAAACAATATAAAAGTACTGCTGAAGAGCAGAGCTTACATGAATGGTTACATTTTTGGACTCGAAAGTAAGAACTACATAGGTCCCTCGGAAGTGAAACCGGAAGTAAAAGAGCATGATACAAAAAAATAAATAAAAGACAGTCGCAAAAGTGTATAAATGTTCGCGGGGCTTTGGAGCTTTTGACTTCATTGCCGCCATGAATACGGAACAAGGATTTGTTTTTCGAACTTTTATTCATAAATGAAAAAAAAGTGTTTAACTTTTCATTGAATTAAAGAACGGTTCGCATTTAATCACTTTCCAACGCACGTTTATTTCCTGCTCTCTTCATTCACCGGATAAACAAGTCATCTTTCATTATATTCCAAGTCTACGTTTTTGGGGCGTTCATTCTCTTATCAGAACATCTAACGCCTACACGATACGAAACTCCAACCATTTTTTAAATGAAATCTCGTTGTTCTAAAAGTCACGAAACTAACACGATTAGGCTTATATAAATCCAGTGGCGCTTATGTCAATGTATGTGGATTTTTTTTAACAATTTGACGTTAGCTGTTTCTTGTACAAAATAAATCTCTCTCAAGATGAGATTTTAAATTGTTGTGATAGCAAGCTTCAAACCAAACAAAATATATCACTTACATCATACACAAACATTTTAAAAAGACACTGGAATGATGATTGCTTCTTGATTTCCTATTTCGTGCAGCTTGTGCGAGCATTTTCGAGACGATGTGACCTTTGTTGAACTGATGTCTGTCCGTGTCCCAACCATTTCTACGATAAGAAACGTTCCTAGAATTGATTGTTGATAATTCGTTATGCAATTATACAGCTGAGATATTTGCGTTTATCCATATCAGTTTTTAAAAAACATTAATGGTGTAAACTGACATTTTTACAATTCTAGTGAAGATTAAAACGTGAGCGTGGGTTTCTCGATCCAATAGGGTTGTCACTAAAATCATTACTGTCGATGATATCCGGAAACATCTTCACCACGTGCGTGACGAAAGGACCATGTCGCGCAAGGAACATTCCTGAAACTTGCAGGTTCACAAGTTTTGGTGTCCAAAATAATTACCCAGAGTTTTTTACTTTAGTTTCACAGCTTCAAAATGTTTATTACAAGTCTATTTGGTTGAATTAGAAAATTACTCATAAAGCTTCATATTGAAATGTGAAAAACTAAATGAGTTTCAATTTCTGACATTTCTCGGGGTGGGGGCGAAAATCAGACGAAACATCTTCTCAAGTTTCCGGAATCTCTAGAGTCAAACAACAAAGGCGTTTATAAAGGTTTTCCGACTGTAACCACAAAACACTTGGGTAAGAAATCCGATTTATAAAAGCACGTTCATTTTAGGCCAATAGAGTGGCATTTATGTTTGGTTTCCTACGAAGTCTATAACCACGCTTTTAATACAATGAGTCGCCATTTTGCAATATCGTTTCATCCGATCGAAATGTCACAGAAATTTCTATATCTTTCTTTGCGATTTTTCGTACTTGCGGCCGTATTTCTCGCTGAAAGTGGAAGCAGTACGTTCAAAATTACAAGATACATGACAGGCGATGCGTTTCAAAACGCAAATTCTTCTAAAACTTGCATCGAAAGTGGCGCTGCGTGTCTTCTCAAGGTAGAGAATTCGCCATTTTGCGGCAAGAACTGCTGTAACTGTGTTTGTCCAAGTGACACGCCGACTTATCTACTAAGAAACGGGAATTGTAGCTCTGAAGATCACTTGATGTCGATTTTGAAAGCACAAAGTCAAATACAAGGTAAGTACATTTTATTTCTTTGGGAAACTAGCGAAATTTAGACTTCGAGTTAATAAAACGTAGAGAACGCCATTTTGGAATCGCGCGTCGACACGGCAACACGATAAATTTTTTTCTTATGGCGACGAATTTTGGAAAAACCGGCTAGAAATGTTTATTAGACCTTGCAATGTGTCATTCGTGGTTAGATGGTTGAAATACTCTGAAAAAGTAAAAGTGTTGATAAGTAAACTTCGCGTTGTAAAATCGTTATCTTCGACCTTGTTTTTTCGGACCGTCTCGCGGATAGAGATCACGTTAGAAGTCAAAATGTTACCGCTCTTTTCTTCCCTAAAAGACACCTTTTACTCGTGGAGGACAGCCCTAGGACAAGAAAAACAATTTAAAACGCTTCGTAGGATGTTCGATTGGTTGATCTTCCTAAAACCTCTCGAGACAAAACAAAAATTAAACACTGTAATATTTTCACTGTCGCTCAGACTTATAAGGTCACACGCTCTGCTATAACAAATATCCCTTTTATTTACTACTTCCTCGTTGTTTTACAGATTTCTTTTAACCTCATAGTTTTTACTGACTTTCCCCTTGTAGTCTTAATTCATGTATTTTGTAGAGAAATTTTTACGAAATTCGTGATCATTATGGATTGATAATGAAGATTTGCGTCACGTCGCGTTCCAAGGTCATTAGATATTTTGAAACGACGGTAATATCTGTTTATTCAGCTAGATTTCGGTCATTTATAACCGGAACTGTTTGATAGACAAGTAAAGCCGATAGAACGATTTTCCATCGTATTCAACGTACAGAAACTGAAGCAAATGTATCACATTTGTAGCTGGGTTTTTTTATCCACTTGAATTTTTCTCATCGCTGGTCTAGCCATCTTCGGAAGAATGGGAATTTTAAACACCCTCCCCTAATTTAAACACGCCGGATTTAAACCACGGAACTGACGAAGAAAATGGATACCTTTCGATTTTCCTTGTTATGACAAATGAAATTGTATTATGATGCGTAACGTCGGAAATTAGCTAAGAGCATGTGTTGGTAATCAACTACGGATTTGCTGTAAACCAACAGGACAACTTGGGAAACGGCCGATTCGAGCGCTCTCTCTTGTTGTTGTTCGTTTTTTCTGTGCGTCTTTAATGCGGTTAGAACGCGATCGATGTCCCGTGCATGTGTGCGTGCGTTTGCCGAGCGCGAACGGTCACACCCTCCGTTCTTTTACCCCTTGACCCGTAGCGCCCAAGGTGGCAAGGTGGTGCACGTTTGTAAATTATTGAAAAAGAAATGGTACCATTGAAAAGAAAGTACTGCCAAAAAGGTTTCATTTGAATGGTCACACCATAGGATTTCGTCCACAGACTCAAAAGTTAGAACTACACTACATGTCTCCATAATTGACTCTTTTTAAATAAGTTCTAATGTTGATTTCGTGGACAATGATCATTCGATTTAGGCTGATGGTCATTACAATCTTGCATTTCTGTCTCATGTTTTATCGGCGAAAAACGGAAAATGTCATCTGTACTGTGGTATTCTTAGGTATGAGTTTATAATTTAATTGATCTGTGACAGCTACGTTCTACCGCCTTCTCCTGGGCCTCCTACAATACTTGTACACACACTCTCCCGCTCTCGCTTTCAGTTTTCTTCCAAAAAGGAAATTGGCCTGAACAGCTCATTTAGAAGAAGAAGGAACTCCAAAAAGAACTATTAACACCGTTGTGAAACTGTAACGCCACCTTTTAGTGGAGTGAAATTTAACGTTGTGTGTACTCCTGCTGGGTTGAAACGATTTACAGTGTGCCCAATTTACTTCACACAAGTTTTCAAGATAGCGGAAGGAAGAGGATAAAAAATTATTAGTCAGTCGGAAAGCCTTTGGTTTTGACTCAGTGTTAGTTCAATGGCATTGTCGTTTTTTCCCGATGCGCTAATGCTTGCTCGCTTTTTTCAGTTTTGAACTATGCGCAGCTTGGGAACAGGGAACGCGCGGGGGAGGGGCTAGGGCTGTCCAAACCCACCCTCCTTCCTTACTTATTATGCATTGAAAACTAATTAGATGGAAGGTTTCAATATTCCTTACCTAGATATTTCAGCACTCCATAGTTTTTTCCTAATCTCCCTTATTTCATATGAAGTTGCGTTGCGCCGTCTTCTGTCTGCACGCATAATTGTATGTTTTAATGATATCCTGTTTAAAAATCTAAGCAGTTACCTCAATAACAAGGTAGTAATCAATGAGCTCCTCGTGTAAATTCTGCAAAGAACATTTTCCGTGCAAATGCTTTTTGCGTTGTTCATCTTTTTTTAGATATATATATATATATTTTCCAGCCCACTCACACTTTGGCGATCAATTCAGTTGTAGTCCCCTCCCCTCCCCCCTCCCACTTAATAATAAGCTCCTGGGACCCTGGGAAAGGGAAGAGGTAGACTTGGTTTTACCAGTGATCGGTCTCAAACACAAAATCATGTTCCATAAAGGAAATGGTCAAAACTATTGTACTCGGACAGGACCCACCATTTTACAAAAAGACTGGTGGTCTCTTTATGTACTCCCTCTCCCCCACCTAAAAAGATGGTGTCTTGTTGGTATAGCCCCGATTCTATCAGGAGTAGAAACTGAGAGAAAGGTTAAAATGTTCCTGTGCCGTTTTACTAGCAATGCAAGCTACATGCACACAGAACATTTAAGTCTCGTCTCCAATTTTAAAGCCAAAAAATTTAGCCCATTACACTCATCAGATAGGTGGTATCTTGAACCCCCCTACCCCTACACAAGGTGGGTCTTCAATCGAGTATACTTGTTATGACCACTTCCCTAATGTACCAGGAAACAGAGGGGCACTGTCCCAGCTGATAAATCGTATTTTCATGATTATGACCAGGAGCTTACTTTAATTACTCTGACCAATCACAGCAGTCGTAAACAATCCAATGAACCAATCAGAGCTCGAAGTAATTACATGTTGGCGGCGCCAAGCGCGGGAAAACGCGTGCGAGCAAGTCACGATTGCTTTTGGTTTTACTTCTGATTGGTCGAGAAAGTGGCGCGAGATTTTTTAGCCAATCACAAAGCGTAGCAGTGCAAAACCAAAGCAATCCTCGGTACGAAAAAAGATGGCGACTGGTACATTTACCCATAATTCTTAGCGCACAAAAATCTTAACAACGCTCATAAAAATGTAAAGAAAAGTTATAAAATCTTCAAACCTAGTCTACACATTGTCCTTAGTACTGGAACAAATATTGTCAAAATTTGGCTTTCATTGTGCCTTATGTGCTGTGTTAGGTCCGCAAGGTATTGTGGTAAGATGAACAGCCGCCATCTTTTTTCCTACGGTGGATTGTGTAATTACTTTCGACACTCAATTGAAAACTGCTCTAAGCTTACTTTATTTTCTTGCAATAGGGAGAGAAGATCGACAAAATGAAAGCAAAGAAATCGTAACTAAAGAGACAAAATAATGACCGAAAAACTCAAAATTCCACCAGAATGGAAACTTTGATTTCTTGACCGCCTGTCACAAAATCAAATTAGATGAACTGTAATCCACTTCCATCCTTGTAATCCTGCACTTTTTCTCCAAACTACTGCTTCTGTTTTGCTCTATAGAATCTTTTCATCCAATTTAGTTGTATATTTGGTGACATTTGGCGATATTACATGGAAATTAAGTAAACACAATTTCGTTATTTCTGCCGCGAATTAACAACTTACTCTATCTTATTTTTAGGTTGTGATCATCGCATGGTTGTAGCTGAGAAGCTTCGTCAGTGTAAGAACGAAGTTCTCACAACACTTGACACTAAAAATCCAGGAAACAAAAGCTTGTATTTTTGTCCTTGGAAGGCTGACCCGAAGAACTCCCAAGCGATTATTCATTACCGCCTTGCAACAAATTTAAAGAAGTGTGAAATTGTGCCTGAAGAATCGCTTTTTCTCGTCAACGGTAGTTGGAAAAATCGTTCGCCTCACGGTTCCGTCTTCTCTGAACTAAATGTTGAAATTGGACCAGATCCTGCTCTTGAAATTGACAAGCTTTATCTCAAGGTGCGTGAAAGCTAGATATAAATATATGTATTAAACCTTTCACTCCTTTAGAGTACCAAAAATCAAAATTCAAGAAAAATCCCAAATTAAATATGGAAAAACAAATGGTACCACGTAAAAGTACTGCTCAGTAGCTTTCATTTAAATGGTTACACCATAGGATTTCATCCACAGACTCAAAAGTTAGAACAAATGGTACCATGCAAAAGTACTGCTGAAGAGGTTTCATTTGAATGGTCACACCATAGGATTTCATCCACAGACTCAAAAGTTAGAACAAATTGTACCATGCAAAAGTACTGCTGAAGAGGTTTCATTTGAATGGTCACACCATAGGATTTTGTCCACAGACTCAAAAGTTAGAACAAATGGTACCATGCAAAAGTACTGCTGAAGAGGTTTCATTTGAATGGTCACACCATAGGATTTCGTCCACAGACTCAAAAGTTAGAACTACACTACATGTCTGCATAATTGACTCTGGGAATGAAATAGTATTTTTTGATGACTGAGTAGTGTTTTACTTTTTTCTTTGTTCGTTAAATAGTGGAACTCTGACATTGGCAGGCAATACGACGGGCTCATTTTCTCCTTCAAATTGCGGTGTCGTGGCAAACAAGGAAAGAATTTAACTTCTTGCATTCACTTCAAGAAAGCTGGATCCTGTAAGTGCAGCGCTGTTTGTTTGTTTTTTTGTTCCTCTTTTAGTAAGTCCAAGGAATGCTTCAATTTGAACTGGAGAAAACTCGATTTTAATACAAAATTTAGACAGTCTTCAGGTCTGTATAGGTGCTCTATATCCGCTTGTGTAGAATTTGATTGTATCCACAGACGGAAAAGTTTCAACTACATCCACTGACTCAAAAGTTAGAACCACCTTGTACAGCATAATAAACAGCACCATAGTAAAGTACTGCTCAATAGCTTTCATTTGAATGGTCACAATTTAGGATTTCATCTACAGACTCAAAAGTTAGAACCACCTTGTACAGCATAATAAACAGTAACACAGGAAAGTACTGCTCAATAGCTTTCATTTGAATGGTCACACTTTAGGATTTCATCCACAGACTCAAAAGTTAGAACCACCTTGTACAGCATAATAAACAGTACCACAGGAAAGTACTGTTCAATAGTTTTCATTTGAATGGTCACACTTTAGGATTTCATCCACAGACTTAAACGTTAGAACCACGTTGTACAGCAAAACAAACAGTACCACAGGAAAGTACTGCTCAGTAGCTTTCATTTGAATGGTCACACTTTAGGATTTCATCCACAGATTCAAAAGTTAAAACAACCTTGTACAACATAATAAACAGTACCACAGGAAAGTACTGCTCAGTAGCTTTTATTTGAATGGTCACACTATAGGATTTCATCCACAGACAGAAATTTAACTTAGAACCAGCTTTAACAGCGTAATAAACAGCACCACAGGAAAGAATAACGTCCTCTTTGTGTTTCATTGTCTCCATAGTTACCGACATCAAACCAACCTTAAAACCGGCATCATTGATAAGTACCCCCGACAGAACTACTTCTGTCCAGCAGACAACAGCCGAAACAGTGAAAGCGACAACTTTGACGTCAACTGAAAAACCTACTCCATCAACTGCGTATGTGTCAAGTTCTATAGTCCTTGATGACGTTCACGCTACGTCATTGGCTGGTCGGCCACAGACAAACATAGTACTTATTATTCTGGCTGCCTTGGCCGGGGCTCTGTTTGTTTTGCTGGCATGTTTAGCAGTGGTTTTCCTTCTCTGGAGACGAACAAGGTATGTGAATACAATCGAACAGCCATGTGCGACCACCTCTTGTAAGCGACCACGTACCTCCCCTAAGCGATCATCCCTTCTAAGCGACCATCTCTCCTAAGCGACCACCTCCCCTAAGCGACCGCCCCTCCTAAGCGACCACCTCTCCTAAGCGACCACCTCTCCTAAGCGACCACCTCTCGTAAGCGCAGCGACCACCTCTCGTAAACGACTACCTCTCGTAAGCGACCATCTGTCTTAACCGACCACCTCTCGTAAGCGACCACCTCTCGTAAGCGACCACCTCTCGTAAGCGACCACCTCTCCTAAGCGACCACCTCTCCTAAGCGACCACCTCTCCTAAGCGACTACCTCTCCTCAGCGACCACCTCTCGTAAGCGACCACCTTTCGTAAGCGACCACCTCTCTTAAGCGACCAACCTCTCATATACGACAACCTCTCGTAAACGACCACCTCTCCTAAGCGACCACCTCTCCTACGCAAACACTTTTCCAAAATACCAAATTTCTTCCAGTCAAATCATTAGTCGAAACCTCTGGCAAGCAACCGCGACCGCTTTCAACGCTGGTGATTTGAATTTTTCTATTCTTCCATATTTCGACATGCAATTTGAATAATGTGTTACTGAACAAGTCCAATAAAGTAAACTTTTGTTCTTTGCATCACAACTTCAAAAGAGCGGTTTTCAATTTAGTGTCGTAAAACCAAAACCAAAGTAATCACTCTGACCAATCACAGCAGGCGTAGACAATCCAATGAACCAATCAGAGCTCGAAGCAAATACATGAAGCCGGCGCCAAGCGCGGGAAAACGCGTGCGAGCAAATCATGATTGGTTTTGGTTTTACTTCTGATTGGTTGAGGAAACGGCGCGAGATTTTTTAGTCAATCACAAAGCGTAGCAATGCAAAACCAAAGCAATTGTGTAATTACTTTCGACACTCAATTGAAAACTGCTCTAAAACGAAAATTTTATCCCTTACATCAAAACTTTACTACGATACAATATTTTGTGCTGATAAATGCTTTGTATATTGACATTGCTATAGGTTCATATGATTCAAAGCTAAGACTCCCTGTGGTCTGGCCTCTCGTAAGCGATCACCTTAGCTATGCATTTTGTGTGATCGCTTACGGGAAGTTCAACTGTATGCAGTTTAACCAAAACTATAACAAGAATTTATCTGGTGAAAAGCAACCATAACTAGTGAAACAAAAATAACTCAAAACAGAAAAACAAAAAATGAAACTCGTTGCGGGAAAACATGTAACCGCTGCCAAACGCGGGAAAACGTGTAAGCGTTGCAAGCGCGGGAAAACATGTAACCGCTGCCAAACGTGGAAAACTTGTAACCATTGCAAGCGCCGGAAAACCTGTAACCGGTATAAGGTAAAGACCACCAAAGCTAAAACATGAAGGGTTTTGGTTTTCAGCCTGAATTACTAAGACGCATCTATCTCTCTCTCATTGTCAAAAAATCTGATGATTTTCATCCAATTTTATTTTACAGAAGTTTTGAAGTAAAAAAAGGAGCTAAGAACGGTAAGCTTGAGAAACATTTGAACAAACATGAAATAGTTGAACTACATTCTCTTATATTGTGCTATGTAAATTTATCACTTTTCTAGCATAAGTTAATCGGGTTTCTTTTATTTTCACCAGCAACTAACCCGATATACGAGCGCGGCGCTTCAGATACTCTCAAAATGACAAAAATTCCAAACGGAAACGGACAGGCCGAGGAGGAATGGCCCGAGTATCAGCCATTGGTGGAGAACACGAAGCCACGTGAACGAGCAGACAGTTTGCCTGGTTACCGACTTCTCTCTATCGGGCAGAAACCGGCCAATGAGCAACCGACATCAGATGGAGGCGTTCGCTCGTCCAATTATCTTAGTTTAATAAAAGACGACCCTGAGGAGAATAGAACGTATCAGACTTTGGTAAAAGATGCTAATCCACAGGTAAGGGTGTGACACTGTTATCCGTTAAACTCCCAAGAGTGCCAAAGATCAAATTCAAGAAAAATCCCAAATTTCGTTTTTTGAAATATTAAAAAACAAATTGTACCATGCAAAAGTACTGCTGAAGAGGTTTCATATGAATGGTCACACTTTAGGATTTCATCCACAGACTCAAAAGTTAGAACAACACTGCATGTCTCCATAATTGACTCTGGGAGTGAAAGGGTTATAGATGTTTAGAAATATCATAATTCCTTGATATCGGATTCAGGTTTTTTTCACACAATTTGTCAGCATTCCAAGGGCTTCTGAGGGACTTACTGCGTTTTCGAATGAACAAGATATTTCATTCTGCGAACGATCGACCTCTTAATTTTTTGTTTGGTTTCATCACTTGTAAAACAGTTTTTTATGGCATTGTTTTAGAAATTGGAGATCGTCGATGAAGCGAACATCCCGGATTACGCGGAACTAGAAGAACGATCTGACAGCGAAGGTCAGTTACTGTTTACTTCTCTCACAAATTGGATTTACCCTTTCGCTATATCACTGCTCAGAAGCTATCATTTGAATGGTCACACGTTAGGATTTCATCCACAGACTCAAAAGTTAGAACCACCTTGTACAGCATAATAAACAGTACCACAGGAAAGTACTGCTCAATAGCTTTCATTTGAATGGTCACACCTTAGGATTTCATCCACAGACCCAAAAGTTGGAACACCGTTTCTCGTGGCTCAAGCAATAATGATATATTTTATTCTTATTTTAGATTCATTTGAATCTTCGGATTCTAAAGATTATGAAGAACCTCCTGCTGAAGTATTTATCACAAAAACAAAACCTTGTTCACCAGTAAAACGGCAGTTAAACGATTTATCTTCAGCTTTTCACGACTATGACGAACCTGAAGGGATAATCGTGATATCGGATGATGAAAATGATCCGCACAAACAGGCGATAAAAGAGGGTAATGACTTTCATGATTATGCAGATCCGGATGATACCGATGAGGACAATATAAACTGTCACGTGACCCCCAAGGAAGATCTCTCGTGTTACCATGACTACGATGATCCCAAATGAATGAGAATGACAGCACGAGTGAGAAGACATAGCACGTGACCGTGACTGTATTTGCAGTGTGGTTTGTGGTTCGTTCACTGTTAATAACGTCTATTAACGTGAATATCTGTCTTCCTGTTTTTATGAATTACGGGGATAAAGTTACATCCTGTCAATTAAAACAACACAAATGCTCGATGCGCAAGCATTCAGCCGATGTCAAGCTCGGGAAAATTTGCTGTCGGTGTTAATCGAAGAAATACACTCGACCGATGTAAACGCGGTAAAACATGCAACCGATGCTAGACACGAAAAAAAACTTGTGCCAATGGCGCGGCGCGGGAAAACATGCAACTGGTGCCAAGCGCGGGAAACCTACAACTGGTGTAACATATATCCGCCCTGACTGGTGCCAAGGGCGGGAAACCTACAACTGGTGCCAAGGGCGGGAAACCTACAACTGGTGCCAAGGGCGGGAAAACATGAACTGGTGCCAAGCACGCGAAATCCCAAGTCGATTCACGATTAGGAACAGTGCGTTTGATCCAAGCGTTTTTAGCATGGATATTTTTGCGTTATTGACCAGAAAGAAGTAACAGACGTGTACTGGGCTATACAATTAAATACTATATTCCCAGGCCCTCTCGAAAAAAAACTAATATATTCTCCTATTTAAAAAGACATCGTTTTAGATGTCAAGAGAACAATGTCGTTGTCCTCATTACCGTAAAATTCTGAAATTAAGCCCCTCCGAAAAAAGCCCCTTATCACGTGATTCTGATTGTTCTTCTTTTGTTCTTAGACCAAAAACTTGAAATATTTTTTAAACGACATGATGTCCTTTGGAAAATATAAGCCCAGGGGCTTATTTTCGGAATTTTACGGTATTTTGACTAAACTACTACTTTTATGTAGGTAATACAGTAGAATTGTTTCTTGAAAATCCCGAGGATTTTCTGCCTGGGTTTCAAAACCTTGACCTCTGTTTCAGACCAATTAAGAATATATATACTCGTCCTGAACAATTTCAGTTACATAGCTTTTGAGGTTGGGCGGACCCCTCACGGCCCCTGCTTCATAGCTTATCAATGTTTTTTACAGTTAAGTTGTACAGTGCAAATAAGTCCAGATCAAACATCGTTTCAGATGTTTGCAATTTCGATATATTATTATATATATGTATGGGCCAATGTAGAATCGAATGCCTATATCCTCAGAGTCTGTAGTTCAATGTCATGTACGGTAAAGTTGTACAGTGCAATTAAGTTCAAATCAAACATCGTTTTAGATGTTTGTAATTTCGATATATATGCATGGGCCAATGTAGAATCGAATGCCTATAAAGGGACACTGTCCTCGCTGAGATATTTCATGATTATGGCCAGGAGCTTGCTTTAAGCTTACGTTATTATCTTGAAATAGGAAGAAAACATCACCAAAAGTGATAGAAGCAAAGAGATATGAACTAAACAGACGAAATACTGGCTAAAGAAGGTCAAAATTTCACATGAATGGTAATTTTGATTTCTTGGCCGCCTGTCACGAAATCAAATTTGATGAACTGTAATCCACTTCCATCCTTGCAATCCTGCACTTTATCTCCAAACTACTGCTTCTGTTTTGCTCTATAGAATCTTTTTATCCAACTAAGTTGTATATTTGGTGGCATTTGGCGATATAACATGGAAATAAGCTAAGCGAAATTTTGCTATTTCGGCGGGACAGTGTCCGCATTATGGAGATGTCCGTAAGGAGAGGTCTGACTGCAGTTAGAGTCATAATAAAGACGATTCAATGAATATTGTTAAATTTACCAGCTCGTGAAGGAGTAGAATAAATTAAATTTGAATTTTAAAGAAATAAATATTATTGCGTTCGACGATAGGAGAATGCTTCCTAATCTCGTGAAGGCTGTTTTTTTTTGGAAGACCGGACACCAAAAAATCTCAAATTTTACTGCATGTAAGGCACAGGGAAACCAACACGAAATTAGGATTGCGTTCTTCCAACGCGATTAGTACTTGGAAACCGCGCCTTCTGTTTCTTGCACTCCGGAGCGAAGATTGCGCACGAAGACGTTGTATGGCTTGATGGTGTCAAAGGTTGAGTCACTTTGTTCCTACAAGCGCTCACTTTGAGACAGTCTAAAAACTGCTTTTTTAACCATTTAAATCCGAAGAGTGCCAAACATCAAAATTCAAGAAAAATCCCAAATTTCATTTTGTAAAATATTGAAATTAAAAACAAATGGTACCATGCAAAAGTACTGCCAAAGAGGTTTCATTTGAATGGTCACACCATTTCAAAGTTAGAACTACACTACATATCTCCATAATTGACCCCGGGAGTGAAAAAGTTACAAAAGAACATCTCATTTGCGTGCAAAGAGCAGTCTCTCCCTTCCCCAGGTCCAGTGTCCATCCCCATCCAAATTCAACGTATTATGTTTCTACATTATACCCTCCGTATAGTAATATGAATATAAGCTTAACAGTACAGCAATGCCAGGTTTATTAATGGCTCGACTCAACTGCTATAGATCCCACGGCGGTATTGTCAATGAGACTTGAAAGGTCAGTCAAACGAATTTCACGCTTAAACGTGTCAGAGGTGAAGTTCTGAATCAACTACCAAGCTTTGTCCAAACGTAACAGATTAAATTTGTACAGAAAAGGAGAAAACTTATCATAATCATGAATTTAAATTAACAACTTCGAGTTCATACACCGTGAACTGATATATCGTTACTTTTTAACTTCAACATCATTGTATTGTCAAGCAGACAAATTGTCGTGTGCGTTTTATTGGCACAGGTCTAATATTAAAACTTTCTCTTGTAATACCAAGTTCAAAGTTCTTATAAAGCAATCTTAGATATGCAAAACATTAGCAGCTAAATTGGCTTTTTTTGAAGTTAAAAATGTATTTCTCGGATGAACCATTGCTTCTGTTCAAAATTAAACTAATCAAAGATTTGTTCTTTGATTCGCCATTTTGAGTTTTGGAGCTTTGATCCGCTGACCGCTTGTGACGTCAGATATAAGTTGATTGCTACATTAGTTGCCAACTTTTTCCCCGAGGACACTGAAAACGGGGTCGCCGGTATAAATAGCAAACATTATTCCGAGCTTCCGGGCAGCTTTGCACATGGAAAGTCTCTCTTTCCGTTCTTATTGCTAGGATCTGTGAATTAAGAAAATATTATTGTAAATGAGATCAAATTAGCAAAAAATAACTTTCAGACATCGCGATTCCAGAACCAAATATAGCATTAAAAAATCCGCGTCAACTGTCCATAATTGGCGATCAACAATACTAAGTTTTACTTGAGGCCTTGGCTATTGTAAAGCAGTGTTGGTTCCAGAGAAACAAGGTCTAATATGATTCGTTCCATTGCAATATACAGCCAAAATTCTAAAAAAAAATGTCTGATTAAATTTCCAAGTTAAAACCGACAAAGTAAGAAAACGTTTTTGCTTATGAGATATTAAATCTCAGCCTTTTTATCACCGCTGTGAAAGTCTATGTTAGGAGTACGAAAGTGTAGAGAGTTTAGCAAAACAAAACTTAAGCGTGGATGGTTAAATTGACGTTTTCAATCTAATAAGCATGGCCGGATATTTAATTCATGAGGTTTTGTCGCGTCAAAGTTCCCCTGTGTAAGTCCACTTTTAGATATGGTTTCTTGTAATCAAGGGCCATCGAATACAACGTCACGAAAAAATATAACTCTGACCGTCAATCTTGCTTACATCTCGCCGGCCATTGGAGCTCGCTTCGCATCGCAGTCGTGGACGAAACCATAAGGACGAGCTACCTTCGTTTAAGGGCAGAAAAACGATAGGATAAGTTTAACCGCCGGTGAATGAAATCAGGAAACCATGGAATTGAAACACGTCCAACTAAGCTATCTGCTTATCTTAGTCTTAATCCATGGAGTAGTTGTTAGCTGCCAGAATGCGACCGAGCCTACGAGTAACCCTGGTGAGTGAAATGTACAAAGAAATTTACATCAGTGGCAGTTTGATTGGAATGTAAACTACTAGTTCGGCGCTCTTTTCCCTGTGTCATTTATTCCTTCTTTTCTGAATGTGTGTGCAATTGTGCGTGAACTCCAAAATGGTACTTAAAATTCCGAAAGCAAAAACTAGCTATTTCAAATATAATAACTTGGCCTTAAACTGCCACGAATTTCAGCTGACATTTTCAATCACAGCGCTAAAACATTCATTTCTAAAGGTTTATTTTACTGAATACGATTTTAGCTTTGGTGCCAGGTCGTAAAGAGCCAATTTAACTTTTCATTTCAAGCCGTCCTTGTGTTAGTTTATGAATATTGGTGGTACCATAGTATTGGCTGACCGAATTACTTTGCAAAGAGTCATTCGTATGTAAATGACGTGAGCAATATTTGTCTAAAGTACATTCGTTTATATTCAGAGTCGACTATTGGTGACTTTTGAACTGAGAAAAATGAACTAAAATTGCTTAAAAGCGTACTTCATTTTATGATAAAGAATTATGCAGATATATTTGACGTAAATCATTATCTTTTATCCTGATTTGTTTTGTAGTACAGTATACTAAACTGAAAACAATAAACCGCGTTTACTTTAAATCTCACGCAAACTAAAACAGTGATGTAGTTTTTCATTTTGGATTATTGCAAACAAAAGTGAGCAATATTTATACAAATAAAGTGCATTTCTATATTTCTTTGCATGTAACGTTAACAAAAAATACGCAAATTGTATGTAAACTGACTCGACGTAAGTTCAGTTTTGACGGAAAAGTGCTGAATGAAACTTGTGATTGACGAAATTATCCGCGTGCTACTTTCATGCATGGACGTTAATATTTTTGGTGCGATGTGTTCAATACTCAAAATAACGTAATATTCTCTCATATATATTTAATTGCAACCTCAGTACCATGCACTGAGCACGTGTTAATGCACACGCATTTATTATTACATATTAATCCATCGTGAAACTCTATTTCTAAAGTTACACCAATAGCTGTTAAAAATACGATATTTTGTTAGAACCTTTTTGTTTTCCGTTTCTTGTAAATACGAAAATGGACCGGGGGGCGGGGGGGGGGGGGGGGGGGGGAAGAGGTGTCGATATGCTCCAATGCCCCATAAAGCAATAGGCTTTAAATTATTCCCTAAAGCGCTCCTTAAAAGAAACCACTATTCTTTATAGTACAATACTGCATATATTCTTCAGAAATAAACCTACTGTCGCAACTTCAATATTATATACCATAATATGCTCAATGCTAAACATCTTTTTGTATATTTTATATATTTAGTTCTTTTCGCCACCCTGAAAACAGCCTACGGAAAAAACAAAAGCCTTTGTTAAAGTGCATATGAAGTAAAAAAATATATATTTCCATGGTTTGATAGTGCTTTACTTTCTTTATCTAAATTTGTGGGTTTCATCGAAAAGATTCTTCCCATTGTGAAATTATTCAGCTTGAAAGTTTTGAAAGCTATTGTATTACAAGGCTGTGACGTAGAAAATACTTCAACTCACGAGTATCATGGCGGCAAAGGAGAAGTCTTCGACCTCGGCGACTTTCTGTCTGTCTGTCAGAGACTCTGTAGAAGACATAATTTCATCACAGTCTGACATTCTCTTGAAGAAATGAAACGAAACACACTGTGAGCATACAAAAGAACGAATCTCAAGTATTTTCTACGTCATCAACACAATGGATATCGACAACTCGTTCCCAGTCTCCGGGACACTGATTTCTGCAAATTGTGCTACTTTGGACGGCAAAAAAGAGGCCTTAAATTTTTCTCTGACAAATTTCTTTTATCATTTCGAAATAAAGGCATAATAGCCTCCAAAAAAATACAAAATAAAAAATTACTTCATATGCACTTTAAGTGTAAACTTCTAAAAGGAATTTTTGTGACTACAATACGACTTGTCAGTACTACTGGCAAAAACAGCCTTCGCTATTGATCCTTTTTTATTTACTGTGGCATGTTTTTATTAGTTTTCACTTGGCGAATTAAGCTGAATTAGAAAGCCTGAATAAATGCAACTTTCGCAAAAATCTAAAAGACATATCTTTGTACGTATAACACGTAAAAATGACACTCCTATGAAAATTTACTTGCCTGGAGTAGTTAACTATTTTAGGTCCACTTTGTGGCCTAACAGCAACGATAATTAACGATTTACAACTGATAAAAACATTAATTTCAACAGGTCAAAGTTTAGCTACTTAGATAATGTGCAAACATTTTTAAATTATTGTTTTATGCTTGTGCGAAAGGAGACAGAAAACGCTTTCAATATTAGCTCTTTGTCATCATTTTAGGTGGTGAACTGTCGGTTCAACCATTGCTTGAAACAACATTAACATCAACGTCAACAACAACAATAACAACGGAAGAAAAAACATCAACAACACCACCACCAACAGTACTGGTAGTAGTAGAAACAACAACAACGTCACATCCGGCGGTGACGTCATCTCCAGGTATAGAGTTGTTGACGTCATCCGTACCAATTAAAGTTGTCGATGTCGTGTCTGAATATGTGAAACAAGAGATGACACCCGAAATGGCCACAACAACACCGATGTTGACGTCACATCCAGTTTTTTCGTCATCTCGTTTTATGACGTCATCGAAACGAAAGGTGCAGAAGTCTTTTACTGAAGATTTGAAGCAAGCGATAACACTTCAGGAGTCTATTCCTTTGAGATCAACAACAAAACCAATTATGATGTCAGATTCGGTTCTTACGTCATCTTCTGTCCATGAGTTTATGACGTCATCGAAATCGTTACCTGAATTCGAGGCTACTTCCTTGAGCTCAACAGAAAAACCAATCGTGATGTCAAGTTCCGTTGTGACGTCATCGACAACTATGGAACCGTTGAAATCATCGACGCCAGTGGCGATCGTTGATGTCGTCACCGAACAAGGTATGACGTCATCTTCGTCAGTGAATGAAATGAGCTCCTCGGAGGCTTTGAACATCGAGCCATCTACCATCCTCGAGAAACAAGAAACCTCTTCCTCAGAAATACTGGAGCAAATTATGTCTTCTTCTTCGTCTTCTTTGTCAAAACAAAGCTTGTCTTCTGTGGGGGAAATGACGTCATCTCAAGCATCGAAAATTGTTACGTCATCACAAATTTTGAGCAAAACTAACTCCCAAACCAAGGAAGAGATGACGCCATCGCAAGCTTTAGAAATCGTGAGGTCATCCCAAAATGAGAAAGCAGTTGCCACGTCAACGTATGAAGACATGAGATCACCTACAACAACCTTAGCATCTGTTCAAATGACATTGTCCTCGCAAATTATGGAAGTTTTGACGTCCCAAACAGTTGATGTTTTAATGTCTGCCGGAACAACGGACGACATGACGACACCACAACCAACAAAAACTTTGATTTCATTTTCAACGTCTTCAACATCTTCGTCGCATATCATAAAGGCTGTGAAATCATCACAAGTGAAAACGGAAATAGATTATTCTTCACTTCACACGTCGACTGTTTTAACGTTCTTCCGGGCTACGTCTCTTCAACCTCTAAAAACAACACTAGCTTTTACTGAGATTTCATCGTCTTATGAAGAAGTGAAGGCCTTTAAAACAACTCTAACTTTCTCTTCATCTCAACTTGCAGATGTGAAAGCGACCACAACAAAGAAAAACCTGGGATCTTTCCCCACGCAACTCCCAACAGACACCGTGATGACGTCATCACACAGCAGTGCCCCAGTTGCCATAACAACGTCAAGCAAAAATGTCAGTGTTGAGCCTTCAGCATCAGCTCCAGGAACAGGACATCACCCTACCCACCCCACTCATCAAACTGAGCATGAAGATACACATACCACTCACACTCACCCCGACGAGCCACACACGCATGCCACGAACAAGACACATGATGAACACGTGATATACCACACCATGGACTATCCACATGAACCCGATGTAGACGCCTCCACTGGAGGTAAAAATAAGAAAGATAAGAATTGGATGGTGTCAATTTTCGTAGTGATCGGGCTTCTTAGCGGCATGGTTTTATTTGTGGTGGTAATGGTGATAAAAGACAAGGCCAGAACCGGGTAAGTTGGTTAAGTATTTGAGTATTAAAGTGCCCCTGTGATCAAATTTTTGATTTTGATTTTTTTATATTTTCATGTACTATTTGACTTTCTTACTCATCTTGCCAAATTTCAATTCATTACGAACATCAGAAGTCATTTTATTTTAACATTTATTTCCGAGAATTTACGGCCGCCATTAATCAACCTTGTTCCAAAGCTTGGTTACGAATGGGAGAAAGTGACGTCAAAGACTCGAACATACCTCACGGGTTGAAATTATAATAAAAATCAGCATAGAAAATTGCACAAAGAACAAGTCCAAAGTTTTTGTTGCTTTTCGCGTGATTTTCGATACTTATTGTTATTATAATTTCAACCCGTGAGGTATGTTTGAGTCTTTGACGTCACTTTCTCTCATTTGCAACCAAGCCTTGGAACAAGGTTGATTAATGGCGGCCGTAAATTCTCGGAAATAAATGTTAAAATAAAATGACTTCTGATGTTCGTAATGAATTGAAATTTAGCAAGATGAGTAAGAAAGTCTAATTGTACACGAAAATGTAAAAAAATGAAAATCAAAAATTTGATCACAGGGGCACTTTAAGTATTTGTTAAAACAGGAGTAACATGACAAACTTAAGTTGGCAAACTTGTGTTGGCAAACTCCACAAAGTTCAAGGGCAATCCGTGTTCTCACGTGAAAAACGTACACACATCTCGTGAAAAACGTACACACACCTCGACCTCGTTATTACTGGACTTCAATGCAACCTTGATTCAAACGCAAAGTTGGAACGTAATGGATTTTAAGTTTTATTAATGTGACCAATCATGTATATAATTATTTTTAATTTTAATGTATAGAGAAACGTTTTTAATTAGTGTAGCTAGAAACACGACCCCACAAGCAAGATTTTTGCTTTAATTTTTATCGTGCATAAATAAAGGATGTTGTTGTTGTTGGAGAAAGGACTCTCTTGCTTATACTTAAGTTGCAGCAAACATTTCCACGTCAAATGCGAGTTTGCCAACTCAAAAAAGTAAAAAAAGTTGGCGTTAAACTGGGCAAATATAAAAAACTAACTTTAGTTTGTGAAGGCACCTTAAAAGTAGTCTTCTAATCACATCTATTCTAGTCAACCATTCAAAACTCCAAGCAAAAAAGCGTGCAACCGGTGTAAATTGCATCATTGAACGATGCCGTAATAAGCAGAGGAAAACATGCGGGCGAAACCAAGCGTTTCATGTTAACTTTTCCATGTTGTAATTAATTTCCATTTTCTCCGTCGTTGACCATCGTTTTTTCAATTTGTGAATTATGTTTTCTTAAATACTAATCTTTCATTAATGATCTACAATCCTATGGCCAATGACTTTTACATAAACTCCCCTCCCCTCCCTCCTGAGCAATGTTGAGAGTAAAAATAAGACATGCATCGTACGAATTAGTGCAATTTAAAGTCTTCAACCTGGTATATAGGGGATAGGGGATTAGTTACATCAATTATCGGCGACTTTCAAATTATCCACCAAAAATTTCTGAAAAAGAAGAAGTGTCCCTATACCAATTGGCAGTTCTAAAACTTGTTGCTAAACGAATGATCATGACTAAGAAGTCAAAAAACCGTCAAAATAATTGAAGTCTGTTCTTTTTTTCTTGCAGCGGGGCAGATTTAAGGGCCAAAAAACGTCCAGGTATTTCTAGTAATAAATAGATAATGTTTATTCATCTATTTTACGTTTAAAAATCGCTTAGATGATAAAGTTCTTCCTTTGCGGTTACCATTGGAAAGACCTGTCTGTCTGTTTCTCTGTCTGTCTGTCTGTCTGTCGGTCTGTCTGTCTGTTTTAGAATGGTATCTTTCCGGGTTCAAATAAAGCTTGATCCATCTCCAAATTGGTCTCCTTTAGGGGTTTAATTCAAATTTTCCGACGAGCACATTACTCCAACACTAGGTTTAACTCAAAGTATTTAAGGGTATGAGGAGTGTCCCCTTATTTTGATTTTGATAGTGAATTGCATTCTAACATCGACAAGGTACCGAGGATCCAACCTAGAGGTTATGATAACGTTCAGGAACGTTTATGTAAAGCGCTGACATCTCAACACTGTTGGTCAACATTTGCTGGACGCGTGGCTGAAACATAATCCAGTGGCTGTTGCTATGTTATTGTGTTAGAACGTTAAGCGTAGGCTTTAGAGAAGAAATGCATAATAAGATTAATTGTCTGTGACACTGAGAAACTTTAGCTTTCTGGCCCGGTTGTTTAAAAGGTGGATAGCACTATCCACCGAATAAATCACTATCCAGTGGATAAGTATTAACAAAATCCATTATGTTATCCGCTGGATAGTGATTTATCCAGTGGATAGCGCTATCCACCTTTTGAACAACCGGGCCGTGTTGTTCTTATCATTATTGCCAATATCTTTGTAAATTTGTTTTTTTAAGCGATCGGTGATGACAACGGTTTCGTGCCCTTGAGAGAACTAAAAGTAGAAAAAGAACCAAAGATAACTCACGTGGAAAAGAGGCATAGCCAAAGATACAGTTACCATGGAAATCCAGAAGACGCCATTCCTCTCTTGGAACTCCATATTAGGGATGGTGAGCCTCCTTTGCTGAACGCGCATGACGAGTTACAGGACACCCAGCCTGAGAAGCCAGAGAAGAAAGGAACACCTCTTCTGGATGTATATGGAGACAGCAGCACATCAATGTCATCTGCAAAATCCAAGGAGAAAGTTTCTGAAGCCCCTTTTATCTGAAGAGAATAAACGTTTAATCTGTCGCTACTTTTATTCCTGAAACTTGTTGACAATGAAATTTCAGTAGCTCATTTAATAGAACATTTTAATGAATGTCGTAACACGCATAACATCATTACGAAATTAATCACATCTGAGCAATCATAACAAACGAAAATAATACAAGGAACCAATCAGAACTCAAGAAAAAATATGCAATAATAAGTAAAAAGCGGTAAACTGATCCTTACGGCAACGAGAAGAGATTGAGACAGAAGTGAGATAAAAAACAAACAGTTGAATATATTTGCCCTATTTCCGTGAGCAAAGCAAACCTTCGGGGGCTAGAAAAGAAAAATGAATTACAGATATACAAGGACCGTTACATATAATCCTTTTGAAACATGCAAAAAAGTAAATTTAAAATATGTAATCGGTGCCAAGCACGGGAAAACGTGAAGCCGGTGCCAAGCGCGGGAAAACGTGAACCCGGTGCAAAGCGCGGAAAAACGTGAACCCGGTGCCAAGCACGGAAAAACGTGAACCCGGTGCCAAGGGGAAAACGTGAACCTGGTGCCAAGCGCGGGAAAACTTGAACCCGGTGCCAAACGTGGGAAAACGTGAAGCCGGTGCCAAACGCGGTAAAACTTGAATTGGTGCCAAGCGCGGAAAAACGCTAATCCAGTGCTAAGCGCGGGAAAACACTGTAAGCGTGATTCACGCAATTTGTTTCATTTTTGCTTCTGATTGGTTTAAAAAGCGCACGTTTGTTCTGATGGCTCAGAGCACGTTGCACCAGTGTTTTTTTTTTTCTACAAAGCTCAGTATCTGAGAATTAATGCAAACACAATATTTTTTACCCACTAAACAAGGTATAGTTTTCGAGGGTTTTGTTGCTGTCTTCATTAATAATTCATGACGAGAACACAAAGGAAATCACTACTTAGGAGGTTTGGATACCCAGTCTTAATTAGCATAGATTCTGGCGATTTTATTCCTTCGTTTTTTCCGCATTTAATGATCAGTTTGAGAAGCTATACAAACACTCGAAAGACTGTTTCATCAGGTAACCAAACACCTTGAAGTGGGTTAGAAAAAACTCGAGAATTTAGTTTTATCGACTGAGTCGATAAGGTAAATTGACCACCGTAAAAAGATTCAAATAGCTGACGTTTCGAGCGCTAGCCCTTCGTCGGAGCGTCCCCCCACCGACGCAGCACCACAGTTTCTCTAGAAACTAACCCCATTCATTAGAAAAAACTCGGTTGTGCCTCGTTTTCCATCCCACTTCTCGGTGTCAGGATACTGATCTTGATGACACACTCTTCCTCATGTTTGATATATTACTTGATTCCCAGTTTTGTTTAAAATTACTCTGCTAGTGCTCCTGAAGAGAAAACAAATAAGCGTCTTGGTTTGCTGCTCGCCAGGATGAAACGACTGATTGGCTTTCAAGTTCTTCTCTCTTTCGCCTTGAAAAAATCACTAAAAACTGAATTATGGTTTTGTTCTGACTTTAGAAATTTATTTATTATCTTCCACTAAGGAAATGTACTTAGTTTTAATTAAAGCACAGCCTTGATCCTGCAAAAACAGCAAAAACGTAAAAATCCCTATAACATAGACCCTCGGGAATACTCCGGCATCCTCGGACATCCTCGGACATTCCTCGGGACCACTCGATTTGTAATAGAGAGAGTCCGTTACAACGAGGAGTTTGTTATAGCGAGCTGACCGCATAGCGGAAGTTGACTTCGTTTAGGTTTACACAAAAATTGCTTCCCAAACAAAAATACATGCAGCGTTTGAAGCGAATGATCATAAAAATGTTTACAAGTAATCACTTTTAGCTTTAATAAAATTAAAGTGTTAACAAGCAGGATAACATTAAAACTAATGCGTTAAGGATAATGTTGCCCGTTCGCTCCTGTTAAATAAATAGGTAATTAAATCGACTTTGTTTAACGAGGGTAACACTTAACAGTCTCTCGAGGGACTGATAAACCGGTGGTTCTCGATTATTCCGGATCGAATTCCGGGAATTTGGAAATGTTGGTTTTTGTGGAGGGAGGAAAACCGGAGTACCCGGAGAAAAACCATCGGAGCAAGGATGAGAACCAACAACTTACTCAACCCACATATGATGCCGGGGCCGGGAATCGAACCCGGGCCACATTAGTGGGAGGCGAGCGCTCTCACCTGACTACACCACTACATAACCCCTGCTCCCCTCCTGTTCAATCGGTTGGGGACAAGTGGTACTTGACAACCAGCTAACATCTTGCAAGACCGGTGTCTATCTACATCTCGAACTTTACCCCTTGTAACTCTTTGGCGATGCCAAATATCAAAATTAAAAAAAATCCCAAATTTCATTTTTTTTTTAATATTGAAAAACAAATGGTACCATGCAAGAGTACTTCCGAAGAGGTTTCGTTTGAATGGCCCACACCATAGGATTTCGTCAACAGACTCAAAAGTTAGAACAAATGGTACCATGCAAAAGTACTGCTGAAGAGGTTTCATTTGAATGGTCACACCATAGGATTTCGTCCACAGACTCAAAAGTTAGAACAAATGGTACCATGCAAAAGTACTGCTGAAGAGGTTTCATTTGAATGGTCGCACCATAGGATTTCGTCCACAGACTCAAAAGTTAGAACTACAGTACATGTAGATGAACTTTCATTCATTTGTCACACGATGGAGTCACTTTGAGGTAATATGTCAAACATGAGACACAGTGTTTCATCACATTTCCAAACACCGCGAAGTGGGTTGAAAAACGAGGCGCAGCCGAGTTTTCTTTAACCCACTTCAAGGTGTTTGGAAATCTGATGAAATACTGTGTCGAATGTTTGATATTACTTCTCAAACAAAATGATTTTAGAAGGAGAAATTAAGGATGCAAAAATGAGGAGTGTTTCAACTGATTTCCAAACATTCATTAAACATTAATTTCCTTTGTATTTTCGTCATGAATTATTAATGAGTTTGAGAAGTGTTGATCTCGACGTTTCGACTGCTATTACTGCTGTCTTCATCAGGCGATGAGGTTGATTGTTTAATTCGATTTAGTTTTACATTACATGTCTCCATAATTGACTCGAGGAACAAGGATTAATCTAAAGTCGTAGCGACCAAAAGGCCCTTTTACAAATCTCCCTAAATTTAGTAAATGATAGTGGTTCCTTTTGTGTTATTATTTTATTATATTTTAGGGATTACCAAAATAGGGTGAGGGGGCGTCATTGCTTTCGTATTTGCCAAATTCCCTTCCCGCCCCCTCAAAAGTTTACTTCGCGTGAAGTCGTTGTAAGTCGCGTGACTTACAGTCGGGGGTCTTTTTCAGGGGAATATGACCCAACACGAGAAGGCGTGTTTCACGTGAATTTCTAAACCAACGTCATTAGTTTTGATTTCAAACACTAGTTTCGCATAATGTTGCTTCTATAAATTGAAATCAATAAAAGAAGCCGCCGAGGCCGCAGGTTTTAAAGACAGCTTACCATGAAGACCACCATGGAAGGTTCACTTTTTCGCTTGACAATGCTAGTGACTCTAGCAGTAGCTGAATCTATGTGCGGATTGTTGAGTACAAACGTGACCCGATTTCAGGACGAAGACAATTTTACAAATCCAAATCGAACGGCAGTGAAGGCCTGTCATGCAAGCGGTCGTGGGTCAGCGTCTTTCGACTCCTGTAAGAAGTTGAATTCATTAGACACCCGGGCGGTGTGTTTGTCTTTGAGTAGCTGCTGTGAATCTTGCCAGTGCAAAACAGGCTACCCAATATATCTCTCACATTTGGGTAAATGTGTGAGTCTATCGGAGCTAAACTTGGATGTCTTTGGACAAGGGTCAAACGGTAGGTCGTACAAGCTCTCTTACTTCTATAAGTATACGCTTAGCTGTATTAAAAAGGGATCACCAATTCACTAACTTTATCTATCTAAAGTACTGCTCGTTTTGGAGAGTTTTTGGGTAACGCGAACAAAATCATAAATTGTTGAATTCGGCTGGACATGATGTAAACTAAATTCTTACGCAAGTGTTGAAGGTTGAGGCCTGTCACCAGGCGGCATCAGAATTCATCGGAAAAAATCGGGAAAACATGGAAACTCCCCCATCTTTTCTCTCACCGCACTCCGCAGTACATTTACTAATGCAAATGTGACATTAATAAAACAGCAAAGGAATATTAGAATGAATTCCTGAACAAGCGGGCCTGTCATGCCCCGCATAAAAATACGTAGAGATCAAAATCAAATTTCTTCTCGTTATATCGATGCTTAGTCAATCAGAGAGATAATGAGAACTAAGGATATAATCACCTTCGATGTAACTTTTACCGGAGTCTGTCGGTGAAATTCTACAATGTGACCATAAGCAATACTTTTCTTTTTATGTTATCTTTTAAATACGATAGCCTGCGTACATGTAGCTGACGGTCTATTTATTGGGCAAATTTACGAGGACGCGCGCGGGAGGGGAACGCGCGCGTGAGGGGAACGCGCGAAGAGGAGCGGTGGCTCTCCCTTTCGCACGTTCCCCCTCTCGCGCGCGTCCTCGAAATTTCGCCCTATAAATGAACCAGCGTCTGGTACAGAGGCTATAAATATGAGTGCTTCACCTTACTTCTATTTTGAACTTGGAAACTCCTCAAAGAGTAAAAGAGCTAAAGACTGTTATTCTCTTAGGCTGTGGTCCACGTCTTGAACTAAAAGGAAAAGGTGGTGATGACGATGATGATGATGACGATGATGGAGGTGGCCGAAAAAAAGATAAAGATAAACCCAAAGATGTTTGTAACGTGAATCCCTGGAATCCACCTGTCATTGACTTCCAGGGATCAGCAAAACCTAAACTTAAATTTTGTCCTAAGAAGGATGTGGAGTCATGTGATTTAGAAAAAGCGCGTTATGCGGGATATAGTCGATGGCAAAACATCACCAACTTGAAGCAAACGTTTTTTGACAAGAACTGGAATAAGAAGGATATCTTCTTAGAGGTAAATTATAGAGCAGTTTTAAATTGAGTGCCGTAAAACCAAAATCAAAGTAATTACTCTGACCAATCACAACAAACGCAGACAATCCAATGAACCAATCAGAACTCGAAGCAAATACATGTAACCGACGCCAAGCGCGGGAAAACGCGTTCGAGCAAGTCACGAGTGGTTTTGGTTTTACTTCTGATTGGTCGAGAAAATGGCGTGAGATTTTCTAGCCAATCACAACACGTAGCGATGCAAAACCAAAGCAATCGCGAAATAACTTTCGACACTCAACTGAAAAGAACTCTATAAACTCGTTAGATTTAATCTACTATTTTGAGAATAAAGCTTGTAAAAGTGGAAACGTTTGTCACTGAAACCGATCAGATACCACGCAGCTCTCAACAACCTCTAATTTCATTGGACCTACAATAGGTATCACGCAGCTCTATTGTTTTCAGGGCTAGGGTCCATTGTTGTGTTGTTTGTTCTATTGCTTTCTCAGCAAATCAGAGAAGACCTTGTAAGAGCTGTGTTCTGCCCAAACCGATGGTTACAGAGAATGCACCTCGCGGTTTTCTAGGATCATTTATCCTTTTCATTCCCATTTTCAAACTTACAGTGTTACCATTTAACTTTAGGCTGCTATTGGGCAGTACTTTCCTGTGGTACTGTTTATTATGCTGTACAAGGTGGTCCTAACTTTTGAGTCTGTGGATGAAATCCAAAAGTGTGACCATTCAAATGAAAGCTACTGAGCAGTACTTTCCTGTGGTGCTGTTTATTATGCTGTACAAGGTGGTCCTAACTTTTGAGTCTGTGGATGAAATCCAAAAGTGTGACCATTCAAATGAAAGCTACTGAGCAGTACTTTCCTGTGGTACTGTTTATTATGCTGTACAAGGTGGTCCTAACTTTTGAGTCTGTGGATGAAATCCAAAAGTGTGACCATTCAAATGAAAGCTACTGAGCAGTACTTTCCTGTGGTACTGTTTATTATGCCGTACAAGGTGGTCCTAACTTTTGAGTCTGTGGATGAAATCCAAAAGTGTGACATTCAAATGAAAGCTATCGAGCAGTACTTTCCTGTGGTACTATTTATTACGCTGTATTTCTTCATAATCTATTTCACGGAGTAAGTAAAATCATTCTAAATTAATAGATAAGTATACTAATGTGGCTATAAAAGAACAAATTGTACTAATTTGAAATTTATTTATTGTTTGGTTATTATCTTTATTTAAAGTGGAGCAAGGCCGCGACGTCAAATTTAACTGGAAGTATCATTGTCATCAACATTAAATGCAAACAGAAAAAGAAGAAAGGAATGCGCAAACCACATAAACTGCCAGCGTTAACCGATTTCCAAGCATGCTTCATTTTCAAGTCTGCGGGAGCTCAAATAGGTAAACATAAACTTGATTAAGCCGAAATAACAAAATTTCGTTTACCTAACTTGCATGTTATGTCACCAGATACCACCAAATATATAACTATGTGGATAAAAACATTCTACAAAGCAAAACAGAAGCATTAGTTTGAAGATAAAGTGCGGGATTGCAAGGATGAAAGTGGATTATAGTTCATTGAATTTGATTTCGTGACGACAAGCGGTAAAGAAATTAACCCTTTTAACTCCCAAGAGTGCCAAAGACCAAAATTCAAGAAAAATCCCAAATTTTGTTTTGTTAAATATAAAAAACAAATGGTACCATGCAAAAGAACTGCCAAAGAGGTTTCATTTGAATGGTTACATCATACTGAAGATTTTATCAACAGACTCAAAAGTTAGAACAAATGGTACCGTGCAAAAGTACTGCTGAAGAGGTTTCATTTGAATGGTCACACCATAGGATTTCATCCACAGACTCAAAAGTTAGAACAAATGGTACCATGCAAAAGTACTGCTGAAGAGGTTTCATTTGAATGGTCACACCATGGGATTTTATCAACAGACTCAAAAGTTAGAACTAATGGTACCATACAAAAGTACTGCTGAAGAGGTTTCATTTGGATGGTCACACCATAGGATTTCATCCACAGACTCAAAAGTTAGAACTTTTGTCTCCATAATTGACTCTGCATGTCTCCATAATTGACTTTGGGAGTGAAAGGGTTAAATTGCCATCCTTGTGGAAAGTTGACTTTATTTAGCTGTTAGTTTGTATCTTTAGTTCATATTTCTTTACTTCCATCGCTTTTGGTCCCGGAGAATTTCAGTTATGGCAGGCCACATCAGCTGTCTATACTGAAGGCGGACACCTTTCTAGGGAGGACAGTTCTCTACGAGCTCAGTGGTCCCAAGGCTGTCTGCCTTAGTGAGAGCTCACTGTATATTATTGGCAAATTGTCTTGTTTTCTATTGTCTATTAATTCTTTGCCTATTGCTCATAATCACGTGCTGTGACGTTGGCCAATTGGCAAACATTGAGCTCATCTGAGGTCATCACCACCTGCAATTTGATAGACAATTGGCGTTCACGCTGGTTGTTCTACACCGTGCTGATGGGACCCAAGAAACAGCTGTCCACGGTTGCATTATGGCTTTCAGTTTGGGCTCTATCATGTCGTTGTCGCGTTAAGTGTCCTACGTAGTATCAGCCTTGCTTACTTTATTTGTATGCACATTTTTGGCTGATTAGATCTTCTCTAGATCCTATACGTACACCAGCAGCATCTTTGCCACTTATTAACTATTTTTGTTTTTGTGTTTTAGTCACTCCACCACCACAGTCAACAACCACAACAACAACGACAACTACAATAGTGACCACACAACCGACAACGACAAAACCAAAAACAACAACTCAACCGAAAACAACAACAACAACAACAACGACGACAAAACCAAAAACAACAACTCAACCGAAAACAACAACAACGACAAAACCAAAGACAACAGTGATTCCTACAACCATTAAATCAACAAAGATGACAACGGCCTCAATCATCCCTGATATCAAATCAACCACGACCCAAAAAGCGCGGGAAACCACGCCACTGCCAGTGACGCAAACAACTAGTGACGTCACACCAACTGAGCCAATAGAACCCACGGAGCCAACTGAACCGGCGGAGCCTACGAAGCCTGTTGAACCGGGAGGCGCAGGAAAGCGGCTTTCAGAGCAATCAAGTGATGACAGTGAGGGTGGTACAACTGTTACCATTGTTTCTGTGGTCTGTACACTTCTTGCAGTCGCCGCGCTCTCTGTTGTGTCAGTGTGTTACTTGAAAAAGAGGAAACGGCGGTAAGTTAGATGGCTACGTAGCTGTCATTTCCTTCTTTGTATTGCGTTAGATAGCAGTCTAGAGTGGAACCCGCAGGGGAAGCACAAAAGAGGGAGACCCCGGCACACTTGGAGGTGCACGAGAATGTCAGAGTTGCAGGAGAGAGGACTTACGTGGCGTGAGGCAATGAACACTGCACAAAACAGGGTCAGATAGCGAGCATTAGTGGAGGCCCTATGTTCCATCAGGAACGAAGAGGACTGAAGAAAAAGAAGAAGAAAGATAGCAGTCTCGCAAAACGACAAGACTCCAAGGGCCGAAAACATTTTCAGTCACTAAGTCTCTCAGGACATTGTTACATTCTGTAGTGGATGGACGTAGCTTTATTATAGGATTATATTGATCCAAAATTGTTAATGTTTATGGATTAAATTTTTTTCTCTCGCCAGGAAAAAGCTATCGGCCTTCAGTGAAAGCACCATTCAGTGTAAGCATTATTAACCCGTTAACACGTTCATGTTAATAATCTAGTCGTTATAATCCAAATCTTAAAGCACGATTCCTGATTCCTGTATTGTCCCTAACGATTCGCACATTTTCACTAGCCGAAGTTACAATAATTATTACTGTTGTTTAGCTCTTTTATACAAAAAAAACCATACTTTTCGGGTTTCCTATAATGTAGATATCCTTAAGAGCTTTTCATAATCATGCTATTTTCTCTCATTATTTTTTTATTTAAGTATCAGCTGCCGGGTGTGGTAAAATGTAAGTCCTCAAATGTACTTATTACAGACCTACAACATTTTTCCTTATTTAGTCACGAAGCAAGGCACCGAACACGACAATCCAGACGAACACGTGTATCAAGGACCAAACGATTTTTACCAACCGCTGAGGCATGGTGGGAAACCAACAGGGGCTTCCCACTGGGAACCACCCTCTTACCAGGGCCTCACAAAGGGGGCGACCGACTCGGGAGCGTGGGGACAAGGCGCGGTGTATACTAACCCGTCAATGTACCAGGCACTGACAAAGAATGAAACTCGATCTGATGAGAGTTTGCCAGGTTATCATCCGCTTGTAAAACATCCCCAATCTACGGTATGTCAGCTGTGTAAACATTAATTTATCAAAATAAAACCTGTGACATCTCACATCTATTAATTCTAATGTCATTTTATGTCGTATTGCCCAGACGACGCCGGAGGCTGCTGAATATGAATGTGGATACCTGGTATTGATTGGAGATCATGACAAGATGGAGAAAACCGCTGACAATGAGGAAAACCCATATTATCACAAACTTGAGCAGGAAGAAAAGGTGACAAAAACTTTGGGAACTGAGAACCGAACAGACAATATAGTAAACAACAGAAAATAATTAAGTCAGGAAGTTATTGGAATAATAACAGTGAAAACAACAACTACGGAACAATCACAGTTTATTACATTCTTTCAACAGAGACGGCGGAGCGTTTTGAACCGTGGGGGTGGGGGTGGACTCATCGTGCACCAGGCCATGCGCATATCCCTACTCACATTTCCCAAAATGTCCTTTGCGTAGTTCGTTGACACAAGTAAACCTCTTTGCAATCACAGTGTCCAATGTGTCCGTAATCGATTTGCGACAATGAAGTAGGTAGTTGAAGATAGTTGTTCAGATGATCCTGCTTCATGGTAATCTCGTACCCAGATCTCACTCGTGCTTGTACTGTACTGAAATGTGACCGTGGGAGATCTGGGTACGAGATTAGCTTCATGGTGCTTCTTTGGTAGTTCTTGAGTCGTCGGAAGGCAGAAAATGCTGCGCTAGCGATATTTTTGGAACCGAAACATGGGGGGGGGGGGGGGGGAACCTGCCCCTCCAAATTTTCGTTTGCCCCCTTCCCCCCTTCACTGCTCCGCCGCTTATGTTCAACGTTTATTGCGGAGTGATTGTTTACCAAGTTGATAATTTCCATTAGCCTCGTCATTTCTCTCAATCAAACTTTAACTGCAAGGACTTGGTACACTACACCATCCTCTCTATATGGCCTTTATATCACCTTACGCATGATCTCATATGAGACCCCAACGCCTGGCTATGCCATGCTGCTGTTAGAACAAAACAGATGGATGCCATCCGGGTGATATGGTTGTGCGCATGCGTGAGGCCATATCGAGAGGATGGTTTTAAAGGGTACCGCCAATTGCACCCTGGAGGGAGGAGATGGTGGGGTGCAATTGGCGATACCCTTTAAAGTTTTATACGAGGAGGCTCTGCTCTTGGTTTCAAACTCTAACCCTTTCAATTGCACTCCTTCCATATAACAAACAAACAACAACAACTTTATTTGTACTCCACATTGAGAGAGTACAGGCTGCCCATAATAACCATTGAGGGCTAAAAAAATAGGGCAGCCTTACTTAGGTTATTAATAGATTATTTTATTAAGGGTCAGGTACACACGCGACACACAGCTACACAAAACACACACACACAAAAAAAAAAAGAAAGGCAGCAAAATAAAACTAAGTGTGCCAGTATTAAGCAACGGAAAGCCAGAAAAAATATATTGTTGATAAATTTGCAATTAATATTTGTCAATACGAAGTGACTTTAGATTATTCTTAAAACGTTTAAGAGGAAGGAGCTTGACAGTAACAGTTCAGTGACCGGTCCACAATAACTCGAGTAGATTTTTGTGCTGGGATTTACAGCCAAAGCTGTTCGATCGAGAAAAGCAAATCGTTGGTCACAATTTAAGAACATTAAATCGTCAAAAAGCCTTATGATATCTCACACTTATTATATTCTAATGTCATTGTATATCATATTACCCAGAAGACACCGGAGGCTAATGAATATGAGTGTGGATACTTGGTATTGGTTGGAGATCATGACAAGATGGAGAAAACCGCTGACAATGAGGAAAACCCATATTATCACAAACTTGAACAGGAAGACTGCGAAAATTGCGGGCACTGAGAACCTGAGCGAATAATAGAGTAGACAACAGAAAATAATGAGATCAAGAAGTTGTTGGAGCGATAACAGTGAAAACAACAACTACGGAAAAACAACAGTGTAAAATTAGCAAGGGACTGATTCGGAAGATCGCACATTTATCCTCGATGATTGTTCACCAAGTTGATAATTTTTGTTATTTTTATTATCTACCTTAGTGCCCGGGAGGGGAGGGTGGTGAATTGAGGATACCCAATAATGTTTGTTGGTTCAGCAATGTTGGAACGTTTAGCACCATAACGTTGGATGACGTTTCACCAACAACTTTTGTTCGATGAATGATGGACGATGTTTTGTTTTCGATCAAACATTTTGCCATTTTGTCCGTTTGCCGGTCTTTCCAACACAACATTTTTAGCAACAGCCAATCAAGTTTCAGCCACATGTGCAACAAATGTTGGCTTACAGTTTTGGGACGTTTATCCGCGCGTCCAATATTGCCATTCAACAAATGTTGACCAGCAATGTTGGGACGTTTATCCGCGCGTCCAACATTGCCATTCAACAAATGTTGACCAGCAATGTTGGGACGTTTATCCGCGCGTCCAACATTGCCATTCAACAAATGTTGACCAGCAATGTTGGGACGTTTATCCGCGCGTCCAACATTGCCATTCAACAAATGTTGACCTGCAATGTGGGGACGTTTATCCGCGCGTCCAACATTGCCATCCAGCAAACATTGACCAACAATGTTGTGGCGTTCAGCCGCATGTCCAGCACTGCCATCCAGCAAATGTTGACCAGCAATGTGGGGACGTTTATCCGCGCGTCCAACATTGCCATCCAGCAAACATTGACCAACAATGTTGTGGCGTTCAGCCGCATGTCCAGCACTGCCATCCAGCAAATGTTGTCTAGCAATTTTGTAAAGTTTATTCGGGGCTTTTAGTCAAATTTTATCGATTTGCACATAACAAACGACTAATTTTGATAACAATTACTGACGTGTTTATGCGGCTTCTTAATCACGTGCGCACGTGCATCCCTCATGCCCGCACCTCACATTTTTTGTCAGAAATCCGGCGTCAACAACAACGCTTGTTTTTCTGTTCTAGCAGGCAATGTTTACCTTCATTTTTTGCAAACGGCAAATTTCATTTCAGCATCATTTTATTCTGAGCGAATAAGCATTACATTTCCACATAATTTTGTGAATGGCTACGAAAAGGAAGCTTTTTCAGGATACCCGAAGCAAAACAACTGGTCTGAGGCAACATTTGCAGGTGAGAAACGTAGGCAGTTGTTCTTTGGCAGCATAAATAGAGGATATTACATGGCCGCGCGAAGATACGAAATTTCTCTTCGAGTGTTGAAAAATATTTCACGAGTGAGCGCAGCGAACGAGTGAAATATTTTTCAACACGAGAAGAGAAATTTCGTATCTTCAAGCGGCCATGTAATGTTCTGTTTATTATATAAACACCAATGAAATCAAACCATTTCACTTTAATATTTTTTTGTAGTCCTAAAGTAGAACAACGTGAGCAACGGTGATCTTTTCACGTGTGAAGATAACATGTTATTCTCACGTGTGAAGATATGATGTTTACGCGCGAAAGCTCACCTGGTATTTCATTGGTGTTTATATAATAATTTGGTATTCGTTCATAGACATTATTAAGTTTCTCTTCGTTTCTAGCAAAAGAAGTTGTCCTGACCGAATTTCTTACTGATTCAGGCGGCTGCCAACTGTTCACTACTCGTTGTCGTCCACTTTTATTCAGAATGAAACAAAGCTATGACAAATTAAGTTTTAAATCTAAAACTATTTATTGCTTAAAGTGCAACTAACCCCCAATAATGTTTTTCGTCAAACGAAATCCCCTTATTGTCCTGATTACCTGTGCGAAATTTTTTTTACCGTAGCATTTTTCCTTGATTTTTTATAATTTTTTAAAGTTTCAAATTTTGGCGGTTCTTTCGGCCACTACCGAGCAATGTGAAGAATGGGTCCGAGTTTTGTTTGGGCGTCTTGTGACGTCATCGAAGGAGATTGATTTTCATGATGCGAAGAGCAAAGGAACTGTGGGCAAACACAAAAAAGGCATCGGACTTCACAAAATCCCTTTTTTGGCTTTTGAGTACCATTCGCGTTAAAATGCCTTCACCTTTGTCGCTTCGCGGTGATATGCTTATGAGAACACGGCAAATGGTCTCCTTCGATGACGTCACAGCAAAGTTCGTACCCAGCTCCCACAAATGCTCGGTAATGGGGCAGAAGCACTCAACTTCAAACAGCTGTAGAAACGCTGGGATTTTATCAATTACGATAATTTTTTCGCGCAACTAATCAGGATAAACAGGAGATTTTATTTAGCGAAAGAAAAAAATTGGGGTTAGTTGCACTTTAAGCGATAAAGTTTACAATTTCGGCGAATTGTCGCTTTAGCTACTAATAAAGCGCTGGCAAGACGACCCATATTATCCCTGCGGTTTTTTCCTCGTTCAAAATGGCCGCGCGGACAACGCTTTAGAAAAACACGAAAAATGTGGAAAATTTTGTCATGTGAAAAATGTTTAAATGTCTTTTTTCTGCTTGAAACAGGGGTCACAGATCGTAAGAAAACAAATATGGCTACCAATCGTTAGAAATAGCCACCGAAGAGGATATTTCATCCGATGTCACGTGATAAAATACTGCAGTGGTTTCTCTGTCCACGCCGCCATTTTGAAGGCTACAAAGGTCATGGGAACGAGGTTGGTTTACATGCTGTTTAATATCGCCCGAAAAAGAACAACATTAATAATTCTCGTTCTATAAACGTCCTACGCGAAAAAAAATCATATCACGAAAACAATAAATATAACAAAAATTCGTAAGGTTGCAAGAGACCTTACTTGAAATCTCAGAGGGGTCTTGACGAAAAGTACCATAAATCCTCTATTTAGCTCCCCCCCCCCCCCCCCCCCCCCCCCCCGGGGAGGAGGCGGAGCTTTTTTTATTTCACTGAAGCGCTTTTGAGGAAGAGCTTAATAGAGAGGGGGCTTATTATAGTCTAGCGAAACGCCAACAATTCACTACTCATCTTTTTGTCATTCATAGAGTTCAATAGTTTCTCACAAATGAATGAAAATGTTAAAAACTTCCATGCTGGTAATATTTTACCCGGTACTACAGTTTGTCATTTATTGTTTTGGTTGTGAAGAAAAAGGGCGGAGATGGGGGCTTAATACATTTCTTGCTCCTAAAAAGGGGGACGCTCATTAGAGGGGGAGGGGGCTTAATAGAGGATTTACGGTATATTAAAGTTACAAAAAATATCGGAATTACAAAATGGTTACACGTCATAGAACTTCCTTATTGTTTTTTACTTTCTAAGCGATATTTTCTAGCTTTTCGCGCCTTTTGTATCATAGAATCCAGAATGTTGTAATTCACTTGTTTATATCCGTGTTTATCGCCCCTGGTAACCACTGCCCAAGGATATAACTTCTCCACTTCTTGTGCAATCACCCCTCGCCCCGCCTCACCCAGGCCGAGCTTCTCCCGCGCAGCTTTGTTCCATTTCCAGTACACTCCCCTAAGGTTGATAATGTCGAATTCGGAGTGAGGCAGAGTGGTAATGTTTTGCTTCAACCGCTGGTCGCTGAAGAAATAAGCTCCCGCAGCGGCGAACGCTCCAACGGCAGCGCCCAGAAATGATTCAAACCCCCCTCCTCCTGTTCCTTGCTTTTGGGACTGCAGTTTGTGAATGTGCCGCGACATGCGATCAACTTCGCTTTCCAACATTTTCTTTTGTCTCTCAACTTCCCCCCTGTCCTCCTTTTCTTTCCTTAATTTCTGTTCTTTCTCCTCGTTTTCTCTTTCCCATGTTTCCTGAGCGATTTCCAATTCTGTTTCCACCTTTTCTCTCAGTTCCGTTTCTTCTTTCGCTTTCATTTCGTTCTTTTCATTTTCCCTTGCTTTCGTTTCGGCTGCCAACAAATCAGCTCTGGCCGACTCCACGTTTTCTTTCAGGGCGCATTTTGTCGCGAACCGCTCCACTTTACTCTCCAAACTGCCGCTAATTTCGCTTGCAGTTTCATCCAAAACCGGCTTTACAATCTGTTCATAGGCCTTAGCGCAAATTCGCCCTTCAAATGTTTGGTACACATCGTAGAAATCCATCCACGAATTATTATTCATTGCATGAAAAAGATCTGTGACAAATCCCGCCAGCGTCTCACCGTTCATCAAACGATTGCCTTCTAACGAGCTCTTCGGCGGGTACTTTTTAAACTGTTTCACAAGCAAAAGGATGTCGTCATAAAACTCACTCTTTCGTAACTTTCGCATGTCTTTGAATATCGAGACATCTTGAACGTACGGTATTTGTTGTACAGAAATTTTGTCTCTCGAAAAATACTCGCTTATTATCTTCCTCTCTTCGTTTTTTCCATCCGTGTTGTTAGCGTGCAGGATAAAATTCTTGATGTATTCATCCAGAGTGTACCCCTGAGGAATCCCAAGCGATCCCCGCACTACCACCCCGAGATGCGGAAAATTGTCAAATCTTTTGTCTGGGAATGTTAACTCGGTGTGCCTCGCGATGTGATATAAAAAATCCAAGACGTCGTTTTGAACCAAGTCGTTGGCAAAAATGTTAACAGCCGACGATACAAGAGCGGTAAATACACTGAAATGCTTCGTGACCTTATCGTCTCCAATATTCAGTCCTTCCACATCCAGCAAAATAACGTTCCTTTCATCCCCGGTTTTCGCTGGAATTATCGATGCCCAAACTCCATGCGTTACAGCGGCGTGCGTGTTGCCAGTTTCGAAGACTTCATCGAGTTGAAAACTGTTTTCCTCCCAGAAATGGCGAATAAGATTCATCGTAGTTGATTTACCAATCCGTACATTTCCAACAGCACTTAGCACGGATATCGGAGAATCAAGCTTTGAGATTTCAACCAAGCAATGGGAATCAAGAACGAATTTTTTCGTGTCTTTGTGGTAGGCGAGCAACTGTTGAGCCTTATTCGGTTTTGAAGTTCCTGCCCAAGAGCTTTTCAGGCTGCAAACGGCGAGAAAAACTAAGATTTCGATTCGCAAAAAAATCATCTTGACTCTACACGAGTACCTTTGTTAAATGTTAAAATAAAGCAACTGCTTGCAGAAGTATAAAAGAGGGGGAACCCCTTTTTGACCTTTTTCTGAGAAAGCTTAGGTCAGCAGATGGCAAAAACTATAATTTGCATTCTTAAAAGTCTACCTTTTCAGAAAGCTTAGTTTATGTTCTAAGAAAGTTCAAACGATTATAAAGAATATACGTTGTTTTCGTCTGTTTTCCTAATTTTTTAAATTTATTCTTCTTCTTTTCGTTTTATTATTCCAACTGCAAACACTACAGTAATACAATTCTCAAGCCTGTTCGTCACGCAGTATTTCGTACGCAATGAGTGATCTTGCGTAACGAGCCGAAAATGAAATGTATCTTTTATATTTTAATATTCCCATACAGACCATGCAATATCTGTCTCTATCAAATATTTTGCTCGAATTAGAATACTGAATGCAAGGATATAAAAGTAAGGATATAAAAGTAAAGCTTAGATCTTTCTAGTTCCTTCACTTTCAGTTTCTATTCTGTTTGATGACAAAGGGAAAAACCCCACTTTTTCACTTATCCAAGGGTCATCCAATGATATTGAAGAGCGTGGCAGTGCTTTATAAACACCTGATAAAGCGAAATATTTAATATTTCGTTATTGTGCATTTTACATGTATTATATTAATGACCCGTTTAGCTGCAATGGTTATGAGTCACTTATGAAACCTGAGAAATGCCTTTGTTCGATGTTTTTGTTATCGTTTTTCGGCCCTGACCATGCACAACGACCACAACCACAATACATGTTGAACTTTTGTTCGAGCAACTGGCAAATAGAAATGGTGCTATTTAAAGTTATTCAGTCATAGCATGTGATCAAAAAACAAAAGACGTGCACGGTCAAGTGCGGTTCAACATAAATTGTAGCTCCTTTGTTACTGGTCGACTTATGAGGGACGAAGTCGCTGACCGGGAACTCAAACAAAACGGACTTTGAGAAAGTCTACGTTCAGCACGAGTTTTCACCTCGCGAACCCCAAACGCGCTTGTTTTGCAGGCTAAAACAATATACTATGGAGTGGAATTCCGATTTTTCGAACCTCCTTGGAAAACGGGAATTGGTTTGAAAAATCGGGAGTTCGAAAAATCGAATGTGAAATCCACTGAAATCAAATCCAAGGGAAACGAGTTTTGGTTTCAATGTTTTAATCAGCTTCGAAAGATCGAGGCAGTTTGAAAAATCGAGATGCAAGCTCTCGGGCTCGGGCTCGGGCTAGGGCTAGGGCTAGGGCTAGGGCTCGGGGTTTAGGAGGGAAGGAGTGGGGGAGGGAAATAAAATGAGCGCTCCTTTTCCTCTTTTCCCCTTCCCCAAACCCTGAGTGTCAGCCCGAGCCCGAGAGCTTGCTTCCATTGTACAGTTCTGCGGGCATTCCCCCAGCTGGCGAGAAGCGAGGCGCGCGCGGATGCGAAATCGCCCACGCGTGGCAACGCAGAGACTGGAAAGTGAATCGATAGTGACTGGAGTTACCAAAATCTAAACCAATACCAATATATACCGCACCAACACTACACTGATGCCGCACCAATACCCGCACAAGCCCCTCAAAGGAATCTGTTCACAGGATAGAAGAAGGCTGTCTCCCGGGGGCAGTCTGGCCAGTGCAGTAGCCGGCTCCCACGCAGCTGTTATTTGTCTCATCACGCAACGTGACGAGACGCGTGAGACGAGACGCGTGACGCGTGAGACGAGACGCGTGAGACGAGACACGCAACGCGTGACGAGACAAATAACGGCTGTGTGGGTGACTATCTGGCCAGCCGAAATGTTGCGAAATAACCAATACACGTGACCTTCGGACTACTTTTACTTGTTGTCTCCTTTACTGTTGTTCTCTTTAAATACAACGCGATTTTTAACAGGATCTACGTTCATTTGAATGAACGCACTGTAGGATTTTATCCACAAACTCAAAAGATAGAGCGAGAGACGTGAGCTACAGCCTTGGCACATCCGCTTTTACGGCAAACTGTTAACTGCGAAGAGACGGCAGGATAACTCGAGAACCATCTAGAAATTCGACGAAAAAGGAAATACGCTTTGTTTTTTTTAGCAAAATTTAATCATTCCGAAGTGGACTCGAATAATTTATTCTTTGATGTAGCGCCTACACGTCTGTCTATCTTCAGAATTTAACTGACATACGGCAGAAACCATTGGTATAGAATATCGGCTGAGCGGAAGGGGGAATCCTGCGGGGGGAAATGAAAGCTTTTGAAATAGGAGAGATCTACGCGAAATTATAATCAACCATTGAATAATACAAACCATTTATCCTTTAAATATATTTTAACGCAACGCTCTTTCCTAAGATCAGTTTTATTCGGCCGCAAACAAATGTTTTTATTTGAGATGTGGATTATAGTAACGGATTGTGTTACTGTCACGCATGACATGCTCAAGACATGACTCATTTCCGGTAAACTCAAGTTGTGTTTCTATTCTGAGTTCTTTTGTCTAACGCGTGGTTTGCTTGCTCGTGGATTTGTGGTTCGGCATTTAAGGTCATAGAACTCATCGACAACGGACTAATGTGCCTATGTTGCTATGAATTTTGTTCTTCTTCAATTCGTTGTCCTTTTTATTACGGTGACAAACCAAACCTTGGCGTGGAAAATCAGAGTCGATCGAGATGTCAGTGGAGTGGATCACTTCCAACTTCTGGATGAAGACAAGAAAAGCATTTGCACAACTACAGAAAAAGCCACGGAATTTTGCGCAAAACACAGCGCTGTTATTGTTAAAAATACTAGAATATGCCCCGGTGATCAAGAATTGCTGCATTGTCGATGTAATTCTACAAAATCAACATTTCTGCTGCACGAGGAAAGATGTGTGGATGTAAAAAATGTCCCGCGATATCTCCGTACTGGAACGTTTCCAGGTAGGTGAACGCTCGAGTATTTTGCCATAGCATCAAAAAAATAATATCCGTTGATTCACTTTTACCTCAGATGAAAACCGAAAAACTAAATCTTACATTTCATTTTGTAAAACTTGTACTGAAAAACAGGCAGCACCCGGTCAACTACAAATTCATGACCATTCATGCGAATGATCCCATTTTAAGATGTTTATCTACAAACTCTAGTACCCTAATTACAGGAATCAAATATTTGCACCGCTGTAAATTAAAGGATCAGTCGTTATATTTGAATATATACATGCAGATTCAGTTTATAATTTAACAAACTAGAATGTGAAACATTGACTATCGAAAATAAAACAATTACTGTGTATCAAATCTGAATTTTAGCACATTTCGCGGCGACTTCCGGACCAATTGTTTATTGTTTAATTTTCGGGCGGTAGTGCATTGTGTTTCGTGTCCTAAATAAAAGATTTTTTTTACATAACAGAGACAGTTAGTTTCGTAAACGAATGAAATAGGAATCTTCTATCCTTGCTGTATAGAACTTTGGTTTTAACAAAGGCGACTATAAATTGATGACTGGTGAACATATAAACGACCTTTGTATTAATGGCGGTATTTTTCGCGCAAATGACAAACTTTTCTTATAAAAACTGAGGCGTGTCTTCTTAACAGTAGTCTCTTTCTCCATCCTCGTGCAACGAATAAAATTTTCAGCCATTTCTGAAAAGAAAAGCTTTAAAAAACAGACATAAAATCGTTAATCACCGCGAGATATTCGCCTGTACACGTACACCCCGGGGCGTGTCGCCATAATCTTTTCCGGCTAGTTTCGTTTCTAAACAGATTATTTTGAACATATTTTTTGGCTTTGGGATTTTATAATTTTATTCAGAGAGCGAAATCCTTACAAGTGACATACCAATCCCCGAAAACATTTACTTTAAAAGGCCGAAACACTTAAAAAATCTTGAACTATCGCGAAAAAAAACTTTTTCAAAAGGTATAGTATTGAGGTACCGGATGCGTACGGACTTCCTCAACCCTTTAACGATCTTCAACTTCCAAGAGTGTCAAAAATCAAAATTTAAGAAAAATACCAAATTTCATTTTGTTAAATATTGAAAAACAAATGGTAACATGCAAAAGTGCTGCCGAAGAGGTTTCATTTGAATGGTCGTTGACAGACTCAAAAGTTAGAACTACACGACATGGACTCTGGGAGTGAAAGGGTTTCTGTTACTTCAACCCACGGAATAGTCTCCGAATACAACTGTCTCCAACGCAAATCCGCGTAGTGCGTCTATGACCTCCTAGTCGCCGCTTTTCGTGGTCATTGCTAAAACAAAGATTTGTAAAATTTCAGGGGATTTTGGGTGGAGGTGTGTCTTCTGACCGCGACCACAAAATTCTATTTTGGTTTCCGTGTCGTTTGCGTAAAACGTCTGAAAAACGTACAGGCTACCCGGAAGCGGCAAGGTCAAGGCGACAAACGTTACTCTTGCCTTTTAGCGAAAATAAATGTTCTAAAAGCCACGGCTTTTTTATCAATGAACTTCGGAATTTTCAAATCCATCTCTTTCTTATACGAACCCTTGTGTGACTACAAAATTGTAAAGTTGACGATTCACCTTTGTTTTAAGGTGGGCAGACACGAGGGGACATGTCGCGGCGACATGTAGCAGCGACATGTAGCAGCGACAAAACTTTTTGTAGTATAGTACACACCGAGGGACATGTAGCAGGGAAAAAGTCATAGCGTTTGCACACATGAAAACTTTGCGGGAACATGTCTCGGGGAAATGTTGCAGCGACACGTCCCCTCGTGTGAACCGGGACATTTTGTCCCCGCGACATGTCGCACCGAGCTCAAACGCTATGATTCTGTCCCTGCTACATGTCCCCGCTACAAGTCCCTGCCACATGTCCCTCAATGTGTACTACACAAATTTTTGTCGCTGCTACATGTCGCTGCGACGTGTCCCTGCTACATGACCCCTCGTGTCTGCCCACCTTTAAGCTTAATCCAGCCAAGACTACCCAGTAAGTTTCGTAGCCTGCATGCGGTAGAAATCAAGCCTACAGCGTGTCTCAGAGCCTTCGAATTCAGCCGCCACTCATCTCTCCCCGGCCACTAAGGAGGCTACCGTAATATGCCGCTTATAAGCCCTGTTCCTATACAACTTCGTAAGGGTTTTTTGGATGGCAAGCAAAACATATTGTAATAAAAAGGCGTTGTTTCAATTAATTTGGTGTAATTTTTGTAAAGAATTACTGTTAAGGAACTGTGGTGTGCTTATATATAGGAGGAGGTACAACCGAAATAATGTTTTGTTACCAAACTGATGGAACTATAACCGGGGGGGGGGGGGGTTATAAGCAGGGGCGGGGGCTGCTTATAACCGGCATTTTACGGTATGTGTCCAAGGAAAGTTTAAAGAGTGTTTTAAGTAAAGTGCGAAGACGCGACAGTTGAAAGACTTTGCTCGTTTCTTTTGTTAGACTGCAAGTCTCCTCTTGTTTTCCGAGATGGCATTGACCATCGCAGCTGCGAGTCAGCCCAAGTCCCCACTTTGTTGACAAGCAACAGTGACACGAGGAGTTACTCTATCTGCACTGAGGAGTTACAAGAGGTCATCAGCTGCGAAGTCGTCACAAGCAAGTCAATGTACTTAAATAATGGATGGTGGAAGCGAATGTTGGGACTGGACACGAAAAGAAACGCAAATGATTTGGAGACGATTCTGCAAAAGGTACGTTACTTTTCGTCAGTACCGTATTTAATCGATTAAACGCCGCGGCGTTTATTAAATTTTTAGCGTCTCTGATCGGCGTTTACTCAAGGGCGGCGTTTATTTTAAAATCATATTTCTTAAATCAAGAGAAGCTAAGATTAATTAAGAGAGAGCTTGTCGAACTTAGAAACATTGTTATACAGGAAAATAATTTTTCAAGGATGGTGTAGATCACCGAGTTGTACCGTACTTGTCATTTTTTTCCTTATAATCCTCGAATAAACGCCGAATTCTTTTGATTGGGTGCGGCGTTTATTCGAGAGAGGCGTTTATTGGTGATTTTACTTCCATCCGCGGCGTAGTAAATACGGTAACCGTCTAAACGATTAACTGTCAGTCACTTCATTATGTTTCGACCAAACCGTAATTTTGCCTAAGTGTAGCCGTACACAATCAACCCTTGGCCTGTTCTAGCCTCGTAGGTTAATGGGAACGTGCTGACGCAAATTTTTTCGGGCCATTTTTACTGCAGTTTGCAGACCCGGGTCTTTCAAACATGATCGGATATGAATCGCCTGTTATGGTCTGCCCATGATCAGACAATTGTGAATGAAATTCACACATAAACTGAGTTCACAGAGTAAATACTGACTTCCTGACATAAAATATCCATAAAGATCTCAGTACGTGCAGTGTGTAGAACCATTTTTTCAAGCATTATTCGCCAGTTATGATTAGCTTGTCATGATTTTTCAGTTTACATGATTAGCGTGTCATGATTCTCCAGTTTATATGATTAGCGTGTCATGATTTTTCAGTTATGATTAGCGTGCCATGATTCTCCAGTTATGATTAGCGTGTCATGATTCTCCAGTTTACATGATTAGCGTGTCATAATTCTCCAGTTATGATTAGCGTGCCATGATTCTCCAGCTATGATTAGCGTGTCATGATTCTCCAGTTATGTTTAGCGTGTCATAATTCTCCAGTCGTGATTCGCCCGTCATGATTTGCCAGAAAATGGTAAAGGAAATTCACGGATCTTGTTCTTTGTGGATGTTTCTTTTTCAGAAAGTATTTATTTACTCTTTGAGCTCATATTATTTGCGAATTTCTTCTCCATTGACTTATCTTAGGCAAAAAATGATGGGCAAATCACAGCCAGCAAATCACGTTTGAATCGGCTGTTAAGGGCGGAGACTGGGGGAAGAGATCTTTGTGCGCGCATTCTACTATCCTGGGAAAAATAACGTCAACACCCACCCCCTCCCCCCTAGGATCGGATTTTTCTAACATGTTATTTCCCAATTCCCACTTTTGAAATTAGTCAAATCCCGCCTGATTTTTTACACAGTTTACTGTTGACTTATATAATCCCGATCCTCGTTTCTGTTTTCGTGCGCGATTCTCGAATCCCACCTTCAAAATAATCAAATCCAAGAAAAGCAGTTGGGCATCCTCCCTCGCCATCGTTTCCAAAGCTATTTTATTTAACATATGTTAATCTTTAAAAAAACGCGACAGCGAATTTTTTAGATAAAAAACTAACTGGCTGACCGTTTTTAATTTGATGTGTTATATTTTGTTCCGTAGTTGAGCTCAAATAATTCAAGATGGAGTGGTTTTATCGTTTCCCTGCAAGTAACGTGCCTGCTAAAACCACTATTTAGTTTGAGAGGCCAGCCACCAACTGAGCAGGCTCAATCTTGTCTACTTCTTAAAATCAGCGGTTCCCACGTGTGTAAGTATAACTTCCTAGAATCAAATAATACGTCATGTAATATGGTATTGTAATTTTTCTGTTTGGCTGGCGTTGTTAAAGTGAAATAACGCTATTTTCAAAATGGGGCAAACATGGCGAGAAATGTTTAGACTTTAAGCTCTCTTCCTTTTATCGTCAAGTTAGAACCACGTTGTACAGCATAATAAACAGCGCCACAGGAAAGTACTGCTCAGTCAGTAGCTTTCATTTGAATGGTCACACTCTAGGATTTCATCTACAGACTCAAAAGTTAGAACCACCTTGTACAGCGTAATAAACAGTACCGCTGAAACGTACTGCTCGATAGTTTGAATGCTCACACTTCAGTATTCGATCCAGACTCGAATGTTAATCCCATTAAGTCCTCTTTCCTAATTATGTGTTCTTTTAATCCCAGGGTCATTAAAACCACATCAAATAAACTTCACTAAACCACGCGAAATAAAATTCAATCTTACAAGGAACCAAACGAAACACCAAGGAGAAAACAAAACTGTGTCAGGTAAAGAAGTCACGAAAAGTACTTCAACGACAACACTACGAAATCCTACAACAGCAACTTATGATAAACTTAAAGAGTCGGGAGAATGGACGGCTATTCTGCTGGGCACATTTTATGGCTTCTTGTTTTTTCTTATCGTTGTCATTGCTTGGTGCATGATTCGTCATGAACATTGTCGTCGGCGGGAGACTGAACGGTAAGTTTGTAACTTGTTCTTAGTACAATCATTTTCCCCTCAAACTGCCAAGTGAACGAACACTTAAAATCTAAAATCAACGGCTCCTATGAGCCAACATTTTTTATTTATTTATTTTTTTTCCTATGAGCCAACATACAAACAGGAAATGTTCGGATCCCATCCTCTCTTAGGCGCTTTGGTCAATCGACCCCAACCCCCTGCATCCATCTGTTCACCCTCCCCTCCCTCGTCCCTATGGGTAAGGTAGGTGACCATTACATATCGCGGGCTCAAAGTTCACCGACCCAACCCTCACCCAGGCGTTTTGCTCCACCGACTACTCGGCACGCTTGTTAGGGGAGGCACGAATGGCCTCTAAAAGCAAGATGGCACAACCTCGCTCACATGAGCTCAACCAACTTCGCTTTCAAAATGGCGGCCGTATAAACCCTTGGAGAAGAATGCAAAAATACTCCAAAAAACCGTAGACTGCTAGCTGTTCCTTTTCAGTCAATCGAGCGGGTGAGCTGATCACGAAAATAAGCTCGGTGAGACTGGAGCGAGCGAACGAGCCGAGGCGCCTCTTCCCAAGCGCCCCCTCGGTTCGCATTACTTTCACTCGCTCGCCGCTCGCCGTTCGGTCGATCACCGATCGCGTATTTACTCGCCCGCTCGACTATCCAGAGAGAGACTGCCAGCAGTCTAAAAAACCGCTCATGCCCAGAACATTTGTTTTCATACATGCTTAATTGTTTCCCTGAGGGGTTTTTCAACAATAAATTTCAATTTTAAAATTATAAATAAAAGATGATAAAGTTAAACTATAAACAGATAAAAAACGTCCTTCGATAAAAAGTATACAACAAAACATATCCCGAATTTTCAAATTTTCTTAAAAAAAGGCGGTTTAATATTGTTTAGGGGCAAAGTTGCTATAGTAACCAACTTTGAATATCTTTGATTTCAGGACAAAACCACAACCAAGAAGGAGCATAGGTATGTGTGAAAACCTGTTTTGTTTGTGTGAAAACCTGTTTTGTTTGTGTGAAAACCTGTTTCGTTTGTGTGAAAACCTGTTTCGTTTATTTAATGTACCGTATTTCCTCGAATAAAAGCCGTCCCTCGATTAATCGCCCCTCAAATAATTGCCCCCTTTTGGTAAAGTATTTGAAACAGTCGCCTCCCTCCATTAATCGTCCCCCCCCCCCCCCTCTCCCCCTGCTCTCCCTTGAGAATTCGCTTAATAGCTTCACCGTAACTTTCTCGTCGCGCTTAAAGAACAGCCCCCAGATATCATGCACCTCTATACAACCTCAAATTTCATTGGACCTGGGTATCATGCTGGGCCGGGTTGTTCAAAGCACGATTGAGTCAATCCAGGATCAGCGTCAATTTGAAATCCAGTTTAACAACTCAACAATTGAGAATCTTCCAAAGTTTTCTGCCCTTCAGTTTCGACTTTAACTTGTCTTCACTACTAGCTGCAAATGACCCTTGGGAAACATATTTAAACAGAGAAATGAAATCCTCGGTTACATGTAACTTTTAATCCGGGATTAGCGTTAATCGACTTTCGAACAACCGGGCCCAGAAGTATTGTTTTCAGGGCTAGGGTCCATTGTTGTTTGTTCTATTGTTCTCTCAGCCAATCAGTGAATACCTTGTAATAGCTACGTTCTGCGTTAGGAACCTTTCGTGTATTAAAAGGTTGTGTCGACCACAAAACTTAAAAATCCTAAAATAGCAACTTGAAAAGTTCTAGGCATTTTAAATTAAGACCATTAACTGATTTTTTTTTTTTTGCAATAACTTAATAAGCATTTCAAAAGTTTACATTACAATGGCATTGACAAAAAAAGACAATAACACAAACAAAGTACATGAGTAAAAAACTGATTTTTTTTTTATTCATAGGAAATCCAACTTACGAACGAGGCCATGACAACAGCCTCACCTTGACACCAATGACAGCTGTCAATCACTCAGAGCCTTCTCCTTACGCCGTGGTTCCTTGTGCTCCAGTTTATCAACCGATAGTGGAAAATACCAGACCACACAGCGTGAACGGCTGTAATAACTTGTACGAGAGTCTGAAAAGCATCAAGGAAAATTCACGGCGCAGAGCGGTGACTTATTCGTTGTACCAGGATTTGAACGCTGACAAACCAAAACCTCCGAGTGTGAATCGCACTTATGAAGAAATGGGTCTTCCGTTAGAGACACCAGCAGAGAACCCTTCGTTTTTGGCATCAAATGACAGTTATGTTGCCGCAGCAGCGATTTCAAATTCAAATGAACAGTGTGGAAGTGATTCAACAGCAGAAAAATCAAAACCGAAGCCGCGAAGCAAGTCTGAGATATTAGACAGGAAGAAAATTTCTCTCGTTAAAAGATCCGCGGCATATTCTCTGCCTGTCGCAAAATGCAGAAATGCTGCTACGTTTGATTTAAACAAGCAATGTGATTTGAAATCAGTACGTTCCAAGCAAACCCCGGAAAGCAGGACTGCAGCGTCAGATTGCGAGAAGTGTCCTTTAGATGAAACAGGAAAGGGTGAATTGACTGTTATATGTCAATCAAGTCCGTCGTCATCGCTACGAGAGAAAGAATTAACAGCCCACCATCAAAGCATTTCTTCTGAAAATGATACAATTCGTGGTAGCTTACATGACGATTCATCGGATCGGTTAAGCAGCTTGGAGATTGTCATAGACTCTGACTATAGCGAGTGCGATGAAACGGAAAACAAGTCAGACGAGTATGGTCAAATGGAAAACCAGTCTGACCGGTTTTACTATGTACTGGAAGGACCTAATCCAACATGAATACGAGTCAGTTTTCCTATGATTTATTGAATATGAACAATGAACAGCAAAGCCTAACGTTTTGGTTATGGAGTTGCTATGATTATTACCACGAGTGTTTTGTTCTTTACAAACATGAATATAAATTTAAGGTTTAGTTACGAAACAGACGAGAAATTTGTGCTTTCTTTTCTGCGATATCTCAAGTGTCTAGTATCCGAATTTGTACTATTGTTCAAGTTGCCAATGAATATAATGTTTTGTTACAGTTACGTTAATATTTTGAAGATTTCCACATCGCGATTAAAGTTGTTGAATTTTACAATAAACGACTCCGTGTTGCGCAAGCAATGGCTTGTTTTCTTTAAACTTTTTTTTAATTGAAAACTGAAATAAATTCTTTATACAAACCCAGCGAGTTATTTTTGCTATCAGCACGTGCATTTCGATTTGTCAAATATAAAAGAGGTATATTGCAACTAACATTCCTTTATGGCGGGGGGGGGGGGGGGGGGGGGGGGGGGGGGGAGTAGAAAAAACTCCTTATAACTTCATATTAATGACCAGCTTAATAAGCCAATAGGCTCGAAGACGGACTTAGTCATCTTTTATGCAACCATCTAGTATTCAGTTTCGCGATTGTTTTGGTTTTACGTTTCTTGGCCTATGCTTAGTGATTGGCTAAAAAATCTCGCTCCACTTTATCAACCAATCAGATGTAAATACAAAACCAATCGTGACTTGCTCGCACGTGTTTTCCCGCGCTTCGCGCCGGCTACATGTATTTGCTTAGAGTTGTAATTGTTTCTTTAGAAGGATTGCCTCTGTTGTTATTGGCCAGAGTCAACACAATACACCAAAGAAAGAGAAAATGTGCGCCTGTGTTTTCAGTATTGCATGAACCAATGGAAAAAGGGCAACGTCATTAAATATCGGTCTCCCATAGATTTTTGGTTTCGACAGAATGTGAACATATACCTTTCGTTATATCGTTAATTTAAAGTTTAGAACTCTTCTAAGGTTACGAGTTTCTGTCTTCGATTTGTAACAAGAATATTCCGGTGAATGTCCGAATGGCTTTGTTATCTTTACTTCTAACTTCAGCGGCGTGTCTTGCTGTAATGGCTAATCGCAGTGATTCCAGACAAGATTGTAAGGATCTGTTATGTGATACCAGAGAGAGTTTCAATAGTACTCGTCCAATGAAATGCATCAAAAACGATTCCGACATCACAATTTGGTTAAAGGAGAATGAAGGAGGTAAGGACTAGTATATTTATCTTTGATTTTTAACCCGTCATTTCCAGTAACACACCCTAAGTCATGTGATGTTATTGCTGGTTTGCGCGGCGGCCATGTTGCATGTTGCATGTTGTATGTTGCATGGCCGCTGTGCAAACCACCAATTCTAACTTACTATTTTGCTAACCTTCTTATTCTCGTCTTTCTACTGATTCCCATATTACCGTATTAATTCGATTAAGCACCCAACCTCAAATAAGCGCCCATCCATGAATAAGCGCGCACCCCCCACCCACCCACCCACCTACCCACCCACCCATTTGCAGACGTTATGCTGTCAGACATCGAGGGAGGCAGCACCAGAGAGTTCGACCACAGGTGAACCAAGCACAATATGCGAGTAGGCCGGGAAACTGGGTACTAGAATTGAGCTTTGTTCAGCTTTGCAACATTTGCGAAAATTTCTGCACGAAATTTATATCTTTTCTCTTAAAAAGTACAAATGAAGTTCGAAATAAAGTGTTAACATGTAACCTGGTGTCTTTGTTTGTTCATTGGGTCCCTCCATGGCCTGTATTTGAGTATTTGCTTCCATGCGCTACATCATGGATAAATATATCCATAATGTAGCGCATGGAAGCAAATACTCAAATACAGGCCATGGAAATGAACAAACAAAGACACCAGGTTACATGTTAACACTTTATTTCGAACTTCATTTGTACTTTTTAAGAGAAAAGATATAAATTTCGTGCAGAAATTGTCGCAAATGTTGCAAAGCTAAACAAAGCTCAATTCTAGTACCCAGTTTCCCGGCCTACTCGCATATTGTGCTTGGTTCACCTGTGGTTCGACCTTAGTGACAATGAGATTGAAATTGACTAAGTACTACTAAGAGACTTCCCCGAAGACCGAGTTTTATTATTATTTTAAAGAAACGTTCAATGAACAGTTAAAATTCTGCTTTGATACATCTTCACGTTTCGTTATTATTTATTGTTTTGTAATAGCGCCCACCTCGAATAAGCGCCCACTCTCAAGGTCCAAAAATTTAATAAGCGCCCAGGGCGCTTAATCGAATAAATACGGTACTTTGTGTTCGGACTGTATGTTTCAATGTTTCTGACCGAAAAAAGTGTCCAAAATTTCGTTAACAAGTCCCACAACAAAAAACGACAACTCGCCTTCAAACAAAAACTGTGATCCCGCTTTATTTCTGCTTGCGCGGCAATACAATTTGTCACGTTAATTCAAACTTCAAATTAACCAATGAGCGCGCGCCTGTGATAATGCACAAGTCAAAATGCGCGCGTTTGTAAAAATGCACCAAACAAAATGCGCGTGCTTCGAGTAAAAGCAGAAAAACTTCGTCTTCTTCGAAAATAATCAAACGTGTAAAAGTTTCCAAAAGAGATGCGAAAAGGCATCAACATACTGTTTGTTGTAAAAAAAAAAATAAGCATTTACTACAACTACCTGAATCCTTCAGTTTTTTGCTTTCTCGTGTAAGTAAGGGCTGTTGTTATTTGAACTCTTCTAGGATAACAAAGCTTAAATAAGAAAGGAAAAATGAAATGAATTCTAATAGTTGGGAGTAAAATGACGCCATCGTGAAAATAGCTTTTTGGTGGAACTAGGACATCTCCCCAAATTGATGAATGTTTTTTTATTATCATCACCTATATTTGTTAGTACTGTAAGAAGAATTAAGATGTTGATCACTACAATTTAATGGTACATCAAGACAATATCCCCAAGTTGATTATTTTCTTTATTCTCGTCACCTTACTGGGAGTGTTTGCTTGACATTGTATTGATATTGTTTGGAGAAATGATATGTTGATCACTAGAATTTCGTGATACATTAAGTCAATAACCACCCCCAAGTTGATGTATTTTTATTCTCATCACATGTTGGCTTGACAATGTTGAAAACCGCACAAGGAAAACTTAAGAGATGATATCCATCATTGTGGCTGATCACTACTATGCGTTTTTTCTTAGCATACGCCGGCGTCCTCGTGTCATATCCCGAAACTGGTTGTAAAGCTGCTCAGCTAAACGAAACGAAATCGCGAGATATCAGAGATTCATGTAACATCACAGAATCCTGTAATGTCAGGAAGGAACTATACATTGAGATTAGAGCTTCATTTTATATGAGAGAGGAGAGTTATAGATACAGAGAAAAACAGAACAAGTCACTGAGTAGATTCAAAAGAGGATTGAAAATCAGCTTCAAGGTATTCCTTTGTATTATTCGACTATGACGTGATTTTACTGTCTTAGGAAAAGAGAACATATAAAACTTGATTTGAGAGCGTATTACACTCTAGTATACCACTACTGACTGCTTAATTTAACCTTCATTTTCTGTCATTTTTCACTATTTCACTTTTTTCTGTATTTCACTCTCGACCTGACTGCGCGCGCACTTACAATTTTACTACGCTTTGTTTCTAAGGCCCAGTTTAGCCTGCGTGGCAGGCGTCGGGGAGAAGGGAACTGGGGAGAGAGGGAAAGAACGCCTGCAATAAAGACCCCCATTTGTTCGTTTCTGCGGATGTTGGCGGCCGCAAATTCTGATTGGCTAATTCGCGCTGGCCGGTAAACAAAGTAAATTCCCGCGTGAAGTCATCCATGCGTAAATTTGCGTGGCAGTTTCTGATTGGTGAACGTATTGACAGTTGACGTAATTCGATTACAAGGAAATCGGTAGGCGTAATGCGAATAGCTTGGTTCTTATAGCAGGCGTCCCTTCCCTTCTCCCCATTCCTTTTTCGCGCCCCCTCTCCCCTCCCCGTTTACGCTTGCCACGGAGGCTAGGCCCAGTTCAAACGTCGCATTTCACACATGCCGAATCTAATACGTTGGTGTTCCAAAAATCATTTTCTTTCTTCTATCCCTTCTTTAACTTTAAACCTCTTAAAATTTCATTCAAATTCACGTGTACCCCCGCCTTAAAGGCCCAGTATCACCCATTCGGCTTTGCGGTCGTTTGTTTTTGTTTTCAAATGACGAGCTCGCTCGTGATTGGTTCTTTCGGGAATATTCGACTGCGTTAAATTCAATGGTCGAGGCATTAGGCGAGCAATGCATTTTGGGTGATACTGGGCCTTTAATAGAGTCGAATTAAATTCATGAGCGAGTTTTTACAAAGTTAGCAAAAAAATGTCGAATTGTGGGTTAAACGTCGAACTCCACATGCATTAAATTCCTGAATTAGATTCGGCACATGTGAAATACGACGTTGAAACCAGGCCTTAGAAACAGAGCGAAGTAAAATTGTAGGTTCGCGCACTCAGGTCGAGAGTGAAATACGGGACGAAAAATGATGATTTAAAATTGAGAAGTTCCTGAGAAAAGGGTTCTTAAAAATTGGGAAAATTAAGCGGTCGCGTAATAAATGATGGTTTGACAGATAATACGAGCAGAGAGATATTTTCCTAATTATAATCTTATCATTGTCGCATTTCGTGAAATATCTCTCCGCGCGTATCTTTTTTATGCCTTTTTGTGGGGGAGGGGTGGGGGACGTGGGAAAACTACGTACCTTTAAATGATTAACTTATCGTTGTATCATCTTTCTCGTCGTAAAACAGGGTAGTATTCCCTTCATCAAACGGAGCAGTGTTTTCATAGTCATCAGAGGAAATGAAAATGGCTCCGTCAGTGCGCTTGTGTGCTTCGTGTTAGATAAATGCAGAGCTGAAACAGGTAAGAACTACGGATAACTATAAGCGGCGGGCCAGTTGATATCATGAAAATCTTGGAGATCTTTGAACCATTTTTGTTGATTGGGAATTGGTACATTATTCTTCATTTTCATCAATTTTTGATATGCAAGTCTGCTGGGCGTTTTCGAATTTAGCATAGAGCTTAAAAGAGGTTCTACTTCTTCACAGTCAGGTGTTATATCTGGGCTTTGTTTTCTCCAGAGCTCTTTGAGAGCCGAAATTATCCCGTAAAAAGTAAGTGAGCAGACTTTGATATTATACTTGTTTTCAAATTCAATTAGCGAGAGAAAAACGTTTGGTTGTTCTTTAACAATTTGATTTACATAGGAAATTCCGGCTTGATACCAGTTTTTTAAAAAAAGCGGTTCGTCCATAATTCTGATCAAAGAGTTATGCCAGAGGGTTTGCTTAAGAAAGGAATCTGCGGAGTGTATTTGGTATGTGTAGTTCAATTCAGACCATATTTCGATAATTTCTTTAAGAAAGGGGCTAAGTGATTTAGATGTCTTTTTCGTGTCTTTTATGTTGAGATTGCTCCTAAAGAAATTTGGGCCACCCAATTTATCCAACTCGATATCAAAAAAAAGTTTCCATTTCCCCTTGTTATTACCGTCAAGGTACTTTTTGATCCAAACAGATTTAAGAGCCTTGTTGAAAGAAGTTATGTCGATCATCTTTAGACCCCCATTGGAGTAATTCCTCAATATAACATTTCTCTTGATTTTGTCTCCTTTGCCACTCCAAATGAAGTCAAAGAAAAGATCATTTAATTCTTTTATGGTTTGAGGATTTGATTAAGAGACGACAACAGGTGAATAATTTGAGAAACAGCCAAACTCTTAAGGACTGTGATTTTCCCGATAAGGCTAAGTCTACGAACCGACCAGCACCCTAAACAGTTCCGAATTTTTTCTATTTTTTCTGAGAAATTAAGGTTGACTGTAGTCGCTGGATCTATTGATAGCCAAACACCAAGCACCTTGACTTTTGTGTTTTGCCAGTTAAAATCTTTTTCCGGACATAATTGTTCATGTTGACCAGCGCAGGAACCAATCCATAGAGCTTCGGTTTTCTTGTTATTGAGTCTGAGGCCTGAGGCTTTGCTGAAGCTTTCCAAGACCCCAAGGGCTTTAGAGAGAGACCTTTCCGTACCGTCCATAATGAGAGTTGTGTCATCAGCATATTGACTTATTTTGACCTCGCTATCTTTCACTAAGAGACCCTTGATATCTGTATTTCTACGGATTGCTTTAGCAAGAAACTCAACTGAAAGAATGAAGAGATACGGAGAAAGAGGGCAGCCTTGCCGGACACCCCTGTGTACCGAAAAGAAATTACTTGCCCAGCCATTGTTTAGAACGCAGCTTTCTGTTTTATTATAAAAGGTTTTAAACCATTGAACAATTGACGGTCCAAATCCATACGAGAGCAACGATTTTTGCACGAAGGGCCATTCTAATGTATCGAATGCTTTCTCGAAATCAAGGAAAAGCAGAAGGCCCGGGATGTTGTTAGCCGCAGTGTATTCGATAACACTATTTATTAGGCGTATGCTTTCCCCTATGAAACGTCCTTTAATAAAACCAGTTTGATCGGTGTTCATGAGTTTAGGGATAAGGGTCTTTATGCGATTTGCGATGGCTTTGGCAGCTATCTTATAGTGGCAATTTAAGAGCGTTAATGGTCTCCAGTTACGTATGTAATACAGTTCTTCGCTCTTTTTGGGGATAAGTTTTAAAATACCACGTCTTTGAGAAATCGAAAGCTGTCCAATTTCGAATCCGTAATTAAGAGCATTTAGAAGAGGTTCGGAAATATCGTTCCAGAAAGTTTGATAAAATAACTAAAAATAACTATGCAAATGATTCTGTAAATATTCAAATGTCTCTGTAAGTCTACTTCTAATCAAAACACTGTATTTACTGTATTTTAGTATATCTGAATAAAATTTGCATTGTTATTTAAAAAAAAAAAAAACTACGGATAACTATTCTAATGGTCTGTCCCTAAAGTAAAGTTAATCCAAAGACATAACCCGCCGCCATCCCTTCCTGTTTATTTAACTGATCATTGTGGTGTATCCCGCGTGGAGCGCGAATTTAAGAGACACACGTGGGAAGAGTTTGCGCGACTGCGTGCGCGCGAGAGAGAGCTCCTTTCCTCTCCCACGCATAACTTCCACTTGTTCTCAAAATATCGTGCTTTTTACGCAGGGTGTTTTTGGGTGAACATCTTTAAGGAAAAAGCGCAAGCTCGAACGCAAACTCGTACCCACATTTTTCTCATCGCTGCTGACATTCAGATTTTTACGCTTGTTGAAATTATAATAGCATGTAGCCTAACTCTAATATCAGTTGTAAAATCCAAGCGGTTCTTTGCTGTAGTGATACTTTTATAAGAAAGAATTTTCATCGCTGTTGAGCTCTTGATGGACTTTATCACCCAACTCGGATCTTCCTCGTCAAAACAAGAGGCCATGACTCCTTTGCCGGCAATAATGACGTTTTGCACCTAAAGAGCCCGGTATATGGGGAAATAAGTTAAATACACTTTAGTACCTACGCGGGTTGACGAGGAAACGTTGCTGGTTTAGGAAAACGCGGGCTTGAGAATAATAATAATAATAATTCTAATAATAATAAACTTTATTAACGTGTCAATAAAATATCTAGCAGCCGAGAGGGGAAAACCCTCAGCTAATAGGGGACACCTAACTAAACATAAAAAAGAATTAAACTGACCTAATCTATATAAAAACATAACTAAAAAATGTGAAACTGTACATGTAAAAAAGATTAAGATATATAAATATCTATAAAAAAATAATCTAGGGATTGCATAGATAGCAGCCTGTTCAACCGATAAGTCACGCTTTCTTATTTGCGATTTAAAGTTCTTAAGATTGCTTGCAAGTCTCTCCTCTCTGGATAAGTTATGCCACAGTTTGGGACCAGGGTATCTTAACGAATGTTTCCCATAAGTAGTAGTATTAAATCTGTGTAGCGCAAAGTCAGTTTGTCTCAGCTGATAAGTATGATTACTAGGCTGGAATAGATTACAAATCGGTCTCGGACATAAGTTATGTTTCGCTTTGTACTTTAAAATACATATAGGGATGATATCTGTTTACAAACATTCTTTTTGTTATTCAAATGTACCAGCCACTGGAACAAAAGAACCCTTTGTTTCGTCAGCCAATAAGGCTCTGGTTGGCACATTAATAACAATTGGTGACGTCATTGATATCTTCCCTATATCTTGGAGCCGTCTGTTGCACAAAGAGGTTGACAAAAATACTGTTACTTTCGTTACAGATATATGCAAGTGCTCGGTGCAACCAGTTTTCACAAGTCCAGCGCCTGTCACCTTTGATAAAAACATCACCAATGGCTCAAGGACAAAACCTAAACTGAGCGAAGAAGGAAGAAACAACAGGAAAGCAATGAAGCACACCTCTACGGTCATTTGCTTCGTGCTACTGTGTTTGTTATTAGAAATTTTGGTTTATGTAGTTTTGCATCTTTGGCTGTCGGAAAAACGCAGGTAAGCTCTTTATCGTGTTTTCTTGATTTTCACTTACGTCATATCAAAATTCAAAAGCATTAAACAATAGATTTCGATTCCAAAATGTGTATGGAATTGTAGATAGTTTAAAACTACACATCTTGGCCAAATTTTGAAGCGCAAAAGCATTTAGTTCAAGAGTTATAGGCTAACGAGTATTAGACATTTTTAGTAAGAAATGTATGGAGCGGCCATCTTTGTGCCCCACTCAGGGGCACAAACATGGCGGCCAAAAATTCAAAGTCTTAATTACACCAAAAATCAAATATTGTATTTGCTATAAGCTCCATTAACTCGGCTTATAAGCACTTATAATGCAAATAAGAAGTATCAGATGATTCAATTTTGTTTATTTTCACGGCTTATCTGAAATAGCGTGACGAATTGCGTGACACATTTAAAACCTTTGTAAATCGGAAGCAAAACATCGTTAAAACCTGAAACTTTTTGTGAAAGATTATAACACTGGCATGTTACCATGTTAGAAACAGCTTTGAAGGATATATACTTAAGATTTTTTAAATTTTATGACGTCATGTGAAACCCAAGAATATGTTATGTCTGTCCACCCACAACATTGAACCAGTTAGAACTCGAACAAAAGGGAAAGAAAGCTACAGGTGCTAAGCGCAGAAAATATGAAACTTGCTGCAAGCATGAGGAAATAAGCAACTGGTGTTGAGCACAGAAAAACATACAACGGGTGCTAATTGCGAGAAACGTATCACCGGTTACAAGCGCGGAAAAACAAACAACTGTGTCAAGCGCGGGAAAATATGCACCTGATACCAAGCGCGGGAAAACATGCAACTGATACTAAGCGCGGGAAAAATACCACCGATACTAAGCGCGACAAAACACAGAATCGGTGTCTGTGGATAGCGCGGGAAAAAGCTGTAAAGCATGCCTAAATAACGAACAAGCACGATCATAAACAAAAGTTCAAGATTCCTTCATGTACTCTTAAAGAGTTTGAACTCTCGAAAAGATAAAGGTAGACATAAAAAGGCCTGCGCGGACTGCTCACGTAGTTTTGTGGTTGCGTTGCATAACAGCCTTCGGATTTTTGCTCTTACGAGCATATCTTTCACGGATTTACCCTTCCTCTAGTTTGTCTTGACTAAGAATTCGGCATAAATGTAAAAACAAAAGATACGTGATAAATTTTGAAAACCAATATGATAACTCCCCAAGCTATGAAAATTTTTTTCAAAGGACGTTACTTTTTATTTATTATTGTTATTTGATCTTCACAGGCGAACTTATTCACTTGAAATCGAAACCTCTACAAGTAGGTATTCAATTTTCTGTGTATTTCTTTTTTGTGATACAGAGACTGTGTGGACTTAAGTTGACGAACACTGTGTTTAAGTAATGATCCGCATAAGAAGTATAGCACTGAACGGCAATGCACGATGGCGTGTCAACTTTTTTCATTGTTACAACTAGTGATCTCATTGGCCTAGACTCGAAAACTGCTAAAAAGTTAAGGTTCAAGGTTTTGTCGCATTTTTTGAAAATCCCACTATGATCTAAAATATACATTTTCTGTTCTCTTCATATTTTGAAAATATAAGTACTCGTTACTTACCTTGCGAAGTTTCAAGTCAAAACTCGTACGGGAAGTGCCATTATTTTAACTTTACATTTCGAATTCGGCTTGCCGCCATTACTCAATTCAAAAATGACCGGAACCGAACCCCGAGAGTTGGATCGAGTTTGCGTAAAGATTTTGTGTTCAATGACTCAACACGTGCCTTTTGGCTTTGTTGTCTGTGACCTGGAGGGAACCGCGATGAGTCATTGACGTCACAAATTAGAAGTCACGTTTACCAGATCACAAACCAGTAGAACGTGGGCTCGGATTTATGAACGGAGTAATGGCGGACGGATTTTACGTGATTTTCGTGGGTTTTCGGCCAGCTATTTCTGGGCTGTGCAAGAATATATCAATCTAATTTATAGCAATTCGCATTTGTCTAAACCTATTAGATACATTTGGGTTTAAAAAAGCGGAAAAGAAATACAAAAATTTTCGTCGTAGTGGCACTTGAAGGTTTCAAGTAATTTGAGACCCAATCGCACAACATGCAAGTTTTAAAAGAAATTGTATTTGGGTAACTTCATCAAAGAAGCAAAATCATTAGCTATTATCTTCTGCTATTCTGATTGGAAAGCACGAACATTTCCTAAAGTTTAATTGACGCAAATGGATTTTCTTTATTTTTATACTGAAATATAATTATGAACCGGCAATCAGCCCCTCCTCTATTTTTGCAACCAAAGATATTCTATGTGGGAAAGAGCCAATGCCGCAGAACAATGAAGTTTACTATAGTTCTTATGTGGAGCATTACTTAACTCGTGAATATGCGAAGCGTTGAAAAAATATGCAAATTTTCCTTTGGTCGATCAGCTGTAAACATTGTGCCCGCGATATGTAATGGTCACCTGCCTTACCAGTGGGAACGGCCAGCTATTTCTGGGCGACGAGAGGGGGTTGGGTTGGGTATCCGATTCATGAGTTGGCTCATAGGAGGCTTGGATTTCCCTTTAGGTAACCCTTCTTATCAGCCAGGCCTTCAACTCCTGCCTTCCTCAAATACGCCTCCACTTCCGGATACTGGTCAAGAAACTTATCAACCTCCTTACCAGCCCCTGGTGGAGAACACTAGAGGACCAGGGGTGAGTATTGCGTATCGTGAACTAACAGCTGGACGTGGAGAGGCTTCTAAAGTGCCTGCAGTGGACCCAGCCTTCTACCAAGATCTCGTCCAAAACGTAAAGCGGGAGCATATGAACCAGAAAAAAATGACCCGAGGAAAGGAAGTGGAAGAGCCATTGTATTATGTACTCGAGGAATCAGCCCCCGCTGAGGAAGTACCCAGAAGTCCACGCCAAGGGTCCAATTCTTCCGAATTTCTTCGAGATCCTTTGTACGATGTCCTCAAAGAACTAAAAAGTCAGGTAAACGCGAATGGTCCTAACAGAGTATCATCTGAGGATTCCGTAGCAGAACCTATATATTATGTTCTCGAGAATCCCGGAGAAACAGAAGAAAATACACAAAACGAGAAATCGTAATTTGGTATGTTTATTTCAAGTTAAAGAACTACGCATGTGTTGTAGAAAATTTATGTTCGAGCCGGTTTTGTAATGAATGCATGACTATTCTGTTTCGTGGCGTGCATTTCTCAAAGCTCCCGACGGCATTTCGAGCCCGAAAGCTATTTATACATTGAGATTCTATCAAGTGACGCTGTAGTTTTCCGACCACAAGGCTAAGCGATAAAAATCAACCGCTGCGTACAAAAGTTAGCTTTTCTGATCTGAAAAGTTTTCGGAATCTTTGAGAATCGCACACCAGGCGACGCTTCTTGGTCGAGCGCGGTGCGCGTTGAATTGTGGAACGCCTCCTTCTTCTCAATCTCCGCACCCTCGTTTTTCCCGCGCTTTCCGAGTGAATGCAAAGGGGCCTGAGGATGAGACAGCAATCAATGTTGCCTCGGTATAAAAACAGGCGCTGATAAAAATGCATAATACAATGACTAAATATATAGTTCTTGTGACTTGAGTAAAGCCGACGGCTCTTTCCGGGCGTTCTGGGAGTTACTGCTATGCAATCCCGTTGACCTTAATTTCTGATTAAATTTGCATTTTGTATGAAATCCTAAAAAACGTTAATATTATAAAATGCTGTCAGAGTTAAACACAAAATAATGTGTGATTATTTTTTATATAAATTGTCTTTCAGGCGAACCTTTCTTTTGTATTTACAAAGAATTAGTTAAGCTTTTATTAAATAAAATGACATTATCTTACACAAGCGGGTTATTATTAAACTGTAAACAAATTTTTCTATATTCCCACAAAAATTAGAGATACTTGCACGGAAATTGCACGACTTCGTCCATTATTTCCATTTGTTGTTAACTCATTTCACGAAAAACTAGTAATATACTTCTCTAGTGATGGAACGGTTAACTGGAATCTACTATTGCTTTACTTTTCCTTTCGAATGATCTTTTTCTTCTTTATCCGCCCCACAAGACATCCGCATGCTTTGCACGTTCGTCGCTGTTGACATTCATGTGCTGTTCACGATCACGTGTTCACGTTTCCACTGTTGTGAGCCGCCTTTGCTTTGCTTGTTCTTGAAGCTTATTTTTGACGGAGTCAACTCCTAGAATCTAAAGGAAGAAATTATAAAATAGAGCATTTAAGTTTCGAGTATAGAAAATTAATACTTCATTCCATATCCGTATAAAAGAGAGAAATGTCTTGTCTAATGTAATCTAAACTTTTAGAAGCTGGTTCCCCGCCCTATGTCAAAAACCCAAAGGAAACAAAAACTTCTTCGAGATAGTTTTAATTCGAGGTAGTCCGGTAGTAACTTACTGTACAGTAGTATTCAAGTTGCAAGAGTCTACTGTGCGCAAACATTAGCCCTTATATGAGTCGTCACGTAAAGCTTCTCAACAGAACTAGAAGTGAAGGTGAAGCGTTGCGAATGAGGGCCGCGTTGGGGATTAAAAGGGTGGTTACTCTGTGTCAATACTAAATTTAAGGATTTTAAACTGGGATGCCTGTGCATATTCGCGATTTTCTATTTGTACATTTAAGTTTAGTTTAAAGCTCTAGGAGGTATTAATTAATACGAATTTTGTGCGTTCAACTTAGTTTAACTTAACCAAGTTAGCCAAATTGGTTAGCTCATTTAGGATTAAAATCATACACGTGATCAATGCTCAATAGGCCACTTTCGAAATATTGAAATTCATCTTGATAACGAGGCCTGGAGACAAAAACAAAAGAAATAACTAAACGTGTTTTTTCATTCCCTTTGTTTTTGTCTCCAGGGCCGGGTTGTTAAAGCGCGGTTAAGCTAACCCAGGGTTAGCATCACTTATGATCCAGTTAAATAATTAATCAATGGAGATTTTCCAAAGTATTTTCGCCCTGACTTGTCTTCGCATGTAACTTATAATTAGCTTTTGAAAACACTTCTAACAAGAAAAATTAAATCCTCGGTTAGCGTTAACCGGCTTTCGAACAACCGGACCCACGCCTCGCTATCTTGTTGAATTTTAATTTATCGAAAGTGGCCTATTCCCATGACTTAAAAATTGCGTTCAAAATACCTTACGGCTGCCAACAATGTCTGAACCTGTTAAGACTTATTTAATACGGTTAGAGAGGTTTTCAACAGAGTGTCAAAAGTAATTTACATTTCTTTTGGTTTCACTTCACCATGCTCTGTGATTGTTAAGAAAAACTTGTGCCATTCCTGTACGTTTTTATGCGCTTGGTACCAGTTATATTTTACCTTGATATTTTACCACAGTTGGCACCAGTTGCTTCAGTTCCGGCGCTTAGCAACAGTTGAATGTTTTCCCGCGATGCATAGTTTATAGAACAAACTGGTTATGAAGCTCAATAAGTTTCAAAAAGAGTGTACAAAGCTGCTTTGTTTTATGTTGAACGAACCGTGACCCTGCACATTGTTTTGTTAAAAGTGTTAGCCCAAATGTTTCTACTGGTCAGTTGCTCATATGCATTTCAATACCTTTTGTGTTTTGTGCAGGGTCAAGGCAAACGAACAAAAGAAATGGAGAACAAAAACATATAACAAAGGACTGACTGAGTTTCATAACCAGTTTATTCTATTAACTATGCGCGATGGTACCGGTTGCGTGTTTTCCCGCGCTTATTAGCGGTTGCACGTTTTTCCGCGCTGGGCACCAGTTGCATATTTTCCCGCGCTCACCGCTGGTTGTATGTATTTGCTTTAAGTTCTGATTGGTTCTGTGTGCTGCTTGCGTTTCTTGTGATTGGCCAAAATTATTTACTCTTCTTTTAGTTAAGGACGCTCAATTAAAAACCGCTCTAAGTTTACGCACACTGAAAATTGTTGCTGCTACGTACAGTAAACTTTTATTTTTGCAGTATAATTTTTTTCTAGTGCTTTAATCTTCGACGTGGACACATGCAAGACTCAATAGACTTTTACCTGTGTCCTCCGCCGCGGATCTGTGGACTTTCAACTCGTTGAGAACACCCTAGCGTTAAATATTCAGAGTTAAAGTTAAATTATTCGCAGCACAAAAGAAGCGTTAGTAGTTTAGCTTAGTTTTTGTTTAGCTCCATTTTACAACAATATCCTATATAAACGCAAAAAAGAAGCGTTTGTACTAAGCATTCGTATCACAAAAAAGCGTTAAGACTCCTTTTGTTTAGCTCAATTTTAAAACAAATGCCTACAATTTAAGGCGTTGTTGTTGATAAAGAATCAAACTGATATTAATAATGATTTAGAAAATCTCAATATTTGTTGTTAGTGAAGCAACTTCTTTGAGCTTCAAAAAGGTTTTGAAATCATGTTTTATAGAATGATGTTATTTCAGAGTTACTCTTTAGAAAAGTAGTTCGGTTTTGAAGCATGCATTCCTTTTTGCAATTCTGTTTTTGAGGTTGCTTGAAAAAAACTTACAGCAGATGCATGTTTTATCAGTTTTAAAAACACCATTACGATCATGCACGATCAGGTTTATTATTTTTATTCTAACTGAATAAAATGTAATGTTTTGCATTTTTTAAACGTTTAACGGATTACGAAACACTATTCAGTGAGACATACAGCTTGCTCGAACTCAAACCGTTTGGGAACAAGGTTAATTTTATTAACCAAAGTGGTTCTATAGTAAAATATTAATTTGCGGATAAGTTCCTAAAGTGTGTCCGCTCCGACGAAGGACTAGCGCTCGAAACGTCAGCTATTTGAATCTTTTTACGATGGTCAATTTACCTTATCGACTCAGTCGATAAAACTAAATTCTTAGTTTCATCCCCCCACCGACGCAGCGCCACAGTTTCTCTAGAAACTAACCCCATTCATTTAAATGAAAGCTACTGTGAGGTTCGTTATACCATACCTGCCAATTCAAGATGGCGGTTCTTCGTTTGTCCGCTTTACTCGGCAAGCTACTCTTTTTAATCACCATGAGACCTCGCCTCCTCTCCTCACTCCCCTCTCGGGCCATATCGACCGAGTAGTCGTCCTGAAGTTTTTTTAGTTCAGATGGCTTGACTGAACGTTCTAAGACCATAATAATCTGCGCCCACTGTCAACAGAAAAGTCATGCCAAAATCTTAATTCGAAGATACAATTCTTACAAATTTCAGCTTTTGGTTAATTAAGAGGTTTGTTTGATTATTTAGTTTTCTTTACCTGTCTTCTCCATTCTTTCTCTGAGCGATCTGAAATCTAGAGGAAATGTAAATATGTTAGAACGCTTGAAAGATTTCCCTTTTCGTTCTTTTCGTAGAAATGAGTGGGAGGGAGGGAGGGAGGGAGGGAGGAAGATAGGCAGAGGGGCAGATCCCAAATTTTCTCATTCGTCTAATCTTCCAGTTTAATTAACCACAGTACCCATCTTTGTCGTTGCCACCGATGCTGATTTCCCTTTCGTAAACAAGCGATGCCATTTTTAACGTCGATGCCATCATTAACATTCATTTGTAACCAAGCCTTTTGTAATGGTCGATGCCATTTCTCTTTAGTTTGTGCCTGGATTGGGATGAAAGTAGGCTATCATTATTAGATAAAACTGGGTTTAGGTAAAGCGACGATTAGACCTAAGCTAGATTCGCGATTAGGTTAGATCTAGGGTTAGGGTTATAGATGTATCATTAAGAAAAGCACCTTTTATATTTAAATTTTTCTTGGGTCTGCCGGATCAACACAGTGGTCTAGTGGTCAAGGAGGGATGTTAGCATGCAGGGGTTTCGGGTTCGATTCTAGGTAATTTTAAATTGCATTTTTCTTTTTCTGATAGAAAAAATAATTCGAAAATTAGTGAAAATTTTTCTAAGTGTCGCTAAAATGGCATCGCTTGTTTACGAAAGGGAAAATTGCGTCGCTGCCTCTGGCAGTGATTTTTTAACGTTCAGAAATCCAAAATAGGACCACCATCCCTCTGAGCCACAGGAATTTCTTTAAACCATTCACTGATATGGAAAGGAATAAATCATGGGTTCAGTCATGTCTTCCTGTTTCCCTCACCTATAAGGCAGACAACTCTTTTAAGACGGTTATTCGCTTTTATTGGAGGTCTGCAATGACCAGATTTCGTACTGATCTGGACCCGTGATCCATATCCGGATCGGCGGTAAACGCAACGTGATATATGTATTAAGTGTTTGTTGTTATGTAGGTGTGATAAAGGTTTGGACAGTGAGGTTACTATGATTCGCGACATAACAAGTTAGTAAATTGTTTATTTATGACACTTACACTCTGGTACGTGTTGGCCATCATGGCGATCAACATGTTCATAAGCAAAACCGTGACAAACAACATGAAGTAGAAAAACAGCAGCTTAGCTAACGTTGGATGCCGGGATCTGTCGAACGTGAAAAACTGGGGAGAGACAAGAGAACTTGCGTCAGTAAGCATGGAAACAAAGCTTAATTACAAAAAAAAAATCAATTTTACCGAGCTTCTGAAAGTGTCTTTATTTTATGTTGTGCCCACGTTTTATGTGCTCAGCGGTCAGGAACCGCTGTTTAAGTAGAAAGCGGGCTCTAGGTTCGATGGCAAACTCACATCAAACTCTCCAAATGTCATGCGCATTAGTGTCATAATAGTGTATCCTTCATTCTGATATCCCTCTACGCCTTTCATGACGTGCGAAAATGCTGTGAAGAAAACAAAGTCAAGAGATTAAAAAAAAGCTGGTCATCTGAGAAACCAATGACAACTTGTTTACACAGTGCTTACTACTCACACATAATGCGTCACTGAAAGCCAGTAAGATCAGCTAAAACTGCGCTGCATGGTCATGTCAAAATCATTTTCCTAAAAAGTCTTGCAAACTAAAATTGCGTGGGTTTTCCGCGATTTCGATATCCAGTGTTTAAATTTTAGATTCAGAGACGGTCTCTAATTCTGTAACAATTGTGAGCATGCGATTTTTCACTCGGTGAGTGAAATAAGTTAAAAAAATAGACTCTCGTATAGTTTAAAGGCTGTGATTTCGAGATGCATTAGTTTTCACAGGCCGTAGCAGGGGGAGGGGCAGGGAGGCTCGAGATCCCCCCCCCCCCCCACCCCAGAATTTGTCAGTTGTCGGCGAATTTTCGTGCAGTCGGATTCTTAAAGAGCAGTTCAAAGTTTAAAAAGATAAGTTTAAAAACGTCGTCGTCGTGTGTTTACGCCCTCCATAAAACGTGAAATTAGGAAATTTCACGTCGTAGTCGTGTAGGGACGGCAAATAAATTTACCTAAATGCAGAGTTGTTATTTTGCTTACTAAACCTATTGCTTTTTTGACGTTCTCGTTGTCGTCGCCGTCGCCGTTGCTTAAGCTCCATTATGTCTATTTTTTGAAGTGGGGGGGGGGGGGGGGGGGGGGGGGGGGGGGACGTTGACTTTACTTGGCCAATTTGCTCGCCCCCAGTTATTTTAGCCTTGCTACGGGCTTGGTTTTCATAAACCAATCTGTACTTCTAATATAGGAAAGAACGTTTGACGGTTTTTACTGGCAAACACTCGGTTTTATTTTCAAATGTACCTTGTGCTAATCCAAGTAGGTAAATGATGTATATGATAAAAAATCTTGACATGTCTCCAGCACACATTCTGTAAATCATATCTACAAACGGGCCGATTGCTCCAAATCCTCTGTAAGTTAACAAATCGAGAGGAAAATGAATAATAAATAAAACAAATAATCCCCTTCCCCTTTAAAGGGACAAAAAAATCCGAATAACGAAAAACCCAGAATATAATGTAAATGTAAAATGTACCGTGCGATAAAAAAAAATGTTTGCCTGTTAGTCTAAGCATTTTCACATGCTTTTGGAGGTCAGCTTAGCTTTTTCGTTTCAGTGCCATTTTTTAAATGCATTACGTCATTGTGTACGTTTCGCCCGTTCAGGGATAAAACCTGCTATTGTCTCATAGAGCAGTTTTCAATTGAGTGTCGAAAGTAATTACACAATTGCTTTGGTTTTGCATTGCTACGCTTTGTGATTGGCTAAAAAATCTCGCGCCACTTTCTCGACCAATCAGAAGTAAAACCAAAACCAATCGTGACTTGCTCGCACGCGTTTTCCCGCGTTTGGCGCCGCCGACATGTAATTGCTTCGAGCTCTGATTGGTTCATTGGATTGTTTACGACTGCTGTGATTGGTCAGAGTAATTACTATGGTTTTGGTTTTACGACACTCACTTGAAAACTGCTCTAATGACCTAATAAAACCCTAACCCAATATAACACCCGCGGGATCTGGGGACGAGATTTGGAGTTGAGAAAGGATCGAAAGTGGGACATTTAAAGCCCGGTCCACCGCGGTCAAACGTCCGAGGCGTTTTTCGTTTTATGAAGTGGGATTTTATTTGATATTAAACAAAAATATGGGCAAGGATGTATAAAAAAAAAATAGTTGACGTTACTATCTTTTAATTTTTCTCAAAATGATGAGCTTTTTCGGTTGAAAACTGACCAAAACTCTTTGCGCCTGATAAAATTATGTTGGCAAATGGCGCCGACAATTCTGCAGATCACAGTTTTTAAACGGCGCTTAGAACTTTTTTGGTAAACTTTCAAAACGTTCGGTAAATTGACAGTGTATTGGCAGTATATTAAACTTTCAACAGTGAAAATGACAACCTTAACTTTTAAGTACTTTGCTTAACTTTAGCAAATTTCTCTCGTTTGACCGCGGTTAAAGAGCCCCGTATCCTCTCTCGTCCACACACGATCTAGGTCAGTTGATTCACTTACCTTGCCTAGTTCATGTACGGCTTTTTCCCAGTCCTTCACGGTCAATTCGTTTCGGTGACGTATCCGAGACGAACCCGAAACGGTGACCCGAAACGGATTGACCGCGGCGAAATATAGAGGTCTAGGAACTAGGCAATCACTTACCTACAAAAGAAAAGTAGATAGCACCAGGCCATTGGAGCAGCGAGGATCATCATAGTGGTCTCGGCATTTCGTTCGCCAAGATAACGGCATGGTAACGCAATGATAACGAGCAGGCAAGAGATCAGGAAGATAGATTTCCCTGGAGCGTCACGCTAGAGAAAATGGAGGTAGAGCTAAAGGTAAGGCCATGAATAACGCAATAATCACAAGCATGCAGTAATAAAAATAACAGTTTATATTGCGCGTGTTACATTCAAATATGTTCACACGCGAATTACATTATGTTTAACTAATTAATAGTTTATTAAGTATACTTTAATATACCCCATTCACACCAACGCTTAAACATGTTTAAATGTTGTTTAGTTTAAAACAGGTTTAGAAAAATACCTCTTAACCTCCCATAATATTTGGAGTGAAATCTTTACTGAAAGAAACTTTGTTGACTTTATTACCATTCCAGGTAGTTTGAGTCATATACATTTTAAAACGTTTAAGATAGAGGCTAAAAACGTAGTTAAACTAAACAACATCTAAACACGTTTAACCGTTGGCGTCAATGGGGCATAAGTCTATTCAATATATTAAATTGATAGATGACTTTAGTCAAAAGTGCCAATGGGGAAACAAAAAATAGTAACATGACAATCAATAGGAAATTAGAGAGCGTCTTGCTTTAGAAAATCAACGTAAAAGCAAATACAATATTTTCTTACAGTTTGAAGACCAAAGACAATGTAGGAGTGCAGGATTTAAGCGAAAACCCCAAAGAAGTTTTTCCTCGATCCGTACCTACCTCTGGCGCTCCTTTATTGGCATGCAAAGCTTCCGACATCAAGGGACTACCACATAGCAATCCCAAATTACATTCAAAAGCCAAAAGTAGTGTAGCAGTCAATCTTACATAAGAGATTCTTACCAGTGTGTTCATCTGAGCCTTGATTCCCTGACTTATCAACACATCTTTAATTTCCAGCACCAAGTAGATTATTGCACCGAGAACTGTGAAGCCTTCAGCTACAAGACGGAACTGAAAATACAACAGAACAAAATCTTTTTTGCCATTTTTATACGCGAAGCTAACGTTTAATCTTGGTCGAATTTTCGCTTGTGGGTGAACATAAAGATAGACCATGCAAATGAAAGCTACTGAGCAGCAGTACTTTCCTGTGGTGCTGTTTATTACTCTGTACAAGGTGGTTCTAACTTTTGAGTCTGTGGATGAAATTCTAAAGTGTGACCATTCAAATGAAAGCTACTGAGCAGTACTTTCCTGTGGTACTGTTTATTATGCTGTACAAGGTGGTTCTAACTTTTGAGTCTGTGGATGAAATCCTAAAGCGTGACCATTTAAATGAAAGCTACTGAGCAGTACTTTCCTGTGGTACTGTTTATTACTCTGTACAAGGTGATTCTTACTTTTGAGTCTGTGGGTGAAATCCTAAAGTGTGACCATTCAAATGAAAGCTACTGAGCAGTACTTTCCTGTGGTACTGTTTATTACGCTGTACAAGGTGGTTCTTACTTTTGAGTCTGTGGGTGAAATCCTAAAGTGTGACCATTCAAATGAAAGCTACTGACCAGTACTTTCCTGTGGTGCTGTTTATTATGCTGTAACTTTGAGTCATGAGGAACTTTTTCTTTCTCAATGGTAAAGGTCGATCGGCACATCATCGCAATGAAATGAATTAAAATGAGCTTACAATGTTTTATAAAATGATTTTTTTTTTCCAGTTTGGGGGTAGAATATGTCACGATTCAGTCAAACGGAAGCTGACGGTTGCTGACGTTTATTGTTTGCCCTAAAAGATTACCCCGTCAAAAAGGTCAACTTTCTAATAGTCGTAGAATAGAAAAAAAATCTTCTCACTATGTCATCATTCGTATCGATTCTCATAAAATCCAGATGCCTTGGACGATAATAAATAGATAAACTAAAAGCCAAAAGATACAGGATGGCAAATAACAACCGTCTGTAAAACTTGCCCTGAAAACAAAACGGAAAAAATGATATTAGCAAATTGAGGCGCGGTAAGGAGTTTAAATTAGTACTTTTCCCGAGTTTCACATGAAAACAATATTTTATCTTGTTAAAAATTGAATTGTATTCAAGTTTCCCCTACAATATTGATCAAAATATACATTAATTTTCTTTGAAAAACAAAACGGCCAAAAACGTGCAAGACTCAATCGTAAAAGAATGCTTCTCTTCAAGCACGCATTGCGTGCCCATATTCCAATTGCGGTCCTTATGGACCTCTTTCTTACGGAAGGTTCACTTGGTCCCGGTCGAAGATGCCACAATTCATACAATCCCAACCGCTATAAATTAATAAGGAAACCTCTATAATGCTGAGTCTGTCCTTTTTAATGTCTGTTTTAAGCCTTTCACTCCCATAGTCAGTTATGGAGACATGTAGTGTACTTCTAACTTTTGCGTCTGTGGACGAAATCCTATGGTGTGACCATTCAAATGAAACCTCTTCAGCAGTACTTTTGCATGGTACCATTTGTTCTAACTTTTGAGTCTGTTGATGAAATCCTATGGTGTGACCATTCAAATGAAACCTCTTCAGCAGTACTTTTGCATGGTACCATTTGTTTTTCAATATTTTACAACATGAAATTTGGGATTTTTTTATGTTTGATTTTTGGCACTCTTGGGAGTTAAAGGTTTGAGGAGTTTCGACTTTAAATAATATATACGCAATAAGCTCTTGATTTCTTACCCTGGCAAAAGCCTTCCATTTCTCCTCGAGAAGCCGATAGATGATACCACTGTTCAACATGTCCAGATGGTCGTTTGTCTTTCCATTCATTGTGATCAATAATGCTGATTCTTCATCTTAGAAAAAAATCAAATAAAATTGGGGTCTAACGAACGGATAATGGGGAGGGGAAGTAGAGACGAGAACTGGGAGGAAAGCGGAGGGGGTGGGGGAGGGGAAAGGGGAGGGGGTGGGGGAAAGGGGAGGGGGTGGGGGAAGGGAAAGGGGAGGCGGTGGGGGAAGGAAAAGGGGAGGGGCATTTGTGAGACGCCGGGCGTGAAGTGGCAAGCAACTTATGCGATATGATATCGGGGTAAATTGAAGACTTTTAGTAAGCCCATCTACAGTTAACACATACTTTATTTAGTTAACTGCTTTGTTTAGTAGCTGAGAGGCGTACCTGATTTGCCATTCCTGTCAACAGAATCTAAGCCGTCCAGCGGATATCCTGAGCAAGTCATGCGCCCATAAGACCAGTACTCCTGTGAGGAACACAACAAGAAAAGTTAACAAAATTTTATCTTTCGCAGTTAAGACACCTTTTCTTTCCTAGCGGTTTACATGTGACTGTCGTAAGGCCAAACTTTCTATTTGCATTTGGAAAATCTCAACAAAGAAAAGATTTGCTGAGAAAACAATAGAACAAACAACACAACAATGGACCCAGACCTAAAAACAACAGAGCTGCGTGATACCCAGGTCCAATGAAATTAGAGGCTGTAAAGAGCTGCGTCTGGAGCCACGGTGGTCTAGTGGTTAGTGCGTCGGACTTTCGACCTGAGGGTCGATGGTTCGAAGCCTGGTCTCTGCCGTCGTGTTGTTTCCTTAGACAAGAAACTTTACTCCACACTGTCTCTCTCCACCCAGGTGTATAAATGGGTACCGGCGACAAAAAAATGCTGGGAGTAACCCTGCGATGGACTAGCATCCCATCCAGGGGGGAGTAGCAATATTCCTAGTCGCTTCATGCTACAGAAACCGGGTTTAAGCTCCGGCCGTTGTGAGCCTTCTGGCTCGTGTGCGCGACTTTACTTACTTTAAAGAGCTGCGTGGTATCTGAGTAAGGAGCCTATTAAAATCAGAAGAAAAAACAAGAAAGCTATACCGCGCACGGGAAAACATGCAGGTGGTACAAAGCGCGGGAAAAGTGCGTAAGCCATGCCACGATTAGTCAGACTACGTTTACACTAGAGGAGATTTTTCCGGATTCGTGACGAATCCGGAACATTTTGGTACCGGATTCGCTTTGCCGTTTACACACAGATGGATGAATCCGAAATAAAAACGTCCCGGTTTGGTCGCGTCTCCGGAGATTTTGAATCCGAAATCTAAAGTGAATACTTTGTATCCGATTACTGTAAATCCGCAATGTTTTGAAGTGTAAACAGTTGTTCCCATGAATCCGGATACTTTTTCGCCAGCTTTGTAACCGTTCCCGCATGAATGTCCTCGGATTTATCGATGTGTGTAAACGGTTGGGAATCCGAATACCCTTTAGTATAAACGCCTGCGAATCCGAATACCCTAAATTTAATAAATCCGGAAACATTTATGAATCCGGAAAAATCTCCTCTAGTGTAAACGTAGTCTCAGTGTTATCCCTCCTGATTGGTCGAAATAACAGCATGTTTCATCTGATTGGCAGATCCCGTTGCACGGGTTTCTTTAACCAATTACATCGAACAGCAAACGCACTATACTACAAAAGCTAACAAATTATTCGTCAACGTATCCATTGGCGCCCTGAAGCTGCTGATTGTCCCATGAATAGTTTTCAGTGCACGCAACTTAATATTCACTAAAGAAACATGAATTGTTTAAATGCTTACGCGAGATCTCTCCAAAATGATACTTGGTTTCATTTTATGGTGTGTTAGCTTCTTATAAAATGTTATTGCCGAAGTTTTTTCTTACCATGCTTTGATATTCAAGAATTTCATGAAACATCTCTTTTCTTCCCAGTTTAGCTGCCAGCGTCAAAGGAGTAAGACCCTGATTGTTTTTGACAAATGTATCTCCTCGAATCTTGTGTCTTCTCTGAGTGGCGTGTAAAAACATGCCCTGCAAAACGAGAGAAGGTTTTGATAGAAATGATGTTGAAATTTGTGATAAAGAAATAGAAAAATGCGAGCAAATTCACTTCTCTTGAAACTAACAAATAAATGTACCGTAATATTCCGGCATCCTGGGCTGAAGGCCTTTTTTCTGAGCTCATTTTGGAGTGCGTTTCTAAATCGTATTCGTTGCAGTGAACAGGTCAAGGTCATTTATCCGTTTAAATCAAACTTAAACAAAATGTTTTCCCTAATAATAGATGAGTACAGCTTTGGTTTAGTGTGCAGATCGCCCTGCTGTGCTGATCCGGTCGACCATCCGAAATACGTTTGACAAGTTTTGAACGACAAAGAAAAATCCATAACACACTGAGAAGATTAAATTTCACTCATTTTTCATCCGCAGTTCACATATACGATTTTCATATATTCATATTCATGTAATTTACTATCATCGGGTATATCACAAACTCACAATTGACCATCTATCCATATGGCTTGGTAGATCAGTGGAAAGAGCATTGCACCGGTATCTCAAGGTCATGAGTTCGAATCCCGTTAATTTATTTTTCAGGTTGCCTTTTCAACTGCTTAAGTTGATAGCACACTGTGAGAATCAAATATCACTCAAAGTACAATCCATCTTATAAAACTGTTCCGCATTCAAAATCAGAGCGTTACAGAGGCGCTCCGGCTCAATAATTGTGTCGAAATCAGCAAAATCAAATGGCGTATCCGTTTATGGTTTTGAAAACCTGATGTTTTAACAGTTTCAAAGTAATGGTAAGCCTGTGCAGCGATGGCAAGCCTGTGTAAGTACTTACTATTTTGTTGTGTATAACACACAGGTGTAACACTGTGTTACCAAACGTGTCTTGTTTATTGGGATCAGCTCCCTTCCTTATAAGGTAGTCGTACATCTCCTTGTTTTCAAAACAAGCTGCAAAGGATGCTGGGTATTCACCGTAGTAGGCATAACCTGTTACAAACCAGTTTCATTAGATACGAGTCAAAGAACAGGTATTATATATAAATGTGTTTTGGGAAATGCTTGTAGCTTGTAGGTCCGTCTCATGCTGTGTTCACATCAACACCGAAAATGTTTAGAGTAAACATGTTTCAACGAAACACGTTTCCCGTAAATATGTTTGCAATTTTATTGTTCCTATGAGCTGTCAATTTCCAAACACGTTTCACGCCTGGCTCTATAACTTATACTGTTTTACGAAGCAGGCTTAAGCTCGCATAAGATCTTTATAGTTACACATAAACCGAAACAAGTAGAGCTCGAACTTGCTGTATCATGATTTCGTGATTCAATCTCACTTGCCAAGTTCTTCGGAAACGAAGGGCAATGCAGGAGATGGCATTTGTGCCAACGTGTTTCGTCTGGCTTAGATCAAAACTACCGCGAGATAGCTTCAATCGTGATCAGAATAGACCGTTTTCATAATTACGTCACATACTACAACTACCAGCATTCCTTGCGCCTAGCGTGGGAGTCTTGCGCGAATCTGCGCGCAAAACACGAACACTGGCAAAAATTAATAAACATGGCGGCCACGTCCGATACGAAAATACCTGAAATTGAATTGAAAATGAAAGTAAAAATTTAAAATTTAAAACCAAACCACGAACCACTATGAATATAAAAAAAGGAAGAAAGAGTAAGAGAAGAAAAAAACTACTTGATCACACGACTGAACGAAAAAAGGCGCGAAAAATGTTGCCGCGTATCGCAGTTCACCTTGGCGAAACTGAATGAAAGTTCACCTTGGCAAAGCTGTTCAAACCGCTCGATCTGGAGAAAACGAACGATTACAATTTTAATTTCTGAAAATGCCTTCTAATAATTGGCTTTTAAATATGGTATATGCTTTATGGTTCCTTGAAAATGTTCTTAAACATTGTTTGAAGCAGATTGAAACCGTTGTGAGCTTTAAGCTTAAGGACGTTCGCGCTAATTGTTTATGCGCATCCTTACTGCGCACGCAATTCATGTCGCAACGCCATGCTACGTCATGCACGAGCGCGCGCGCAAGAGAAGAAATCTAAGCACATAAAGGGCTGATAGCCGTTGCGTTAACTTTGCTTAGAATTAACTCGCTTGGATGGTCGGTGACCCCCAATTTTGTTTTCATAGATAATTTTCTTTGCCAATTCTCGACAGATTGTGAAAAAATGAACAAAAAATCAATGTAGGAAGTTTAAATTTTTTCCATTTTTCTACCCGCGAGCCGTCGAATCCTGCCAACTTGCGGCTGTCAGAGTTTGCAAATGCTGTCGTTTAAAGATGAAATTTACTTCAAGGAACGTCACCAGTTGAATGCATTTACTGAACAGACCTACTCGCATAAAATTTGGGAAAGAAAGTTGCATTTTAGAGATTCATTTGCAATATTTTTAGACTAACAGACATTGGGGTCACATCCCGTAAGGAAGACCAATTTTTCAAAATTAGGGTCGCCTTTCAGATAGCTTATCTCAGAAACGAAGTCGGTGACCCTCTCATTTTTTTGCATTTCTGACACGAGTTACTCATAACCTAGCTGTAGCAAAAGTTTTATAAAAAAATCAATGTTAGAAGATTTTCGCGCGAACGTCCTTAAGACTTAAGCTTATATCTTTTCGCACCGGTCGCACGCTGTTAATAATGTGCAAGTTTTGTCGAACTCATTTGTGCAGGTTCTAAAAAACCGTTGTAAATTGAGGAGAGAACAGCTTATGCTTTCAGTACTGGATAATGACTTCAGATTTGATATGCGTGGTCTAAAGATAGGGATTCCTGGGGTTCTTTATAGCGAATGGTCGATGTCAAAACAACAACAAGTTTTGGAAAGCTTGGTGCTAAAGGAGGACTGAAAAGCCACCGATCGAGTGCAGGTAACGATTTCTTTAACGTTTATTTGTGTCCAAATGTATTAATTTTTGTAAGACTGCATTGATTGTAATTCTTTCAAATCGGACAGCTTTTCGCTCATTTAGCCGCATACTTGTTCAGTTTGTTTTTCAATTCTGAATTGAACTCCACGATTCTCTGCCATTTTACTGCTGTATTTTATGTAAGTCTGTCTCTGTTTTTTAATAAATAGACTTTTCGTAGAAAACCTCTCGGTTTGAAAAATACTGTTATAATATGTTATTGTCATTATTTAAGAAATTGTAAACGCATCGCGCCGCAAAGATTAGAAACTTGCATTAACAAGCTTAGGTACGTTTTTGGCATTCAGTCACAGTTTTTACCTTATCGTTATGGCATGAAATTCTTTATAAAATAAGTTCTTATAAATTTTTTTGAAACCATATCATGTGTAGGTAAAACTTATATGTCCCGGTATAATATAGTGTGAAATTATAATTAAAACTGTCAAAAATTAAGCTTATAAGCCACACTACTCGTGAAATTTGCGAAAACTATAAACACGTACGCGTCACAACACGAAAGCGTGAAAGACGTAAAACGTATCTTGAAAACTAGGCTTTTCAATGAACTCAGCTTATCTAAAGAAGCAACAAAGTACTTTTCTTCTTGTTCTTTTCCTCAATGACGCCCCAGGCACGTCTTCTTCAGAAAGTCTAAGAGACATTCCGCGAACGCTCACATATTTTGCGCGAAGGTTCGCGCGAGACACCCACGCTAAGCGCAAGGAATGCTGGTAGTTGTAGTATGTGACGTAATTATGAAAACGGTCTATTAGTCTGTTCCGTCTGTTCCAGGCGTTCAGATAGTGGGGAAGGCGCGAACTTCCTCTCCCCAGTCTCCCCGCATTTTTTTGCTCGCTTTTCTTCGCGCCTTCTCCAACTATTCACGCTTTCCCCACTATCTGAACGCCTGGAACAGGCTAGATCAGAATACACATGTTTCGATCATGATTCGCGCACAGCACTGTCTGGTGTGAACACTTTTCATAGTGAAACCTGTTTCATTCGTGATCAGACTAAATATGTTTCGCCCAAGTGTGAACACAGCATTATAGAGAGGTGGCTGTACATATAGATGACGACGAATTTTCATTTCTTTGCCTGCATGTGAATGTCATCACAACGAAAACTGGGTAACCTGTGGTACTTACCATCATAGTCAGTGACTTGTTTCATTTTGTCCTTGGAGTCCTCAGGCATGAAGAACCTCCCTTGTGCGCGTGCGTGAACATCTGCGCCACATCTGCCAACCAAAAGTTTTAAAGAGTCCACATCTCCGTTTACTATCACGATATGCACGGCTGTCTCACCTGAAACAAAATTAATTACATCAAAATCCTTTTTCTCCTTACAATGTTCATACATAATCAAAGAGACATGATAATGAGAAACTGAAAATAATCAACCAACAGATTTGAAATAACTGAGTACTGAACACAGATCGGCACACCAATCAAAAGGGTAAGTATCCATTGCATGCAGAAAAGTTCAAGTTCGTACCCAATCCAACCAACGAGCCAAGAAGGTGTTTCCCACCAAAATGTACCACATACGTCAAATCTTCAATTTGTTTTCGCGAAATAGTCTTTACAAAAAAAACCGGAATTACAAATGACAGGCAAGCATTGCTTCTAGTTGACCTTTCTCGATCTGGACACGCGCTTCTTTAAGTCAGGCTTTAAACGAAAGCGGTTTTATTTTTAACGGAATTGCTTTGGATGCGGCGCCGTTTTAGACCATCGGTGAAACTGGTCGTTTTGAAAATGATCGTTTTGAAAACGATGCGATTTCACCATTGTGTAATCACCGAAAATGCATCGCACTGAAAATGATCGATAGAAAAGAACTGTTTTACTTTCATTATAATGTACGTTGTTTTAATAAGGTCACCGTTTCTTTAATTTTTCGTCGATAAAACGACACCGTTTCGTGATCGACGTGATCCTGACTGTCGATGAAATCAAAGTGTGTCCATTGGAGTAAAAGTCATTGAGCAGTACTTTCTAGTGGTGTTTTAATACATTTTATTTCAAAAAATTCTTCATTTCCTCACCGTAATATTCTTGTCCCTCATACTGGTCCAATGCCATTGCAGGATACAGTTCCAGTAGTGCCCATGCCATCTCGGTCATCATTGGATTATTGTTCAGGAAACACAGGTGCACTGCTGTCTCTCCCAGGGTTCCGCGGTGCTCGAGGGACCAGCAGGCTTTGCGGGGCGTTTGTTCGGAATCATCGTCATTTTTGATTCCATGGGGCTGTAAAGTTATACAAATGAGAACAACTGCATCTTAAAAATGTCCAAAAAAACGTGAAAAAAATACTTAAAGGAAAGCCTCAGTGGATTTTAAGTTCGCTTAAATCTACTGGCTGCCCTCAGGCCATTACTTTACTCAATTTTCCTGGACATAAGTAAAGGAAATCGTATGAACACGAGTGCATTTCGTGATTTATGGGCACGAGTGATGTTTTGAAAGTTCTCAAAATTAGTGGCGAGTGCAATTTGAGAAGTTTCAAAACATCACGAGTGCCCATAAATCACGAAATACACGACATACGATTTCTTGTTTATAATATTCTCAACAAAATTTTGGTGAGGCCGTCACGGTACACTGCGCGCGTTTTCACCTTTCACTTTCGCGCAACTTTCGTATTGCACTTTATAACCTAATTTGCACTCTATAATCTATTTATGCATTCGTCATTGACCAATCAGAAACTGTATATTTTGTTGAGTATATTATAAAGCGTTTTAGAAGTTTTACTTATCGCATAATCCTTTGCTTCTAAATGGAGTACCTGAAAGACGCGAACAAGGTGGTTCTAAAAATCCTAAAGTATGACCATTCAAATGAAAGCTACTGAGCAGTACTTTCCTGTGGTGCTGTTTATTTTGCTGTACAATTAAGGTGGTTCTAACTTTTGAATCTGTGGATGAAATCCTAATGTGTGACCATTCAAATGAAAGCTATTGAGCAGTACTTTCCTGTGGTACTGTTTATTACGCTGTACAAGGTGTTTCTAACTTTTGAGTTTATTGATGAAATCCTACAGTGTGATCATTCGAATGAAAGCTATTGAGCAGTACTTTTCATCGGCGCTGTTTATTTTTTGATATATGGCAAATGACTTTTGATTTTTTTTCTCTACCTCGGGTTCACTCTCGTTTTGCCATCCCTTCACATCCTCAGCAGTAAGTTCTTTCCCATCTCCATGTTCATACAGGTAAGGAAGCAATACTTTGTCCCGTTGAAGCTTTCTCACAAAGCCAGACTTCCCACTTTCCTTCCAGATTTGTACCAGCTCGGTCGTGTCGCTGTTGGGTCCTTTCAGGTCCACGAATGTATAAAGTTTGTTTTCTGCTCTTCCTCTGGTCTGTTTCTTCCATGCTTCGTCATGGTCCTCTCCTGATGGTGACCCTACTCCAGGCACTTTATTGATGCAGTTGCCCATGGCCCTCTAAATGAGGACCTTTAAATTTGCCTGTGAACAGACAAGGAATGAAATGAGAAAGAGAGTACTAAAAAAAAATATGCAATGTGTAGCAACTAAAAATGATTCGAGAAGGCACTCGAATTTTTTAAAGTTCTCTCTGAAACATATGCTGGCAAAAATATTTGTTACCAATGGTTTGTTCCATGTAGTACTTTACTCCTTTACTTCATCTCTTTCTTCAACCATCATCTCTCTAAGATGGACATTCAAAACTTCCGAACTTGATCGTACTGAGGACGTTGTCTGCAACACATTAATAGGGAGCTTACGCAACCATGACGGCCCATGACGGCAACGCCAAGGAAAACGTCAATTGAAAAAACGATTCGCGCTATTTTAAACTACTTTGCAGTTGTTCCAATTTGCGTTTAGTTTGTCTTATGTGACTGGGTTGTCCAAGAGCTGAATTTGAAGGGATGGCTTTCCAGTTCAAATTGAGAAAAGAAAATTAACCGTCGTGTGTTCACGTTCTCACAAAAACCTATAATTTGATCAAATACGAAATCAGAGAATTAACTCTGTGTGTAAATTATAGTGCTAAAGTCAACCCATATATTTTCCTGTACTGAGCGTTAGCTCTAGTAAGGAAATGAGGGACCATACGAGGGAAAGAAAAAAATCTTTGACCTCGGTGAGATTCGAACCCACGACCTCCGGATTAGATCTTCCGAATTAGATTTTCCGGAGGTCGTGGGTTCGAATCTCACCGAGGTCAAAGATTTTTTTCTTTCCCTCGTGTGGTCCCTCATTTCCTTACCAGGGCTAACGTTCAGTACAGGGAAATATATGGGTTGACTTTAGCACTATAATTTACACACAGAGTTAATTCTCTGATTTCTTGTTTGTATCACCAGTGCTACGTGGCTCAACATTTATTTGTACCCTTATAATTTGATCATTTGACGTTGTTATTTTGCAGGAACGGCAAAGAAATGTACCAAAATGTAAAACGCACTTGTAGAGGCATAGTTTCGCTCATTAAACCTATTGTTTTGTGCCGTTCTCGCTGCCGTCGCCGTCGTGGTTGCGTGTGTAATCTCCCTATTGACCGGTGTACGGAAGGTGATAGGTTCGATTCCTGTCGGAGACTAAGTAAGATGTCTTTTTCTTTGTCGAAAGCTCGTGACATGATGAACATTACATGCCCCCTCCCTCTCTATTGTGTCCACAATAGAGAGGAGGGAGGGGGGGGGGGGGGGGGGGGGGGGAAGTTGGGAAAATTTCACCCCCCAGATAAAACTCGCTATTTTCAATCTCCAGAGGTTGGCATCTCAGTTTATCAATACATTGATATATGTCATTTTTTTATACAGTCATTGCTTAACTCTGGCAACTGACACCTGCTTCGACAACGACGTTGGCAGGTGTCCACAATAGGGGGGGGGGGAGGTTGGGAAAATTTCACCCCCAGACAAAACTCGCTATTTTTAATCTCCAGAGGTTGGCATCTCTGTTTATCAATACATTGATATATGTCATTTCTTTATACAGTCATTGCCTAACTTTCGCAACTGACACCTTCATCCACAACGACTTTGGCAGGTGTCCACAGTAGAGAGAGAGTTATTTTCAGAAAATCTTATACGTCAGGACTTCAACTCCTGTGAATGTGCGTAATAAAGGAATGTTCGCAAGGCGAGAGCTTCGTGACCAACCAAAATTATGCGTTCAAATGTGTTGACAAGATCGGAGGTCAGGTCACACGGAAGATTTATAAGGCATTTCTGTCAATATTATTTTTCTTTAGATCCAAATAATCTTTCCGAGCTCTGTATTGGTCATCTGCTCAACACCACTCTTATCTTTGTAAGGTTGGCTTCTAGCTCAGTTAGTAAGATCAATAGTCCCGTTTTACCGCAATTCCATGCTTTAGAACCCCGTTTATACGTACATGGCAATATAAATTAATCTGACATTTACAGCGATTACCTTCGCCAACCCCTGAATGTTTGTTTCCAATTTGCCACAAATCAAACACTTTAGATATTTCGAACACTCCGCACAAGAAAGCTGAAATCTTTAGAAAATAAAGACTTATGTTAACGCAAACCGGCTCCAGCCGATAATTTTAACTATCAATTTTCTTATTTATTTTTTTCCTGTTTGACTTCATGCAAATGGCAGACCTCTGAAGTCCTGTTAAGTTTCGTATATTTGATTATACGCGGCCTAAAATATTACTCATGTTGTAAATAAAATTATCAGAATTGCAATAAGATGGCTTGAGCAAATTGGGAATGGCAGAGATTTTGTCGCAGTATTTAGTCATTGTCAATTGACAATATGGTACAATTTATTGAACTTCATTCATTGCTTTCGCCGCTGCATTAGCTAAGGGATCGGACAATAATACGTTTTGGCTTCATAGTTCTTGCATTCGTTTATATACGACTCGATACGACCTTTATAAGCCGATATCGGGAGGACATGCAAATAGTGTCCAAGAAGATATAACTGAATATAATGTATATTTTAAAGTTTCTTACAGCACCATGCTTAAGTGCATAAAACTCTACGTTAAAGCGTGCATGACTACCGAATATACTTCTTCATACTTACGGCCTTGTAAATTCAAAACCTCTGTTCTTCGACATCAGAAAAAGCTCTGAAGATTTTCCCTCGCTTTCGCTCATTCAATGTGAACCGCGTTCCTTGAACAGGACCTTATTTCAGTTGTTTTTCGGTTAGCCATGCATGTTATACATCAGTTACTAGCAAACAAATGCAAAATATGTTGATTTCTCATGAATAAGTTAGAACATTGCGTTACATTTGCATTTTAGGGTGGGAAACAAAAGTGAATTTACGTCACTGACTGACTACGGACAATGGAGTAAAAAAAAGCGAAACTAAAAATCTCTGCGGGCATAACAAGGATGTACAACAACAAATATTCTGAGTACTGATTGCTAAGTTTCATATGGAGAGACCTATTAAAAATAGCGTGGCGCCATGCATATGGAATGACGCATGGTTGAAAACTCGTCAAAATTAAAAATGCGCGCATTTATTTTTTTTTATTTATTTTACTTTGCCCGAACTTTGAGAGGACAGGTTTTGGATTTCGTTTTCGAGAATGATTGCACTAACTTGTTTCATCCACAGACTGCAATGTGCAGCACATGAATAAATAGAGCTTCCATTTGAACGATCACGGCTCAGAGTAAGATCATTCATCCGGCACAGACTCAAAAAGTAATAAAACTAATAATATTTGTTTCACTGGATTTAATAGATAATTAATTAAAATAAAATTAATAAAGCCAAAAATCTGAGGGTCGGCAGTAACATATTCCGCAATTCACACAATTAAGTGTTACCAGTCATTTTTTTTATCTGATGTTTCTTTACCAAAAGAGTGGAAATCTGCATTCCCGAGGTTAATAACTGGAAAAACTCGAAATAAACACGGGAAAGTTCTGCTCAGTAGCTTTCACTTGAATGGTTACACATAAGGATTTCATCCACAGACTCAAAAGTTAAAACCACCTTGTACAGCATAATAAACAGTACCACAGGAAAGTACTGCTCAGTAGCTTTCATTTGAATGGTCACACTTTAGGATTTCATCTATAGACTCAAAAGTTAGAACCACCTTGTACAGCATAATAAACAGTACCACAGCAAAGTACTGCTCAGTAGCTTTCATTTGAATGGTCACACTTTAGGATTTCATCTATAGACTCAAAAGTTAGAACCACCTTGTACAGCATAATAAACAGTACCACAGCAAAGTACTGCTCAGTAGCTTTCATTTGAATGGTCACACTTTAGGATTTCATCTATAGACTCAAAAGTTAGAACCACCTTGTACAGCATAATAAACAGTACCACAGCAAAGTACTGCTCAGTAGCTTTCATTTGAATGGTCACACTTTAGGATTTCATCTATAGACTCAAAAGTTAGAACCACCTTGTACAGCATAATAAACAGTACCACAGGAAAGTACTGCTCAGTAGCTTTCATTTGAATGGTCACACTGCAGGATTTCATCCACAGACTCAAAAGTTAGAACCTCCTTGTACAGCATAATAAACAGTACCACAGGAAAGTACTGCTCAGTAGCTTTCATTTGAATGGTCACATTTTAGGATTTCATCCACACACTGTCCACAGACTCAAAAGTGAGAACACCTTGTATACAGCATAACAAACAGTACCACAAGAAAGTACTGCTCAATAGCTTTTATTTGAATGGTCACACTTTAGGATTTCATCCACAGACTCAAAAGTTAGAAGATTAGAACCATGTAACACTACTCATTAGGAATAACTCTAAAAGTGAAAGAGTTACTTACGCACATTTTTAGGAAGCTGAAACAAATTTGGTTATTTAAGGAAATCGTCCCGTGTAACATCACCTTGCGGGACAATTCACAACGACGATTTTTAGCGCGACAATGTTGCGCCGAAGGTTGATGCTGTGGGCGAGCGAACGATTTCTTCGCAAATTTTGCGCTGCGAGTTTTTGGTTCAGCTACAAAAACTTGCAACGCAAAAATTACGAAAAAACAATCGTCCTCTCACCCATGTTACACGGCATCAACTTTTAGCGCAACAACGAGAGAATCGAGAGAGATAACGCATATATAATGCACCTGGATAACGAAAAGAAAACATTTCTGGTTTAATAGGAGAGAAGAACATATTTTTTCTTGCTCCCAAGAGTGTACGCAGGCTGGAGTAATGTGCGCTATTACGGGTTCTATGTAAAAACGAAAAATATACATTTATTTCACAAGGACAAAAGATGTATTTGATTCTCCTGACATCGCTTGTGTACAGCCACCCCTCCCCAACCTCGTCCCCAGGGCCTTCTCCGCTTTTTAAAATTCAAAATGGCGGGTCGAGCGGAGAAGACCCTGGTCGAGGCTGCAAAATACTCCAAGAATCTTGGAGTATTTTGACACGTGACAGGTGCTGAAAATCTACGCCATTCCGCATGTACAGCGGCTAAAACAAATATGGCTGCCTTCATTGCTGCAGTCGCTGAAAATGACCTTTAGCTTTGGTTCAATATCAGAAATCAATACCAGCAGAACGAGAAATATGGAGTCCGTTCTCTTTGTATAGACGAATTTGCGTTATCATCAGGTACAATTTTGCGACTGTAAGACCGATTTTGCGACCATATTCTTGGTGCTGCTTATGTGTTTTTCAGGTAAGATTTTTTTTCTTAAGCTCATGTAAATTAACCGTCTTTAGACAAACTTTCAGCGTAACTTTTCTATAATTGAACCGATTTTCCAAGGGCTTTTCGCAGTGAAAGCATTTTCGTCTTTTTTAAATATTTTTGTTTCAAATTTCTCTTCGGGTTTTCGAGTCAGCTGTGATTAACCGGATTGTATGCACACATTTCTTTCCTGATGTGCATGTTTCTAAGACAGTAAAAAACAGTGGTCAGTAATTATTAATTATGTTATTTTCTTTTAACTTATATTTTATAGCTGTGAATATCTTAGTTCTGCTGAAGAAGTCTTATCGTCATTCAACATATGCGGAAAAATGTTTTTCACGCACACACCAACATGCAAGTCATTCATGATGTGTGTGATCATTAAACAATTTACTGATGGTGTTTCTCAGAGAGGGGCAGATGTTTGAATTACAATTGGATGAAAAGTTAATATTCTCAAACCGAAAATGTTAACTGACCTTTTTAGGACCCAGTAAAAAATACGCCTGATGTTTTTAAGAGGATGAAAAATACTATTTTTGGTTCTCAGAAAGTCAAACTGAATATTTCAGAAGGCATTTCTTGGACATCATACCTGAGCTAACTGTTTCAGAGAAAAGGATTTTGTTTGTAATACTTTCAGGCTGTTGAATTTTCAGCTAAGGCATCTGAACAGATCTTAATTGGCAAACTTGGCTCGTTGGGTGCCCAACTTCCTGGCATTTTCCAAAAATACCTACGACTCAATTTAGTGCACTCCTTCCAATTAGTCCCCCCCCCCGTAAAGATGCTATGCCACAAAGCTATCTTATCAAAAAAGTGACATTACAGTAGATATAAGAACAAATTTTATTCCGACTATGCTCGTTGCTCGCATTACTTCTCGCCTCTGTGCATTATCTGTTAAACCATCGAATACTTGCTAATTCTTCAAGTATTTTCTTCAAATACATGGAATAACAAAGAATAACCAAAATAGGTTACTATGCTTGTTTTGAAGAAAACAACCACTTATTTACCAAGGGAACTTTTAGCAAAAATTTCATGCTACACAGAACCAACTATTATTGCAAGGGGCTGCCATGGTTTCATGGCAGGTTTTACAGGAAGCTCCACAGGATTTCAGTCACTTATTTCGGGTAACATTGATTCACCTTTCGAAGTTTTATTTTCAACCTAAATAACCAGTAAAAAGCACAGTTTTGCTATGTTTGTCCCACACATCTTTTATGAAAATTACATAAACCTGCTAGAATCTTTACTTTTTCGTTGTAAATTTTGAATTCAAATTTAAGCAATGTTTATAAAATTCGAAAGAATTTAATTTAGGCTTCTTGGGTATCCCATATGTATTACGTAACCCAAGGCACTTTTTTCTATGTGTTTGTTTTTATTCTAGGTTTGTTTTTTTTATTGTTCTGCTGCAACTTTTGTTTATTATGTTCGTATTTTTATTACTCTTTGTTCATACTAAGTGTTAATAATTTGGGCTTGTTAATTCCACTTCTGCGTTTTACAATTGCTTTGTTAAGTACCTATCAATCATCACCTATACTGACGAATTAGTTATTTGTTCTCTAAACGTGAGAGGTTTGTCAAACACTATGAAAAGGCGTGAGACATTTCGATGGCTCATGATGAAAAAATATGCAATTTATTTTCTTCAAGAAATTCATTGCACTAAAGATAAGGAGGTCTTCTGGTCTGCTGAATGGGGGTATTCAGCTATATTTAGTAGCTTTTCTAGCGCCAGCGCCGGAGTATGTGTACTTTTCAATAATAGTTTCAATTTCCAAATTTTGAAATCGTTTTCTGATCCAGAGGGAAGATTCGTTATAGTAGATATCAAAGCAGAGAATAAGATTTTGACTCTAGTGAATATTTATGCACCGAATAACGATAATCCTGCTTTCTTCAAAAATGTTCTCAATCAGCTTCTCTCTTTTGACTGCGGTGAGATAGTTCTGGGGGGTGACTTTAATTTAGTGCTCGATGTCCAAAAAGACAAAAAAGGCGGAAGGCCGGTGACTCACGAGAAGTCGTTAAAAGAAGTTAGGTACATCGCAAATATGTTAGATCTCATAGACATCTGGCGTATTTTCAATCCAGACGCTAAAAGATTCACCTGGAGGAGAAGAAAACCCGATATACATTGCCGTCTCGACTTCTTTTTGACGAGCTCTAGCTTAAGTACAGCAATTACAAAAGCAGATATTTTAACTGGATTCAAAACTGACCATTCTCTAATAACTATCCACCTTGCAAACAATGCAAATCCCAGGGGCCCAGGTTTTTGGAAGCTGAACACTTCCTTTTTGTTGGACAATGATTATGTCAACTTGATTAAGAACACAATTGCTGAAGTAGAAAATGAATATGTAAACAATAAAGAGGTTGACGCCGTTCTCTTGTGGGACACCATGAAAATGCAAATAAGAGCAAGCTCACTAAATTACGCAAGGAGAAAGAAAGCTAAAATGAAATCACAAGAGACGATCCTAGAATCTGACATATTATCTCTCCAAAAAAGACTTGAAGAAAACTCCCTATCTGAAAACGAAAAAGCCCACATCTACAATGAACTAAATATTAAGATCCTACAAAGAGAAGAAATATCAAAGCATAAAACCCGAGGAGCAATAATTAGATCTAAGTCTCGATGGTACAATGAAGGAGAAAAGAATACAAAATACTTTTTTAGCTTAGAAAAACGGCATTTTAATAAAAAAACTATCAAACACCTTACCCTGGCGGATAATAGCGTAATTAACATGGATAGTGAGATCTTACAAGAAGCAAAAACTTTCTACCAGAACTTATATTCTTCAACTGATACACAATTTAATGCTGCATACGAAACAATTTTCTTCCCAGAAGGAAATGCTTTGACACTAGATGAGATAGAGCAAAAACAGTGTGAAGGCCCTTTGACTGAAATTGAATGTTTTGAAAGCTTAAAATCAATGGAATCAAATAAAAGTCCGGGAAGTGACGGCCTCCCGGCAGAATTCTATAAAGTATTCTGGAATGATATCCATCATTACCTACTAAACGCCTTAAACTGTGCACATGCAAAGGGCCTTCTATCAATTACACAAAGGAGAGGATTGATTACCCTCATACCAAAGAAGAACAAACCTACTAATCTTTTAAAAAACTGGAGGCCTATTACTCTTCTTAACTGTGATTACAAAATAGCAACTAAATCCATCGCTAGTCGATTACGAAAAGTCCTGCCAAAGATTATCAACAATGACCAAACGGGTTTTCTAAAAAGTCGCTTTATTGGGGAAAACATCAGACTTATAGAGAGCATAATAAATTACACAGATAATGAGCAAATACCGGGTCTTTTACTGTTCATTGACTTCGAAAAAGCTTTCGATAGTATAGAATGGTCCTTTATAGAGAAAACCCTTAAATATTATAACTTCGGAGCTTCTCTGGTATCTTGGATAAAAATATTCTATACGGATATCAGCAGTTGTATCCAGAACAACGGTTGGTCCTCAGATTTCTTTAGCTTAGGTCGCGGAGTGAGACAGGGATGCCCGCTCTCCCCATATTTGTTTATCTTATGTGCCGAAATACTAGGTAACGCGATAAGGAATGACAAAGAGATCCGTGGAATCAAGGTCCTTGGCACTGAGTGCAAACTATCTCAATACGCTGATGACACGACTATGATTTTAGATGGTTCAGAATCTTCCTTTTCAAGATCCCTATACTTACTAGATGCCTTTGCTTCCATATCTGGTCTTAAAGTTAATTATGACAAAACTGAAGCCCTCTGGATCGGATCATCTAAAAGTTCGGACATCACTTTCCCTTCAATAAAACCTATAACATGGGCTGAAACAAAGGTCTACGCCTTGGGAGTTTGGTTTTCCACGTTGGAAGATAAGTCTCTTGATGTTAACTTAAGCGAGAAAATCGAAAAAATTCGCAGCATTTTGAATAATTGGTCAGCAAGAAGACTAACCCTCTTGGGTAAAATTACAATCATAAAAACCATGGCCGTGTCACAATTGGTTTATGTTTTGTCTTCTCTTCCAACGCCCTCGGGTGCACTTAAAGAAGTCAATTCCTTATTGTATGATTTCTTATGGGATGGAAAAGGCGACAAAGTTAAAAGGACAGAAATGATAAACAATTACGAGAAAGGAGGACTAAAGATGATTGATGTTCAAAGTTTCAATGAATCTCTTAAAATGAAATGGATACAAGGGTATTTAAATGAAGATAATAAAGGGAAATGGAAACTTTTTTTTGATCACTACTTATTGAAGCACGGAGGCAGGCTTTTGTTTCAAAGTAATCTAAAACAACAGGATACTTCACAGCTTAATCTAAAGGACCCTTTTTTAAATGAGATTGTAGAATATTGGACCAATTTCAACTTCAGTGCTGAGAACCTTCAGTTTGCTTCCACGTGTATTTGGCATAATTCGCTCATTAAAATAGAGAACCAACCTTTTTTTTACAAATCATGGTTTTATGCGGGGGTAAAGGAGATTAGAGATTTGCTAGATAATGATCAGAATTTTTTAAGTTATAATGCATTTATAGACAAATACAACATTAAAACCAACTATTTGGAGTATTACAAAGTAGTATCAGCTATAAAGTACTACAGGAAAAAATACTCCCCAGTTCACAATAGCCCTGCCCAAAAAGACTCCGCTGAGAACTTTCTGTCTAACTCAAAAGTGTGCAAAAAATTCTATCAACATCTTGTAAATAAAAGGGCTTCCATACCTTCAAAGAGTCAGGGAAAATGGTTGGCGGAAGAGGAAATATTTGGTAATTCTACTGTAGCGGTTAATTGGAAAAACACCTATTACTTACCATTTTTATGTACAATAGAAACAAAACTTAGAGTGTTCCAATTTAAACTGCTTCATAGAAGAATAGCTATGAATGATTTTCTTTGCAAGATAGGTATAAAACAAGTGGATTCCTGCTCATTCTGCAAAGAAACACCAGAAACCCTTGTTCATCTGTTTTGGAATTGTAAACATACCCAAACCTTTTGGAAAAATATGTCAAAGTGGATAACTCAAAACTTTACTGGAATGGAGGACTCTTCATTCTCCCCATCTTTTTGTCTTGGTTTAATTGACGACATAAAAGATTTGATTTTCCACCACTTACTTCTTATAGCTAGACATTATATATACACATGCAAACTTGGGAATACCTTACCTGAGCTGCAGGTATATATACAATTACTTAAGAACTCTATGGAACTTGAAAAACAAATTGCGTTTGACAACAACACCATAAACTCCTTTCAAAAGAAGTGGTCTCGCTTTAAGAAAAACCCCTCACAAAATGAGACGACATAATTACCATTGTAGTATTGTGGCAAAGCAATGTATAACGTACTTGAAGTGGATAGCTTTTAGTTCTCTGTATGTGCTCTTTCTATATATATATATATATTTACTATTTCACTTATAACTGAGTGTTCATTAAATTATGTTATGTTAATTATAAGTATTGCATTAAATGTATGTAACACTACGCATGTATGTGGAAATATTAATAAAAAAGACGTTGCATTAAAAAAAGTATCGTATTGTAAGTAGCGCAAGTATCGTATTGTAAGTAGTGTAAATATCGTATTGTAAGTAGTGTAAGTATCATATTGTAAGTAGTGTAAGTATCGTATTGTAAGTAGTGTAAATATCGTATTGTAAGTAGTGTAAGTATCGAAAAAAAAAAAAAAAAAAAAGAATTTAATTTAGTGTTGAAGCTAAAAATAAAATTGTTTATGTTAAGCTGCCATATGCCTACATCAAAACCAACTGAAAGGCTCATTTTTTAGTGACCATAAATAAAGCCTTAATGATCCTCTTTCGAGGCAGGATGGTTGGTATCTATGGTAATTGAGGACAACAATGCACAGGTGATGGGTAAAATCAGGGTGGCAGGGAAGCGTTGCTAGGAAACCCCCCAGGGACCAGGAGAGGAGTCCTCCTGGGGGGAGAGCAGATCAGGTGGTACCGGGGGTAGCCACCCTGAACGGGGTCCGCATCTGTCTCCAGTAGGGTGAGGCCCATATCCCTAGTCCATGGAACTAGAGAACCAGGAGAGGGGTGCCCTCCTGGGGGGAGTACAGATCAGGTGAGACCATGGGCACCCACCCTGGAATGGATATTTCTCCGGACCTGTCATCATGGGCTAAGCCTTACAGGGTGAGGCCCATATCCCTAGTCGTGGGAAACTAGAGAATCAGGAGAGGGGTGCCCTCCTGGAGGGAGTATAGATCAGGTGGGACTGTGGGTACCCACCTTGGAATGGATATTTCACTGGACTTGTCTCCAAGGGCTAAGCCTTGGCTGCACTTCCCTGCCGCCATATTTATAAATAAACAATTCTGCTACAAAAAAAACTTGTGGCTGGTAAACTTAAAAAGACAAAGGTACCAGTCATGGGAGGGTAAGGGGGGGGGGGGGGGGGGGATTATTGATGCTATGACTGAGTGGGACACGTGCTATTACATTATAGGTAGGAGCACTAACTTCTTTTAGGTGTCCCCAATTAGCAGTAATGCTAAATCTTTTTGACACATTAATAAAGTTATGATGATGATGAGCACAAGGGGAAAAATATGACAGAAATGACTGGGACCTTTGTTTGATAACATCTTACAAAGATTGCCTTACATTGGACTTTGCCTTGAAACTGATAGATACATGTACATTGTAAATGAGGTGACTAAATCAATATCAGGCTTGACCTTGGCATTTGAGAAATTACTGAAAATACTCTTGTACTTGGGCTGTGAAAGAGTACAGAGAAGAACAGAAATTGTTGTACCCTGTGAGATTTGTGTGACAATAGGCCATACAATTAACAAGTGGACTATGAAATAAAATGTTACATGCAGGCAATGAGTGGATTAGTTTAATAATTATTTTATTGTCTCAGGTCTCATTAACATCAGTTTATCCAATTAATATTGTTAACTACTCCCTTTTTGTTTCAACACATTTTTAAGCGACATTCCTGATTTGATATCTTGAAGTTACAATCTTTCTTGTGGTTGAAACAGTGACATTGTTCAGGGCATGAACATCCTTAGTGACTTTTTGTCTTTAGAGCTTTTACATACATGTATTATTATTATTATTATTATTACTATTATTCAAGAGCTATTAGGGAAATGGTCAAAACTATTGAACTCGGACAGGACCCACTGCTTTACAAAAGACTGGTGGTCTCTTTATGCACACTCCCACCCAAATGCTGTTGTCTTGTTGGTATAGCCCCCATTCTATCAGGAGTAGAAACTGGGCAAAAGATTTCCACCTTCATGTGTCATTTTAGAAGCAATGCAAACTTCACATTTTTAGGCCAATAAATGTTGTCCATTAACCTAATCAGATAGGTGATATCTTGCATAGCCCCCCTGCCACAATACAAGGTGGATCCTCTTCTAGTATACTTGCTATGACCACTTTCCTTACATATTATTGCCTTTTGAGTTATTACAGGGCTGTTCTGAAAACTACTCTAGTGATGAACGCACCTTGTTTAAAGATTACTATTAATTGGAATAAAAAAATAACAGTGTCACTCAGTCCAAATAGACAAAATTTTCAGGAAAACATTTTATTTCATTCCAAAATGCTTGATTTTCGGACCTAGTTAAAACTCTGACAATTCCAGCATTCACATTGTGCATGATCCAGACCATTATTATGACCAGAGAGTGCTTATATTAAGGCCTAAAATACAAGCTGTTGGCAATAAATTATTTCCTAGAATTACTTAGGAGGTTCTTGCGCTGAATCGCCTCAGTTTTATAATTTCAAAGTAAATGAAGAAAGCTAACTCAAGAAATAATAGCTTTTATAGCAAATTCTAACCTCCTGACAATTTGCCAATAAATTCTCTTGATGAAGGATTCCCTTCTGTCAATGAGAAATGCCACCAATACAAATGGTTCATCTAAAACTGATGGTCCACAGAACAATTTTTGACAACCACAAGGGGAGGTGTGACTGCCATGGTTTTACATTAAACTTTTCAGAAACTGGGTCCACAAATAAAGTAAAACGAGGAAAAATAAAACAAAATGAGGAAAAACGTCTGAGCCTTTTGACTTGAAGTTATTTTCAATATTTGAGTAGCTGGCCATCTTTACTGTTGTTGTTGGTCATAATAGCTGCTGCCAGTTAATAATGACAGCCCTAGACATCAAGTAAAAGTACAAATACTCATGCAGTCACCATTGCACAAAAACAGCAGAAGAATCCCTACTAAATCCCCCTTTTGTGGATGTGGATATGTTGTAGGTTAAAATTATTTTAGGTCAAAATTATTTCAAGCTAGGTTAATTTTTATTTTCCTTTGTCTGAGATTATGTTTAATAATGAATCTGGAACAAAGGAAAATAAAAATTAACCTAGTTTGAAATAATTTTAACCTTAAATAATTTTAACCTACAACAGATATATGAATATCTTACTGGGCAGGGAACTTTCTTAAAGTTAATTAACTTTGCCATTTTACAATGCTCCTGGTCAAAGAGTCCACACCAGAGACAAGTGGATGATCATAATATATGCAGCTGCCTTCCAAAAATGTCAAGACAATGCCATAAAGCTACTCACTCTTACATAAGTTTATGGAAAATTTCAGGATTTTGAAATGTGCTAAATTGTTTTAAATATCAAAAACTGTCAAATTTTAATTAATCCTTAACGATCAAGGGGACCTACTATTGAAATTGAAATTTTAAATATGCTTCGAACATTTCTCAATCTCTCTGTATTCAATCGGCAAATGTCTTTGACATTTAATACGAAAATTTTACAGTATTTATAAGCAACCGCTATAAATGTAATGAATTTGTAGGTTATATCTGATTCACAAGCTTTCCAGCCTAAAAAAGTAAGCCTTAAACAAAACCACCTTTTTGTAAGGAGATCCTTCGTCACCTGGTTTTTCATCACGGTCTGCATGCTTTCTTTTGGCAAATGGTGAGTCAGCTTTGCTTTGATGTGAAGTCCGCATCTTCTTTAATTATGATTTCCGAGGCAAGCTTAATGGAGAATTAATTTATTTCTCGTAACTTCCACAAAATACACCGTACATTATACTTTTGAAGGGAAGAAAAAGCTGACCAATCAGAGCTTGTGAAAGAACGCCACAAATTAACTGCCAATCAGCGGTCCTGTTAGATCAGCCTCGGCCAGGGTCTTCTCCGCTCGACCCGCCATTTTGAATTTTAAAAAGCGGAGAAGGCCCTGGGGACGAGGTTGACCCCTCCCCTCTCCGATTTGTCTTATTCCAGATTTATTAGTCGCCAGACCTCCGCGCGCTCATATCCAAGATGGCGGCTTGGTTGAGGTTTCAACTTTGCTTTTGAATTGAAACTGGCAAAGTTCCGTAAAACAGCGCGCTTTCAAGAGATGTTACTCGATATTGCGAAAGGTTCCCTCACAGATACTCCATTAAGGTGTAAACTGTTTCGTTTTGAAATGCTATAATTGCTGCAATCAGCTGTGAAATATCACAATTTGCGAACACTGCAATGTCAGCCGAGAGACATTTGTTGAACGCGAGGTCGTGTTCCAGTGACAGCTTGAAACCTCAGATGGTTTTTGAACTCTTCGAATTGGTTGGTGTGTTAAGAGTTCGTCCCCGTTTATCTCAAGAGTTTTCTAAAGGTAAGTTTTAAGTTTTTTGTTGAGCTGTCTTTTGAAATGTAGTATATTTTTTATGCATATGAACTGGCTTATCCCCTTCGGCCCTTCCCCTAAAACTTTGAAGAGGAATAAACGTCCCAGGCATTCTTAGTTCTTCCCGGCTCCTATTTGCTTTGCTTCACAAGGAATAGGAGATGCCTGCGTGCAGGTTAGCTTCCCAGGGATTCAAAAAATATTTTATTGGGATACAGAAACTGCTTATGTCTTTAAAACGTACACTGTGTTAAATAAAAAGCCTGTGATTTTGGTTTACAGATGACATCAAAAGATTGCCATCTATTCAACAGGCTGCCTGGCATGAGGACAGCAGACACAATTTATTAGTTCTGCTTTGTAGCAATGGTAAATATATACAAATTATATACCTGCCAACTTTTTCTGAGTGATAGGCGTGATAATTTTTTCGTGGAAGTGCCAGGATTTCCGAAGGCGCCCCGACCAAATCCGTAGAGAACCCGATCTATTCCGAAGATGTCCGAAGATGTTCCGAAGAATTAGAAAATTTCCACGGACCTCAGACCTCCGTTTAATAACATCCAGCTGTAATAATTTGTAATGTAAAAACCTACAAAAAAGTGCCAAATTTTCATGAACATAACTATATTTTTAATTGAATCATGTGATCAGTTAAGAAGTTAAGGCTGATAGCTCAAATCTGTAAGTCAGGCGTGAGAAATTGCTCGATAGGCGTGAGTAGGTGTGAGATCGGAGTTTTGGACTTGCAGGCGTGAGACTCATGCCTAAGGCGTGAGACTTGGCAGGTATAAAATTAAAATACTGGATACTAAAATACTGTTGATAAGTTGTGGTACCGAGTGGTGGATCGAGGGAAGTGGCCTGGGTTCCACCTCATTTTGCCAAAAATATAAGGCCCAAAGGACCAAAAAAGATTTCATTCTCTACACAATGTATCATTTTTACCCCCTCGACCCCCTCCAACCCGTCCCCCTCTCCCACCCACTTATTCACTCTGGCTCCTCTTTCAATGGATTCTGGATCTGCAATGGAGATGCAGTGGTGCAGTGGTTAGTGTTAAGCTTGGTTCCCACTAGTGATGTAAGTGACATAAGTGGAATCGTCAGTGGAATCGGAATCGCAAGAACCTTACGATCTAGTGGAAGACAAAATGACATTGGCAGATAGTAAGTGACGGAAGCAGAAGCAGTGTTGGAAGAAAATGGAAACCTTCTGGTCCATCAGATTCCGATTCTGTAGAGCTTCCCATTCCGAATGTAAGACTGCTTATACTTTCAACTCCAACTCTGCTTCCGATTACCACCAGCCAGCACTTAGACTTTGGATCTGAAGGGTTGTGGTTCAACCCAGGGGTGGTTTGCTCAGGTTAAAAAGTGATGGGGATGTGCAAATGAAGCTAAAATTTAATACCAAAAAAATCCCTTGATCCAAAACTAGACCCAAAAAATCCTGATAAACAAACCAAAGCATCCCTTTTTGACTAAAATGAATCAATGACCTCCTTTAACCCATTCACTCCTAAGAATTTTTACGTTTTTGAGCGATTTTCTGCATTCACACGCCCCATAGGATTTCGTGACTCCATATTTAAAGTTACCATTGAAAGTGCTGCTGTTCTAAAACACTGAAGGCTCGAGTTTACTGGAAACGTCATTATGACGATCTCATTTTGCTTGGTTGATTTGCAATAAAGGGTCCAATATGAATTATCTACGATTTTTGGTAAGTTCACAGCCATTTTTCATCTTTAGTAGCTGCCTGATGAGCATCATTAAGCTTGGAGGTAGTTCAGAGTCCACTTCTCAATGAAGCGAGTTAGGTGTTGTACTTCGTTTACGAATTTGGCTCGTTGCTCGTTGAACTGGAAAAATGGCCGCCTGGAAACGAAGTGGCTTTGGGACTCAACTCTGGATGAATTTCTCGACCTACCGCGGCGTATTTTGGAAGTTGCGACCACAGGAGAATACAACAAGTGCGAAATTTCGGAGTGGCTGTGGACTTAGTATAAATATGAAATGTGTGCGGAAAGAATCGAACGCTGTCAAAATTTTTGGCTTTTTCCCAGCATGCAGTGCGGTGGTGATATTGAAAATCGAGGCAAGGTCAGTATGCATTAGAATGAGAGGCTAGAGCTCGGCCCGAGCAACGAATAAGAGCAAAAAAATTCACTGCTAAGCTAGGACTAGGACTGAATTTTGCTGTGAATGTTGACTTTTGGGTTTGCCATGATGATTTGAATAAAAAAAACTAAAGGCAAAAACGTGATTTTTGTTGTTTTTCTATGACGTTAAAAACGGTCATTTTTGTTATTGTCCAAATTCAAACGCTGATATTCTGCAAAAATCGCTGACTTTTTTGTGTTTATTGGGTATCTCAATTTGAGGGACTTTCTAGTCAATGCTCAGAACTGCTAGTTAGGGCAATGTTCGCGCGATTGAGAAAGTTGCAATTTTTTAAAGCAGTGGAGTATTGTACGGCCGGTTTTGGCCGGTGTAGGAGCGAATGGGTTAATATTCAGGGGCAGATCAAAGAAATTCAGAAAAAGTGGGGCTGTAGCAATTGCGGTGAGAGCGCAACCAGTCACTGAACATGTATAATAACAACAGTGGAGACAGCATGTAATTCTTGGAATGCCTCACAGGATTGGCTGAGAAAACAATAGAATAAACAACAGAACAATAGACCCTAGACCTGAAAACAATACATCTGTGTGATTTCCAGGCCCAATGAAATTAGCGGTTCTAAAGAGGTGCATGGTATCCAGACAAAATGGGGGAGCCCCCTTCCCTCCTTAAATCTGCCTAATAGATGATATTTACATTTGTTTATGTGTTTTACAATCTCTAGGTGCCCTGTTACTGAGGGGAGAGGAGAAAGGCAAACCTCCAGTTATAAAACAAGTTTCTTGGTTTCAGGTTTGACTTTATAAAAAAATTTAAACTAAAAGTATTTCTTTGATATTTTAAAGTAAAATTAGATGTTGATCATTTCAATTTGGTGGCTTGTCAATACAATATACCCTGGATCTTTATTCTCATCACCTGTTTACTTGACCATGTATTGATATTTCAAGGAGAAATTAGATGTTGATCATTTAAATTTGGTAGCTTGTCAATACAATATACTCTGGATCTTTATTCTCATCACCTGTTTACTTGACCATGTATTGATATTTCAAGGAGAAATTAGATGTTGATCATTTCAATTTGGCGGCTTGTCAATACAATATACCGGTACCCTGGATCTTTATTCTCATCACCTGTTTACTTGACAATGTATTGATATTTCAAGGAGAAATTAGATGCTAAAAAATAAAATAAATTGGTGATCTCCTTAGTTGATGATTGTCATATTTATTGTCACCAGCTTCCTGCTTGACAATATAATGTAAATAGGAGAAATTACACATTAATCACTCATGTGATAAAAAGCTTATTAACTCTTAAAGGAGATACCCAAGGTAGGGACCTCTCAAAGGCAGACATCAGTGATTCTCTACTTCTGGCCAAATTTATCTTAATTGGCTGTATTTATGAAATACTGTAATGATTAGATTTAGTGCCCAGGGCACTTATTTACTTTTGCTAGGTCAAGGGAGGGTGCTTATTGGAGAGGGGGCACTTTGTCTTTTGAGAAAATCATGTGAGATTGAAAAAGGACTTTTAATTAATGAACAATAGCAGAAAATGTATAATTCACATAGTCAGAGCAACGGTAGGACAAAAGGAAAAACGGTTCGCATAGTCAGAACATAACAATGGTAACTATGGTTTGCATAGTCAAGACAACAGTAACAATGGTTTGCAAAGTCATAACAATGGTAATGATGGTTTGCATGGTCAGAATATAATTTGCTATAAAACCTCAAGGTCTTCAATGTCACTTTCTTCGATAAGATAGCTTTTTGACGTAGCATCTTGAAGGGGTGGGGGGGGGGGCACTTATTCGCAAAATAACACTTGAGGATGGGCGCTTATTAGAAAGGGGTGGACACGTTTCACTGATTGGTGGAATGAAAAAAATCAAGAAGTGTTGACTCTTTCGGAGACAAATATCATTTACGGTATCACTAATAATCTCCCTCTTCGTCTTGGTTTAAACCTCTGCATAATTTTAGCCAAATATTATATTTACAACGCTTCAAGGAGAGAAGAAGAATATATCTGGGAAGCTTTTTTCGCCTTTATGAAAAATCATCTGGATATGGAAAAACATAAATGTAAATTGGAAGTTAAATTTTGAGCTTTTTTATGTAATTTTTTTTTTGTTGTTGTTTGTGACATGTCCTTTTTGGCTTATTTTAGCTCGTTTAGCTTGTACTATGTTGTCATACATTTAAAAACTATTTTTGTAAGTTAATACTAATCCCTAGTTAGTATCGTAGTCTTTTGTATCGTGAAAATCGAACATATTGTAAATAGTGTAAGTAGTTGTGGAGTCGTAAGTATTGTTGATTTCAATAAAAAAAAGAAAAAAAAAGAAAGGGGTGTTCATTAGAAGAAAGGCACTTAATCAAGTCGTTACAGTAAACTATCTCTAAGACAGACACCTCTATAAGGCAGATAGCTAGAGCTAAAAAAAACCCAAGGGTGTCTGGCCTAGACATAGTTCCCTGTATAACTAAAAGTTCTTCTTATTTTACCAGAATCCTGCCAAGTCCATCAGAACAATAACATTAGACCCGTCAGGGGCATGGCTGGTGTGTGCATGTATGGACAGCTGTCTCTATGTTGTACCAGTAGCGGGAGTAGTTAGGGTGAGGCTAAATTAAAAACATGTTTTTATTACGGTTTTGGTGGGATTGATTTCATCCACAGACTCAAAAGTTAGAACCACCTTGTACAGCATAAAAATTGAAACAGCACCACAGGAAAGTACTGCTCAATAGCTTTCATTTGAATGGTCACACTTTAGGATTTCATCCACAGACTCAAAAGCTAGAACCACCTTGTACGACATTATAAACAGTATCATAGGAAAGTACTTCTCAATAGCTCTCATTTGAATGATCACACTTAAGGATTTCATTAACTGAATTAAAGTCTGACTCTGGCAGTGAAAGGATTAATACTAAGAGTTTCCTTGGTTTCTACTGCATCCTTTAAACTCGTAAATATGCGAGGCATTGAACAAGTGGAACATATGGGGAAAATATGCAAATTTTCACATGGAACCTGCAATGTGTAATGGTCACCTGCCTTACCCATATGGATGGCATTGGAGGGAGGGGAGGGTGGGGAGTTGGACACAGAGGGAGGGGAGGGAGGGGAGGGTGGGGAGTTGGACACAGGGGGAGGGGAGGGTGGGGAGTTGGACACAGGGGGAGGGGAGGGTGGAGTAGTTGGATGGTAGGGGGTTGGTGGAGCAAAATGCCTAGGAGAGGGGAGGGGAGGGTCCAAGGGTTGTTTTCTATTCATGAGTTGTCTTATAGGAGCCTTTGATTAACTACTATATTTAGTGATTCTTTTTTTTTTCTTTTTTTATTACAGAGTGATTCTCGTGTAAATTGTGGTTATTGGTCAGCCGAAGATATCACGCTCATCCTAAGAAGCGAAAGACGAGGTAAGAGCTGCAGCATTTTTGATGTAGCAAACCATGAAATAGCCTGGCACCACTACGGTTCCCTCCACAAAAAGACGTCTTTTTGCGGTGGGAACTGTTTTCTCAGGCTAACCATTAACTTAAAACTAACTACCTTTTCTCATTAACGAAAATGTTCCAAGAACATTAAGAGATAGATATCAAGCGAAATATTTCTTGTTGGGAGAACAAATCATAATCATTTTAAGCAGTTTTTCTAAGACACAAGAAAAAACTTGAAAAAAGTGGCACAATTTGTTGAAAGGTGCAATGCATTTCCATCCTGGCCATCTGTAGTCAAAAGCACATATTGTTTGAAACAAGGAATCAGAGAATTAACTCTGTATGTAAATGATAGTGCTAAGGTCAACTCATAAATTTCCCTGTAATGAGCATTTATATAGCCCTAGTAAGGAAATGAGGGACCACACAAGGGAAAGAAAAAAATCTTTGACCTCGGTAGGATTCGAACCCACGACCTCCCGATTAGATCTTCCATCGCTCTACTGCTTGAGCTACGAGGCCGTATGGGAGCAGATCGTGAGTAATAATTTGGTCATTCATGGCAATGAGAATGTAAAGGGTACAAATAAATGTTGAGCCACATAGCACTGGTGATACAAACAAGGAATCAGAGAATTAACTGTGTATGTACATTATAGTGCTAAAGTCAACCCATAAATTTCCCTGTACTGAGCGTTAGCCCTAGTAAGGAAATGAGGGACCACACAAGGGAAAGAAAAAAATCTTTGTTCAGACACATATTGTTTAATAAGTCTCACTGCACTAGTAGCTTACCATTATTTTTGGGTTTCCATTGAATGTAAAAGTGTCTTTTGGCTTTTAAAAGTGATACTGATCAAAGGCACCTGTGAGCCAACTGGTGAAATTTATATGAAACTTTTGGACCCTGCCCTCTGCTAGACATATGCTTCATCGACCCCCATCCCCCACCCCCTATGTCCAACTCCCCACCCCCTGTGTCCAACTCCCCACCCTCCCCTCCCTCCACCGTCCCCATGGGTAAGGCAGGTGAACATTACATATCACAGGGTCAGTGGTCACCGATCCTCCCCTCACCTACGAGTTTTGCTTCACTGACCCCCCACCCCTGCGGCTACCTCCCCACCCTCCCCTCCCTCCAACACCGTCCCCATGAGTAAGGCGGTGACCATTAGATATCACAAGTTCAATGTTAACTGACCCTTCCCTTCTCCTAAGAGTCCCCCCCACCCCTTGCATCTGACCCCCATCCTCCCCTCCCTCCAACACCATCCCCATGAGTAAGGTGGTCACCAATACATATCACAGGCTCAATGTTTACCGACTCTCCCCTCCCCTAAGACTTTTGCTCTACCAAACCCTCCCCCCACCCCTTGCATCTGATCCCCACTCTCACATCCCTCTAACACCATCCCCATAAGTGAGGTTTCACCAATACATATCACAGGCTCAATGTTTACCGACTCTCCCCTCCCCTAAGACTTTTGCTCCACCAAACCCTCCCCCCCACCCCTTGCATCTGATCCCCACTCTCCCATCCCTCCTGCACCATGGGCTCGATGTTCACTGACCCTTCTCTCTCCTAGGAGTTTTGCTACACGGACTCCCCCACCCTTTGCATCTGACCCCACCCTTGCCTCCCTCCAACGCTGTTCCCATGGGTAAGGCAGGAGACCATTTCATATTGTGGGCTCAATGTTAACAGCCAATCAAGCGATCAAGTGAAATTTTGACCCATTGCTATAACTTGTTAAACATTTTGCATATTTATTATGAGTTTTAAATGCTGGCCTAGCCCCGTTAATCATGAGCTGTTTTTGCTGCGTTTCTATAGGTCCTCCATCCAGTGTAGTGTGGTGGCATACTGTAGATGATTTGGACATTGGTATCATTGGAACTGAGGTTGGTCAAATTCAGTGATTCATACATGCAGGGGAGATTCATATGTGCACCTTCAGGGGGAGGCAAAAATCATGGGGAACTCTTCATGTTGGTTCTCAGGTTGAATCAGTATTCAATCAAGGTTTAATGTGTACCCAGCATTCAATCTTGGTAAGCTAACCCTAACCCTAGCATAAAGCTAACCGTCGCCCCTCGCACAAAGATACATGTAGCCAGTGGTGTGATGGTTATCTTTGTGTTAGAGTTATCTTTGTGTTAGAGTTAGCTTTGAGTTAGCTTTGTGGTAGGGTTAGGGTTAGCTTACCTAGATTGAATACTGGGTAGATTGGGTACTGATTTAACATTAAACTGGATTTTATCTGCAACATATTATATATACCGTATTTCCCGTGGATAATGCACACTTTTTTTTTCATGACATTCACCTTCAAATTTGCGATGCGTATTATACACGGGTCGCATTGTTTAGTCACATTCTCATTAGCATACCATAAACAAGAAACAAAAGCTTGGCTGTGAATGGTTTTTATTTACTTTAACAAAATAAACAACCAATGAAAAGTTTACAATTTCGATCCGTGAATTAATTACATGGAGTATTTAAACGAAACAGCTGATTATAAACATTACTCGATCAAAACGTCAACATGGCAACGAAACTTACCGCTACAAAACGTCAAAGTTACACTGTATCAGACAAGTTAAGAATCGTCAACTTTGCTGAGCAAAATGGAAATTATGCTGCTGAACATGAATTTGGTGTTTCCGAAAGCAACGTCCGACTCTGGCGAAAGAGTAAAGAAAACCTGGAGAAGATGCCACGATTGAAACGTGCTAATCACGGAAAGAAAGCTGGCCTGAACTGGAAGTCGATCTGCTGTCCTGGATTATGAAGAAACGGAACAACGGCCTTGCCATTTTGCCATCGCTAGTGAGGCTGAAAGCCCTTGAACTTGCCAAGCCAAAAAATTCCAGATTTCCGAGGGACATTTGAAGGCTGGAAATCACTGGTGCCAAAACTTCATGAAAAGGAACAGTCTGTCACTTCGACAGAAAACAACCCTGGCTCAGTGTCTCCCAGATGACTATGAAGAGAAGATTGTCAGGTTCCATCTCTACATCATCGATCGCCGCAAAGAACACAACTATCCACTGCACCTCATCGCTAACATGGATGAAACTCCACTCACATTTGACATGCCACCAAACCGCACAATCAACAACATTGGCAAGAAGACCGTGAAGATTCGTACCACGGGAAATGAAAAGAATAGGGTCACGGTCATGTTGGCGTGTGCTGGAGACGGCACTAAACTTAAGCCCATGGTGATCTTCAAGCGAAAAACTTTGCCTAAGATCAACAGCAAGCACGGCGTTGTTGTTTCTGCACAGCAAAAAGGCTGGATGCAGACTGAATGAAGATTTGGATCGAGAAAGTATGGCGTTCGCGACTCGGTGGCCTGGGGCGAAGGAGAAGCCTGCTTATTTATGATGTGTTTGAGGCTCACGTGACAGAAAGCGTGAAAGTGGCAATTGCGAGAGAGAACACTAATCTTGCTGTTATTCCTGGTGGATTAACTTCACTTCTTCAGCCACTGCAAAAGCTTATCTTGGCAGGCCAGTAAAAGTTGCTTTACAGGAATCTCTTGCATAGAACCTAGACTTTGCTTGGGTTCTGGGCATCTTACAAATGTCCTTGAATTGTACCCCTGTATTTTTTAAATCAATATGTTTTCATCACATCCAATGCTAATTTTTGTCAGATCTTGAAAGTGGCCCCCCTTTATCATTAGTGGCCATGAGTTCTTGAATTTAAGTGAAAGACTGATAATGTGTACAAACCCTGCTTTCAAAAATTTAACCCTTTTTGTTAACTTGTGGATATGCAAAGCATTGAACAAATGCAAAAATATACAAATTTTCACTCCTTCCTTCCTTCCTTCCATCTATTGGCTGTAAACTTTTCTTGGTAACTCCGGCCACTGACCAGTGCATTAAGGCTTGTGCATATATATTTTGCATGTTCCAAATGCGAGAGCTAATGGTCACCTGCCCCCCTTCCCATGGGGATGGTGTTGAAGGGAGGGGAGGGTGGTTGGACACAGTGTGAGGAGGGGGGAGGGTGGGTGGAGTATAACATGAAGGACAAGGGAGGGTCCATAGGTTGTTTTATATTTGTTGTGGTTCAATTTTATCCTTGGTTCAAATTTTATTTTCCTTTATTTTTGGCTATGGTAATGTATGATAATGAGTTTTAAACAAGGGAAAATAAAATTTGAACCAAGGATAAAATTGAACCACAACATATTCACCAGTTGGCTCATAGGAGACTTTAATTTGATTAGGAATTATTCTGGAATGATATTTGTTTTCTCAGCTTGGTGAGATATTATTTGTGGATCTGAGGTTGAAGATGACAGTAGCATCAGTTGAAGTCAAAGAGAGTATTACGTCAATGGAGCTGATGCAGGATAAACAGCATGAAACCACTGCATTACTGGTGAATATCTTCAATTAACCCTTTAACTCCCAAGAGTGCCATAATTTATTGACCTGGTTGAAATCCTTTCCATTGTATTTACCTGATCCATTCATAATGTTGGCAAGCGAGTCCCTTTTGAGGCCAAAAAGTAAGATTTCAGTGAAAATTGTCCCAAAGTCACTTAAGACGTTCTTGCCTGGAGCCCTTTGCTTCAATTGTCATCTTCAGAAAGGTAAACTCTGGTATGCGTCACTTAAAAGAAAAACAAATTCAGAAAAGATCAGATGCCCTTAGCACGAATTGAACGTATGACACCGCGATCTCATGGTGGGTGCCTTGAACACTAAGCTACTAAGGCAGTGGAGTGAGTCAAACGTTGGTTCAAGGGAAGAGCATTTTCCAGACAATTGCTCTCAGGCCACTCAGACTGGGAATAGGGATTTTTAAGCCTGGTTCACACTAGTGGCATGATGACATAAGGGCGAGGTCACACAAATGTAAAACACGACTTGTATTAATGTTTTTTTGTCACCAGTATGAAAACCAAAAACATAACGGCACAATAACAACAATAGATAATGAAATAATGAAAAAAATGATCTTTTCATTGTCATTAGGTCCATGTTCTTATGTCGTTTGAGGTTAGTGTGAACCAGTCTTTAGCAACCATGATGGCCTCTTTGAAGTTGAGCAATTATTTTTATTATTACTGAATAATGATGTAAATTTTATTTTCTTGTCAGATCAACACCATATCTGGTGACACAGTTCAGATGCAGTTAGAGTACAAGTCAATGAGGAAAGCAAGCTTTGATCAGGTGAAGAGTCCAGGCTCAGCTTCCTTGACGCCTTCCATTGCCATAGCCTTGGGATATGAACCACTCAGTAAAATGTCTATCCCCATGGAAAGCGTGTTCCTTGGAATGGGTGATCTACAAGACAAAATAGAACCCATGCCTGTTAAAGTATGTACTACGTTAAAATAATATCTTCTGTTTAAGGTGATTCCCTAGTATTGCATTGCGCATCACTACTGCAAATAATATCTTGCATCATTTGCACATGCTCAAGCCCATGCACTCCAAAGCACTAGGGTTTCCTTTGATGATTCAGTTCCCTTAGTAAATAAGTGTTTTTTTTTCTTCTAATTGAGCATGGTGACCTATCTTAAGTTTTTTATTCCATGTTTATATGAAGAAAATACACTACTTCCATTATATATGTAATATTTCAAACACGAATTCAAGTATTTCATTGCGATTTCAAACAACAAGAAAACCATTGAAACACGAAGGGCGAAGGCAATAATTTTATTGGCTTACAACCTTATGAATAATCAATGAGTTGGAGAACCAAATTTGAAAAATTTTTCATTAGTAGATTTTGAAATATTCTGACTCATGGAATCACTTTTACAATCAAGCTTTTAGCTATTTTACTGGAAGCCTGCAGATGTTGAAATTGCCCAATTATTTCTGCATATCATAATAATAATAATAATAATAATAATAATAATAATAATAAACTTTATTTCACACAGAATTCAGAAAGTATACACTTATTTACACTGAAGCTGTGCCTAATAATATAATAATAACAGTTAATAAATAATAAGAAATAATAAAATCTAAAATATACATAAGTAATTATATGATCAATATAAATCCTAAGAACCTAATACAATCTAAAGCCTAACCGTAATGTAACCAATAATTCTTAACAAAACTTCTCACGGATTTCGAACATTTTACACTATCATTTAAATCATTAAAAAGTTTGGCAGCTGAAAACGAAAAACTTCTATGTCCAGATTTAGAGGATATTTTACACAAATGGATATCAGAACATCTTCTAGTGTTATAATTATGTACTTCAGTTATAATTCACTTCAGTGTTATAATTATGTACTTTAGTTTCTCTTTTTCGGTAACTTATTAAAAAAGGCTTTTCACGATGACAGTTGCTTTGCTATCATAACAATAATACTAATTTTTTATTGCTTATAATAACTTGCTGAAAATAATGGTTGCATCTTGCTCAAGGCTAGGATTTTCAATATTGCCGTCACAAGCTAGCAAATCAGTTAATATATCCTACAGCACTATAACCAATGGGCATGGTGACCCCCCTTTTTATTGGATGTGCAAAGTTTTAGAAATTTTTTTTTATTATAACTTCAGTTTTGATGGAATCACCTTCAAGTGTATATGACAGTGATTTTTTATTTGCTTGATCGAATCTACATGATGTTCTGATAAGAAAATGGAAAAAGAATTTTTGATATTGATTTTCGTTCTCCGCATTTTGGCCGTCTAAAAACGTGAAATTTCACTTCCGGTGTGTTACAAAACCGCGCAAGAAGAAAGACTGGAAATAGTCTGCTGTGACGTCAATACAGGAATGCCAGTGTCGCGATTTCTCAGTTCCTCCGTTTTTTGGTGCGTGTTGCTACAACCATAGTCAACACACCTTAATAGAACCATGTTTCTTCCTCAGGGCGCATCAAAAAATGTGAGGAACTGAGAAACCTCGACACGGGCATTCCTGTATTGACGTCACAGCAGACTATTTCCAGTCTTTCTTCTTGCGCGGTTTTGTAACACACTGGAAGTGAAATTTCACGTTTTTTGGACGGCAACAACGCAAAGAAGAAAAATCGATATTGAACATTTTTTTCCATTTTCTTATCAGAACATCATGCAGATTCAATCAAGCAAATAAAAAAATCACTGTCATATACACTTTAAGGACGTTCATGCAAAAATCTTCACTACACTACAGATAAGACGCATAAAAAAATACCAATACAAATTGGCACCCGTAACTTAACACGTCCTCAGTGGCTGTCAGTTTAAAAATACTGAAGATATTTATCACTGGAGACAAACTTGCTTAGGCAAATTTTATGCAAGTGTGTTTACTGAGTAAACTAAACCTTAAAGGCAGTAATTTGCAACCCTATACAGCTACAACATGTATGGAATTCAAAAATTTAAAACCTTCCAAAACACAGTTTTTCAGATCTGTCTTTATTTTGTATTTTCGCGTTCGAAGAATGCAATCCTAATTTTTTGTTGGTTGTCCTGTGGTTTATGTGCAGTAAAATTTGAGATTTTTTGGTGGCCGGTCTTCCAAATGGCCGCCCCTATTGTTTTTTTTTCAGGGGCTCATTTCTGCCGGAAATTCCTTCAAACGCGTCTCCATAATCTGTGATTACTGCTAGTATAATATTATTGTTATTTCTTTCCTTTTTGTTTGTACTAATGTTCAAATATCTGTTTCGTCTCTGTGCTCTGAGATTGTTTTTACTTGTTACAATGGCACAGTGTTTTATTTTAATTGTAAGTTATAGTTTTGTTTCATTGTATATAAAGACTCTTATATTTTACTCCTGTTTTAAATTGCAGTCCAGTCCTGGTGATATCCAGTTCTCTGTGCAGTATGCCAGAAATCAAGTGTTCATTGGAGCTCATAATAAAACTAATGATATTCTGGAGGTGAGAATAGTGTGAAACAAGTTACTCTATCGATTCAGGCAAAGTAGTCTAGTAATGTGTGTTAAAAGTGGGAACAGAGATGGCGCAGTGAGGAGAGCACTCACCTCCCACTAATGTGGCCCGGGTTTGATTCTCAAACTTGCTCCAAGGGTTTTTTCTCCAGGTTCTCCGGTTTTTCCTCCCTCCTCAAAAACTAACAGTCTAAATTCCCATTTTACCTGGAATTCGAGGGCCACAGGTTTGTCAGTCTCATGACTGTTAAGTGGCACTCTCGTTAAACAAAGTTTATTTATTTATTTAACCCAGGTTGCAAAGATTATGTTTGTGTGTGTTGGGGGGGGGGGGGGGGGGGGGGGAGGGGGAAGGGGGCCACTTGCCACAGGAGGGGAGGAGTTTGTGCGGGAGCACCTGGGACTGTCTTTAAGTTTTGATTGAAGAAACTTTGGCTCCACAAGGAAATTAGCCGTTCATAAAACAAAGAAAGCTTTCCATGCTTGATTGAATTGTCGTTTACTCATTTACTCATCTTAACTGTAGTTGTTGACCATATTAGCTGGTTGTCATCAACTAATAATAACAGCTCTGGAAACCAAGAGATAAAACAGCATTGTGTCAGACAGATCTATTAAGTTAAATGGCATTTATATAGTTTAATGTACTATATTATTATATAAACACCCATGAAATACCAGGTGAGCTTTCACGCATAAACATCATATCTTCACACGTGAGAATAACATGTTATCTTCACACGTGAAAAGATCACCGTTGCTACGTTGTTACTTTAGGACTACAAAAAAATATATAAGTAAAATGGTTTGATTTCATTGGTGTTTATATAATAAACAGAACATTACATGGCCGCTTGAAGATATACGAAATTTCTCTTCTCGTGTTGAAAAATACTTCACTCGTTCGCTGCGCTCACTCGTGAAATATTTTTCAACACTCAACGAGTAATTTCGTATCTTCGCGCGGCCATGTAATATCCTCTATATATGGAGTAAAATCGATAGTTTTTTTTTCAGATTTATGACATTGATGTAGAGAACTTGCCGATGTTTGTGTATCAACTCCCACCTGGGACAGTAGATGTGTTAGTTACTGACAGGGTGATATTTACTGTTATACGCCAAGAACATTCTGGTGAGGTAAGTTAATATATTTGTTTCATTTTGATACCAGTAATGCTTTTGTCTGGTAAAGATGCCAGGCATCTTACTGCTGCACAAACTGGCTAGGTGCTTGTGAATTGTTCCAAAAATATTGTTTATTAACCTGTTCACTCCTAGAGTCAATTATGGAGACATGTAGAGTTAAAAGTTCTAACTTTTGACAAAATCCTATGGTGTGACCATTCAAATGAAACCTCTTTGGCAGTACTTTTGCATGGTACCATTCGTTTTTCAATATTTTACAACATGAAACTTGGGATTTTTCTTGAAGTTTGAGTTTTGCCACTCTTGGAAGTAATAAAGGGTTTTCAAAAAACTAACTAAGGTGCGTTTCTTTTGGACATATTCTGCCCATTCCAAAAACAGAATACCTTAAAATATTGCACCTATTCCTTTCGTAAAATATGGAAATAAGTCGCTACTTTGACCATGTGTATCTGGAAAAATTTTGGTGTGTGAGAATGAAAACAACATAGTTTTGTTAGCATATTCTGATTTCAGAATGACCATAATATGTTCCAAAAAAAAATGCACCCCAAGCCTTGTGCTTTTGTTCTGCTGATCTATTGAATGGTTCCTTTGGGCTCAAATGTGTTTGCACACTGAGCGACTACTTTTTGGTACAGAATCTTTTATTTAGAGCATAATGTATTCCCGAGTTGGCTCATAGGAGCCTTTGATTTTGCTCAAATTGAATTATCAGGATTACAACTGAATCCTAGACAATTTTTTCATTGATGCTAACATTTGTTGTGTTGTATTTCTCACAGACTCTGTTGTGTGTGCAATCCAGTCAGCTTGCCGAGACATCATTATCAGTACCAAAGGCTCACCAGGTGAGATCTACATAGAAAAAAATAAAGAAATGATAAATCTTTTAAATCACCTGCTGGTCCTGTTTGGAGATCAGTTAATGACCACAGTTCACAATATTTTGAGACACAAAGTGTCATCCAAAAATATGCCCAGTTCATTTTGAAACACAAATTTCCTTCCAAAAATAAGCCACCCTCCCTGCAAGTAAGCCTCCCCAAAATTACGCCCACCAAAAAGGTCCTTCATTTTAATTCCTTCACAGAAAACAGAGTCAAGCATTATCCAAACCTTCCTACTACCTCCAGGAGAGAGACTGGTTGCAATGTTTCAACACTCAGAAACAGTGGACAGCATTGTTGTTGAAGATGATGCCCCAACCAACTCAAGTGCTATGTCTCAAACTGTGGATGGCCTGATGCTTGTCACAACATCAGGCGTTTTCCAGTGCAAGCCAAAAACATTACCTGAGAAACTGTTTTTAGAGCTTGCTGTAAACAGTAAAGATACGTCAGCTGCTGATGTGTTGGCAATCACATCTGGTCTTGATGTAAATAAATTGTATGAGGTGGGTGCACAACCCACAGCTTAACTGTTGTCGACAGTGGTTAGACAAGCTATGTTCATGGTTGTCAGTTCAATTTTTAGTGTTCACTGTCACATATATCCTTGATGTAAATAAATTGTGTGCATTTTTTTCATGGCCACATACTCTTAAATCATTCATATACTCTGGTAATCTACACAAAACTGTACATCTAGCTATATTGGTTAGTCAAGGTATGTTCATGGTTGTTAGTTCAATACTCCTGTTTTGGCCATCCCATGGCCTTAATGTGAGTGAATTGACTGTATGAGGTGGATACAGTGCATGCATGGCTGACCATATGCATGATGCCACATAATATAAAAACAACCCTGCATGATTCATACACCAGTAATCAACACAAAACCACACCTTTTTGATAAGCAATTGCATTGGCCAGTACACTGGTATAATGTTTTCATGGCCAGCATGATTTTATTAAAAACTCCCCTGGATCACTGTTGCACACATCGTCTGGTAATCCACACAAAGATATGTTCATGGTTGGAAGTTCAATTTTAATATGATTGTGTTGGCCATAACATTAGGCTAATTACTTGTGTCCAAGGATGGTTGTTGTGGCGTGGCATATATTTGACATCTTGTTTACCACGTGACCTGTATTGTTAGACTGCTGGTCACTCTAGCCATGTGACCACCTTGGCCTCATGCGCTAACCAGCCTCACTCATGTCGTGAACTCGCTTTGCCATGAATAGTTTTGTTGTTTAAATCTTGAAGCTGCTGTGAATTTGTTTGTCTAACAAACTCAACAGTTGTAAGTTAGCACTGGGTCACTTTTGTAAAGATCAAACCTTGTTTGTGAACGCTATGAATTATTCCTTTATTATCCTAGCTCACCTTTCTGCTTTCTGAAATTGAGGTGTTGTTTACCATTTTTTCAAGATGGCTGGTGATGAGGCATTGAGGAATGAAAGCTATGAGCATGCAGTGGAATTGTACCATTTATCCAAGGTATTTGTTAATGACTGAAATAAGAATTCAAGAAAATATTCTCATTTTCATGTTGTAAAATATCCAGGCCCGCATGCTCTAATATTGACGCTTTCCTATTTTGTGTTTATCCGCAGTGCTCATTTGAGCGACGAGTTGCACAGTTTGCTAAGCATGGAAGGGTTGCTGATATTCTTACATATCTCAGACAGGTACTAAATGAACTGTTTTGGGTGTTTCTTGGTGTTGCGGAAGCCATTGTTGGTTAGCTTTTGTGTTGTGGTGTGGGTATTGTTCAGTGTCTTTTGAATCTTTTGTTTTACATCATTTGGTGACCACACCATCCGCAACACCAAGAAACTACCACAGTGTGACTGTTTTGCTTAAGCACTGTAAGGGACAATGGACACAAATATTAACGGGGTGTCCTTATTAAGCGAGCTATGACCAATTATTTATGTATGTGTTGTAGTCCAATTTTATCCTTGGTTCAATTTTGATTTTCCATTGTTCTTTTCTATGCTAATATATGGTAATGAATATAAAACAAAGGAAAATCAAAATTGAACCAAGGATAAAATTGAACTACAACACAGGGGTGTAGCTTAGAAAAAATTGAGCAGGCTCAATAACAAGCCCAGCCGGGTTTCTGGCTTGTGCACCTTCAAAATCACCCCAAGTCTTTGTTTTCTACTGAAATTTCAGCCGGTGATAAGCTCTCTTTCAGCTGGTGAAATTAGCCAGTAGCCAGCTCTTACAGTACCGGACAGAAGTAACCTAACAGGGGAACGCATTCTTGGAACTTGAAGGAGCGCTAAATGGAACGCTAAGGGAACGCAAAATGGAACGCCAAAGGAACGCAAAATGGAACGCTACACAACTTCCAAATTTTTAGGGGTTACGCGTTCTCGAAATAAAATACAAACTCTCTTAAAAAACAACGGAGAACTCGCTTACTTGGTCACTGCGAAGGTAATAAATTCGCAAAATTCATTGATTCATGACTATTTGCGTATGACTCATGTTAACGCGACGAAATTTCAATTCAAAATGTCCTGTTGTTTTCAATTCCCCAAAGTTATTACTAGCCGAGAATATAAGACCAAGAAAATGTTTTGCTGTTTAGAATTGGCTGTTCTCAATGTGTTCTTGAAATAAATTACAGCTCAGCTTGTCTGCACTGAGAGATATATTTTTGCTTTAATTCATGTTAATTACATTCAAAAACCAAATAGATCAGGGAGACTTAAAAAACACAAAATCTGATTAGAGTTTTATCAGGTACAATTTTTTCATTCAAGTGATAGAAGGTTTCATTCACGAAAATGCATTTTTCGTTCGTGAATGTCAAGTTTTTATTTACATTCAACAGGATTCAAGCGCTTGAAAAACACCAGATCAAATTACATTTCACACAAATTTGCATAAAAACATTTCATGCATTTCATGCATTTCATGCCTCGGCCTAAATTACAAATTAAAAAATAATTTAACACATCTTTAAGATATTATAAAGACTGAAATCACTTTCATTCTGGTTAGATGTTATTTTTACATTCAATTGAAAGTTGTTTTCATCGATTAAAATACATGTTGCACCCAACAAACTTTTACGGGAAAACTGTTGTGGAAACATTTTAAAGAATTCCTTTGCAGGACAATATTAAAAGGAGGAACATCGGAACAAAGAAAAAGCAAGCTAGGACTTTTTATTGAGGATTCTTCAGCCATTTATATTTTATCACATTTTTGAGCCTGACAAAAAAACAACAACAATTGTTCAGATGATCAATGATCCACTCCAAAATGCGAGCAAGTTCGATCGCAGAATCAGCTCATTCGGTCTCTGTCAATTAAATGTCGGATGACAAGTTTTTTGCTTCGTCCAGTTCGTGGTTTGTTAAAGCATGGCAAGAAAAAACTTACTGTTGGTCTGTCCACATTTATATTCTCTATTGGTCTGTCCATATTTATATTCATTTTTTCCGCACTGGTGCAAATTAACGTTATGGCGATATATTTTTGTCTCGCATATTTCAGACAGCACCAAAGCCGTTCCAGACTCTAGACTGCACACTGTTAGTGTAGATAAGAACGCGTTCTGAAAGAAAACAAGGGAACGCGTTCCATTTTACTGAACTGGAACGCTAAGGGAATGCAAAATGGAACGCAAAGGGAACGCAAAATGGAACGCTAAGGGAACGCAAAATGGAACGCCAAGGGGAACGCGTTCTGCTAAGCGTTCCCTGTTAGGTTACTTCTGTCCGGTACTGTAGCTACATCCCTGCAACATATACAATGTAAACAGTGGAACCTCTATTGGGAGGGAACACTGTCGGGACCAGGAGAAGTGCCCCCTTTATGGAGGTTTCCCTTTAATAGAGGTGATAATTAAAAAGATTATGTAAGCGTTTTGCCGGCCGGGACCAGGAGAAGTGTCCCCTTAATAGAGGTGTCCCTTTAATAGAGGTGATAATTACAAAGATTATGTAAGCGTTTTGCCGGCCGGGACCAGGAGAAGTGTCCCCTTAATAGAGGTGTCCCTTTAATAGAGGTGATAATTACAAAGATTATATGAGTGTTTTGCCGGCCGGGATCAGGAGAATAAGTGTCCCCTTAATAGAGGTGTCCCTTTAATAGAGGTGATAATTACAAAGATTATATGAGTGTTTTGCCGGCCGGGACCAGGAGAAGTGTCCCCTTAATAGAGGTGTCCCTTTAATAGAGGTGATAATTACAAAGATTATATAAGCGTTTTGCCGGCCGGGACCAGGAGAAGTGTCCCCTTAATAGAGGTGTCCCTTTAATAGAGGTGATAATTACAAAGATTATATAAGCGTTTTGCCAGCCGGGACCAGGAGAAGTGTCCCCTTAATAGAGGTGTCCCTTTAATAGAGGTGATAATTACAAAGATTATATGAGTGTTTTGCCGGCCGGGATCAGGAGAATAAGTGTCCCCTTAATAGAGGTGCCCCTTTAATAGAGGTGATAATTACAAAGATTATATGAGTGTTTTGCCGGCCGGGACCAGGAGAAGTGTCCCCTTAATAGAGGTGTTCCTTTTAATAGAGGTGATAATTACAAAGATTATATGAGTGTTTTGCCGGCCGGGACCAGGAGAAGTGTCCCCTTAATAGAGGTGTCCCTTTAATAGAGGTGATAATTACAAAGATTATATAAGCGTTTTGCCGGCCGGGACCAGGAGAAGTGTCCCCTTAATAGAGGTGTCCCTTTAATAGAGGTGATAATTACAAAGATTATATGAGTGTTTTGCCAGCCGGGACCAGGAGAAGTGTCCCCTTAATAGAGGTGTTCCTTTAATAGAGGTGTTAATTACAAAGATTATATGAGTGTTTTGCCGGCCGGGATCAGGAGAATAAGTGTCCCCTTAATAGAGGTGTCCCTTTAATAGAGGTGATAATTACAAAGATTATATAAGCGTTTTGCCAGCCGGGACCAGGAGAAGTGTCCCCTTAATAGAGGTGTCCCTTTAATAGAGGTGATAATTACAAAGATTATATAAGCGTTTTGCCGGCCGGGACCAGGAGAAGTGTCCCCTTAATAGAGGTGTCCCTTTAATAGAGGTGATAATTACAAAGATTATATGAGTGTTTTGCCAGCCGGGACCAGGAGAAGTGTCCCCTTAATAGAGGTGTCCCTTTAATAGAGGTGATAATTACAAAGATTATATAAGTGTTTTGCCAGCCAGGATCAGGAGAATAAGTGTCCCCTTAATAGAGGTGTCCCTTTAATAGAGGTGATAATTACAAAGATTATATAAGTGTTTTGCCAGCCAGGATCAGGAGAATAAGTGTCCCCTTAATAGAGGTGTCCCTTTAATAGAGGTGATAATTACAAAGATTATATGAGTGTTTTGCCGGCCAGGATCAGGAGAAGTGTCCCCTTAATAGAGGTGTTCCAAGGTAGAGGTTCCACTGTATATTTATTGCTAATTTGTTGTTTTTCCAGGTATTCAGAGTAAGCATAGCAATGTTCATATAGGGTGCAAACAAAAGATTAGCAGGTTCTCACGACTAATGTATACATTTTACAATGTATGCATGTTATATAATGTATGCATTTTACAATGTATGCACTTTATATAATGTATGCATTTTATTTTAAAGAAAATTATGGTTTCTGTATAAATTGTTTCTCAATTATTGTTTTTTTCTAGGCATTGAGTGTGCATAGTGATGTTCACACTGCTGAGAGGAAACAGCTGTCCAACCTAACTCTATTCTGCTTCATACAACAGGTTAGTTTAACAACAATTTCAAAGCACAAATGTACTGTATATTTAACTCTATTTGTAGAATGCTCTTTGAGTGCAGTGTTCTCACTAAAATAACAGAAAATGGAGCCTGAAACATTACAACTGGATTTCCCATGCCGCAATACTACAAGTGCCATGTCACTGTCTGAATTAAAAGTGAGCTCTGAAGATCCAAACATTCTTCCCACGTTGTCCCTTTATTTGTATTTTGTTTATTGCAGGGGTGAAGCTAAGAGAATGAATGAATGAAAAACTTAGCAGGCTCATAAGCAAGCCCAGAGGGTTGTTCTCACCTGTGTACCTTCAAAATCACCCCAAGTCTTTGTTTTCTAGTGAAATTTCAGCCGGTGATAAGTTCTCTTTCAGCTGGTGATATTAGCCGATAGCCGGCTCTTAGCTACCTCCCTGTTAATGTGTTCATGTAATATGACAAACAGGAGGAGGAGTGTTTCATAAGAGTATCCAAACACTGAGAAGTGGGTTAACCAACTTTTAGGTGTTTGGTTACCTGATAACACACTCTTTCAAGTTTTTCAGAAGCCTAATCTCAAACCATTAATTTTTTTTTATTATTTTTTTTATTAATAATTCTTGGAGAAATTCATGGTAGTGATTTTCTCTTCATGAATCATTAATGAATTTGAGAACGCTATGTCAATATATGATCCCCATTTTAAAGTGAAACTGCTGGACATTGCATTCCCAACAACTGGAAATAAATACATGTATGTTACATCTCACATCCAGCTTCAATGCATATGATGATTGTTGCAGGTCATTTTGTTCTAACCTAAGTCAATTTGTTTCAAGCTAGGTTTATTTATTTTTAACAGGTATTGGCCAGTAGTGGAGACATTATCCAATACCCAATTCTTTCAGAGGCTTTTAGGTAAATGCTTCCAAACTCTAAACTCTATATATGCATATGCATGTTTATTCTCATGCAGCTCTTTGTTTCTTTAAATCCACTCCCAAAACTCAAGAAAACCCCAAATTTTATTGTATACAATACTAAAAATACAGAACCTTAAGAGAGTGACTCCATGCGTTCTCAAAACAGCAGGGTTGGTGTAGTGGTGAAATTAACATAACAATGTCATTTTCTCCTTCAGTCAATTCCTGAATGATAATTTTGATTATGACGAGGTCACTGCTTTGGAGCAGCTGTCCATCTATGGTCTCAAGAGCTTCATGTTTGATGTCGCCAAGGTAAACATCCTTCCTCTCACATCTTCATTATTAATGCGCATGCAGAGGTCAAGTGGTTAAGATTATGGGTGTGTTATCTTAGATGGTTTAAACCCTGGTCTCTGCTAGGGCTTCTAGCTGACTAAATTGAATTCCTGTTACATCATTAATACACTAGTAATCTACACAAAACCACACTGATGTGATTCCTTTATTTTAATTTAATTGTATGCTGGGCTATGATCCCTCATATATCAGCATTCTAATTTACTTTTGATTTTGGATTGCAGGCAAGAGGCTTAATGTCAAAAACACTAGACATTCTTGCACAAAAAGGTCAGTTCCACCTTTCTGCTGAGCTGCAGGCCAAGCTGGCATCAAGAGGATTTGCAGAAATCATCAGCAAAAGTGCCAATGGTGAGAGAAAGTTTCCAACTTACATGTACTGCAAGAATCCCAAATGTGCATGCAGTTGACGCTCTCATAAGTAACCACCCTAGCTTGGGACAAGAAAAGAATAACAAGGAAACACATCCACAAGCCAATGTTACCTAATCTCATTATCACATTTCTCTTGAATCAGGTATTGTTAGTCATATCTACATAACACTGACAATACCATCAGTATGCAGGACCGGTGTACGGAAGGTTATAGGTTGGATTTCTGTCAGGACTCAGGTGTTTTTCTTTATCTCAAGCTTCTTACTTGAGGAACATTACATCATTTTTAACCCGTGAATACGTGCAAGCGTAATGAACAGGTTATCGGTAACGGTGGCTAATTCACTCACTCGCCCACTCACTCAATACAATACAATACAATACAATAATCTTTATTTAAACTCGAATTAAAGATAGCAATAGGATGCTAATATCTCCTTCCATCAGCTGTAAACTTAGCGATGTAATGCTTTGTTACAAGTGTGTTTCGTAACAAAAACAACGTGAATCCAGCAACAATAACTAATTTGTTGTAAACGAATATAAGCAACAATAAGCTTAAAGATTTTTCGCATTTGGAGACTTTAATTCAACATTAAAATCAATCTAATAGGATTTTTCAACCGAGACAGGTGTTTTGATGCGTATCTACCTTGAAATAACAAAATTGAGTCATAACTAAGGCAAAGCATGTGTTACTCGGTGGTCGAGTGGTTTAGTGTTCGGACTTGGAGTCAGGAGGCGCGAGATCAAGTCCAGCTCAGGACAATCTTTTTTTTTTTCTTTTTCTTTCTTTCTTTTTCGGACTGGACATTATGAAAGTGCTGTACTGTTTGTGTGTGTGTGTGTGTGTGTGTGTGTTCGTCAAAAATCCTTACATTTAATTTTAAAAAATATTGTGCCATGTCAGTGTGAAAACATAAGATTACTGCAATTTTGCGTTACGCGTCAGCATTTCCTATTCATAGGTTGGCTCTTAGGAGCCTTTGATTCATAATAATATTATTTTCAATAATTTTTATTTCAGGTGCTTTTATACAGTGCATGGATCCTCAAGAAGCTGTCACCTTTTTGTTGTCTAAGGTAAAAAATAGCTTTTAATTATTTAATGTCATTCACCTTAGTTTCCTCTTTCCATCCTACTGTTTTTACAACTGAGGCCTGTGTGTCAGATTTTAAAAGCAAGTAATGATGATACTGATGCTCTAGATTTTTTTCATCCACATTGTCTCTAGATCTCTCCTCCCAGATGTATAAATGTTTACCAGTGACAAAAAGCTGGCGGTAACACAGGAAAAAAAACAGATTCTAGGATTTTTTAATAGAAAATTCCCAAATTTGGCAAAGTGAGACATTAAATCTCAACCAGGGAATTCCCCAACCAAGTTTCCTGGTTGGGACTTGTCTCACTCTGCCAAATTTGGGATTTTTTGGGGTATTCTTTAAAATACATGTAAATACCCTAAAATATCCAAAAATAGGAACCTGGTATTTTTTCCTGTGTAACCTTGCGATGGCCTTATGCCTCACATGGTGCTCATAAGGATTAATGATGATGAACCCTGCAATGGACTAGCATCCCATCCAGGGGGGAGTGGCAATACTCCTAGTTGCTTCATGCTACAGAAACCAGGTTAAGCTACCACCATGTGGGTCACCTGTGGCTCGTGTGGGTTCCCTGTGGCTCCTGCACGACTTTACCTTTACCTTACATTGCAGCCTGAGACTATCCTTAGTCACACGAAATTCCTTCTATCTCGTCTGACATCATTGAATGAAGCAAGCTTGGTACACATTGCTCGTGTATTGGATCCATCTCGTCCATCATTCAGGTCTCTGGCCAATAAAGTCAGGCCTGCCAGGCAGAGGTTAGTCTTGATAGTAATTGGGCACGTTTAACAACATTATGACATTTGGGTTTTAACTGTGCTGAATGTAAAGTTTAATGTGATGGGAAAGCCAGAATGCCATTTATTATTGATGGTGATGATAATGATGATTAAGAAATAATTAATCATAGCTCATATTTTCTCATAATTATTTCAATTGGTGGATTTGGTTCTAGGACTGCATCCAGTAGTTCAATCAGTTCCTTTATTTCCATTGAAAGTACAGTCAGCTTTGGACAGGTCAGTTATCTGTCATTCTGGCATTTTAAAGAGTCTTTTATCATTAATTACTTACAACAGCTGGCCTATATCAATAGTTAGTATTAATAGCAATATACCAGTGAGAATCTATCATCTTACAGGTGTATGTGCTTGTGAGCATCACACTGCTTTCACAGTTCCTCTTTCCACATACATGTAGGAAAATTGTGTGTTAAATTGTTACATAACTACCTACACTATCCAATATTGGATCAACCAGTATTGTACAAACGTGAACGAACGAACAAACCAGTATTAGACCAATCAGTACCAGACTAATCAGTACTGAACCAGTATTGGACCAGCCAGTGGTGAACCAACCAGTATTGGATCAACAAGTATAAGACTAACCAGTATTAAACCAACCAGTATTGGAACAATCAGTAGTGCACCAACCAGGATTGCATGGTCCAACCAGTAGTGAACCAACCAGTATTGGACCAACTTAAGTACCAGACTAACGCAGTACTGTACCAACCAGTATTGGTCCAACCAGTACTGAAGCAACCAGTATTGGAACAACCAGTATTGTACCAACCAGTATTGGTCCAACCAATACTGAACCAACCAGTAGTGGACCAACCAGTATTGGACCAACCAGTACCAGACTAACCAGTAACAGACTAAATAGTACTGAACCAACTGATATTTGACCAAGTAGTGGTGATAAGGGGTAGAGGAGGGTAACAGCCTGTGATGGACTGACATCTCATCAGATCTAGGGGTGTATAGGTGATGTTAGATGCTTCTTGTTGCAGAAACTACAGGAGTAAAGTACCATTAGATATTGATTATCTATGTCACCAGTTTGGAAACATATCTTCACCTAATTATTCCATATGTTTTAGTTATAATGTGAAAAAAGCTGTTTTTGTTATTTTCATAGGAGGATAATAAACAGCCTTCACTTCAAGATCTGATTGAGCTGTTTCTCTGTTCAATTTTGATGCTAAACCACATCAGAGATCAAAAGATGGATGCTGTGTCAAGGTGACTGAATTATGTTTTTGTATGTTAACATTAAGACCTCTGCTCCCACATCAACTGGGGATTGTTAATCGCTTCCAGGCTTTTAACCACAAAGTGAATTATCAATTTTAACTGCACATCCTGGAGGCATGTCTCTTATGGGACACCTGGATGCCCTTCTGACTAAAACCTTGATGGCGTCATCCCTGGGAATCAGTTAACAGCATTTGTTTCATCATCATCTTCTAGAATTCCAGCTGTTAAATGTATTTGTGGAGGACATGAAGCTTCTGAAAACAGTCATGGAAGAAAAAGGGTAATACTTAAAATTTTTTTTTTGGATATTTTGTTAAAAGAGTTAAAAATGTGACCTTCAGGAAGCTATTTACCACTATTACTATTTACTGGTGATCATTGAAGTTAAATTCTTTAGTATCACTTGTTTTCGAAGTCATATAGTAAGAGTTGATAACCTTACCTGTACTTTTAAGGACGTTCGCACAAAAAATTTTCTAACGCTGATTTTTTTTAAAAAACGTTTTAGGAAATGAGTTACTTGTGTGTCACTGACTTCGTTTTGGGGATAAGATATCTCAAAAGCGACCCTAATTTTGAAAAACCATTTCCTTAGTTACTTGATATGGCCCCAATGTCTGTTAGTCCAAAAATATTGCAAATAAATTTCTAAAATGCAACTTTCTATGTCACATTTTATAGGAGTGGGTGTATTAAGCAATATCATTCAACTGGTGATGTCCTTTAAAGGAAATCTTAGCTTAATACGACATCATTTGCATATCCCGACACCTGCAAGTTGGCGGGATTCAATGTGACGTGGGGTAGAAAAATGGGAAAATTTTAAACTTCCTTCATTGTGATATTTTGTTCGTTTTTTCATGGTCTGTTAAGAATTGGAAAAAGAAAATTGTCTATCCCCCCAAAAAAATAAGGGGTCACCGAACATCCAAGTGAGTTAAATCCAAGCAAAGTTAAAGCAATGGCTACAATCCATTTCCATCCCCACCATAATGAGCCATCTTCATTTCTAAATGGGTACACTCTGGCAATTTGTTGCCAATGAGTAATTTTCTATGTCATTGTTGAATTTCGTAAGATAACCAAATTTGTTTCAGCTTCCTAAAAATGTGCGTAAGTAACTCTTTCACTTTTAGAGCTATTCCTAATGAGTTGTGTTACATGGTTCTAACTTTTGAGTCTGTGGAAAAAATCCTAAATGTGACCATTCAAATGAAAGCTACTGAGCAGTACTTTCCTGTGGTACTGTTTATTATGATGTACAAGGTGGTTCTAACTTTTGAGTCTGTGGATGAAATCCTAAAGTGTGACCATTCAAATGAAAGCTACTGAGCAGTACTTTCCTGTGGTACTGTTTATTATGCTGTACAAGGTGGTTCTAACTTTTGAGTCTGTGGATGAAATCCTAAAGTGTGATCATTCAAATGAAAGCAACTGAGCAGTACTAATTTCCTGTGCTGTACACGGTGGTTCTAACTTTTGAGTCTGTAGATGAAATCCTAAAGTGTGACCATTAAAATGAAAGCTATTATTGAGCAGTACTTTGCTGTGGTATTGTTTATTATGCTGAACAAGGTGGTTCTAACTTTTGAGTCTGTGGATGAAATCCTACAGTGTGACCATTCAAATGAAAGTTATTGAGCAGTACTTTCCTGTGGTACTGTTTATTATGCTAAACAAGGTGGTTCTAACCTTTGAGTCTGTGGATGAAATCCTGAAGTGTGACCATTCAAATGAAAGCTATTGAGCAGTACTTTTATGTGGTTCTGTTTCTTTTTTTTTTTTTTGGTTAAAGCAAGATGACTGTTTTCCTTTTCGTGATTACAGGAGAGTACAGTGGAGTTCCTGTGTAGGCCTGTTAGGTTGTCCTGTGGTCAGCAACACACTGCTGTAGTGAGCTCGTCAGGGGATGTGTACACATGGGGGCGATCACAGAAAGGAAGGTACAAAATTGAGTGTTTCACAAATACTGATTGGCTAATTCACTCTGGGCAGTAAACATAGTAAATTCCCGCGTGAAGGCAGCCATGCGTAAAAGCGCGCGCCAGTTTCTGATTGGTGAATGTATTGACAGTTAACATAATTTGATTACCAGGAAATCGGTGGGGGGAATATCAATAGCCCGGTTCTCATAGCAGGGCTGGCATTCCTTCCTGTTTTCCCGTCACCTTTTTCGCGACCCCTCCCCCCTCCCCGTTTGTGCCTGCCACACAGGCTAGACCCCCCTTACAGTGGAGTCTGAATCCACCAATGTATAAGATTAACTGGAAACAGTTTGTGGTGATTTACATCTACTGAACTTATAGGAATATACCTAATTCAATAAAGGTTGCTTTCGTCATTGTTAATTGGGCATTGGGAAGCAACTGTTTGTCGGTCACTCAACCAAAGCATTGCATTGTGTTCCATATGCCCAAATGCCAATGACCAATTACCAATGACCAATTGCCAAAGCAACCTTTATTGAATTAGGTATGCAAACGTGTAATGTGTGATTTATCTTCATTGTGACTAGCATTGAGACTTATAGGTGTCTTGCAAAACCTTGTGAAGCTGAGGGGAGGGTGCACTGCAAAATTTTAGGGATGGGAGAGAGAGAGATAAAATTTCTGGTTCAATTGGAGAGTTAGGGTGCATGGCCACAATGGCCTCGAAATTTGAAGTTGACACATTCTCATTCCCAGTCTCTTCCATTTAACTTGTACTCAGTTCCCTTATCTTCACTCAAAACTCGAAGCAATTACAGGTAGTCAGTGCCAAGCTTGGGAAAATGCTTGAGGAATACAGACATGTTATGTGTGGTTTATCTTCACTGAGACTAGCGTTGAGACTTAAAAAATGTATTTGTGGGTCTTTGTTTGTTTGCTGCAGGTTGGGTCATGGAGATCTGATAGAAGAAGAAGGGAAATCTGTTCCTTTCCGAGTGGAAATTCTACACATGCACCGGTTAGTTGATAACAGATTGGTAATTAGATTTATTGGTATTAGAAATGAAAATGAAAAACAGGCAGAATAAACTTACAGGAAATTGAAAGGAGTCATCTTCAAGAAAATATTATAATTACTTGTTACCTAGCTCCTATCTGCCAAATGGTACATAAGGCCTCAATCGTGTTTGATGAAAGTATGCGCATGTCTATATATTGCACTGCAAAGTCTAATCATGTTTGAAGAATGCAACTCTAATTACGTGTTGGTTGCCCTGTGCCTTGCATGCAGTAAAATTGAGATTTTTGTGGTGTCCGGCCTTCCAAATGGCCGCCCCTATTGCTTTTTTCAGGGGCTCATTTTCGCCGGAAATTCCTTTGAATGCATCTCCATAATCTCCAATTACTGCTAGTATTCATTAGCATATGAGCTTGGAGACAAAGAGGATCACCACCTTCATCAGCTAGTGGGATCTGAAACTTTTTCAGGCAAAATGTCTAATGTTCAGGCAACACCCCTTAAGGACGTTCGCGCTAATTGTTTATGCGCATCCTTACAGCGCACGCAATTCATGTCGCAACGCCATGCTTCGTCATGCACGAGCGCGCGCGCAAGAGAAGAAATCTAAGCACATGAAGGGCTGATAGCCGTTGCGTTAACTTTGCTTAGATTTAACTCGCTTGGATGGTCGGTGACCCCCAATTTTTTTTTGATAGATAATTTTCTTTGCCAATTCTCGACAGATTGTAAAAAAATGAACAAAAAATCAATGTAGGAAGTTTAATTTTTTCCCATTTTTCTACCCCGCGCGACATCGAATCCTCGCAACTTGCGGCTGTCAGAGTTTGCAAGTGCTGTCGTTTACAGATTAGATTTCCTTTAAAGAACGTTACCAGTTGAATGAGTTTGCTTAATAGACCCACTCATACAAAATTTGGCACAGAAAATTGCATTTTAGAGACTCATTAACAATATTTTTGGACTAACAGACATTGGGGCCATATCGAATAGGTAAGGCCGATTTTTCGAAATTAGGGTCACCTTTCAGATGTCTTATTGCCGAAACGAAGTCGGTGACCTCCCATTTTTTTTGCATTTCTGACATGAGTAACTCATTGCCTAACCGCAGCAAAAGTTTTATAAAAAAAATCAATGTTAGAAGATTTTCGCGCGAACGTCCTTAAGGGGACAATTATGTTTTAATCTCTGTTGCTAAATTGAAGTGGCCATTTTTGTATATGCATATATTTATGCATTTAAGGTTCTATTTTTACCAAGGTTGGTAATAACAATTCATTGTTGCAGGATAAATGTGTTGTCTGTAGCATGTGGGATGGAACACACTTTGGCACTGTGTCGAGATGGGGTAAGAATTTACTATTAATATTTAATGTCACCTCATTGGGGGGGAGCAAATGGCCCATTTTCAAGTTGTTTTTTCAGTGTCAACCATGTACCATGATGGTTTTTCAATGTCAACCATGGTTTTCATTGTCAACCATGGTACCATAGGTTTTCATTGTCAACATTGTCAACCATGGTTGACCATGGTACCATGGTTTTTCAATGTTAACCATGGTTGACCATGGTACCATGGTTTTTCAATGTTAACCATGGTTGACCATGGTACCATGGTTTTTCAATGTCAACCATGGTTGACCATGGTACCATGGTTGACCATGGTACCATGGTTTTTCATTGTCAACCATGGTTGACCATGGTACATACATTACATACATACATAAACTTTATTTCACTTTGGATTTTAAATAGCTCTGCTGTGCTAGTATCTCGGAAGAATACAGTACCATGGTTTTTCATTGTCAACCACAGTTGACCATGGTACCGTGATTTTTCAATGTCAACCATGGTTGGCCATGGTACCACTGTTTTTCAATGTCAGCCATGGTTGGCCATGGTCGACAGTGTTGTGACAATGGTATGTGACCATGGTCGATAAACAGGTCTTGACAACATTGTCAACCATGGTCATAAACATTTTACACTTTTCTTATTACATTAAGAACATTGTTAGAGATAAATATTGTTATGTGCCATTTAACACAAAACACTTCATGTCTCCAAAAGGTGCATGATGAAGGCATCATCTTGTGGTGAATGATGTATTAACTAGTTATAACCCACTTCATACATCTGTTTTACTTCTCAATGTGTTACTTACTTTATGGAAGACATGTTTTTAGGCCTTTTTGTTTTTCATTCCTTCAGGTGTATTCATGGGGATCATCTGAGTATGGACAGGTATGTGGCTGTCACTGAAACCTGGCCATTATAAATTAAAGCATGATTTTATGTAAAAAAAGCTATTGCAGTCATCTTATAAGCTGATTAAGTGTATCGTTAATCTGACCACCCCATTAATACAACCTACTTTTTAACCCACGAATACGTGCATGCATAATGAATGGGTTATTGCATGGTAACAGTGGCTTAAATTCACTCACTCACTCATACATACATACATACATAAACTTTATTATAGTGTCTGGTCGTTCTAGCGCCTAAATGGCACTAATTGGGGACACACAATAAATCATGTAAAATCATAACAATCAATATTAAAAAAATAATAATAATAAATAAAATAAAACATTAACTACCTACTAACTAAAATGTTCTATACTCACTCCTTCTATCAGCTGTAAACTTAGTGATGTAATGCTTTGTTACAAATGCATTTCGTAACAAAAACAACGTGAATCCAGCAAAAACAATAACTAATTTGTTGTAAATGAATATAAACAGCAATAAGCTTATAAAATAAATAAGATGTTTCGCATTTGGAGTCTTTAATGCAACATTAAAATCGATCTAAAAGGATTTTTCAACCAAGACATGTGTTTTGATGCATATCTACCTTGAAACAAAATTTAGTCCTTCAACTAACCATGTTTTCTTCGGTGGTCGAGTGATTTTTGACCGGCATAGTAGTCGGGAGTTGCAAGTTCAAATCCAGCTCCTTTTTTCTTTCTTTTTTCTTTGGACTGGGCATTATGAAAGTAACTGTTGTTGTTTTTTTGCGTTTGTCAAATATTCTTACGTTTAATTTTAAAAAAAATATTGAACCATGTCACTGTGAAAACAAAAGCTTACCGCAATATTGTGTTACACGTTTCTTATTCCCTGGTTGGCTCTTAGGAGCTTTTGATTAACTCTGAATACAGGAAACATGGAATATAGCCATGGGACAAAATTCTTCTCAATGGGTCGCTCAATCGTACTATCACTCAGTTGCCAAATCATCTGTTAACATTGAGCTTATAAGATATGAAAATGGTCACCTGCCTTACCCATCAATGCACAAAAAATCGCCTTTACCACACGCCTTTGACACAATATTATGTCAAAGATGGCAAAGGCTGTTTTAATTTTGCCAAATCTTTGACACGGTGTCAAAGGTAACAAAGACCGTCTTTGATTTAAATCAAAGGTAGCACACTTTTGACGCTAAAGTTTTGACGCAAAGGTAAAGTAAAGGTGCTGTCAAATATCGCTTTGACTTGTACAAAGGTATCTTTGATTCGCCTGTGACTTGCATCAAATGTGTATTACTTTTGACTTGCGTCAAAGGTATATCAAAAGCAACATCAAAAGTGCTACAAAACCTTCGATCACATTTGATGCCTGTGTTGTGCAACTTTGCTACACCTTTGATGGAGTTTAAAAGGTGATCAAATTCAACTTTTCGTCCAGTGCATGGGGATGGCCTGAGGGAGGGGAGGGTGGGGATTGAGTTACACTCAAGGGGTGGGTGTAGGTGAAGCAAAATGGAGAGAAGGTCCGAACACTTTGTATTCACCAGGGCCCAGTTGTTCAAAAGCCAGTTAACCTTTTAACTGCCAAGAGTGCCAAAGAACAAAATTCAAGAAAAAACCCCAATTTCATTTTGTAAAATATTGAAAAACTAATGGTACCATGAAAAAGTACTGCTGAAGAAGTTTCATTTGAATGGTCACACCATAGGATTTCGTCCACAGACTCAAAAGTTAGAACAACACTACATGTCTCCATAATTGACTCTGGGAGTGAATGGGTTAATGCTAACCCAGGATTGAAACTAAACCGAGGATTTAATTTCTCTTGTTAGAAGTGTTTTCAAAAGCTAACTGTAAGTTACATGTTGAGACAAGTCAGAAACGAAACTAAAGGGCAAAAATACTTTGGAAAAATCTCCATTGATTAATTATTTAACTGGAATCGAAATTGATGTTAACCCTTTGTTAGCTTAACTGCGCTTTGAAAAACCTGGCCCAGTTTGCCAGCCTGTAATGTCTTATTATGGCCTGTTTTCATATGTGCCCAACTTGCATGTGAGAAATCAAAACTTCTATTTCTTTATTTATTTGTTTATTTTTCAACTCTCTCAAGCTGGGCCAGGGAGACACACAGCAACAGACACGACCTGTCTACATCACTGAACTGTCAGACAAGAGGTGCATAGCAGTGACATGCGGACATTACCACTCCATGGCCCTGTCAGCAGACCACCGGGTGTGGTCATGGGGGTGGGGTGTCCATGGACAGTTAGGAGTGGGTAGCATTGAAGATCTTCTGCTGCCGACACATGTGGCAGCTCTTGATGAGCATGAAGTCATTCAGTTAGCAGCGGGATACTCTCACAGTGCTGCACTGTCATCGCAGGTTATTGGTTCACTAAGTAGGCAAAGGGGATAGTTTACATGTTTAAAAAAAATTACCACCGATTTCCCTGTGACGGGACCTTTGAAATCAAAACTTCACTGAGTAATTTGCAATAAACTTCCATCAAGTGAAGTTCAAGATAGTGGCTAGAAAATTTAGAATATTTTCACGTATTCATATTCATATATTTCACTATCATCGGGTTATTACAAACTCATAATTGAAGGGCTCCCAACAAAAACGGCCTAAGTATGTTTTTGGTAACTTTCACTAAAATTGTACGTTTAGGCCTTTAAATGCACAGTTTTGTCAAATTAATGATTTATTATTGTTAAGGTACTTAAAACAGATCCAAAATGGGGAAGAAAATCCTCATCTTTGAGAAAATGTTTTGGGCTCGTATGACACCCTATGGCCCCCCAGGACACCCTGTGTATCTTTTCAAAAAAAAAATTATTCTGTTCAAAGATAGAAGATTTGTTGACCTGATTTAAATCCTTTCAGTCATATTTACATGATCCAATCATGAATAATTTTGGCAAGCGAGTCCCTTTTGAGGCTAAAAATCCAAGATTTCAGTGAAAATTTTCCAAAAACGTACTTAGGATGTTATTGCCGGGAGCCCTTCAGTCGCAAGGTCATGGGTTAAAATCCTGTTCAAGCCTGATTTTTTTTATTTTGCTTTTTCAACTGCTTTTAAAAATTCATAGCACACTGCAAGGATCACAAATTTCACTCAGAGGCATGATTATGGTTCATTACTGAACCCTTCCCTCAACTTATGGGTCTAAAGATAATGGACCAGTTTTGCAGTTCTAAAAAATGTATATATTTCTTGCAGGGAAAAGTTTTAACATTTGGAGGAGGTATGTAATTTACAGTTCTGTACTGAAGCAATTTAAAGAAATGCAAGTTACTTCTCCACACTTGATGCTCTAACTTACAGAAATTTTAAAATAGGGATATGAAATATGGGGTGCTTATTTGGAGCATAAAATTGTGTTTTACAGGCCTACTCTGTCCTGAAGCAATAACAGGAACAATTTAACTTTTTGCCATGTTTTTTAGAGCTTACAGAAATGTAAAAATAGGGATATTAAATATGGGTCAAAAAGTGGTAAAAATACAAGGCATGACTTAACTTGGGCACAAAGTTTTATTTTATATCCTGCCAGGCCAGTTTATCTGTACTGAAGCAATTTAAGGAACAATGTACTTCTCCCCACTTGTGTTACAACTTACAGCACTGGACAGAAGTAACCTATCAGAGAATTTGGAGCAGAATGCATTTGCATGTGAACAGCAAACCTGTCGAAATCCACAGAATAATATCTACAGGCACAATCTAGAATCAAGTTTGTTGATCATGTGTTTTTGACAGGTTTGCTCTGAGTTCCCTGATAGGTTACTTGTGTCTGGTACTGTACAGACATGTTATGATAGGGATATATAATATGGGATGCTTATTTGTGAGCATAAAATTATCGTAGGATTAAATTGGTTAACCATTGGTTGCATTAATTGTTACAAATTAAATGCAGCTATAGTGTTACTTGTAGGATACAGCATTCAAAACAGATTCATTGTTGACTTGTTATTGATTTAACATGTTTTAACTCTGTGATTTAACTGCATGCTGTCATTATTCAGGTCTGTATGGTCAGCTGGGGTTAGGAACAAACAGTAAGCAAACGCTTCCTCAACTGGTGGAAAACTTGAAGAAGGAGAAAGTTTATTTGATCTGTTGTGGATCATTTGAGACTGTAAGTGTTAACTTATTCCTTGATCATAAGGCCTGTTTACACCTTTCAGCACAGACTATGAACTTATAAAGAGACAAGGAAAACAAATTCTGTCTGCCCAAGCCCCATACAGATGTTTTAAAATGCAGTTTTTGCTATAGTGGGGCACTGTTGTGGAATAATCTTCCACAGAATGTCAGAGCTATTAGATCTTATAAAAAGTTTAATAACGAAATCAATCGCCTTTTGTCCACCTCGTACTCCCACACGGCAAACATGTAAACCAGTTTTTATTTTGCTTTGTGACTGATGTTTTTAACCGTGTTTAAATAAAGGTATGTATGTATGTATGTATGACTATCAGGGGCGCAGCTAGGGGGGTCCCAGGGTGCCCATGACCCCCCCCCCCCCCCCCCCCCCCCCCCCCCCTCTTCCCCTCTTGTGTGATAATTTGAGTAAAACGCAGTGTGGATGTTGACATGACAATCTGGTAAGTACATGTACCTTGGGTGTGACACAGTGTGACCCCCATCTGAAAAATCCTAGCTACACCCCTGACTTTTATATTTAAGGTCCAGGGATTTTGAGAACTTTCAAAGTAGATTTCAGCCTTAACCAGGCAGTTATCTGAAGAATATTTCATAAACATTAAAGTGAAAAGGAAGTGCATGAAGCCCAGGAGGCTTTTTAAATTTGAAATGAATTCCAGAGGATCTAGAGAAGGTGCCATTGACTTACTAGGAAACCACTGATGGATAATAGCTCACAACCAAGTCTCTTCCTTTGTATTGTGTCTTATAATTATCATAAGCCACTTTACTCCAAAGCACGTCTTTCCAGCCATGACAAATTGCTTTCTGCTGTACTACGAAAACTGGAGCTAAATCAATTAGACTAGCCCCACCTTACTTTAAATTACCATTCGTTGCCCTTCATGGTCACAGCCTTCCTGTTTTCTAAGAAGGTCATAGTGTATATATGTAGAATAAATTAAATATGTAAAAATTGAGTGCAAGACCTATTGACCTATAATAATATAATATTATTGCAACTTGTCACATTCTTGCACCTAGATGGCTGTAACAGAAGATCAAAAAATCTTCAACTGGGGAAGGAGTCCACACTTTTTCCGATATTACATGGTTAGTATAATTTAAGTCTCTTTACTGGTAACACTTTCACCCAATCGTTTTCCAATATACCCATCTTTCGGTCTTATCTCATGTTAATTCACTTTAAATTTTAGCGCCAGGAGTACCGTTCCAAGCGTTCAGTGCAGACTTCTCCTCCAATGAACTCAGTGTCTCACCGTTTGCTGCCTGTGCACATGGAGTGTTCTTTCTCCTCACGAATTAAAGATGTAAGTGTCTTGCCTTTGCATCTTGACATAGTGTATTTTAGATGTTTTGAAGGGCTGTATAGTTTCACAGATTGGGAAAATCAAGACAATCTAGTATCACCTAAACCTTTCACTCCCAGAGTCAATTATGAAGACATGTAAATGAAATATAATTTTATTCTAACTTTTGAGTCTGTTGACGAAATCCTATGGTGTGACCATTCAAATGAAACCTCTTCAGCAGTTACTTTTGCATGGTACCATTTGTTCTAACTTTTGAGTCTGTTGATGAAATCCTATGGTATAACCATTCAAATGAAACCTCTTCAGCAGTACTTTTGCATGGTACCATTTGTTCTAACTTTTGAGTCTGTTGATGAAATCCTATGGTGTGACCATTCAAATGAAACCTCTTCAACAGTACTTTTGCATGGTACCATTTGTTCTAACTTTTCAGTCTGTTGATGAAATCCTATGGTGTTACCATTCAATTGAAACCTCTTCAGCAGTACTTTTGTATGGTACCATTTGTTTTTCAGTATTTTACAAAATGAAATTTGGGATTTTTCTTGAATTTTGATTTTTTGCACTCTTGGGAGTTAAAGGGTTAATGGTCCTATAGATCACACAACGACAACTTTTTACCAAATTTCAACGTTGAGCATGGTTATTTACACCATTACTGCCACTGAACTTGGCACAAAAAGGTTCATTATTGCATAAATAGAAATTAAAACAGTTTTATTTTGCATATAAAATTCAGTTGCACTGCAAATTTCACAATCTGAAAATAAGTTTTTTCTATTTTCCTTTTTATCAGCCATATTTTGCATCAAGTTCAACTTTTGTGGATTCCCTTCTCAGGTAATTAAAGATTGTTTATTAAAATTTAAACCAACTGATTGTCTTGTCAGGTGTGCTGTGGTAACTGGCACTACATGGTACTAATGGAGTCTGGTCAGATCTACAGTTGGGGATTTAATGACTATGGCCAACTGGGACTGGGAAGTAAAATGGATTCACAGGTAACTGTGCTGTTAATGTTATTCTGTCTGAGGTCATCCCTCTAAGCTATCACGTAGCACCCCGGGGGGTGTACTCCCTATAATGGGCTATACGGGGATGCTCCGCCCGAAAGGGGCACCTTTTTGAGGCTGGAGGTATACGAAAGGGTAGGGATTTCACAATGTATAGAAAAGGGTAGGGAAAACACGAGTTGAAGTATAAAAAAGGGTAGGGAAAACTGCCATTCAGGTATTATAGAAAGCGCCTTTCAAAATATATCAAACAGACGCACTTAAAGGCTATATGAAAGGGGTACCATTTTCAATGAAAGGTATATGAAAGGGGTACCATATTCAATGAAAAGTTTATGAAAGAGGTATCTTTTCTGTCTTTTCTGTCAAAAAACGGTATATGAAAGGGTAAGGGTTTGGACCTTGGGGCAGAGCATCCCCGTACAAAACTTTGTTGAGTACCCCCCCGGGCCTAGCACATAGTTTGATATAATTTCTAATGTATCTGTCTGCATCCAGGAACGCTAGCCTGATTCTCAGACGGTCCAAGGTCGCTCGCCTTCACTCCCTCCTCTCTCCATCTCTCCATCAGATGGCCTTTGTTTGAGTGCTTGCTCTTGATGTCATCTGATTGTTGAATATTTTCAAACAATCACATTAGTTAAGTCACATTCTTGAAATTCCTGATAGAAAAAAATGTGTCTAACAACCCCTCTTATTGGTGGAAATATTTGGTGGTCAGATGACAGCAAGAACAAGCCCTCAAACAAAGGACATTACATGGGAGAGGAGTGAGTGAGTGCAAGCGACCTTGGACAATGTGAGAATCAGGCTCCCAGGAATGCCAGATTGTCTGCATCTGGTAATTCATGTTACTTTTAAGTGTTGGATCAGTAGTAATTCAGCTCTGATGACCATTTGTGGGCTCATTTCTTGATTACATGCTTGACATCCTGGCTTCACTTACCTATTGCTGGTAATTAAACAGGACAAACCAACCTTTTTTTGTCTGGACTGATTTTAACCCTTTAAGCCCTAATATCAACATTTAAATTCTCATTTCTTGTCCTTATACATTTCCTATAGAAGTAGTGGGGAGAAATTGTTTACATATCAAGAGAATTCATCTTGTGTGATCATGGCCTAAATTCTCATGACCTTTTTTATTGATAAGGCATCAATATTACAAGGAGAAATTTGATGCTGATCACTCTTAGGGCTTAAAAAGGGTTAATTTCCTGCTGTCTAGCTATAACAATAATAACAATAATAACAATAAGCGAAGCACAGTTAACACTTCTTTTGTTTTATGCAGTCAGATAGTAAAAGCAACATCAAATTTACGTTAGTTAACATAACAATATTACTTTAAATTTATTTATTACTTGACTACAGTGCAGGACATATTTTACTTTATTCAGATGACCCCCAGGCTCCTCCACAAACTTTCTAATAAGTTCATCACAACAATCAGTGTTGGCGCCGAGTGCTCTGTTGCCATGGATACTTCAGGATTGGTGTACGTCTGGGGAAGAGCTGACTCGGGGCAGGTGAGTGAGTTATATGAGTCCATCCTTAAGTTAGCTTTTGATAACAATTTTAACAAAAGAAAGGAAATTCTCAGTTAACTTTCAAACCTGGATTAATTAGTGTTTATCAGCTTTTAAACAATCAGGCCTTGCTTTGGAAGTCTGCAACTCACTGTTATAGCAACTGAAAGTATGCATAAATGTCACACAGTCCTCAGTCCTGTATTTTGCGGGAGTGTTTACAGCTATCATCAAGCTACAGTCAAACCTGTATATAACGGTCACCCTTGGGAAATGGCCAGATGACCGTTATATACAGGGTGACCGCTATATGCAGGTTTCCTTTAAACTCTACTGGAAGTTAATGAATAACGTTTTTATATGGAAATAGTCAATCAATTTACATTTTATTGACAATAACAATTAACAGCAACGTTCAAAATACGAGTTAAAGGCCCCTCAAATGCTCGTGGAAGAAAATAAAAATAATATAGAAATAAAATGTCTGATAGAAGAGGAATTTGACGCGGAGCGCTATCATGGTCTATAAAACAACAGCTGTCAACTTGACAAGTACAGTGGAATAATCAAGGAACTACGCAGAATTCGAAAGTGAATATAGTTTGGTACGGAAAATACGGGTGTTTATAGTTCGAAGAAAGAAACTACCGTATTGTTTGAAAGCGATATGACCCGCTTCCGAGAGCAGAACATCGGCACTTTTGTTGCTATCTGTTGCAACCATGTGTCGGACGCAGGCGATGACATGTATTTCACATGTATTTGTAGTTGTATTTCGTATAATATTTGTATGTGTGTGCGACCCCTGCCCTGGTAGCTTCAATTAAATGAGCTGTTGAATAAAGCTTGTCATGATTGGCTAATGGTTTGATCATAATCCAATTTGATGACCGTTTTGTACAGGTAAAAAATAATGAAATTGTGGATTCGGGAAGTCTAGAGGGTGACCGCGTCCATTATATACAGGTGACTGCTATATACAGGCAAACTTTACAGTAAATATAAGGCATGATTTTCGGGAAGTTGTTCGGTGACCGTTATATACAGGGTGATCGCTATATACAGGGCCGTTATATACAGGGTGACCGCTATATACAGGGCCGTTATATACAGGTTTGACTGTATAATGTTGCTGGTGGTCAGCCTCGCGTAGTTGTTGTCCTCTACTCACCCTTACCACAGTTGCCAGCTATTATTATAGCAAGCTGCTGATGGCAGCCATGAGTTTTGGCTAAGGCATTCAATTTTTATTGCTATTTTGTGTAATGTTTGAGCTTTGGAAATTAATCTTCATGAGCTCCAAAAAGACCTGGAAAAGTTTCCAGAAAAGTGTTTGCTAATACAGTGTACAGACCCTGCCTCCATGTTGTTAGACTACCAATAAACCATTCTCCTTCCCGTATACTAAGCCCAGTAGAACACATGACCTAACTCTTGTTGTTGAATGTTTGATTGCAGCTGGGTTTGGATTTCAGTACCATTGGTGCCAATAAAAAGGAAGTTTCTTTGCCTTGTCAGTTGACCAGCTTACCACCACTTAACAGAAAGGTTTCTATATCTAGTGAGGTATGTACATGTATGATCTGTGAACTATTTACTCCATAACCCTTTTGCGGCCACAGGCAACTATAGTCGTCTTACTTAATTTTGAGAACAAAATGTTTAGTACATATTTGTATTTTTCATTAAATTAGGTAATTTATAGGCACGGCTCTCAGGAAGAGCATATGTATGAAGGGGCAGTATGCAGCTCTTACAAGGTCTTCTCTGATTTGCTGAGAAAAAAAAATGGAACAAACAACACAACAATGGACCCTAGACCTAAAAACAATAAAGCTGCATGATATACAGGTCCAATTAAATTAGAGGTTGTTAAGAGCTGCGTGGTATCTGTGTGTGAAGGAGAAACCGTGATTAAATAAAGATTTAAAAAAGGCGACTATAGTCGCTTTACCCATAAGTGGCCAAAGGCAACTATAGTCCAAAATCCACTTTGCCAAATACCGAGAAACAAACTGATTGAATGATTAATTTTTCTTAGCACTCGCATAGATCTGATCCAAATTTTGATGTGGACATTGAGTGGGATTTACCAGATCTCTCAACAGTTGGTAGGAGCCCATTGAATTTGTTATTATTTAAATTTAGTGTAAATGTATTATATTTCTTTACTGATAATGTAAGTAAATTTATGCTGGTTCTCTCAATTTATGCAAATTATATTATATGAAAATTTCCAACCTGTCGTTGTTTTGGCTTAGCTAGAATACTGTAGCAGGATATATGTAACATGATAACTGCGACACTCGGATTCAAAATCAAATTGCAATTTTAAAATGTTGGTTTTTGAGGAGGGAGGAAAAACTCAGGGCATGGACAAGAACTAACAACAAACTCAGGGTGCGTTCCTTTGGGATGATCTGGATCCGGATCACTGATCCAAGATCATTCGGATCATGCTGCATCAAAGGAACCGATGAATCCTTGTCCAGAGTGGATTCATCGGTGCCTTTGATGCTTTATGATCCGAGTGATCTTGGATCAGTGATCCGGCTCCAGATCATCCCAAAGGAACACACCCTCAGTGTCCAGTATTCAAACCAAGCTACTGTAATCACTCTATTAAGACCCCCGTGGGCTTAAAGAGGAGAGGGAGCTTATTTAAAACTTGAAGATAGACTTGTTGTTCCAGGAATGTATAGTGCAATATGCAGGTCAAAAACTATCATTAATATACTGAAAACAGAACTTGATAGGAGAGTATTGAAACTGTTGCATATGAAATTGGAAGTTGGAAATGTTGAGATCAATAATAATAATATTATAATGTGATTCTAACCCAAACCAATTGGCTGTGTCTTCCATGGTTTTGTGGGAGAGGGGGTGGGGGGCTTATTAAAAACTTTAAGCTCAAAAAGGGGTCTTATTACAGATGGGAGCTTAATAGAGAAGGGGGCTTAAAAGAGCATTTACAATACATGGAAGACAATTGCTCTCACTACTGCACCATCCTTGCTCCCCTTAACTATGCATTGAGCTAACTGAGTTATTGTACTGTACGTTATACAGGCAACAGGTCAGTTCCTTATGGGAGAGAAGCAATGACTATAGCATTGCGTCAACTCAACGATCAGTATGCTGCCCAGCCAATGATCAGGTACTTAGATACTTACTAGATACGTTTACTCTTAAAATATTTTGCACTAATGCTGTGAGTGGTGCAATCTTAAACCTGCGCAAGTGACTAGTGCTCTAATTGCAGGTAGAGCAGTAGACTTTCAATAAAGTCCTTCGTCTTATATTTCTAGCCCGCCGGACGAAAGACTTTTCACACTTGATTGGCGCCATTTTTAGCGACCCAAAAACGGGTCGCTGCGTTTACACCAATCAGAGCAGCCGAGAGTAGCCCTTGGGGACAGAACTGTCAACGGAACGTGACTTGCGGTTGAAATTCAACAATGGGGTCGGTTGCAAAACAATAATTGATGACATTGACAAGTCACGCCACCCTCCATTTTTGGCGTGAAACGCAAATGAAAACCCCTCAAGCGAGACAAGTCGACCTCTCGCGACTTCATCGCTCGCTCGGCCGCTTCGCAGCCTCAAAAGCTCGCTTCGCTCGCTTTACTGTGAAACTCGTGAGGTCGACTTGTGGCAAGTCTAGTAGAGCAGCTGCTTTAAAATTGCTAAAGGTGGAAGAAGTCACTGCTTCATAGGGAGGCAGTTTTCCTTACTCTAATAGATCTTGAGAATAAAAAAGAATAACATATATAGGTTAATACAATTTTGTTTAAAGGTACCTGTAGTCAACCCTTTTTGTCCCACATTCAAAATAATTATTCTGGCCTTTTGCTTGTTTTCATTTTGGATACGTTTGTACTGTTAATTTGGTGTGACATTAAAATAATATTTGAAATTCTGAGGATGGTAAAAGAGGCGGGGTCCATGTACAATTGAAAACGTGAAGAAAAAAATAAATATGTTGTAAAGACAAAGAAACATAACCACATGGCTAACTCAATAGGCTGGCTGCAGATGTGTACATGTAAGTAACTTGCTGTGTTTACTTATTTTGTCTTATTTTCACACTTGTCTGACAGGCAAGGACATGGGCAAGTTGTCTCCAATCTGAGTAATAGTTTACGATAACTTAAAGGGTTACCAAGGGTTCGAGGAGCCCTTGAGAAAAATCGTGTTACTTTTGTTTTATAATGATGATGTCAACTATGAACTGCGTGTTACAATCAAAGGGGCAGTACGCCGCTCTTACAAGGTCTTCTCTGATTTGCTGAGAAAACAATAGAACAAACAACACAACAATGGACCCTAGCCCTGAAAACAATAAAGCTGCGTGATACCCAGGTCCAATGAAATTAGAGGTTGTAAAGAGCTGTGTCGTATCTGTATAATACGGACACCTCTATAATACAGACTTGTGTCTGTCCCTTTGGTGCCTGTATTAAGGAAGTTCGTCTGTAGTTTTAAAAGTTCATCAGTTCAAATCTGTTGTAATTGTGTTTGAATTTTTTTAGAATTGTTTTAAAACTACAGAGATCATTACAATCCACCCATCAATGTGTCTGTCAACCTGATAGTGTCTGCAGATACTTGCATTAATTTCCTTGTATAGTATTTAATGTTATCAAGTTATCATTTGACTGATGCTTTCAGGTACTGCTTGGATGTCAAGGACTACCTTTCAACTGCAGTTGTTTATGAAACTGTTGGTGAATGGCCACAGGTAAGTGTTATCCAAAATCTGTTAGGATTGGATGTTTTAAAAATAATTCCTCGTCTGAAATAGTGGTATTTAAGGGCTATTCTCTTAGCTTCTCAGTCTCTCTTCTTCCTAGGTTCTTGGATACAGTTTAAAATTCCTGAATGATTGTTTCACCTCTGCATCACGCAGTGAAGCAAACGACAAACTTATTTCATCAGCTCTTGATGTTATGCATCATGTAGTCAGGTATGAACATTCATTTTAAAACTTACAGTGTGTGTAGTGCTGAAGAACAAGAACATCATGCCTTTATGGCTGGTTTGAACTTATGAAGTCTGTAGAATAAATCACAAGCCTCTACTATCGCACGTTACAGTCAAATGTCCATGTGTGATCACCTCCCCTAAGCAACCACCTTTCCAAAATACCAATTTTTTTTGCAGTCAAAGCATTATAGTTGAAACCTCTCATAAGTGACGGCGACCACTTTCAAGGCTGGTGATTTGAATTTGTCTATTGTTTTTAAGAGAAGAGGAAGAGGAAGAAACTTATACAGCGTACATATCACATGTCTCATGACGCTTTACATACACTTATGAGAATGAGATCGGACGTCAGCTTATGAAGGCACCTCAGGCAGGCGCTATCGGTCCATACATGATCTCATCTCCCCCACCCCACTATGAACAATGTATGGCACTGAGGGTGGTCACAGCCAGGGTTTTGGTATGTCCTCAGTGGTTCTTTTACATTCCCAACGGAGACGAGAGGACCACTATTTCTATGCGATCTCATGATCTTTAATTTCTCCTCAGGAAGTTCACAGAAAATCAAGTTAGTGATGGGCAATCAACACAACAGACTGTGTGGCTTCTGCAAGAGGTTACTTGTCTACTTGTTTTTTAACCCACAGTAGTCATTAAGATTACGATTTGTGTAAAATGTTTTTGAGGTTTAATGAACTCTGCATTTCAAGTTTACTCTTCTTTGTTATTCCTACTAATAAGGTTCATATCATCTGTGTGCAGAATATAGTGTGTATGTGTAATACAAGGTCATCAAAGTAAATTGGTCGACTTTTTAGTGTGTAGGACTGTGTTCAATGATCATCAATGATCATCATCTTTTATGTGCAGAAAATTAGTATGTTGCAGGATCAGTAAAATAAATAAACCAATTTTTTTCTGTGTGTGGAATTTAGTGTGTCACAGGATTAGCAACATTAGCAGAATAACCTGATCCCTTTTTCCTTCAATACAGATGTTGCAGTTCTGGCATAAGAACAGTCTTCCTTGTGATAGTCTGGAATGTTTCCTGTCAGAATACCTCGACATTCTAGGTTACCCTCTTAGTTTACTGATGATCAGGTAGGTACACATTCTCCGATATTGTTCATGTCTGCAGTTTTTTTAGACTAGTGGCTCCTCAAGTTGGTAGTGCTCATACAGTGAATGATACAGGGTTCAACGTGGTTTAACATTTGTTGCTCCACAAATGTTGCAAGTTGTTAATTGAGTAGATAACACATTCAACATTTGGTGATGTCATTCAACAAGTTTCAACTAGTTGAATAGAACTTCAAGATCCTGTCTCTCTCTTGATTCAACGGCCTTCAATATGTTGAATGGCCTATTTCAACATTCAACAAGGCATGGTACACTGTTCACCATTTGTTGATCAACAAAGGTTCAACCATGCATCATAAGTTTAAGAAGTGCCTAGGGTAGTTAGCTACTTCTCCTTGTATGTAGAGGCACAGTGGCTACAATGATTAGCTCATTACACTTTTGATTAGAAGGGTGGCAGTTAAAATCCAAGTTTCTGCATAATGAAACAAGAAGCAGTATGTCCCACAATGTCTCTCTTCTCCCAAGGAACAGGTAATATGCATTCGCAAGCCATTAATCCCTGCGCTTGACTAGCATCCCATCCAGGGGGTCAGTGTTAACTCCGAGGGTCCATCCAAGGCTCAAGCCATTAATCTGGGCAATCCCAATAAACTTAACTTCCATACACCTTTTTATGAAAGTTTGACAATGTTTTTTTGGGGTGCTTTTTCAGGGACCCTTTCCTATCACCATCAAGCTCAAAGAATCCTCCAGATTCAAGAGAAAGTGGAGAAACTCAGAATGTAATGCCACAATTTAGTGTTGCATTCTTCAACAAAGTTGTAACTCATGTAGTGAATGAATTGCAAGAAGAGGACATGGGAGAGGAGTACACTTCAGACTTGAAAGCAATTCTCTCAACATACAACAGTACCACAGCTGTCTCCACTGGTAATGACGAAGCCTACACGCAGCCATTTGCGCAGTTAGATGCCGGTGTCCAGCTTCAAGAATTTAATGCTGCACAGAAGCATCTGTGGCAAGAAATATTGGACAATATCAAGAAGGATTTAGACAGACACCCATACATTGCATTATCTATGACTGCCGCTGCAACTGTTGCATCTGCGGCAGTTTCCCAACAGAGAGGATGGAGGGAAGGAGAGGTGGTCTCTGAACTGCAAGCAGATGTTATGTTGTTCACATGCAACCATCATTTCCCAAGGGTGTATTTCCAGGAATTTGTTTTACCAGAATTCCAGCAGAGGATGTCAGAGTTAATGCTACCCCTGAAGCATACAACGAAATTGCTGTTGAAGTATTATGGTAGGATGGAGGGTTGTCTTCCAACTTCCTGTCCAATTTGTGTGTATAACTCTATTAGGATGGAACAGATGGAGGTTGTTGAACAAAGTGCAAGTGGAGAAAACATGCAGGCTAGGCCATGGGACATTTAACTCTGTAACTCCCAAGAGTGCCAAAAATCAAAATCCAAGTAAAATCCCAAATTTCATTATTTTTGTAAAATGTTGAAAAACGAATGGTACCATGCAAAAGTACTGCCAAAGAGGTTCCAATCGAATGACCATAGGATTTCATCCACAGACTGAAAAGTTAGAACTACCATTCCAGTCAACAGACAAATTCGACTAACGCATTGTTGTACCCAATTCAAACCTTCTGGGAATAAGATTCTTTGTTCACAATATTTCCATATAATTTCCATGTCAATGCTTCATTGATATGGAAATATGACGAACAAAAAGTTCTATTCCCAAAAGGATTGAATTGGGTACAACAATACGTTAGCCGAATTGGTCTATTATAGAGGATCCCCTATTAACACCCCTTTGCAAAATTCATTCACATAAAAACATTGGACCTTTTCAAGCATCACAAGCATTAACAATATTGAAAGATCTTTCACATTCACACAAAAATCACGGATATCTTATTCTCCTGATCACAGCGTTGTCTCTTTTAGATAAAATGAGTGACACAATGTAGAAAAAGACACACATGAAATTTTATCAGAACACTAGAATACACAGAAATGAACTGAATCAAAACAAAATGATTCACTTTGTTCATGTTAAAAGAGCTTGAGATAAAATCACGAATCAGGAATAATTAAAAGTTGTGATCACGTTTTGCGGGAAAAGAAATTGCCCTATTCACGCTTCATGTAAAAAGTATAGGGACCTCATTAGATAAAACAGAATCTACAGTAGCAGCACTATTCGCTGCTTTTATAAGGAAGATCAATAATGCCTTTTGGTCAGTGCTACTTTATTCATCAAAATATGTTACAGCATCAGAGTAAGTAAGAAATCAATCAATATTTATTATCAAAAATTAGAATATTATTGAATTTGAATCAAAAAATGATGCCAAAAATAATTTTGCATCACAATTTCATCAGAAAAGAAAGAATAAGAAAACAAAATCTATTTTTTTATATTTTTTTATATAAATTTAGAAATTGTAGCATGCATGAATTTGAACACATAAAAGCATTAACCACAGATTCTAATAAATCTGTAGTTATGAATATTGTTAACATAGAATGAAACATAACATAATTAATAATTTCATGACTTTTATATTGATAGTTGAAGGAAAAAGTTACAGAACAAAGAAATCTTTATTAAACACCCTCAACACATAAATTAAAACCACTTATTTTGACTATGAAAACATGATTAAAACTTGTCAAACAAGTTAACAAAATATTTGTGTAATTTTCTCTTTTAAAACATTAAGCATTCTGGATCACACCCAACACACAATGTTAGCAGGTGTAAAATCCTCCATCATGTTTCCTGGAATATCCACCATTTGTCGCCGCACTATGGTGACTCTCTGTGGACATGAAGGAATGACATCATTTAATAATTACTGTAAAATATTAATAGAAAACAAGCAGCCTATACTCATGCGCATGCGTAAGAAAGTTTTACGATATATTTTAAACATGATAAGAAGATGTCCGATATGGAGAAGAGTTACTACTTTCATTCAGTCATTGTTCCTGCAAACCACGTTGTTTACTATTGAATGTTTTGTAAATGAAGACTGTACCACAATGAAGCTAGTGATTCATCTAACTCTTATATATACCTAACGTGAACATTAGTAATGTAACTAGGGTTGTAGGAGATGCTGTTGTGACACTTCAGTAACGCTGTTTTACCGGAAGTGAGAGTAACCGGAAGTCACTAAACAGGAAGTGTAAATGGCAAAGCTATGAATCGGAAGTGCACAATTTAAAATATGCGTGCATAAATTTGCATGCAAAATCGTGACACAAAAAATAATAAAAAAAAAAAAACGGAGGGCATTTTATAACTCATGCCGCTACGCGCATGAGTAATTAATAAGGAGACCAAGTCTTCCTTGCAGTTACATGATAAATTGCCCAGGGGAAAGTACAATCAAGTGGATGCTTTACTGATGCATGTAGCTAAAAATTTAACAGGTATGGTCAAGTATGATCTAGTACAAGAATTTTTTAAGAGACCTATTTGCTTCCCGAAAATTTTAGCTAGACTTTTTGAGAACCAAAAATACCATAGCATTTTTATCCTCTCAAAAACATCAGGCATTAAAGGGAGGGTTTCACGGTTCGGCGCATGTGCAAGCTATGACGTAACCAATTTAATTTCATTGTTTAGACCAATCGGAAGCGAGTAGATAACTCTGACGGGAAATTTGCCCGTGAAAATTTCGCTGATTGAATGGATGATTATACATACCCATATGTGCCATAAAAGTCACCAGAGCGTAGAATAAATCCTTCGGGTCAAAGGTTTTATTCAGTGTTGACTTTGTCGATGTAATCCGTTGAAATGTTCTGTGAATTTTGGTCATCCTTCGCTTTGTTTGGACTAATTCTAGTATGTGATTATTGAAGTAAATGTGAGTGGTTTTTTAACTGATGGTAAGCAAGCGAATAAAGCAATTTAATCTGTGCACATGTGCCGAACCGTGAAACCATTCCTTTAAGTTTTTATTGGGTCCGAAAATGTCAGTTTACATTTTTGGGGTTTTGATCTTATTGCAATTCAAAAATCTGAGGACTAATGAGCATCTTGAAGAGCTATTTGGGGAAACAATTTGTTGCGGGTGCCCTTGTTAGATCTCAGTACATGTATGTTAGCTGATAACCATTATGTGTAACTTGAACCAATCAGATCTTTACCTATTGCTCCATTGATGCTGTGGATGCTCTGTCGTTGCGCACTTGTGCTTTTCAGTAATGGCAGTTTGTACAGGTCAATTTCTGGTTCTTCGGGTGGTGGTCGATTCTTTAAAATCCGCCTGTGCATAACAACATGATAATATTTTGTAAAGACAAAGAAACATAACCACATGGTTAACTCAATAGGCTGGCTGTGTTCACTTATTTTGTCTTATTTTCACACTTGTCTGACAGGCAAGGACATGGGCAAGTTATCTCCAATCTGAGTAATAGTTTACGATAACTTAAAGGGTTATCAAGGGTTCGAGGAGCCTTTGTGAAAAATTGTGTTACTTTTGTTTTATAATGATGATGTCAACTATGAACTGCGTGTTAGAATCAAAGGGGCAGCTCTTACAAGGTCTTCTCTGATTTGCTGAGAAAACAATAGAACAAACAACACAACAATGGACCCTAGCCCTGAAAACAATAGAGCTGCGTGATACCTAGGTCCAATGAAATTAGAGGTTGTTAAGAGCTGCGTGGTATCTGGAATCAAAAGTGACTTTGGCATGATTGTTTAACGCCAAGGTGAGAACTGATGTTAAATCATGGCACGGTTGCATTTTCTTTGTCTTGTTTTAAGAATCATCAATGAGTTTATATGATTGAGTTGTTAAAGGGACACTGTCACAACAGCGCATGCGCCAGTTTCTCAAATCAAAGCTTGAAAAGTTCAGCCTGAATTTCTCAAGTTGAAGTGTCGATTTCAAAATGGCCTGGACTAGTGGCGGCGGTCATGGTGGAAAATGAAGAAACTCTGGATGGAAAAGGATATTTGGTACACTGATAAGAAAAGAAAAAGTGGTCAAAATTGGAAGTGAGCCTGGTCCATGCATGCAAATCTGTAACAGTGTCCCTTTTTAATCAAATATGAAGTAACCAGCTTAAAAAAACTGGGGAAGCGAAAAGTTGTGTTGGGCAAGTAAATCTCTACAGTTGCTTGCTTGCTCACTTTGAAAGTTTACAGTCTAATAGTGGACACCTACCCATGCGGCAAATTAGCAGTCTCATGTTGCACTAAGGTCTCTGCCTTTGAAGAAAGAAATTCTTTGTGATGATCATACGTTGACTTTATGACAAAATCCAAGCTATCATTGGGAGCCTGCAACGTAAATGAACAAGTCTTGTTATTGAGTATAATTTATTTCTCCTTGCTGATTGCTATACACATACTTTATGATAGTTTAGAGAATTCTGTGGGATATCATGACAGTTTTCCCTGTGGTAAGTTAAGGGTGGAAGGTCATTGGAAATATCAAGGGGAAGAGGAGTCGCAAAAGCCAAAGTTTTTCAAAGGAACAGTATGAAGCCAAATTGAAGGTTGGGGAGAGTGGGGAGGGGGGTCAATTTACTTTCAACTTCTGGTTGCAGCCTGTCCTTTCGACAACGTTGAACTCATAGCTTTTTCTTGGAATAGCTGTAGTTACTTTACTGGATCCAGACACATGCCTTGACCCCCCATTGCCATCTTTGTTTTCTAATAATGCCATTATATAAAACAAAGAAGGTGATAGGGTCGTCTCGTCTAATTGTTCAAGTTATGTATGCAAAATTTTATTGTATGAAACGCTAACGAAATGACGATGAGTCTTTGATGTAAAATACAATTCATTTATACCTGTGGATCGTAGTGGAAAACTTCTCTTCTGGAACTTGCGAGTGTTGCTGTTTTATTGAGTCTGTCCCACGCAGAAGAACCCTCTTCATTCGAGTTGTTTAGCGATTTCCTCTCTTTCACCTGTTATGTTAACATGCATCAAACAATACATTAATCACTGATTCTGTTGAATCAAGAAATTAATCCTTGAGACGGAGGAATTAAAGAAAAGGATCTTGAGATTTACAGGGAATTAGGGAATTAACTATTTGCCTTGGGGTAAGATATTTGAATCACGTGTTCTATCCGACATTCCCGGCGAGTTATTGTTGTTCCGCGTTGAGAAATTCAAGGATTCCCCAATTCAGAAAGAGAGATGCTAGTGGTAAATTTATGGATAATCGACGCGATTTTGTGGTTGATCAAGAAATAAGGATTGGATTTGCAGCCACTTAGTGGACAATTGAAGCCAGCTGATTCAATCATTGTTGCACTATCGATCTTGGAAACCAACAGCGCAAACATACTGTGAATATTGTAAACAAAACTGAAACAGTTTTAATTCATTTTACACCGCGAAAATCCCTCAAAAAGAGTGCAACGGCACTGATTCGTATCCTTAGTTAACAAATAAACATTTCTGAATCCTTTTTTTACTCAAGATCGTGAAATCAGATATGGCAACAATGGAATGGTATTTTTTCTCAAAGGTCGCGCGAATTGCACAGAAAAAACATTAAAAAATCATGCGCTTTCTACCAACCTGTCTTCCTTCTTGCCCACAGAAATCACCATCATTCTGAAGTCTTGGGAAAGGGTAAGGATCACGAGTCATGTTGCAGAAGTGGAATGCAATGAAAATAACTTGTAATTTTTTACTGTAGCGCTCAGCGTTTTGTCTTGTTCAGCAGGCGTCCTTGTTACTATGGTAATATAATAACCGCGAGAAGACTGAGCGCTAAAAACTCGTCCCCAGAGCCTCCGCGGTAATCGATCCCATAAGCACCCGTTCGCGACTCGAGTTTCTTTCCCAGGTATCATTGCAAGTGTAGCGTAATATGGCGGCGAAGCACGTGTAGAATACTTGAAGCTAAAAAGGTTTTGTTTTCTTCATGTAAGCGTCAAATCTATCTATAATTCCCTATCGAACAGCTCAACTAAGATGGGCATTCAGGGTCTGCAGGAGTACATCGAAGCGAACTGCCCTAGTGCCTGCGAAGAAGTTGATTTGAAAGAAGTCCTTCATGGCAAGGGAACCAGCGAAAACAGTGCTGTTCTTGTTGTAGACACAAAAAGTTGTCTGAAGCATCTTTACGGTCCAAATACAGACTGGGTTTGCGGAGGACAATGGAACGAAATGCTCCGGGCTGTGGAGAATTTCACGAGGTCTTTCCGACAGCAAAACATCGAAATTGTGATGTATTTTGACGGCGAGGGCGAATCGCGAAAACTTCACGAGTGGATCAAAAATCAAAACGATAAGAGACAACTAGCGCGACAAATCCTCGCCCATGTCATGAAAATGAACTGCTATCCCGGCAAAAGACTCTATTTTCCACCACCGGTTGTAAGCACGTGTTTGCGGCTCGCTTTTCTCAGTTGTGGAGTTTGTGTTTGTAGTTCAACGGGTGATTTGCACAAAGAAATGGCAACTTATTGCAAAACTGAAGGCTTTGCAGGCGTTATCAGCCATCACGCAGACTTTCTCCTGTTCGATGTCCCGAATTATTTTTCTGCCGATCACCTTAAATTTTGCAAGAAAGACATTACGACAACGAGATTTAATTGCGAGGCCATGTTAGCTGAGCTTCAACTGCACCATGACCGTCTAGGGCTGTTTGCTAGCTTGCTAGGAACTTCATTCATTCCAGAAGAAGTGCTGGGCTCGTTTTATTGGAATCTTTTAGGGCCTGATCATCCTTTGGCAAAAGTGCAGGTTAGTATACTTTTATTAAAGGACATTTGAAAGCATAAATTAATAATTTAGAAGATATTCATGAATAATGTTAATTAAGAGCGGTGATTGATAAAAGACCTATGGTTTTGTGTTAAAGTTGTTCAGATTTATTGTCACACTAGGGTAAAGATATTGCATGCATTTTTGTCTGGAATGTAGTTTCGGAAGTTTGTACGAATTATTTTGTCACTCAGTATTGCTTTATAATTAATCGTACAAAAAAAATGGATATTGGTCCACTGTAACTTTGTTTGCCCTACTAATAAAAAGAAATCATAATAGTCCAATTTCAATATATTAAAATTCAACTTCAAACAAAAGACATCACTACAAGGCTTAGGGGAATAAACCATATAAAACCCTACTATCATTCCCCTAAGCCTCGTAGTGATGTTTGATTCAAGTTGGGCTATTAGGGCAATACTTTTAGTGTTGCATGTGTTTCCATGCATTCATTGCCTTTAGCATCAAGAAAATTTGAGTCATTAAAATCATGCTGTGTAACATTTTGAACACGGCCATATATTTACACATTTTATAATGAGGCTTATATCGACATAGTAACAGTATAATAATTCTCCTCCTCATAGTAGCAGTATTGTTCTTTTTTAGCTTTTAGGACCTTAAGCTTATATTGTATTGTAATTCTGTTATATTTGAGGACCACAAGTTTATCAACTTTGGTATTATTTGCTACCCTTAAAATATAGACACATTTTACAGGAATATGAAACATTAAACCCTCACAGATGTAGGAAGGGCTGTCACTAATTTTTAACTTGTGAATATGTGAGTGTTGAACAAGTTGTAGCAGTTATTTGAGAAATATGCAAATTTCACTTCTTACTTCCTTCCCCCCTTGGTAATTCTGCTGACCATTGCATAAGGCTTCGCATATATTTTGCTCATTCCAAATGGGATAGGTTATGGTCACCTGCCTAAAACCCGTGGGGATGGCATTGGAGAGATGGGAGGGTGGGGAATTGGACTCAGAGGGTGGGGGAAGGGGTTGATGGAGCAAAACATACGTAGGAGAGGGGAGTGTCCGAAGGTTGTTACACTGTACATATTCACAAGTTGGCTCATAGGAGCCTTTGATTCAGATCAGTGGGGAAGCGAAGAAAGTAGCCAGTAAAATCAGTTTCTGGTATGGTCTCTGTTTTTGTCTCTAGCCCTGTGTAAGCCTAATTACAGTCCTCATTGCCAGATGATCGATGCCACTTAACTGATTACTCCCTGAATTGTATTTTTCTCAGTCCAGTTACTATTACGCATACAGTGTATATGTTATAGTTAATTTTTTATCTCAGGTAATTTTTATTTTTCCATTGTTTTTGGGTATGGTAATATATGCTAATGAATTTGAAACAAAGGAAAAACAAAAATTACCTGAAATAAAAAATTAACTACAACATATATCAGCAATTCTTGTTATCTTTCATCTCCCAAAATAACCTCTCCACAATGGCTACACAAACAACTGAAGAACTCTTTTTCTATAAAATAATGCCTAAAGATGGGTATAAGATCACAGATGCTTATTGCAAATATTTAAAAAAATGGGAAATGCCTTGAGTGGTGTCATGTTACACCCCTACCTCCCCATAACAGCCAGTAATGTTTTTTCTGAAGGTGCCAGTTGTGGAGGGGTTCAACTGTATTTGCAAGGAGAAATAAGGCACAGGTCACTGTTCGGGCTAAACCCTTTTGGTGCTAGGTTTCTTCATTCTCTCCATGGCCAAATAATGTAACGCAACTATAGTTGCCTTTCGCTACTTATGGGTAAGGCGACTGTAGTTGCCTGTGGTCGCGAAATGGTTTAAAAGGGTGAAGCAAGCTTAGCCCAAGTAGCTTTTACAGTTGGTAATTCTGACAAAAAAAAATAGTGACAATAATAATACTTTCATTTTCAGGTCAAAGAGAAACACCAGCCAATCTTTCCAGCCAATGACATTATTATCACTAGTGTAATTACATTTATAAAGAGTTTAGCAGATGTGTCCAACCTAGACTGGATTGCGCTACAAGTATTCAAGTCAGAAAAGGTCAACTTAGTTGAGATGACTGAAAAACTAAAAGAAGCAATGAATCACTACTCGAGCCTTCCAAGCGAAGAATCTCCAGCTCCGCAGTCACCTGGCATCGCTCCAGGTAATGCAAATTTTTTTATGTTAGAGCTGTTTTCAATTGATTGCCAAAAGTAATTTTGTGATTGCTTTGGTTTTTCATTGCTATGCTTTGTGATTGGCCAAAAAATCTCGCGCCACTTTCTCAACCAATCAGAAGTAAACCCAACTGGTGCTCAGTTGTGTTACTTTTGATTCCCAGTTCCATGTTTTAGTGTCACATGTACATGGTTAGGTACATTCCTAACAATAAGCTGATTTTAAATTTAACTCTTTTGATGTTTTTTTTTTTTTCACAGGCCGCAAACAGAATGAGCATCAGTATCAGAGGATGTGGCAACACTTTCAACAACATCAACTTGCGCCCAAGCCTGTCACTCTGCAACAGAAAGGCAATGTAAGTATACAATAGACAATATCTCCAACTGAGTGGTTAGCCTTCGTTTTTTTTTTTGGCTTTTGGTGAGTCACCTAATTCATTATTAGGGCAGTTTCTTTTAGCACTTGAATTACATGCTATTCCACACTAATGCATCTGTCAATGCCAGCAGTGCCCGTCCCCCTCTTGGGCATTATTCGAGCATTTGCTCACGTTCGAATCCCAGGGATCAGGCATTAGCCTACCCTCAATGTACTGCATGGCATTTGACGTCCTCCTGTTTTCAACCTCAATGAATCGTTGCTCCCTTTCTGGTGAGAAATTTGTTATGACCTTGCTCTTATCGGTCACTATAACAAAACAGAGGAAACACTTCTCTGTTGACTTAGTTTTCCTTTTGAATAACTTTTGGATTAGTCTAGATTTCATTTGAATAATGTTCATTCTTTTTTTACTACACTCCGGGACATTGCACAGCTTTTTTGTCCCCACCATGAGGGATTGGCCTTTTTTTTTACAAGTAGATGTTGATTCTGTAATTCCTGTGATTGCTCTGGTATGTGCCTTTTCCATGCCTTCTTGTTTTGTTACTTAAGGATGAAGTGTAGTTCTAACTTTTGTATCTGTCAACAAAATCCTATGATGTGGCCATTAAAATGAAACCTCTTCGGCAGTACTTTTGCATGGTACCATTTGTTTTTCAGTATTTTACAAAATGAAATTTGGGATTTAATTATATACTAATTTGTTTTTGTTTTGCTTTCTTCAAAGATGATCGAGGAAGGTACCAGCACTGCAAACCAGATTCCAAGCATCGCCGATCTACAACAAAGTTTATCCTCACTTCAAGTTCAAGACACACAAGATGCCGCAATCACTCATGCCCTACCACTGTCACCCCCAGCGGACCCCCAAGAAATCACCCTAGGAACCCCCACACCTCTGTTGCCTGAAGCCCCCCAACCCCTACCAGTATCGCCATCACAAGTCCTCCCCACCCCACCCCCTTCATCAGAAACTTCACCAATGGTGTCCTTGACTGGGAGAGATGCTGATCACATGATCACTGTCGAGACTACAGGTGGGTTGACCCTGTAAGACTTGCAAATTCACATCAGTGGTCTTCATTATCGGAGTTCCGAAAACACATGTGCTCATTGGAATAAAATCCAATATTAATGAAAGTAAACAAAAAAAGATACTGAATTCTTATTCTGCTTCATTGCCTTCCTTTGTTAACTTTCAAGTTTTATACCAACGCACACATATATTTTAGAAACTTTGATAATCTTTTTACCAGTATTGATGATAGTTTTCTTACTTAGAAGGACATGTGTCCTTTCAAACCTCCATTGTGATACATGTGGGACATTATTTTTAACTATTTTGATTTTCCTTGAGACACAATCTGCAACATGTAAAAGAAGTTTTGCAGTTTGTAATGCATTGTAGGGCAATTTCAAATTACATGGCCTTTTCTGAATTTTCTTGAATCACAACAGACTTCTGCAGTGAAATAAATGATATAAACAGCATAAATTCTTATTTTTAACCTTCTTGTAATCAAATACGATAGTTTAACAGGGCTTTTAAGAAAAATCCTTTTTAGTAAGTTTTGTGCTTGAACAAAAATAGTTGGACATATGATTACTGGAATTTTAGACGGACCAACTGTTATTACCAACACTGTAAGTTTCTAATCAATCTCAATCTTTTTCAATCAATCTTTTTTTAAACATATAGATTATTTACAAAATTATAGGCACCCACAGGTAGCATCAAGCTAATCGAGGCAGGTGCTTTTAGAAATAAATAAGAAATAAATAAGAAATCACATTGCAAATAAAATACTATCAGGGCTGGAAACTGAACGGGATACTGTCCCCCCTGGAATATCATGTTTTTATGATCATGGCCAGGAGCTTGCTTTAGCTTGCTTTATTGTCTTAAAATAGGAAGAAAAAAAATCGGCAAAAGTGATGAACGCAAAGAAATATGAACTAAAAAGACAAAATAACAACTAAAAACTCAAAATTCCATTAGAATGGAAACTTTGATTTCTTGGCAGCCTGCCAATATATCAAAATTGATGAACTGTAAATTTGGCGATATAACATGGAAATTAAGTAATAAAAAAATTTGTTAATTTGGCAGGACAGTGTCCCTTTTATTTCTGAGAGCACTCGCCAGCTGACTTACTCTCGTGTTGTGGAAACCCCAATCACTAACAACAGCTTTTCTGCCCACCAGCATTTGTCACAGTAGACAAACTAACTCTTGTTCTATTTTGTGTTCTTTCAGAGGAGGAAGAGACCACAATAAAAGGCGCCATAGCAGACATTCCAAAGCGTGTCCTAGATATAACTGTGTTTCGTCTTCAATCAGGAAATATGACGGAAACTGTCTACCAAGTCCTTACAAAAGCTGAGCTCACCATTGACACGTCAATAGAGGATGAATATCTTCCAGACCGTCTGCCCTCAGCACTTCTTTACCGTAAAGTCCGGCAACGAGCCTACGGAATCCTTTTTGATCTGGCAACCAGAAAGAAGGATGACAAATTTGACGTTAGCTCCTTGGCAGTCAAGGAATGGTGTGTTTATGGAGGAAGACGCCTGAATGATCCAGATCTTGTTGAACCACTAAAGCTTGATTGGGAAGTGCCGCCAGTCGATAAGCTTTGGTTCAGCAAAGGTGCAGCGGCAGACAATAACAGACTGAAGGCGTTTTTGTCTTGTATGGTGAGCGATACCCCCAGCATGACGCAGACTGTGATTGTTCCCAAGAGACTAGTGATCCTTTGTTGTATTCTCAGGTAATTTTACTGCACTTTTCAATCACACACATAATCTGCAGTTCACAACTCAACCAACACTGTTGTTTTTCAATGCTGCAAATATCGACAACAACAAGAACAACAACATCAACAACTTTATTGATTTATACGGTATAAGTATAAGGTTTTTGATTTTGTAGATAACTGTATTATTCATGTACTTGTTTTGCCCCGCCCCGATTAGCGTTCTAGCTATTTGCAGGGCAAACAAATCATTCAACTCTTCCATTATTATACTAAGAATACATTGTTGTGATTGTTTGTTGTTGAATAAATTGTTGTTGTTGTTGTTGTTGTATAATTTAATTACAATTTACACTGCCCGCATACGTCTCAGGAAACAAGAATGCTTAACTCAACAGGGTCCAAAGGTCATGTTTGTGGGTTATGATTGGTGGATTTTAATCCATTTTGTCGGCTTTGTTTTCATGGGACTTATGATTGAGGGCAGTGTAAAACAAAAACATAAACTGGGTCTTCACAGTAAGAAAGCTTTCAGAACTTTTTAGAAAATTTCATGTGTGAGCGATTCTGATCCTGTGGCAAGTTTAATGGCCAGTTTCTATTTGTCCTATTTGTGTTCCCTTACCCCTCCCACTCCCTTAAAACTGATAATTAATTATGATCGATGACAATCAACAACAATATTGGCAATCAGTAGTGGGAAAATTTGTAACTTTTAATGTATTGTTTCTTTTTTATCTTGAATCCTTTTTAACTTGTGGATATGTGCAAGCATGATGAATGGCTAATTCGCTCACTCGCTCCTTCCATCAGCTGTCAACTTAGTGATGTAATGCTTTGTTACAAATGCGTTTCGTAACAAGAATAATGTAAATCCAGCGATAACAATAACTAACTTGTAGTAAACAAATATAAACAACAATAAGCTTAAAGATGTTTTGCATTTGGAATCTTTAATGCAACATTAAAATCGATCTGAAAGGATTTTCCAATCAAGAACCGTGTCAGTGTGAAAACATATCTTTCCGCAATATTGTATTACTTGTTAGCATTTCTTATTCACGGGTTGGCTCTTAGGAGCCTTTGATTTCATCAACTGACGTTTTTCCTTTGCCCTGTAGGTACCTCACATCACATGGACGCTTAGTGCTGGCTCCTCGTGAACTGGACGCCTTCCTTGCTCAAGCTCTTTCCCCTCACCTAACAACAGAGTGCAATGCCTCTAACCTACGGGAAATAAAACTCAAGCGCGTTGATGCACGTGCCGTCCAACTAGCATCGATCTTCATGAGGGGTGTTCAAGCTGCCATTTTTGCCAATGATGCCTGTGCTGTCCCCATCCCATGGGAGTTGGTGTGCCCATGGAACTATTTTGATGGCAAGTTGTTCCACAGCAAGTACCTTATGGCTGTCGAGAATGCCTCACTTATGGAATTGTGTGATGGAAAGGTTGGTTGCTAGTGACATTATTAAGCTCTTTTAACCTCCCCACCCCCCCCCCCCCCCCCCCCCTTTAGTTGAGAGAGGGCTTATTTGATTTCAAAATGATCAAACTTAATGAACACTCAATTTATTTTTATTACTTTTAACCACCGATTAAAAAGAACTAAAATGGGGCTTCATGCCATTACCATAAATGCCGGGCTTAATAGAAAGGGGGGCTTATTTAAAACTCAAGAAGATGGACTTGTTGTTCCAGGAACGTATAGTGCGATATACAAATAAAAAACTATCATTGATATACTGAAAACAGAACTTGATAAGAAAGTGTTGAAGCTGTTGAATATGAAATTGAAAGGTGGAAATGTTGAGATCAAGAATACAATGCAATTCTAACCCTTCCTATAGTGTGTACGTGGCTGTGTCTTCCATGGTTTTGAGAGGGATGGGAGAAGGGGTATGGGGCTTATTAGAGGGGGGAGGGGTAATAGAGCACTAACTGTATTTTTTAAAATTTCTTTTTTGTCATCAGAGTGGACGAGTGGAGAAACTCCAGCGTATGAGATGGTGCATCACCGAGGGTCTCCAATCTGAGTTCAGTCCTACTCCTGGGATGCCTTCGTCTGGTATGATACCACGATTTCCTGGCCAACATGGTGATGGTCTCCTCCCCACCCCTGTACCCTTCCCTTTTGGACCAGTGCCGCCAAGTCTTCAAAGTGCTGCAGTACCAAATGCCGCATACTTCCCTGCTGGAGCAAACATCCCACAGATGCAAAATATGGGGATGAACGCCAGACGAGGACGCGGACCAAACAGCAGACAGCCTGTGTCAGGATTAGGAGGTCAGTTAGAAGTGGCAGGAGTACCTATTGCGCGATGGGGTGGCAACAAGGCTGGGCGTGGCTACAGTGATAAAGATCGTATTGTCGTTGGTGGTCCTACAAGTGTAGAGATGGGACGACCTAAATATAATAGGCGGGGGCGTGGTTATCCCCTACGGGGTAGACGTGGTGGCAGTGCTGGTGCCCGTAATGTTACTTGGGCAGTTGACGTGGACAAGGAGTATGATAGAAGCATTGGTTACATTGATCAACCGCCAAAACCCAAGTCTACTAATATCAGTCAAGTACGAGAAGGCGGAGATGGTGGCAATGACATCCCCATGGTGGCTCGAGGGCGTGGAGATGGAGCCAACGATGTGGAAAGCCTTGCTTCAGACGGTCTTGGAGGTGGCGCTCCACTACAGGGGGGTATGCTCCCCCACCCCATCCCTGGACAGATCGCTGTTATGTCTCATCCTGCCCCAATGCAGTTTAACGGACAGTCATATGGAACACCATCACCTGAGATGCCACGAGTACCGGTCAGCCTTGGTCTTGATAGAACTCCAGGTGGCCAAGTTCCTGTCATCCTGGCCAAGCCCGGCGACATTCCAGCAGGGCTAGCTAGAGGTCGTGGGGTTAGTGTGGGCATGGGTGGTGAAATGCCGTCCTACAATGTACCAGCAGGAATTGTGGACACTGGATCTAAAGGACGAGGCTGGTGGTGGGAGAAACAACAACAACAACAACAACAGCCACCTTCATGAACTTTACAATGACATTAAAATGATTCACCTTATAATGATGAAATGCAAGATCATGTCTCTTGCTAGAGATAACATTTCTCTCATCTGTTCACTCAATTTTCGAAAAAAAAAATACATGGTTATTTCGGATGCTTTGATACAAAGATTAACAGTTTTGATTAATCATTGTTCGAACAAAATTAGCCCAGTTCATTTTTTTCTCTGTGAAGTCCTTGTTTTTTTCTTGTAATTGGCCTGTAATGTTGAATGCATGTTGAATGCCATTCTTTTGTTTATCAAATGCTTGTCTTTTAGAATCTAGTGTCATTTTGCAGGTTAATAATATTGTAGTTTAATGTTGTTACATTTATAGCATAGTTCAAAGATTAATAATTTTTTTAAGCTCTTTCACCCCAGAGACCCCAATGTTAAGGTGAAATTCTATTTTGCAAAAGTAATAAATTGTGAAGACAAACAACATCCTTTAACTCCCAAGAGTGCCAAAAATCATGAAAAATCCCAAATTTCATTTTGTAAAATATTGAAAAACAAATGGTACCATACAAAAGTACTGCTGAAGAGATTTCATTTGAATGGTAACACCATAGGATTTCATCCACAGACTCAAAAGTTAGAACCGCACTACATGTCTCTGTAATTGACTCCGAGATTGAAAAGGGCTAAGGACACATGTACCAAATGTAATGATTGCTAGTCAGTCAGTCAATAAGTCAGGGACAATAGTTTTCACTTGACTTGTCAAAGTCAAGTGGAATTGAAAGAGATGGAAAGGGGCTAAGGAATGTACTATGCATCTAATGATTGCTAGTAAGTCAGTCAATAAGTCAGGGACAATAGCTTTCACTTGACTTGTCAAACTGTTGTATTCTATCCACAATATCAAAAGTTAGAACTGCAATAATATTGGCTTGACTTTGGGATAAAAAAGATAAAACAAAAACAGTGATTGAACTTTAAGCAAAGTTGGCTTTTGTGCGATTGCTGATGTTTAATTGACCATGTATTTTCTTTGTTATTAAAAATTGTAGATAATTAAATTCATTATACATTTTAGGTAAGAAGTTCTTTATTGAAAGCTTGAAATTCTTTGTTACTGTTTCGCTATATAATTCAAAATTTAAGGTCTGTCAAAAATACTTGCTTCCAATGCTGATGCCTTTGGCTCGTCGCAATCTTTCTTTCCTCTTTCACAAAGTGTGTGTCGAGCCATCAGGATGTCAGCATTTAAGGCTAAAATTATACCAATCAAAGTTGTGAAACATGACTTGTGATTTCAGTTTTGCAAAAGATTATAAGGCAATTATTTTCTTGTTAACCATTTATCTCTTAGAGTTTCAAAACTTTCATTCACCTGTTGGATTTCATCTCATTGTGTTGAGGGAAGCATACAAATGAAAGTGCAAATATGAAAGCATTATACGATTTTGATGTTTTGATATAACTAGGTTAAAGATAAAGCTTTATTGGTTGTAGATTTACAGTTTTTAATCAGGCCAATAGTTTGCTAAAATAAATTTGTCAAAGCTTTCCTAATAAATGCTGCTCTGTCGGCTTTCTTTGAATGGTGGAATACATTGCTATTTTAGGTTTAAATTGCAGGTACCAAGCTAAAGGTGAAGAATTTACATTGGTTGGTAGGCTATTACAGCTCGCCGTCCCTTTCTGCTCGCTAAGTGGGCTAGCTTATCACACATGAGCATGCAAGGAAAGATTATAGTCGGCAAATAAGCAAAGGCATATGGAGAAAGAGACATGACAAGATACATTAAAAAAATGGTAATTGTCAAAATTAATGATTTTGACAACAGGCTACTGTCTATTGAATCAGTGAGAATTTTCCATTGCTGGTACAACAAAATATGAACATGTTTATAACAGCTTCCATTGCAGTCCATTTCCTGCTTCACCTGCTTGCTCAAGTCCTTGCCTTACTATTCAGAAAGTGATTGGCACTGTACGTACTTGGCATGTGTGTAACTTTAAAGCAATAATTTAACCAGCGAAGAATCTGAGAAAAAAGGAAGCAGCAAAAGGAGTAATGGTAGTAATAACAGGATGCGAAGCGGAACAATCAGCTGCTATTCCCCTGCCCCCTTCATAACCTTTTAACATGCCAAATTGACCCCAAAATATTGACTGTTCTATGAGCAGTCTCTTTGGTCCCAAAGTGCTGAGAGGTATTTGCAGGCTAGAATACTTATTTCAATTGTGTTATATCACTCTTTGAATTGGCCTCGCAGTACGCAGCTCTTACAAGGTCTTCTGATTTGCTTTGAAGATAATAGAACAAACACAACAATGGACCCTAGCCCTGAAAACGATACAGCTGCATGATACCCAGGTCCAATAAAATTAGGGGTTCTAAAGAGCTGTGTGGTATCTGCTCGATTTGTCATCTCATCTAACAAAATAGACTGGTGAGACCAGCAGAAAAAAAATTTTTCTTTCCTTTCAAAACAAGATCAGTGATTTTCCTCAGACCAAGAAATAGTACACTAATTTTAGATCATGTTTCCATTGTTTTGTTACTTGTCTATTCAACTATTTACACTACAAGTAACTGTTTCACGGTCTGAGGAAAATCACTCTGGTATATTGATGATTGACAAAAACAAAGACTGATAATAGTAGCTTTAATTCATCACAACAAACAAGTTACTGACAAAGCCAACAAGAAGCCCTAGTGAATTTTTTTAATATTTTTCTTAATCTTTGGCAGCTACAGCTATTTAAACCTTACAAGATAAATGCTAAATTACAACAGCTCTGTTCCAAGGGGGAACTATTTATATCAACAGCTTTTCTCTATAAAAATCAATAAAATTACTACCAGTAATGCACAAATTTGCATCTTGCATGAATATTTTTAAAAATCAACTTCATTAAATCTCAAATATAACTTCCTCTGTATAATACAACAAAATGTTATCTATTTTTTTTAATCTTGAGCACCAATTTAAACGAAAGTTTTCAATATTATTCTGAGATAATCAACTTTTAAATATTGCAGGAACATAACAATAAGAACCCTAAAAAAGCTGCAAAATGATATATGGGGAGGGTATCATAACTTTGCAGTTAAAAATTTGCCCATTAACAGGAACTATGATTGAATTTGTCGTAATACATCATTGATGTTGGTAAGTTTTCTTTTGAAGCCAAGTGGCCTATTGAGAAGCATGTATCTCTAATATCTGTAGTATGAAGTGAATGGGGGCAAATGGGGACCTCTCCATTAGCAGACTCTTAGTCATGTACCCAGCCACATACAAGCACTACATTAAGCAGACACCTCCCTTAAATGGACACTTTTTATGGTCCCAATGATGTCTGCTTACGGGACATTTGACTGTATCTCCAAACATGGGAAAAAATACAAATGAAGAAATCACGTGCATGTGAAATGTTATTTAGCCAATCACAAAGCACAGCAATACAAAGCCAAGGCAAATAATCGCTAATTACTTTTCACATTTTAAAAAATTGAAAACTGCTCTTTGCGTTGGTCAATTACAGCAAAGACCATCCCCTCAGGGTATTAGTGTGGTATTTGAAACCTCAGGGGTTAGATGTTGGACTTCTCCAGGACATACTGTATGATCATCTTGTGTTTAGATTCATGGAGAATCAGCTTAAAAAGATCGCTGAATATTAATTTAAGCATTTTCCAAAAATATATACTAACCTCTGGGGTAGGCTCAGAAGCAGCCTGTGAGACCATCACAGTGTGTTCTGCCAGTTTCACTAGCCAAGAAATATAAAACAAGCTGGGTGCTGTTGCATGCAGCCTAGCTTGGAAAGGGGGAGTGGGGTTTTGCTGGAATTGACTGATACACAAATTGTTTAGATTATCCCTCGATAATAGATTCTATGGTGTCTTTAAGCTGTTTCATAAGCTGTAATACAGCACTCATGTCAGGGCAGACAATATTATCCATATCAGGACAGCTGTGAGTTCTTTTATCTAGCTTGAGAGCCAATGAGAATGCTTCAATGGCATCATCCTTTGCTACTGCATTGACATCGCGTACATCGATGGAGCTCTTATGTGAAACATGTTTCAGCAACAACTTGGAAATATCTTCAACTTTCTTCAGCCCTCTTTTCTTTATAACTTTTAAGGTTTCCTGCGTTGGTGATTTCTTTTGACGGCGTTCCTTTATTTGAATCATTAGTTCCAGAATCAAGGCATAATTCTGCGGCTCAATTTGATCAAATAACTCGTGCTCCTTCAGTTCATCCAAACTTAAGCTAATAGAATTGAGCAAACACCGATCTGCTACCCTCTCTAAATCGTAATTCTGGGCCAAAATAAGCGTAGAAGTACAATCTAGTTCGTCATCGTGTAGCAAATCTAACATGACGTCTTCACATTTCCCAAGAATTTATTTGATTTGGTACTCGTGTGCAAGATCCAAAATGGCGTTCCAATTTTCATTGGTGACTTCTTCTTTTCCAGGCGGATAAATCATCAACAGAAAGGATTTCACACTCGCAGCGTTCTTCCCAGGAAGACGAATTTCTCTCTTTTTCTTCTCGCTGAAATTCGATGTAAACATTGTCTCGAAGACTGGAGACCACAACGCGAGAACATTGCGGTGCACATGAAATTTTTGATTCTCTACGAGCAAAACAACGTCACTCGATTTCCAAGGCTTTGAGAAGTCAAGTTGGGTGGCTGACTCTGTAGTTCTCTTGCGTTTTGTTGGACTAGCCATTTCTTTTCTTTTCACAAAATATAAGCGCCTTTTGAAAACCAAATATAATGTGAGTCAACATTCAATGTCGATAAAGCGAAGGTTTTCCCGCGGCCCAGCGTCAAACCACAGGTCTACCATCCTATTTGTGTGGTTGTCTGTGCATCAAAGGCTGCAGGCGTCGGTGAGGCGTCGGTAGCTTTTTAAACAAATTCTATTGCAATAAAAACGCCCAAAAATATAAATATGTTTTTAACTTTGTTATGTGTTTTTTCGTTGATTTATTAAAAGCTTACGAGAGTGATTTTACAAATTTGAAGTCAACAAAAAAAAAACATAACAGCAAAGTTCAACATCGTATTTATATTTGAACGTTTTTATTTAATTTTCCTTTGTTTGAAAGGCCTTTAATGTCATTTACAAACGCTAAGTAACAGTATTATTTGAAACAGGATTAGAGAACTTAAGATCCACCACGAACGAGACGACGACGACGTCTATAGACCGCGGGAGGACTGGACTGAGGACGTCGGTTTCGGTGGGAAAATAGGGAGCTTAAGCAACGACGACGGCAACGCCAAGGAAAACGTCACTTGAAAAAAGGATTCGCGCTATTTTAAACTACTTTGCAGTTGCTCCAATTTGTTTAGTTTGTCTAATGTGACTGGATTGTCCAGGAGCTGAATTTGAAGGGATGGCTTTCCGGTTCAAATGGAGAAAGGAAAATTAACCGTCGTGTGTTCACGTTCTCCAAAAAACCTATAATTTGATCATTTGACGTTAACGCGTTGTTGTTTTGCAGGGAACGGCAAAGAAATGTACCAAAATGTAAAACGCACGTGCAGAAGCATTGTTTTCGCTCATTAAGCCTATTGTTTTGTGCCGTTCTCGCTGCCGTCGGCGTCGTGGTTGCTTAAGCTCCCTAATGAAAACTTAAGATGCGGCCGGCAGGTGGACGACGACGACTTATTTCGACTTGGCTTGTTGAAAACATCTCGCTCAAGATGACATCGTTTAAGGACACGAGTGAGCTTCTTTTTTTGAGCCGTGGATTAAACTTTATTAACGACGAAGAATTTCCAGTTTTGTTTGACCTGTTCGAGTCAAAAAATCCTGATTTTTTCCCCATGGAGAATATCGAAAGTCCGCGCTGTATGAAATGGCCGAGTTCCCGTACATTAGTATATTGTGTTCGGAATATTCCATACAAAGTTTGGATTCCTAAAAATAAACACGATACACAATTAATTACAAGAGTTGGAAAAAAAATTGTATTTGGCCGTAAGTGAGTCTAAATAATCGCATGTGCAAAAAAGTTAGAAAAATGAAACGTTTCACTGCTAAAGATTCGATATATTTTTACATATTACAGAGACGAAAATTCCAGAGTATAGGTGTACTTAAAGGTTGCTGTTCAAATTTGGTCACATATAAGCAAAAATTTGCCGAGCTAGAGCAAACTGATTTTTCCCTAGCAACGGCCTGAAAAGATAGTATAATGGGCCCTTAAGGTGACTCGACCCAGTTTTTTTTGGAGGGTATCATCCTACTTTGAAGCTCTCTGGTATCCCCACCTTTACTTTTATCGTACGTCTAACACATAGAATGATCAATCTACAATATAATATAAAATATTTGGCGATCGGAGTAAATGTCACGTGGTTATAATGCCACGCCCCTTTGAGGTCTGAGTCGAAAATCTGCTGTTACCGGCATTTTTTCGTGGAAATCTCTCGGCTACACATAGTGCGCATTAGTGCCTTGCGCTGAGCAGAATTTCATCAACATCGCAAAGACCCAATTCGAGAAATTCAGTGGTTTCCAAATTTAGGTCATAATTTAAGCGAAAATGATAAGCAAACTTTACACGATTATATCTAATAAACTATGAGACTTATCCCTTTATTTTGGGGATCGTTATAACAGATGAGTCCTTGCAAGTCAGCAAAAAGCTTTAGGGCCTTGTAAATGCGCGCGATTTCGAGCAAAGGAAACATATAGAAATTATAGTTTTAGCTATTTGTTGACGTTTGTCAGCATTTAAGAGTCCTTCTCACGAAAAAAGCATTTTCTTAAAAATTCGTAGTTTTTTTTTCCTTCAAATTTTTCAGGGCCACAATTGATTAACTAACTGCCCGGATTCTGAATTTTATGGTCATTGAAAAACTGTGACATTATCTTCTATAAGCCCAAACTTGAGTAAACATTGAAGATTTTTAGCGTTTTGGCTGAGTTTGTGCTCTGGGAGTTGTCTATTGTTTCTAGTCTCCGTCATTATACAGCATTCTTGTTCAGCACGCGTGCAATGACCACGCTTGGCTGACTTCCGAATGCTCACCGAGATATGCTAATTTTGGTACGGCCTGAGACAGGCGATCGCGTGATACAAAGAGGTTTAACTCGTGATTTTTAATCAATTCTCGGCATGATGTACACTCCTGGCTGCAGACGTTACGTGACGGGAATCCCTTCTATTTTTTCATACTAATTACCATATCTCGGTGAGCATTCGGAAGTCAGCCAAGCGTGGTCATTGCACGCGTGCTGAACAAGAATGCTGTATAATGACGGACTAGAAACAATAGACAACTCCCAGAGCACAAACTCAGCCAAAACGCTAAAAATCTTCAATGTTTACTCAAGTTTGGGCTTATAGAAGATAATGTCACAGTTTTTCAATGACCATGAAATTCAGAATCCGGGCAGTTAGTTAATCAATTGTGGCCCTGAAAAATTTGAAGGAAAAAAAAACTACGAATTTTTAAGAAAATGCTTTTTTCGTTAGAAGGACTCTTAAACGCTGACAAACGTCAACAAATAGCTAAAACTATAATTTCTATATGTTTCCTTTGCTCGAAATCGCGCGCATTTACAAGGCCCTAAAGCTTTTTGCTGACTTGCAAGGACTCATCTGTTATAACGATCCCCAAAATAAAGGGATAAGTCTCATAGTTTATTAGATATAATCGTGTAAAGTTTGCTTATCATTTTCGCTTAAATTATGACCTAAATTTGGAAACCACTGAATTTCTCGAATTGGGTCTTTGCGATGTTGGTGAAATTCTGCTCAGCGCAAGGCACTAATGCGCACTATGTGTAGCCGAGAGATTTCCACGAAAAAATGCCGGTAACAGCAGATTTTCGACTCAGACCTCAAAGGGGCGTGGCATTATAACCACGTGACATTTACTCCGATCGCCAAATATTTTATATTATATTGTAGATTGATCTATATGTTATTCATTCTATGTGTTAGACTTACGATAAAAGTAAAGGTGGGGATACCAGAGAGCTTCAAAGTAGGATGGTACCCCCCCCAAGAAAACTGGGTCGAGTCACCTTAAAGTGCCTATAACCCCTAGAAAGTTATTTTCAGAATCAACTCTATGTACATTGAATAGTTGAATGGTAAAATATTTCTGGTTTTGAACGTCGTGTTAGTGAGTTATAGAGATTTGAATTTACAAAATGCTAATTAGATGACGTCAACCCGGGAATTTGCCATTATTTCTACACCAATTTACAATGCACAGTTCAGAGCTTGAAGATAATAATTTGATAAATGCTATAAATAAACTGTGGATAGTCGATTGATTCGTAAAAAATATTACTTGGAGGTGAAAACAAGTAGTTGTATAATAAATTATTCCCGGGTTGACGTCATCTAATTAGCATTTTGTAAATTCAAATCTCTATAACTCACAAACGCGACGTTCAAAACCAGAAATATTTTACCATTCAACTATTCAATGTACATAGAGTTGATTCTGAAAATAACTTTCTAGGGGTGATAGGCACTTTAAGTGATTAAATTCTTCTATTCAAGGCTTGCGGCCAGCCGCTTGCAGTCATCAATATTTTTTTCGATCTAGTTGTTTCGACCGTAAGGGCAAGTTTTAAAGATAAACGTTATACTGCCAGCACTTACAGTTGTGTTCTCAAGTCAAAACACAATTGAGTACTTATAATTATTATTCAGGTTCTTCATTCCTTTTTACAACCTCATGGGAAAATAAATTTACGACTTACCGGTTCGCATTTTTCTCTTGTCTTGCCGCCAGTTAGTAAACAACACGAAAACACGCACGTTATATACGTCCAGTGGCGTATAGTAATGCTCGTAGCACCACATCCAGTGGGGTAAAGTAATGCTCGTAGTACCATATCCAGTGGGGTATAGTAATGCTCGTAGTACCATATCCAGTGGGGTATAGTAATGCTCATAGCACCACATCCAGTGGGGTATAGTCGGGTATAGTAATGCTCGTAGCACCACATCCAGTGGGGTATAGTAATGCTCGTAGTTGTTTTATGCTTTGTGTGGGCCTAGCTTCCACTGCAGTTAACTCTTTTGGGCAGAGTGGAAGACTGGCACACGAAGAGAACAAAAATCAGACTGAGTGGGGTGGGCTGTCTCTCACTTGCTTTGTCTCTCTACCCCTTCCCACCTCTTTCCTCCTTCTTGTCATTATTGCCCTTTGTTCCAGACCTTGTCCCCTGCTTGCCTTGCCCCAGACCACAGAGTTGCTTGCGAATTAAGGAGGCTAACATCATTTGGCTGGTGACTGAAACAATGTTACAGTTTTGTATTTTTCAGTTCCCGTAGAACTTAGGTCATCTGATTGCTTTAATCCCTTTTGAACTGTCTCATTCTTTGCAGGTGAAGAATTCATTAGAGACGCAAATACTGAATCTTGATAGTGAGGTCAAGGCCGTGAGGGAACAAACAGACAAGATGAAGGCACAAAAGGTACTCTAAGGATCCACAGCTTTTAACCTGACTTCATTCTAATGCTACCCATACCAAGGACATCCTACCCCAGAGATGGTGGGAGGGACAGGGGTTACAAGTCATCATAAGTCATTGTCTACTTATGAGAGATGCTATGTCATGTCAAGTTATGTTATTATGTTATGTTATGTTATGTTTGCCTGCCGGAGGTACCTGTAAGCAGTTAACAGAACGAATCCTCTTCTTTAAACACAGAAAAAATAAAAGGCTCCTAATACCCAACCCGTGAATAAGAAATGCTAACGCGTAACTCAATATTACGGTAAGCTTGTGTTTTCACACTGACACGGTTCAATATTTTTTTTTAATTAAATGTAAGGATTTTTGACGAACGCGAAAAAAAAGTACATCACTTTCATAAGGTCCAGTCCAAAGAAGAAGAAAAAAGAGAGAAAAAAATATGAAGGTCTCGAGCTGGACTTGAACTCGCGCCTCCTGACTCCAAGTCCTGACACTAAACCACTTGACCATCGGGGAACACATGTTTAGTAAAATCTAAATTTAATTATCTCTAGGTACTCTTCTCTAGGTAGATATGCATCAAAACGCGTCTCGGTTGAAAAATCCGTTTAGATCAATTCTAATGTTGCATTGAAGACTCCAAATGCAAAACATCTTTAAGCTTATTGTTGTTTATATTCGTCTACATCAAATTAATTATTGTTATCGCTGGATTCACATTGTTCTTGTTACGAAACGTATTTGTAACAAAGCATTACATCACTAAGTTTACAGCTGATGGAAGGAGTGAGTGAGTGAGTGAGTGAGTGAGTGAATTTAAGCCACCGTTACCGATACCCCGTTCATTACGCATGCACGTATTCACAAGTTAAAAATGGTACAGCAATAACTGCTTAACTGTTTTGTTGCAGGCTTTACAGGAAGGTCAGGAAAAACAACAGCTGCTTATCAAACAAAAGCTGGACCTAGAAAACAAGCTGCAAAACACTGAAAAAGATCTGAAGAAGGTGAGATGTGGATCAGTATTGGTCAGTATTAATCAATATTGACAAGTGGCTATAGACACAAAGTGAAACCCAGTGTGTTTGTTCTTAACAAATTAAGTTTTGTCACATTCAAATTAAAGTTATTAAGTACCTTTGTTTTTGACGGTGTGATGAAATTTATTGAAATTTGTATTTTGGCATTCTTAAGTGTTGAAAGATCACCACACTGATTTTTTTTCACATTCTCAAGCCTTAGAAGAACGCGAGGAAACAAGGGAGGTGTCCAAACGAGTTCAGTTGCTACTCAAAGAGGAAACAGCAGCAGTTCAAACAAAAGTGGTGAGAAAAGAGCTCTATACAATCCAAACCTAACTACCTAAATGCTATAAGAGGTGCCTGTATAAGAAAAGGGACTGGGTCTGACTGAAATATTATGTACTTGTTGACTAAGTGGGAGGGCCGGATGGGAAAATATTTGGCTCGAGGTCATGGCGTACGGAGTGGTAAATATTTAAATTACCTGCGCAGCGTTATACTGAATGATGAAATGAAAAAAGTATTAAGTCACTTTATACAATTATACCCAACGGATGAGGGTCTCTGCGCACTGCAACACTATCTTGACAAGAGAGAGGTACTTGAACCACCCACAGATACTCTCCTACGTATGGCTGAACTAGTATTAACACTTAACACCTTTTAATTTAATGGTGAATTTTACAAGCAAACAGGTGGAGTGCCGGGCCATGGGTAGCCGACTAGGACCAAATTATGCATGTCTCTTTGTTGGCTACGTTGAGGAACGCATGCTATCGAGTTATACCGGTATAAAGCCAGACCTATACAAGCGATACATGGATGATGTGGCCGGCGCTGCTTCATGCAATAAAGAAGACCTCTGTCAGGTCCTTGTATTTGCCTCCTCGTTCCACCCTAACCTTGAGTATTTTTTATTTATTTATTTGCACACATAAAAATACAAAATAACAGGTAATAAAGTGTAACAGGTAATAAAATATAAATATAAATAAATATAACATGAAAAGAGTACACAAAAAGAAAAGGAAATTATGAAATATAGGGTTTACATGAGCTATAAGAAAAGAAGATCATTTTAATTTTCACATTTCTCTATTTTCCATTGCAATTTTAGTTTTTCTTGGAATTCTGATTGGCTGGGTATCTTTTCGGTTATTTTACAGGAATAAACATATTTTTTGGCAAGTACAACTAATATATTAAATTTACGTTTGAGTAGTGAGCGCAGATTCGAAGGCAAAGTAAAATCATTGAACAAAAATTGAGACTTTGACAAGTTTAGATGTGTTTTGTTGTCTTCGTTGAAATGTAGTATTGCGTAATTACTAAAATCATTCATGACTGAGCACTCCAGAAATGTATGTTCAAGGGAGTCAGGGAGTTTACAGAAGAAACACTTGTCATCCGTCTTAATTTTGTACTTTTTAAGCTCTTTATTAGTTACTAAAATTCGATGAAGTAGTTTAAAGGAAAACTGTTTTAGCTTGTTGTCCCTTGAGAGGCAATAAACGACCTTGAAAAATTCTTCCCATTTATTAGCAAAAGGAGGGTAATACCTAGCCCAAGTTTTAACCGAGGTAGGCTCATCTTTCAAATTACTACGAAACAATGAATAGTAGTCCTTACATCGCGTCTTTGAGAGTGAGATATTTTTTTCTTCAGAAAGCTGAAATACATTGGAATCATCAAGGTAAGAGTCGAGCGGTCTTACAGTTAATGCACCCTCAGTTTTTAGGCTTGATGGTATAGAAGCAAGTAGTTGAAAATAGTAAATAAAATTAATGTCTATTTCGTATTTCTGCTTGAAGTCTTCATAAGTAAGGTAATTGCCATTATTATTTAATAGATCTTGCACAAAAAGAACTCCTTTGTCGGCCAATTTCTTCCAATACAGAGATTTCCCTTCAATTGTTATGTTTTCGTTGTTCCATAAAAGTAGAGTGCTGCTGTAGCAATCATTGTAAAGACTCTTTAACTCCTTAAAATAGTCTAAAAGTTCAATGTAGAAGAGAGGAATATTCATGTTAAGTTTCTTTGTATTGTAATTACATTTAAGTAAAAAAGACAGCCCTCCATATCTATTAAAGAATGCATTTGGTATTGCTTTCCACGCATCATTGGAACCACTTAAAAATCTACTTATCCAGCTTAGACGTAACGATTTGACCGTTGTTCTGAAATTTGGAAAATTAAGGCCTCCTTTACTCTGGGCCTGATATAAAACAATTCTCTTAATCTTATCATTTTTATTCTTCCATAGAAAGCTAAAAAGTTTTCTTTGAACAATGTTTATGACTTCCTCAGGGACAGTTAGCATTGAGACCGCATAAACCAATTTGGAAACGCCCAAAGATTTTGCGAGGAGAGTTCTTCCCATAAGCGTCAGGTCACGGGATAACCAAATGTTTAGCTTAGTTTCCATTTTTTGAATTTTGATGAAAAAGTTTTGATAGTCATTCTTATCACTATTATAGGATACGAAGGTGCCTAAAATTTTAATTGGATCTTTGGTTGTGCTTATTCCAATAGGACAAGTTTTGTTTTCTTTCAGCGAACCAATCCACATGGCTTTTGTCTTCTTCTTATTTAGTTTAAGACCTGAGATTTTTCCAAACTCATTCAAAACGGATATGTTCTCTCTTAATGAGTTAACGTCCTTGCATATAAGGGTTGTGTCGTCAGCAAACTGACTCAACTTGGCCTCAACCGAACCCGGAAGTACAATTCCTTGGATATTGGGACTTTGACGAATTTTTTGTGCAAGTATTTCGGCAGTTAGAATAAAGAGGAGGGGACTCATAGGGCAGCCCTGACGGACTCCCCTTGATACTTTAAAGTAATTTGTCATATAGCCTCCATTTAGTACTCCACTTTCCACATCACAGTAAAGCGTAGATATCCATTGTCTAATGTTAGGTCCAAAGTTGAAAAATCTTAATGTATTTTGGATAAAATGCCATTCTAATGAATCAAAAGCCTTCTCAAAATCTACAAATACCATAATACCAGGGATTTTATTCATCTCTGTGTACTCCATAATATCATTTAAAAGGCGGACATTTTGGCCGATGAATCTTCCTTTAACAAAACCTGTCTGATCGGTATGAATTAAGGTGGGTAGTTTAGGCTCAATTCGTTTGGCAATTAATCTTGCAAGTATTTTGTAATCCACGTTTAGCAGCGTTATAGGACGTCAGTTGGTTAAAACAACAAGATAGTTTTCATCTTTTGGTATTAAAGAAATAACCCCTCTCCTTTGAGATATTGACAACTTCCCCTTACCGAAAGCTTCCTTAAAAGAATTGAGCATCCTATCGCCTAAGAACTCAAAAAAGGTTTCATAAAATTCTTTGGTAAAGCCATCGTCACCTGGAGTTTTGTTGTCGTTGAGACCTTTTAAAGCATTTAACAGTTCTTCCTTTGAAATATCGTATTCCAGGTCTTGATGCTCCTCATCTGATAACTTAGGAAAATTTAAATTTTTGACAAAATCCTGAAATAATTTATCATTGTTGTCGTCATCACCAGGTTCCACTTTGGTAGATAAGAGCGTTTTGTAAAACTCCTCAATTTCCTGATTCACTCTTGAGTATACATGGACTGTTTCCACGGACTGTTTCCACTAACAAGCTTCATTTCCTTGATATCTACATGAAGCCTCAAGATAATCGCATATCCACTTGTGTATATTACAAAGACACAGATAGCCACTCCTACCTCAACTTCAGCTCATCCCATCCAGTTGCAAGTCATCCATACCTTATAGTCAGTTTCTTAGACTGTGCAAGATCTGCAGTGAAAACGATGACTTTGACATCGAAGCAACAAAAATGGAGACCTCTTTCATAGCACGTGGTTATCCGAATGACCTGATAAGAAGAGGGAGAGAACGAGCATCGACCAGATCGAGAGCTGAAATTCTTGAGAATAGCACTGGAAACATCACCGCTAATGATAGTGTACCATTCGTCACCACCTTCCACCCCATGAACCTGGACGCCTGTAAAATAATTTCAAGGAACTTCGGGATCCTTCATGATGATAGCACGACTACCGATATTTTCAGAAAACCACCACTGAAGGCTTTTAGGCGTGCCAAGAATCTGAAAGACCTGTTAGTCAGAAGCAGCCTACCGCGGGACCTTCATAACCAACCAACAGGTACTTTCCCTTACAACAGGACCGTTTAATTCATCTACTACAATGACAACACCCAAAGGGCATGTCAATATCACAGGGCACTTTACCTGCATCACGGACAACGTGGTTTACTGTTTGACATGCGACAAATGTCCATCAACTGTTTACATTGGAGAGACTGGACGCAGGTTGACTGACCGTTTCAGAGAACACCGCAGGGATGTAATCAACGGCAGAAATGACCTTCCTGTACCTGTTCATTTTAACCAACCGAATCACTCACTGCAGGATTTGAAAGTCGCTGTACTGAAGGCGGGCCTGGCCAACTAGGAATATTGCAAGAAACAGGAAATGCGTTTCATTTTCAGGCAAGGAACCATGGCCCCGAGTGGTCTGAATCAAGACTTTAGTTTTACGTGAATTTACTTTTTTGCCCAGGGGCGCGCGCTGCCACGTGCGAGATCATGTAATTGGGCACGTGTGCTAAATTAACGAACTTTTTAACGTTTTTTTTTAATAGTTTTGTACCCTGAAGAAGGCAGCATTGTCGAAACGAAAAAAAAATTAACACTTTTTTCATTTCGTCATGGCATACGGACCGAGCGCAGCGAGTTCCGGGCGCCATGATCGAGAGCCAAATATTTTCCCATCCGGCCCGACCTAACTTAGTCAATAAGTATTTTATCATATGACCAATTTGGAGATAAAATTATTAGGAAATTGCAACGCGCCAGGCCGTCCGCTTTTATAGTAGGGCCGTACGCCTTTTTCCGGCCCCGCTCGCGCAAATGCGTACGGCCCTTATACGGGACTTTCATCAATGGTTTTGCAAAAAAAGAAGGTTCGCAGGGCCGCACGAGTCGTATGATAATCTTCAGTTTTTACATTAGTTTGTTGTAATAAGAAAAAAGATTGGGACAAATCACTGAATGTGGAGGTAATGAGGCCTAAGTAAGTAAGTAATGTGAACACAATGAGGCGTAGGCAAGTATTTCTAAATAATGTGAATGTGGCTTCAGTCAGTCAATCAATCAATCAATCATCTTTATTAAATCACGGAATCCCATTCATAAAAATTCTTGACTGACATCAAATAAACCCTGTGTTGAAAGATGGCATGTATTATATTTTATACGAAATGTACCTTTCCATTTCAGATTTCGAACACTCAAAAGAATGCACGGAGATGGGAAAATGATTACGATGTATCAACTTGCAATGGATGCGAGAGACAATTCTACATGACCATAAGAAAGGTTTGTTCTCTATCATGTCTCGTACAAAAGGTTTCCGAAAACTGTCAAAGACCCAAGGTGTTTTTATTAATGCATCTGCAAAGCTTGTAAATCTAGAAATAACGAAAATTTTTGAGGAAGATCCAAAGATGTTTTCATTATTATTTTGTTTTTTATTTTATTAGCTTTGCCAAATCAAGTACATATATATACAAAAAAAAATGAGAGAGGCAGGGTATCCTCACCTGCATTGTTTGTTAATCTTTAGTTGAAATCCTTTCATTATTGCTTTATAACAACAATTCTTTGTGTGCCTAGCATCCAAAGAGTGCCACAGAAACAAAAATGACAAATATACTTAAATTGTTACTGTGTCTTTCTAATCTTTTGCTTTCTTTCCTTTTTCAGCACCACTGTCGGAATTGCGGGTAATTATATTGAATTTCTTACATTTGCCGCTAGTATAGGACCACTCAGAAGTTCTCTGTCGAGGATCCCAAAAATGATGACCCACTTGTATTTCCTCCTTACCTCAAAATACTCATCTAGGGCATGTTGTCCTCATGTACACCCAGATGCTTGTGACAAACATCTAATTTCTCCTTACAATTTCAATGTATCGATAAGTGGTGAGGATTAAAAATGATCAAATGTTAGTGATCAGCATCTAATTTCTCTGTACAGTGTGAATACCTTGTCAAGCTGACAGGTGATGAAAATACAGAAACTGATCAGTATCCAGTGAATGTTCATGCTGTCTCTCGTTTCTTACAGTTTGATTTACTGTGGTGATTGTACAGCAAAAAATGCGCCACTCACATCGAGCAAGAAACCTGTACGAGTGTGTGACAAGTGTTTTGATGATGTCACGTCAGGAACAGCTAGGGTGAGTTTAAGGATTGCGCTACATTACACCTAATAGAAAAGTTGCATTACAACTCATTTAACCGCAATTTGCGTTATATTAAACCTTACTTAGCAGTGGTTGTGTTACGTTATACCCCATATAGTGATGACCGTGTTACATTACATTTAATAGAAAATTACAACCCATGTGTATAACGGCGATTGTGTTACATGAGACCTTACTTAGCGGCAATTGTAACCCCATGTAGCGATGATTGTGTTCTGCTACACACCACATAGCGGTGGTTGCGTTACATTACACCCCACATAGTTAAGATTGCGTTATATTGCACTTTAAAATCCGTAAAGTTACCAACTTTCGACTGCTGACGGCTCAGTTCTGTTTGGTTTTCATGACACATAAGAGAAATTGTTTCTACTCAGTTAAGTAACAATCCGTGTAAGAAGTAAGCAATTCTCTATTGTTCCGCGGCATTTCGCTTTCCCCACATAAGAATGTTTAGATTTTCGTACTGAGAATACGTCAACCTATGGACAACATGGTTTTGAAATAAAATTTACTGAAACTTTATTTTAAAGCGATGTTTCTTTTGTGTTACAAGATTTCATCTAATCGTGAGACTCCAAAACAATGGCCAGGAAAGACTTCTAATTTTCCATGTTCCCCACATAGAATTTTTGTTGCATTAAAAATAACAATAGTTTTCACTAAAAGGGGATCAATTAGTAAACTAGAGATAAATAAATGCGCTGCCTGATGAAGTTATGGTAGATTTTCATGTTTTAGCCAATGAGGTGGACGGTTTCAACAATAGCACAATTCACACCTTTCTGCATTCCGTGGATTTGGGTTGCCTACTTCTTACACGGATTGTTACTTAAAAAGAAAGAAGAGAACATCGGGTTACTCCGCACTTAGTTGTGTTTCTTGCCTTTCTCATTGCCTTAATTAATACAGTTTATTTTTTATTTTATTTTTCAGTCATATTCTTTTAAGTCACAAACAAGGCTTCAGCTGAAAGCACGCCACAAGATTATATATTGGTGGTAAATAATTTGTATCAACATCAAATTTCTCCTTACAATATTAATACATTGTCAACTAGACAGGTGACAAGAATAACTTCAGACAATCATCCAATAGAAGTAGGTGTACCACCAAATTCTATTGATCAACATGTAATTTCTTCAATATTAATACATTAATAGGCGATAAGAATTAAGGAAATAATCAACTGATGAATACTAGAGAGATTTAGCAATTTAGAATCGTGTAATTGTTTCCCTCAAACGGCACGGATGGTCACAGCAGTTGCCATTTTTTACCTAAGAAGTTTTCACGTACTGTTTGTCGGCAAACGGCAAAAAACAAGCAGACTTTTGTGGTTTGCTGTAAACCTGATGCTCAATATTGGTTCGATATTGGTCCATTATTGTCCTGATATTGTCTCAATATTCTACAAAGAATAATTAAGCATTGAGAACGTTGTGTAACATGACGATTAGCAACGGAAAGTCTGGTGTTTCTTTTAAGGTCACGCTTCTGCTTTTCACAAAGAAAAGGAAAGCGCTTCTTTTAATGGGTGTGTGTGACACAATGAAGACAGAAGACGCAAAGAGGAATACAGTCTTGTCTCTCGCTAGAAACCGTGTGATGACAATTAGTAAGGAGACTTTGTATTTTAATCTTGTGATCGGATTGGCCAAAGAATGCCGGTTAGTACTTGGAAGCTAAGGTTTTTCTAACAAAGAAAATTAATGCAATATATTGTTGTTTTGGTAGAAAACAAAATACAGGTAATTAGAATAACTAATAATAATATAAGAAAAACTCAGAAGATGTAGGATTTAGGAGCATTTTTGTTGGAAGGGTAAAAAATTTATATAACATTTAAAGCGACAAATCTAAGTATATTTTACTGCAGCGTGTTAAAGTTATTAAAATACAATTAATCACTTATTTATTAATTTAAAAATTATGCGCTCGGCCTTAATTAGATAAATTAAATGTCAAGGTGTCCATGTTTGCTGTATTTGTTACGTGTTGAGTAGATCGTACAATAAGTTAAAGGCCCGTTTGCAGTGTAAATAAACAGGGAATAAATAAATCATAGTTAGTTGTATTTTTGTAGTTTATATAACGCAAATAAATAAATTCTTTCAAATAAAAAGCTACTGAACAGTGCCTCGTATGGTGCTGTTTATGATCCAATTTTTTTTAGAGTGGAATTATTCATGTAGCCAGCTAAACAGGGCCTTAGAACAGTTGTTCATGTTGTACTTTAAGTTTTTCAATAGTAAATTTCTATTGTATTTGTGTGTGTGTGCTTTTTTTTTTTTTTTTTTTTTTTTGGGGGGGGGGGGGGGGGGGGGGGGTCTTCTGAGGTTAAAAGCGATTAGAAATCGACGTTTCGGCCTGTTTAAACCGTTTTTTTTTTTTGGCTTCTTTTTTTTTCGGCTTTTTTTTTCCCGACCCCATAAAGAAATCCCTTTTCAGATATTTGATACAAAAAAATTATCTAGTTAAAAAATTAAAAGTTGTTTATCGGGATTCTTCTGAGGTTAAAAGCAATTTAAATAATGCCTTCTTCAGGAAATAAGAGAAAATCAATGTCAATATGGCAAACTGTTGTTTTAGTCCGCCTTATGACTGTTATTTTCTTATTTCCTGAAGAAGGCATTATTTAAATTGCTTTTAACCTCAGAAGAATCCCGAAAAACAACTTTTAATTTTTTAACTAGATAATTTTTTTGTACCAAATATCTGAAAAGGGATTTCTTTATGGGGTCGGAAAAAAAAGCCGAAAAAAAAAGCCAAAAAAAAAAAATTCGTTTTTTTTTTACCTTTCCCTCTCTTTTTTGTTCTTCTTTCCTACCTTATCTCTCTTTCTTCTTCCCTAATTCTCATCTGATCTTATATCTCTCTTCCTACTTCTCATCTTGTCCTTCAGATCATCTTCCTCCCCAATTCTCATCTTATTTTCCTTCCTAATTCCCATCTTATCCTTCATCTTCCTCTTACCTCCCCTCCCTTGATACCATCTTCATGTCCCCCCACACTATCCTATTATCCTCCCCTCCCTTGTTCTCATCTCACCCCCCCCCTTTTATGCCATACTAACTAATATCACTGAGAAATTATGAAATGAAGAATTTTTTGTGTGCACTTACCTGGAGTTGAACTTCCACCCGTCAGATGTGTAGGCCATTCTCCTTACCACTGCGCCACCAAGACCACGATGAAAAGTGACGTATATTTTTTTGTATTATTGCTTATTATTGTTCCCAGACTCGCCTCAGCCAAAATTAAATCCAAACTAGAACTAAGAAAAAACCTAGTGAAAAATTAAATTTATCTGCAATATATACTTTGTTGCCTACTAGAAAATACGTTTTTTTTTTCATCTCTTTGCGAATGAAACACGGACCCGAAACAACGCCTGCTATTACACACTAACACTAACTCCCACAAAATTAGTGGGCAAATCCCAAGGGAACCTTTTCTTTGAGTTATATGCGCGTTAGAACAGTATGAGCACGTGATCATTCTGTGCAACTTTAAAGGCCACAGCTCTTGCAGAGACGGAGCAAATCCCCTCTGAATATTGAAACAATAGAAAATTGTTAATGAGCAAAAATGAGCTATTTTTTTAAGAAATCGAAGAGGACTAAGTTTTGCTCATTAACCATTTTCTATTGTTTAAATATTCATGCGTTAATTGCCAAGGTTCCCTTGGGATTTGCATCCTAATTTTATGCGCGTTAGAAAGAGTGTGAGCACGTGATCATTCTGTGCAACTTTCAAGGCCACAGCTCTTGTAGAAACGGAGCAAATCCCCTCTGAATATTGAAACAATAGAAATTTGTTAATAAGCAAAAATGAGCCATTTTTTGAAAAATTGAAGGACTCATTTTAGCTCATTAACCATTTTCTATTGTGTAAATATTCATGCATTAATTGCCAAGGTTCCCTTGGGATTTGCGTCCTAATTTTATGCGCGTTAGAAAGAATTGAGTACGCGATCATTCTGTGCAACTTTCAAGGCCACAGCTCTTGTAGAAGCGGTGCAAATCCCCTCTGAATATTGAAACAATAGAAATTTGTTAATGCGCTAAGAATTTTGGGATTTGCGTCCTAAATTGATACGCGTTAGAAAGAGTGAGAGTATGTGATTATTTTGTGCAACTTTCAAGACCACAGTTCTTTTAGACGTTTGCCGAGTTTCACGTTTTGAATTAATTTGTCCTGCTTCGTCCAGTTCTGAAACTTTACGAGGAGGGAGGCATACCGGAGAAGTAAGAAGATTTTCACATTTGGTATCTGCGGCAGCCTTTGTAGTGTCGTTTGCCCAAGGGGGGGGGGGGGGGGGGGGGGGGGGGGGGGGGGGGGGCCCGCTGGAACTCCGAAACCCTTACCTTATTCCAGACTTGATGCTTCATAGACCAAAACACTCTGATTTCTACACCTTATCCCAAAATAACTCTGCTTGAAAATCATACCCCTCACAACGGCACACACCCATATATATATATATATATATATGGGTGTGTGCCGTTGTGAGGGGTATGATTTTCAAGCAGAGTTATTTTGGGATAAGGTGTAGAAATCAGAGTATATATACATATATATATATATATATATATATATATATATATATGAATATATATGAGTACTTTCCCCAGTTTGCGAGAGCTAGCATGGGTGAGTCATGAAAGCATAGCCTCGGCGTGAAAATAAGCAAAAGAAAAAAATTTAAAGGGGGAGGGGAGAGGAAGTAAAACACTCTTCCTATGCCCTCCACCCAATATTTAATAGTAATACAATTAACATGAGAAGGTTGGCTTGAAAGAGGAAGCATTTCCCTGGCTTCTTTTTATTGTCTATTATAATACATTATTGTATTTCAGTACAGTTTTCCAGTTTTTTTGTCTTCTATGCATATATACAAGTTGGAGTAGAAAGGCATACGATACAGCATTAAACTAGAATTAAATACAGTATCAAGTTTTCTTTGCTGATCTTTGTTGACGCCAAACACAGCCATGTAACTATGGAGCATCCATTTTTGATATTGACTGACATGCACCCTGGGTTCTTGAATGGACTTTGCCCCCTAGTGTCAGGTGTCCAGTCTGCAGATGTCTTCATAGGGGATTCTATCAATTCTCTTCCCTCTGCGAGGACCCTGGAGAAACGGAAAAAATAATGTAGGCATGTAATGCGTACAGAACTGCAGGTATTGCGCATTGCATTCTTAACTTCACCCGCATGTACATGGACTGTTCACAGTTCTGTTTTTTCTTATGTGTTTGTCCAGTTGATCGATGATTGGCTGCTATCTTGAGTTTCACGGTGCACTAAAAACTGGGAAGAGTACAAAAACTGTTCAAGGGGGGTGGGTGAAAGTGAAGATAGTTGGGGGGGGGGGGGGAAGGGGGGGGCTTTAGTCTCCCAAAAAGTATAGCTGACTTACAACTTTAAGATCCAATGTGAATGAAAAACTCTTTTCATCCAAAGATCCAAGCGAAGCTGTTGACCCTCTGTGGACACCATTTACAACCAACACAGTCTTACCTAAGGATTAAAATCCAAATACTCCTTAGTGCGTGTCGCACATCATCACAATATTTGTTGAGGACTAGGTTAAAAGAAATTAAACAAAGGCTCCTACTATCAAGCCAACACGTGAATGCAAAAAATTCGGACCTTCCCCTCTTCTTGATGCTTTGATTCATGGTCACCGACCCCCACCCCTGCATCCAATCCCCCACCCCTGCATCCAATCCCCCACCCCTGCATCCAATCCCCCCACCCCTGCTTTCAATCCCCCACCCCTGCATCCAATCCCCACCCCTGCTTCCAATCCCCCACCCCTGCGTCCAATCCCCCACCCCTGCATCCAATCCCCCACCCTCCCTTCTTTCCAATTCCATCACCATGGACAAGGCAGGTGACCACTACATATTGTGGGCTCAATGTTCACCGACCCTCCCTTCTGTTAGGTGAATTTGCTCCACTGACCCCTCCCCCCACTCCTTGCATTTAACTTCCCACCCTCCCCTCCCCTCCCCTCCCCTCCCCTCCCCATTGGTAAGACAGGTGACTTTTAAGTGGTAACAGCTGATAGAGCAAGCAATTGAGTATAATTTGATCCCACTGCTACAACTAAATCAATATGCTTTGCGTATTCATGAGTTAAAAAGGGATCACGTTTGGCTGGGGTATTGGAGGATTAATGCACCAATGTACTTATATCCTAACAATCTTAAAGTGTGCTATTGCAACCAAATCATGGTAGTACAAATTGAACAGTTACCCAATACTGGGATGACTGTGAAACCTAATGCTGGGATGCCTGTGAACAGTTATCTAATGCTGGGATAACTGTGAACAGTTACCTAATGCTGGGATGACTGTGAAACCTAATGCTGGAATGACTGTGAACAGTTACCTAATGCTGGGATGACTGTGAATAGTTACCTAATGCTGGGACGACTGTGAACAGTTACCTAATGCTGGGATGACTGTGAACAGTTTCCTAATGCTGGGACGACTGTGAACAGTTACCTAATGCTGGGATGACTGTGAACAGTTACCTAATGCTAGGATGACTGTGAACAGTTACCTAATGCTGGGACGACTGTGAACAGTTACCTAATGCTAGGATGACTGTGAACAGTTACCTAATGTTAGGATAACTGTGAACAGTTACCTAATGCTGGGATGACTGTGAACAGTTACCTAATGCTAGGATGACTGTGAACAGTTACCTAATGCTAGGATGACTGTGAACAGTTACCTAATGCTGGGATGACTGTGAACAGTTACCTAATGCTAGGATGACTGTGAACAGTTACCTAATGCTGGGACGATTGTGAACAGTTACCTAATGCTAGGATGACTGTGAACAGTTACCTAATGCTGGGACGATTGTGAACAGTTACCTAATGCTAGGATGACTGTGAACAGTTACCTAAGGGACCGATCGTTTATTACGTCCCAGGGGGGGGGGGGGCGGTGGTTTTGAGGGGGGGGGGGGGGGTATAATTTTAAAACAAGCCCGTTTTAGGGGGGTAAATTTTTCTGTCATACTCAGTATCCATACTCTTTAACAGTATTGTTAGAGTATCTTTGTTGATAGTAGGACTTTCTCTTTCATAACACATTTCACCAGTCGAAGCATTGGTAAACTCTTCAAGGAACTTCTCCATACCACTACCATTCTTCAGAACAACAAAGACCTTGCATGAAATAGGTTCAGTTATCACGTAGACAGGCAACCCATAATCAGGATCTAGCAGTTTGTCCCTGAAAGCTTGTTTATCTGGGGAAGATAACTCATTAAAGCATGAATATAGATGGTATGCTTCTTCGAGGTCTAAGTATCCATATCCATACATTAGGTGCTCTAGAACTGCTCTCAGACCTCTGGCTGTAGAATTCGTCTGTGTCCCGTCTTTTGACCATAGAAGAACGGACTCCAACAGTAACAAAACTTCGTCATCACTGAGACACTGGAGTGACGATTGCAAGTATTTCCCTTTGGTTGACTTTGCTCTAACCTCCGACCTTTTCTCCTGCCAACTCAGCGAAACCTTCACTTGAGATACATCTTTGCATGATTTGTAAGTCGCCATATTGAATGTCATGTAACCAAGCCTCGTACCCAGGGCCTTATCAACAATACCTACAAGTACTAAATTTATAAAAAAAACGACTGACAATAATTTCATACACACTGACGGTCGAGGCCGTCTTGTAAATGGGAGAAAAGATAAAACGAGATGTTCAATATATAAAAGATAAAAAATCTAAAGGAAGGAGAGAATTTTGGCCTCCTCACGAATTTGGAGGGGGGGGGGGGGGGTAAATTTTTTACACAAGAATTGGGAAGGGGGGGGGGGTATAAATTTTACTTCAACATATTTTGGAGGGTTCAGTGAACAGTTACCTAATGCTGGGACGATTGTGAACAGTTACCTAATGCTAGGATGACTGTGAACAGTTACCTAATGCTGGGATGACTGTGAATAGTTACCTAATGCTGGGACGACTGTGAACAGTTACCTAATGCTGGGATGACTGTGAAACCTAATGCTAGGATGACTGTGAACAGTTACCTAATGCTGGGATGACTGTGAACAGTTACCTAATGCTGGGATGACTGTGAATAGTTACCTAATGCTGGGACGACTGTGAACAGTTACCTAATGCTGGGATGACTGTGAAACCTAATGCTAGGATGACTGTGAACAGTTACCTAATGCTGGGATGACTGTGAACAGTTACCTAATGCTAGGATGACTGTGAACAGTTACCTAATGCTGGGACGACTGTGAACAGTTACCTAATGCTGGGATGACTGTTTCCAAATGTTCCTGGTACACTCTGATCACATCTCCACTGTCTGACATCTTTATTACTGCAACAAATAGATTTTGAATATCCTACAGGTAAAAACAAATACATGTAACAAGCAAAACATCACAAACGCGAGTCACAACTTCAATGAATGATCTTCCATCTATCCAGTGACAGACAAAAGGGGGGGAGCCTTGTGAACCCCACCCCCTTATAATTTTTACTTCCCCACCCCCCCTTTATTCACTACCACCTTACGAGAAGGTCTGGATCTGCCAGTGCTGTCGCATTGCTGGAGAGGAGGTGGGTTCTCAATGTACCTATTAGGAGGACGGGGGGGGGGGGGGGGGGGAGGTTAGAAATATCCCCAATCGTCACTCGTTACATTAATGTACACAAGAACCAAAAAAGTAAGTACATAGATACACTTGCTATAGTCAGAGACTCCTTGTCTTAAAGCATTGTACGTCAGTAAGCGCTGTGTCAATTAGATCACTTAACTTCTATGTTTTATTCATTTTTAGTGCAACCTGCAAGGCTTTGTAATAGTATAAGGTTTTTGATTTTATTAGATAATTTGTGTTATTCATGTACTTCTTTTGCCCCGCCACGATTAGCTTTCCAGCCATTTGCAAAGCAAACCAAACCATCCAACTCTTGTATTGTTGTACAAAGAATAAACTGTTGTTGTTGTTGTTGTTGTTGTTGTTGTTGTTGTTGTTGTTGTAAGCACTGGTTTGTACCTTAACTGTTCCTTTCTTTTTGTAGTATCTATCTCCAACCTTTTTGGTGACAACTTTAATGACGATTCCCTGTAAAAGAAAGAAAACAATGCGTTAAATGGACTACAGCTGTATCTGACTTTTGCGACAGTCTTAGATGCGAATCCAAATTGATCAGTGGTCATCCTATCGAATGCTGCCCTTGGGGTAAAAGTTATCATTACAGTCTACACATATTGCGTGTGAAAAAGGAAACAGGGAATTCTTGTAGACCACTTTCACGTAACAGTTTTTTTTTTGCATGGAAAATTTCCTTTGGATACCTTTGCTATCCAGTTATTTTTGCGGCTGATTTTCATCTTTTTCTGCTCCTCCATCTGCAAGAGAGTAATCCATGTATTTTTCAGTATTGACAAAAATGTTACTGGTTAGGAGAGTATTGAAGACATCTGTCTGATTACGGTGGTATTCATACCGGTGCATTAATAAATGGATGGATAAATAAATAAATAGAGGAATAGGATGTCAAATCAGAACCACATCTCTTGTTAAATAAACAACAAAAATCCACTCACTTCCATTATTTCTACCAAAGCTGATTTTCGTTTTAAACTGCACAAAAAAAAAAAGAATCATAAAACTGTTTAACATCATAACTGTAAATCATAAAAATCAATTACACAGTCCAGAGGAACAGCCCCACTTTTTGCAAGAGAAATTACCGGTAGCAAGGCTGGTTTGTTCCCCTTTTACATAAAATATTCAATTTGGTCATTCAACATTAGGAAGCGACTGACAGTATTACAAGTCCCTCCTTCATGGGATGCTAATCCATCACGAGATTATGTCGCTGGCACCCATTTATACACCTAGATAGAGAGACGATGTGGAGCACATGAAAGTACTGCTGAAGAGGATCCTATGGTATGACCATTCAAATGAAACCTCTTCAGCAGTACTTTTGCATGGTACCATTTTGTTCCAACTTTTGAGTCTGTGGATGAAATCCTATGGTGTGACCATTCAAATGAAACCCCTTCTGCAGTGCTTTTGCATGGTACCATTTGTTCTAAATCTTGAGCCAGTTGTTGAAATCCTGTGGTGTGACCATTTAAATGAAACCTCTTCAGCAGTACCATTTGTTCTAACTACAATATGTGCATTTTGGTACATTTATTTGCCATTTCTGCACAACTACAATGTGAAATCTCCTATTTAAGGTTGTGAAAACTGGGATGTAGATTCAGTTTTAAACAGCTGGGAATATAGAACTGACAGCCGGTTAAAAACAAGAAAAATGTAGTTCTTATATAGCTGCACTTGGCTTTTATAGCCAGAAAAATGAAGTTCACAGCCGGGTAATTTCCCCGGTTCCCGGATATTATCTACATCCCTGGAAAAAGGCACTTTGAGCATCAGAATTCAAGACTGATTGCTGCACATTAATTTGTTTTAATACAAGGAACATTTTTTGGCACATTAATAATTGTTTATTAACTTCCAAAAATTCTGGGGGGCTCAAGCGCCCACCCCTCTCCCCCTACAGGCCTGCTTAAATCACAATTTTGTTGTGTTCATCACTGCAAGAATCATCTCATTCCAATTTCTGCAGTTCATAAAAGAATATCTTTCATATTCATCATTGGCATAGATATATGCCAGAACTTCTGTAATCAAATAGAAGGTTTCATGGCCGTGGCCGCCATTTTAAAAGTATGGCAAACATGGCACAAAATACAGTGTTTGTATGAGAATTGGATGTCTGATATCTCCAGAAAAAATACTAATTTAATTTCTGAAATACATTTCTGAAACAAATGCCTGGAAGCTTAAGATGTCCTATGAAATACAGCAAATAAATTTGTGCTAGGAAGTGCATGTTTGGTTTTGAGTTTTCCATACATGTCTTTGCAAACTGTTTCCACAGAGTCTCAACAGTTATGCAGACAAATGTATAGAAAACTGAAAATGCCACTATATGCTTCCCAGCACAACTACAAATGTACATCTCTCAGATTTGACAAAAATAATCTTTTTCTAGGTTTCCAAAGTTTACTGATTCAAAATACATCAGAAATTAAACTGTGTGGTTCCAGAAAATATCCATACCCTCCCCCCCCCCCCCCCCCCCACGTATGGTCAATGGAAATTCCAAGGGGGAGGGGGGGGGCTAATAGATAGAAATTTCGGAGGGGTTGGGGGTGTCCACATGAAAAATTTGTCCGGAGGGCAAGAAAATTCACTGAAAAATCATAAGCACGGCACAAAGTAAACTTATCATACATAGGTGAATTATTTTGACAATTGTGAAACAAAACAAACGATAATAGTGACCCTTCACGCAAAAACAATATGAACGGCAAAATGCATGGCTACTGAACGGATGAAAAAACGGATGGCCAAGCCATTTAAAACGGTTACCATGAATGGATGAATGGCTGAGGAAAAATTTTGAATGGATGAAGTTGAATGGCTGAACAGCAGGAGAAAAGTTTTGAACGGATGAAGTTGAACAGCTGAACAGCAGAAGAAAAATTTTGAACGGCTCACAGTGAACGGCTGAACAGCAAAATCACTATTCCGAAAGGTTGGCTGTGAAAATAGCTCGCGCTGAACGGCTAAACGACAAAAGAAAAAATTTCGAACGGCTGGCTGTAAACGGCTAAAACGGCTATCGAAAAATTGTGAGTGAACAATCAAAGACACAAAGGGATATACAGTTCCAAAGAAATTTGACCAACAGCTGCAAAGGCGATCTTAAAATGATAAGATGTCAATATCGGCAAGTTGTACATGTGTAATATGCCCACGAAAAAAAAATTAACCTAATTTTTAAAGAAGACAAATGGTTATACAAAACAATAGCTAGTGTGACCTAGTGTGCCAAACGCCCAAACAAAAACGGTTGAAAACAGGTTGAAGACCAGAGTTTTCTGACAACAAGCGTGCAAAACCAAAATGATTTTTGTTTGGGTCATTTACGCTCAGTTGCCAACAGCAATTAAAATCAAAACCCGAGTCTTTTTCGGTCTTAAAATCAAAACTCTTCAAGTAAGTTGCGCGCTTAATGTTTACATTTACTGAACACTTTATTAAGGATGATGAAACCATCAGATTAATACTGTTGGAGCACTGTATGTACTATTAAACCAAAGCGTAACTTGGCTGCGTTTTGCTGAAATTTGCATATGACACAGTGTTGGTAACGCAACGCACTATTTGTCTGTCCGCTTCTAAGAATTCTCTGTTTTCTTTGTAATTTTGCCGGACAAAATTAAGACTAAGCTTTTCCAAACTCCCTGTTTTCATTTCCAAGTATCGTTTGGGCAATAGAATGACTATGTACTCTGGAGGTGCTTCTCTTTTTGAATAGCGAGATGTTTACAGTATATCCAAAAGGTTTCAAATTACTTGACATATGCAAATTGCGTGGTGAGCAAACGAAAACAAAAATAAATCAACTGTTAATTTAAGTCACTGGCCAAAAGTATAGAGCTCTTCCGATAGCCATAAAAATGGCTAGAAATGTTTTTAATTGTTTGTCAACGGATAAGCGTAGCCGTTAGTTTTTGTCTAAACAGATACTACATGTAACGGAATTAGCCGTTTGAATAGTTGAATATTAATTTTTTTCCGAACAGATAGCCCTAGCCGTTCGAACGTCTGAAGATTTCTTTTGAACGGCTAGCAGCAGCAGCCGTTCAAACGGCTGAAGATTTTTTTTGAACGGCTAGCAGCAGCCGTTCGAATGGCTGAATAAATTTTTGGAACGGCTAATCACAAAATTACAGCCGTTCGAACGGCCTCCTGCTGTTCGTGAACGGCAAGTGAACGGCTCGAACAGATAGCCTTCAGTATCGTTTTCGCGTGAGAGGTCACAAATGTTGTTTGTAAACCAAGCGAACATTTTTTTTAAACATGACACAGTTGTGAATATTGAAAAGGGTGAAATATTGAAAAGGGTGAAATATTCACCATTGGCTTTCCATACAAACACTGTACATTGCGCCATGTTTGCCCTACTTACCTTCTATAAGACAGACAGATAATTATTCACTAAGTCACACAATGGATTGACACATGTTGGACACGAAACGTCTTATGAACTGTGTATCATCATTTCGGGGTCTACAATATTTTCGTCTAACTTATAACTTCTTTAATTTAAGCTACGCAAGCTAAGCTTATGTTTGGTACCTCGTCACGGCACTGTTTCTGGCACATTTGACAATACCATCTTAACTTCTGCAAACCTTTAGCCTTTATCCTGTTTGCTATGGCTTTTGGAGTTAACGGTCCTGCCTTTTCTTTTCCCATACTGCAAAGATTTAGCTAGAAGAGCTTCAGTTTTCACGATAACGACAACGTATTAAATAATTTTGTCCGCCATTGGAAGACCAACATTCAATGCGAGCTGTGACCGTTCCAGTTTCCAGCAGCTGCTTGAGCCCGCGGTATGTAGGGCTGGTAAAACACAAAATTATTGTACAGTGGAAGTTTGAGAGTTTAGACCACAGGGGGTCTTAACTTTGAATCAAATGAATCAGTGTAGTAATTACAATTCTCTTGGCGCAAGATATTAGTCATATTACATCATATTGAATTTTTCATGCAAGGGACAAAATTGTCGTTTAATTGAACTTGTTCTGTCATAATTCAATTTGCGGCTGTAGTGATAACAGATATTCATACGTATATTTCTAAGTTTCCCTTGGGAATTACCTGCTTATCTTTTGAGCGTAAGAAAGAGTGTGAGCTTGTGATCATTTTGTGCTACTTTCAAGGCTACAGCTCTTGTAGAAACGAAGAATATTGAAACAATAGATTTTGAAACAATATTGAAACAATAGATTTTTGTTAATGAGCAAAAATGAGCCATTTTTGCAATAATCCAAGAGGTCCCTTTCTAGCCGCATTAACCACTTTTTATTGTATCAATATTCATACGTATATTTCTTTTGGGATTTACCTGCTTATATTTTGCGCATTAGTGGGATTTGAAGGAGTATTATTTGGAAATAGACCAATTCCGATATATTAAAATTCATACTTGGCTCCGAGGCTTAGGGGAATAAAACAAAAGAAATAAATTATTCATACCTGAACCTCGATGTGATTTCTTTTATTTTATTCCCCTAAGCCTCGGAGCCAAGTATGAATTTTAATATATCGGAATTGGTCTATTGAAAGACCCCATCTCAGCTTTCCAGTTTTTTTTCAAATGAGGCCCCCCCTCCCCTCATAAGGGTAACTTTTTTTGGATGACTCCCCCCCCTATAAAACACATACACACACACACAGCTTGTGTTTTAAACCAGTACGTTTATAGCGTTATCTTGCTTTCATTTTTAACTGATACTTTTTATAACTGCCAATGAACATGATTACAATTAAATATTTTTAGATGTGCGCTTGTTATGAGATGAATATTTACAAATGGTTAGAAATCTGCTTTTCACAAATTAAAAGAATAAAAAGTTAATTTCGGATCTCCTAGTAATGGCTCGTCCTGAGCGTGTTGTGGCAGGCCTCAAATTTCGTAAATCGTGCTTTGTAGGATTGGTGCTTTTCTGCTTTGGTGGAGAAATAAACATATTGTCAAATGCCATCAATTGTACAATTCAATCCGAATATTTACAGAGAAATTTGGTGACTGCTCGTGCCAGCAAGAAAAAACACAGCGCTCGCATGCTCGCAAAGACCATTCGATACCCCTCATATTCCTCGCGCGTTCGCGTTTAAAAAATCACCAGTGTCTCGCGCGACTTGCGTATGCGATAAGGTTCTGACGAATTGCTGGTTTCCTTGTGGTAGGTAGTATAAAAGCAATTAAAAAGCCGTGCCGTTCTCGCCGACCATCTTTGTAAAAGCAATTTAAAAGTCGCGCCGAAAAGCCGAACCAAAAAACCCGTGCCGACCATCTTTTTTTATAGCAATTAAAAAGCCGCGCCGAAAAGCGAAAAGCAATGAAAAAGCCGAGCCGAAAAAGTCGCGCCGAAAAACCCGTGCCGACCATCTTTATTTATAGCAATAAAAAAGCCGCGCCGAAAGGCCGAACCGAAAAAGCCGAGCCGAAAAGCCGAACTGAAAAGCAATGAAAAAGCCGCGCCGAAAGGTCGAACCGAAAAAGCCGAATGAAAAATGCCGCACCGAAAAAAAAACCCAGCTCTGCCAGCCGCCAGCCTCGCCAACCTCGACAGCCCCGCAGTCTCGCTAGACAAGCTAGCCCCACTGCCTCGCCATGTTGGCCGGCTCAGCCAGCTTCGCCAGCCAAGCCAGTTGCGCGTGGGTGTCTCGTTGGCTCGTTGGCAATAAAGTTCCGACGAATCGCTGGTTGTTTGTGGTAGCCGTCTGTATGAAAGCAATTAAAAATAGAAACGTGGTTTACACAGATGCGCATTAAGTACACGGGATAATTCTTGGGAACATGCGAGTTCTTATCGTCTTGTTGCTTTACAAAAATTGCTGATTTTTTCAGTTACATTAAAATATCTCACAAATGTTTCTCACGCATGTGCATAACATACGTTTTAAGAAATTTGGTCTTTATTTCGCTATTTTCGAATTGCCCATAATACACTTTGTTTGCCCCCCAAATTTTGCATAAATTATTGTTTTGAAATGCTCTTGGGAATATGCAGTTCTCCCAAGGGCATTTCAAAACAATACTTTATGCAAAATCTGTGGGGCAAACAAAGTGTATTAATTATGGGCATTCGAAAATAGAGAATGGTACATAAGGCCCAAATCGCACTTGCGGACAACTTTTGAATTGTCCGCGACAATTTGGACAGAAATTGGTACGGTATACAAAATTGTCCGAGACAACAATTTCGGAGCTAAAATTTGCAAGACAATACGAAAATTGCACATTACGGTATGGAAACAATTTTAAAGGTGTGGAGCACTTCGACTCAAGCCTTTTCAAAGCGCACGTGGCTTTAAATCTCATTAGTATGTATTTTATGCAGTATGAAACTGGCTTGTAAACACCGTCATTGAAAACCGCTAAACATGATTCGATTAAAAAATAACGCAAAGTATTTTCTTATTTCTAAGCCTTTTCAAGGGTTTTTCTACTTTTAGTGATTAAATTGTTTTTGCACATTGCGATTTGCCGTGATAAATTTGAATAAAAAGAAACGTGCTGCATATTGATTTGTTTTTCTCAAGGAAGAGCACAATGGTTAATCAAGAAGGCATTGTTATCTGGATTCGCGGGTGCGTTGGAATGTATCGGACAAGCGTGTTGTCCTGCCAGGAGGCAGGACTTCGGCTCCTTTGAAAATTCGGCTGTTTTGTCGAAACTTTTTCGACTTGGCAAAAGTAGGTCGCACTTGCCTTTGCGGTGATTTTCCGTTATAATGACGAACGAATTGCACGTGCAACGTGGACCAATCAGCGGGCGGCGGTGTTTTTAAAGTTTTATTTGTCTGCCCAGTTCGTTTCTCTGAAAAGTGTAGGTCGCACTTGTCTTTGCCAAGTCAGACACTTAAATAAATTGAAATTCGATAAAAATGTACAAAATTGTCCCAAGTGCGATTTGGGCCTAAGTCAATGTTGTAATTCTCCTGTCGACCGGAGGTGAACGTTGCTTTTATACACTGCATATACAATTTGAGGCCGAACTTGTCGAGATTCTATAAAAATAAGAGCTATTTTTAATTTAGAGCTCTTCTAAGGCTAAAGCAAAACATCGATCTCTCGCGCTCGTAAGGGTATTGTCAATTTATTCAGTGTTTATTGCACATTTTATTGCGATTCCAAAGTCACTCCAACGAAAAATTCGTTGAAGTACATGACTTTGCCGATTCTTTATTACAATGCTTGTGTTGCCGTCCTCGCTTCCTGTAGTAAGTCATTTCAAGACTTTTTAACGAATTCAAAGAGGGCTAATTAACATGCATATAAAAGAAATCGAATAATAAATTGGCCGCCATTTTGGAATAAGGTGTATAGAAACACATGGAAAAACGACGGCGTTAGCTAATTTTACCCCCAAGCCTCGCTTTCGAAGTGTAAACCTGTGACAATCTCATCAATGTATTTTCAAAGGTGCAAAGTTGAAAAGAATACCCACTCAAAAACAACGTGAACTTGTCAAAGGTTTGCAAGGAATTTCGTACAAACGAGGCTTGGTGACGTCATCACGCATAAGGCCTTTCTAGACTTTTGGACTGGACTTTTGTGGATTATGGACTGTGGAATGCGTGGCATATTAATGTATATTTTTACTGATTTCATTGCTTTTAAAAGTAGTCTTTGCAAATATAACATAAATAATTCACGGTTTGAGAAGTATTAGACGAGTGTGGATTTGATAGGGAATCAATACATTAAATATTCAAAGTGAGTGCAGAAAAATTGGTAGCCTCAATCAACGTGTCTTATACCCCATTCACACCAACGCTTAAACATGTTTAAATGTTGTTTAGTTTAAAACAGGTTTAGAAAAATACCTCCTAACCTCCCGTAATATTTGGAGTGAAATCTTTACTTAAAAAAACTTTATTGACTTTATTACCATTCCAGGTAGTTTGAGTCATATACATTTCAAAACGTTCAAGATAGAGGCTAAAACGTAGTTAAATTAAACAACATTTAAACGTGTTTAACCGTTGGTGTGAATGGGGCATTAGTGTCTCAAGCACATGAGTGTAGGCTACTAGGAGCCTCTTGTTCAGGGCCCATTATACTATCTTTTCAGGCCGTTGCTAGGGAAAAATCAGTTTGCTCTAGCTCGGCAAATTTTTGCTTATATGTGACCAAATTTGAACAGCAACCTTTAAGTACACCTGTGGTTCGGGTTGTGACGTCATCAGGCCACGCCCAATGTCACGTGATCCAAAACAGAAAAATGAGCGTAACTTTAGAAACTTACAGTTTTATCAAAATTTTTTTGCATCATTGGATTTTATACACCATTTAAAAAAAACGTAAGCATGTGTTTTCTTTAAGGATGAAAAGTAAAAATAATATGAGGAAAAATGTGTTCTCAAAACCACGTTTTTGCGTCTTAATTTTTTGTTTTTTGATTTTTCGCAAAAAGCATGCTTACGTTTCACGACAAATCTTTTATCTTTCGATTGAATTTGTTAAAAATAAATTAGCCTCTATTTGCGCCGAGTTAGGTTCGCCTTTGTCTTTACCGGAAGTAGGTGGCCTGTTGTCTGCCTGGGCTTCTTGTGCTATAAATTGGAAACTGCCGAACTCTTGAGGTAAGACCTTCATTTTGTTAGGATTTGTTGAGTATGGTTATCGTTTGTGAAGTACGTTTCAACCTTCACTCGTAAAAGTTGCCTTTCTTTGCAGACAAGGAGAAACGAGTCATGCCTGTGTCTGTCAGATCACAAGCCTTCGATCACTTTAGCAGGCATGGGTGAGCAGGAAAATGCCTTCAAATCCAAAACGTCCAAAGCATTGGTTTGGGAACTCACGCATCTGTGAGACGGTTTCCCTTGAATTTGAAGAGCAGTATGGCACTTACATAAAAAAGAAAGAAACTTTTCTTTCTCTTTCTTTTAAAACAACAGTCGACAATCTTAGGAGCAAAAAATATAGAGGTCAATATAATTACTAGATATCTTCCATCGACAATTTTTTCCCTCCTCTAAAATAGCAACAAAGCCATTAGAGCAGTCCTATTTGTTTTATCAGAAGCTTATTAGTTTTGTGCTTCTGATTTTATCACATGCAATGTTTTTAAGTTATATACAGATCGAAACGGAAAAGATGCAATGTTATTTTGTTTTGTTTGCCCAAAATTATGCGCCGTTTAATTTGTTTTATGTGCAAACGGTTATCTCAGTTATTAGTGGCCATTTTTGGCGGAATAGCTCGAAAGAAATCAAACAGTTAAGAAGTACTCGATTATCATTAAAGTGGAAGGCAGAATAGGCGAAGTCAAAAGACAAAAGTCCAAGGTTGAAGTCCGTGTTTTGAATAACAAGAAACCTTATGCAACACCAGCGTCGAATCCATCTAAATCGATGGTTCAATTTGTTTTCATTCAATGAAAATATAAATCTAAAACGTAAACATCTTTTTTCAATAGGTACAACGCACTGTCTTACTTTTTTATAATTTCCATCAAACAAATTTGAACTCATTGTACTTTGTTCATTCACACTTCGTTGAAATCTGTACAACTTTGACGGCTTCTAAGTTTATACAAAATCGGCCCTGAAAAATACGTAAAAACTGTAGCAACGAGAAAAACAAACGCGCTACGCTTCGCGTTGAAATTGTAAAAACTCGAGCACTTTTCTGCAAATGTTAACATCTTACTCACATGTTGGCTCCAGATATATCCTCTAACTTCTCAGTCCAGAATTCCAGTTGACCTGGTCAGCATTGACAAAAAGAAACGAAAAAACGGTACGAAGACTGAAGCAGTAGGAATAAACTTTCAGCAGATTCCGATATCTGTGAACTGATCAGTTGAGCGTTCTTACTCCTTCAGTTATTTCTACGTTTTGAATCAGCTTGAAAACCGTCCAAGACGAATCTTTCCAGAGAAAAAATATCCAGCTTCAAATAAGTTTAAGTACTAACCAAGAATTCAGGAGTTAAACGAGACGAACTTCAAATTTGGCATTGTTTAGGACAGTTTTGAATTTGTACGGACTCTCGCGCGAAGCTGCCTGTCACTTTTACCGGAAGTAAAATTGTACTTGATTTAGCTCTGCATAGCAACCGCATTACCTAGCAACGGAATACTATAATGCGCCCTTAGGAGGCTCGAAAGGGTTTTCAGCTGCGTGCGCGCGCGCGCGCGACGTGCACTCGTCATGCTTTGACGCATACGTCAGTTGATTTTCCTATCAAAAAGTAGCGCGCGCAGCTCACCGGAAATAAAAATACTGCGTAAAATCGCGCGAACCGGAAATAAATCGTGCATAAAATATTCCTCTTTATCTCAAAACTTTGCTCGGTGACCTATGTTGAAATTTTTCATGCAAGTAGCATTCAACTTTATCTAACATTTGAGACATTTTGGAAAAAAACTGTACAGTGGAATTTTTTTAAATCTTTAAAAAGCCTTTTTCGATTTATCTCGATTTCCACAATACAGATTTTTTTCAAATTTACACAGAAGGTGAGGAATATTGCAAACTTTTAAAAACGGTTATAAAAAACATAGGTCACCAAGTTAGTTTTAAAGATAGATTTAAAAAACTGACTTTTGAGGGGTATCTCTTTGGAGGGTTATAGTTACCATGACAACACATATGACGTCATAAATGGTCTTGAAGGAAACTTTAACAACCATGTCATAAGCTTATCTACAATTTGTTTCAGAGACTAAAACCATAAAATTTTAATGTGTAATTGTTCTGACATGTACGTAAGCTGTAAGAAACCCTTTCGAGCCTTTGGCGATGACCCCTCATAAAATAGACGATGGTCTGGTGATCCTGTGGTGAAACAGCACACGAAATAGAGAGAAGCTGGGAGCGAGGTTGGTCAATTTGCATTCATCCTCCCAAAAATATGGCGCTGTCTGGTCGTGTTTTGAAGCTCTTGAATTGACTATTTTGATTCAGCGAAGGTAAGAAACACGTCCTAATAACATACTTTTAAGACAACAGAGCAAATATAATATGTCAAATACCAGAAACACTAAATAAAGAGCGTATTTCATGTGGATTTATTAATTTCCAACTTACATGTATCGCGGACCAGGTGTAAGACATTAGTGAAAACATAGGCCGTCTGGAAAACACAAACAACTTCAATCAATCAATCGTTTATTTTCCTTTTTTTCAAAACTAATTACAAGAGTTACATGGTAGTTTAAGCAAAGGCAGGCGGGCAGGAGCTCTCAGCAAACCTTTCAGGGCTTTTCGAGGTGAGCCCCTGTTAATTAAGCTCACAACAGATGTTTTACTTGAACATGGCCGTGATATCTAAATCTGCATAAGGGATTCTGTATCATCATTTTTTATGTATGTTGTGTCCATTTCAGTTTTGTTTTTTTAATAAAATGTACAACAATATTAATAATGTTATTTTTGGAAAAAATAATTTAAGCTTTTTCTTGAATAAGTGAAACGTTTTATAAATTTCTTTTATAGATTTTGGTAAGTCATTCCACATCGTATTGCCTTTTATTTTACTGAGTATTTCATATAATTAGTACATTATTGGGGTTTGTATATTTGGTTATTTGAGGGTGATCTTGTATTATTATTATGGACTTCTCTGTTTAGTCTAAAAAATTCATTAAGGTGATTCCCTAGTATTGCATCACGCATCATTACTGCAAGGATATCTTGCATCATTGGCACATGCATGAGTGCGCGCGCATTCTGAAGCAAGAAGGTTTCCTTTGAGGATTGTGTTTGCTCAGTAAATAAGTGGTTGTTTTCTCCTAAACGAGCATGGTGACCTATCTTTTTTATTCCACCTATTTGAAGAAAACACAACTCCATTATATATCCAAATTTGAAGAATCTTTCATTAGTAGATTTGGAAATATTCTTATGAAATCACTTTAACAATCTAGTTTTTAGCATTTCACTGGGAGTGTGCAGATAATGAAATTGGCATATGATTTCATCAGTTTTTCTTTTTTGGTAACTTTAAGGGTTTTCACGATGACATTCTTTTTATAACAATCTGTTATATACTGTAGCTGAAGTTTTTCTCAATACAATTTGCATGTTCATTGGTTGATTCATGGTCACAGGACATCTAACAAACAAAATGTTTCCTGCCAATTGTCCATGAGCGGGCAACATTTGTGAAAGCGGGCAACATTTTTTTTACAATGCAATACTTATACTACTTACAAATATACAATACTTTCTTACACTGTGATTCTTACACTACTTTTTTCCACAATAATGGTTCTCGGTTACACACATATGTATTTAAAAAATTAGAGTTTGAAACAAGTTTCCACTTAGCCTCAAGCGTCTTCAGATTATTACATTTTGCAGCAATGAGACGTTCAGAATTATTTATAATTTAATTATATATTTTTTATATATTGATGTTTACCTTGAGTGCTCGGCGCATTTTTCAAACTACCTGGTGTTGCTATAAAACAAATCACTTAATGACTGATCCCTCGGGAAACAGTGAATTTTGTTTCCCTTTGATCTCTCTGTTTTCCTTGACTTCATCTCAGGGAAGATCAAGATTCTTGGGAAACAAAATTCACTTTTTCCTTCGGGAACAGTCATTAAGTATTTAAAGTGGATTCATTGTTTATACCAAGTAAGGTTTTTATTTTATCATAACCCTGAATATATTAATAATTAACCCTAGATATGAATGAGAGCTTAAAGCATTGACAGCTCTTGTTGACCATGTACACTTTGAAGCAATCCTTCTCCATTGCCATACCACAGCCACTTCCCTATTGTTTCTTTTTTTTTTTCAACATAAGAACGATATTTGAAGATTGAAATATTTATCCTATCCTAGTTTTTACATAAATCTACAAAAATTTCCCAAAGTTATCTAGTCAGTAAGAACTTTATAATTAAACCCTTGTTACTGTTGTGACTAATTCCTTTTTTTTCTTTCAGGTAGAAGGTCTGTATTCTGGTGAATAGTAATGTCTGAAAATAGCAAAAGTCAAACAGGAAATTTAATTTGCAAATAGAACATGATCTGATAAACAAAAAAAAGTATTGTGATTGTGATCAGTGTCACATTTTCTTAGCCAAGGGATCTTCATATACAGAATATCTACACAATCATGTATTCAGCGGAAAAGCCTAGTTTCATATGCAACCATTGTAGCAAGAGTTTTAGCCACTCAGGAGCTCTTCGCATACACGAAAGAACACACACAGGAAAGAAACCTTTAACATGCAACCATTGTAGCAAACGTTTTAGTCATGCAGGAGCTCTTCACAACCATAAAATAACACATACAGTAGAGAAACCTTTTACATGCAACCACTGTGGAAAGTGCTTTACTCGAAAAATCAACTTGCAGATACATGAAAGAAAGCATACTGGAGAGAAACCTTATACACATGACAAGTACAGCAAGAGTTTAAGGAAAAGTGGATATCTCCCAAAGCATAAGAGAACACTTGCAATGAAGAAACCTTTTACATGCTACCAATGTTGCAAGAGTTTTAGTCGGCCTAGAGAACTCAGCATGCATAAGAAAATGCATGCAGAAGAGAAACCTTATATTTGCAACTGGTGTGGCAACCGGTTTAGTCTAGCACATCATCTGGAGAATCATAAAAGAATACATACGGGGGAGAAACCTTTCGTATGCAAGCAGTGCAGCAAGAGATTTAGTCAATTAAGTGCTCTCAACAGACATAAAAGAACACATACAGGAGAAAAGCCTTTTATATGCACACAATGTGGAAGGACTTTTCCGCAGAAGTGGGCTCTTCAAGTTCATTCCAGAAGACATACTGGGGACAGACCATATGCATGCAATCAGTGCACCAAGAATTTTAGTGACTCGACTGCCCTCAGCAATCATCAAAGAACACATACAGGTGAAAAACCCTTCACATGCACACAGTGTGGAAAAAGTTTTTGTCTCTCCGGAGGTCTCCAAAGGCACAAAAGAACACATACAGAAGAGAAACGCTATATATGTAACGATTGTGGGAAAAGGTTTAGTCAATCAGGACATCTCAAGAAGCATAAAATTACACATATAAAAATGGAACTGGGTTTGTCTCCCGATGATTGTAGTGAGAGTTCTCATGAGGCAAAAAGTCTGCAAAAGCATCCAAGTTCACTTGTAAAAAAGGAACTGGTTTTATCTCCTGACAGTTGTGCTGAGAGCTCTTGTGAGGCAGAAAGTTTACAGAAACATAAAAGTACATGTATGTACACAGCAGAGAAGCAATTTAAACCTGAACAAGCCCAGAATATGTTCAGCATCTCCGAACTTTTAACTCAAGTTAAGAAAGAAATATGTGAGTGAAACCCTGGTATGAGGCTTGTCTTATTCGCAGGGTCAGTACCCCCCCAGGGGGGACTCCCATATAAAAATGATAGGTGTGCTCATTGTACCTTTTAGGAGTCAACATTTGTAGATTGGCACATGTACCACTTAGGGTATTGAGTTGAAAAAATGTGATAGGAACTTTTAAATTTGGTACCTCTTTGGGATAAAAATCAATTTGAGCCACCCCCATCAAACAAGATTCTGGTAACTTTTAGGGTGTTTTACAAACATTTCCGCTATTGCCCCCATCATTTTTATACGGGCAACTTATATGTAAGAGTGCCCTGCCCTGCCCCCACCCCCTTTACTTAACTGGTGTTATCCTGCACACAGAAATCTTCCATTTCTTTACTGAAAGACAATGTGAAGAAGCTGTTGTTATTTTATGGATATGTGGGGAACCTGGGGTGGATATGTAGTTGGAAGGAAATAGTCTCCAAAATGTGTTTTCTATGAATTAGCAGGCATGCAGCCATTATGAGGCAAACCAAGGACATTTGTGGATTTATATTTATTTATTTTTGCCTATGCAATTCATTTCAAAAGACTTGAGAAATATACCTGTTTGCCATATTTTGTTTTGTTTTTTTCAACCAATATTATGCAGCTTCTTGTACTTTATTAATATAAAAAATATTATTATGAGTAATGTCTAGTTTGGAGGTATTTGATGCTGATTGAGTTTAGAGCCTTCTAACTGCCCATATTTCAGACTTTGGTCTTAAGATCAGACTTGGCTCAAAAGTACTCATACTTATCTAGAAGAAAACTAATTTACTGGAAAGAACTACCTTTGTAACTTTCCAGGATTACTTCTGAGGCTCAAGATACTGGACTTTTGTATACAGCTAATTGAAGAAATGTTGGGAAAAAATGTAAGAAAGCGATAGACTTACGAGAATGACACAATGGGATTCTGAGAAGAAGGCTTGTTAATACTCCATATAAAGATCTATTCCTTTTTAAAGATATTCAAAGGATTATTTTGGGTATACTGTACTCTGTTATAATAATGTGCAATTGATCTGCATTATTCATGGTTTATAGTTTTTACCCCAAAAATTGTTTTCAATCAGTGTATAATGTTAGGTAAATAAGTCGCTGAAATTATTTTTTTTTTATGCATGTCGGTTTCTTGATTTTTTTTTACTGTCTCAGTGAAAAATTTTGTTTTTGCTAGGGGCCTGATAACACTTGCCAATGACTTATAAAGTCATTGGCAAATAAGTTTATAATTGGTAGAAGAAAAGCCTCCTGTGATGTTAATCATACTTATTTGCATTTATTACACACTTTGTTATCTGTTTTTTTTTTTTATCTCAATAACAAGCTTTTCCAGCAACAAAAATCCTGTCATATACAGGCTTCCTAATAAAGCGTTGTGTTTTATGTGACAAAGGCAGATGTCGCCTTGTCATTTACTGAGGTGTTGTTCCAGAAATTATCCACACCCCAGTCCTATGGAAAGTTCGGTTTGACCCCCTCCCCTCTTGCATCCCCCTATGAGGCTCAAGGGGAGTGGGCTCCCTGGTTAAATATTATTATTATTATTATTATTATTATTATTTATTATTATTATAAATTCCAGTTTACCTTCATACTTTCTTTTAAAAACTATGGCTTTTAAGACACCCCTTCCCTCCCCCCTCTCCCTCCTCACCTTCTATAGGAGAGGTATGGGTATTTTCTTGAACAATACAATCAAATACCAGTAATTGTGTTTACTGATAGGAAATATAAGTTTCCTGTTCATTTTACAGTACATGAAAACAGACCTTGTCATGTAGAAAATGGTGGCTGTGGTGATCATCCCTGCCATTTGCAGGGAAAATATATCATAGTCCAGTGCTTTCTCTCTAATATAGCACACATTAGCTGCCATGACTATCACGGCTGCTGTATCATAATTATGAAACAAAGATTGGTGTATTAAGCATTAACAGTGCAAAATGCCTTACTGTGATCAGCACCCAACAATCGCGTTTACAAGTTGATCAATCAGAAAGCACAAATTCAATAACTTGACTTGTGATCAACTGCTAGATTCTCCTTCCAGTTTGTCTTGTATATGCTCATGTAACAAAGGGAGAATTTGGTTTCAGATCAGGAGTCACTTAGGGCCTTATTCCAGTTTGGGATGAGGCCCTAAGTGACTCCTGATCTATGGCCAAATTCTTCTTTTGTTATATGAGCATATACAAGACAAACTGGAAGGAGAGGTTAGCAGTTGATCAGAATTCACTTAGGGCTTTATTCCAGTCACCCCTTCATTATTGATGGGCATGCCTCCTTGGAAAGTTGAACACAATTATTAATTATCTTGGTGTTTTTCGCAGGAGTGTAAAGTTACAAAATAGTAGTTACAAAATACGAAGATTTCATTCACTTAATTGCTTCACAATAAATTAGCTGGTGATATTGTGGAAACTTGTAAACAAATTTGTTGGGTGTCATGGTGAGGCATGTTGCACTGTAAATAGAAGGTTGTAATATAAAACAGTTTTAAATTTAAATTTATAGCAATGATCTAATTTAAAACTAGTCAATAAAATTAAAAGCCCTGTGTGAGAAGAGCACTTTTACATTCATTTGGTTGACCTCGACAAGCATGTTTTGTTTTTTCCTACAAAGCTGTTTCTAACATGGTATGTGGATATTGGTGTTACAATCTTTGACAAAAAGTTTTAAGTTTTTTCCCGTTTTTAAAGGTTTTAAATGTGTCACGCAATTCACCACACTATTTCAGATGAGAGTAAACAAAATTGAACCAGTTGAGAGTTATTTTTGCATTATAGATGCTTATAAGCCCATTTCTTGGAACTAAATATGGTGAATCCATTTTTTTGTGATCAGATTTCTGGTGTAATTAAGACGTTTTTGCCGCCTTGAATGCAAACCAGGAACAAACACATGATCATTGACCAGGCTTAGTGAAAAAATTTTCAGGAAACCATAAAACGGACAGATAAATGTTGTCTGGGATTTAAAATCAAAGTCATTTATGGCTCCGTCAATTCCAAGCCCGCTCAATCCCCCCCCCCCCCCCGGGCATTTGTTGGGCATTTATCTGTTTTCAAAAAAAAAGTTGCAAATGTCCGACCCACGGGACAAGATCAAAATTGTTATTTCAATGATTATTGATGGAAGCAATAATTGCTCACAAATAAATAGATCTTTATTCATGCTAGAAATTCTTTCGTTCTTCCTCAGTATTACTTATTTCCGTTCCCTCATTCGTTCTAAGTATTAGTGTTATGTTTCCCTCAAAACTTTTGACTCCAATAATTGGAATTGACAGAGAAATTAGAGGTGAATTGCCCGGGGGCAGGGGAATCCCATATAAAAAAGACAGGGGTGCTTGTCGTACCTTTTAGGGGTCAAACTTTGTAAACTGGTACCTCTTTGGGTGCTAAAATTCAAAATGACCCCCATTGGAATTATTGCGGTACCTTTTAGGGTATTTAATCCAAGAATATGACATGTGTTGTTTAAGAATTGATACCCCTTAGGGGTAAAAATTCATTTGAGCCACGCCCATCAAACAACATTCTGGTACCTTTTAGGGTGGTTTTCGAAAATTTCCGACGAGCACCCCCATCATTTTTATAGGAGAGTCCCCCCGGGGTGAATTGTTCAAATTGTAGGCTGGGTTTTTACTCAGTGTGTAGCAGCATGAGGTAAGGTTTGCCCTCCGTGTTTTTTTGTGTCACAATAATATTGTCATATATTACATATCATGATATGACGTCCGGTTACTTGGCTTCCTTGTGGTACAGCCTTAATTTATGAAATCAAATGGCATCGCGATCGATACCCGCGGGACATCATGAAAACCGCGGGAAAACGACACGAAATAACGGATACATGAAGTATCTACAGGATTTCCAGAAGAGAGAGCCTGGGTATGAGTTTGCAATGTCCCACTATTTACAGCGGTCTTACCCAAAGCGATATAAAAGGAGTCACCTCAAGGAATAAATTATCACTTCGAGAAAGAAGTTGTTCGTTCAACTCGATCATGGCCGAAGCGAACCAAGATTTACAAGCTCCAGAAGCTGAAGTGCCTCAAGTCCAGCAGCCTGCTCAGGATAATGTGCAACAGCCTGCTCCTCCTGGCGCCGCTCAAGGGGTAGTTTTCTTGCCTTTTTCTTTGTTCCCATTTCCGTGGTTTCTTCCTCCGCCCACGTGTCATTTATTTCATAGTGGTCTTCTCTGACTCCGGAGCAGAGGTTGGTTTTTCGTAGCAATTGTTTTTCACGTTTCCTTGCTCTTCCTAGTGTTTTTGTTAGTTACAGGGACGCAAATTGCTAAATTACTCGTTCCCTGGTATTTTATGGTTGTGGCTCCAGAGCAGAAGTTATTTACGGCATTTGGCATTTACCTGACTCTGTCGAGCGTTTTGTTTGTTACAGGGACGCAAATTGGTAAATTACTCGTTCCCTGGTATTTTATAGTTGTGGCTCCAGAGCAGAAGTTATTTACGGCATTTGGCATTTACCTGACTCTGTCGAGCGTTTTGTTAGTTACGGGGACGTAAATTGCTAAATTACTCGTTCCCTGGTATTTTATAGTTGTGGCTCCAGAGCAGAAGTTATTTACGGCATTTGGCATTTACCTGACTCTGTCGAGCGTTTTGTTAGTTACGGGGACGTAAATTGCTAAATTACTCGTTCCCTGGTATTTTATAGTTGTGGCTCCAGAGCAGAAGTTATTTACGGCATTTGGTATTTACCTGGCTCTGTCGAGCGTTTTGTTAGTTACAGGGACATAAATTGCTAAATTACTCGTTCCCTGGTATTTTATGGTTGTGGCTCCAGAGCAGAAGTTATTTACGGCATTTGGTATTTTCCTGACTCTGTGGAGCGTCTTTTTTGTCAGTTACAGGGACATAAATTGCTAAATTACTCGTTCCCTGGTATTTTATGGTTGTGGCTCCAGAGCAGAAGTTATTTACGGCATTTGGTATTTACCTGGCTCTGTCGAGCGTTTTCTTAGTTACAGGGACGCAAATTGCTAAATTACTCGTTCCCTGGTATTGTATTGTTTGTGGCTCCAGAGCAGAAGTGTTTATTACGGTTTGTTGGTTACATATACTCGTATCTGTTTTATCTTGCTTACTGGTAAATTATTTATCTGTTTTCCGCTATATTTGTTCGTTTCCTGCTGCCTACTTGTTTTCGGCCATTTATTTAATTGCTTTCTGTTTTGTTCAATGTTTGGCGCCTCTAGCCCCATGGCTTAAGTTTGTTTTGCGGGAATTTTCTATCTCAATCCTATGTCTGGGTGTTATTTCGTTGTCAGGAAGTATCCTGGTTGTGCAAGTATATTTTGTGTTAATGCAGTTAAAGTTGTTTTTTATTATAGGTTATAATTTTCACTATATTTTTGCCTATGCGTATTTTGTTTTGTCTCGATTTTATTTCTTCTCCGTTTTGCTTCTCGTTTTGTTTTATTGTGTCATGCTGCGTCTATGGATTTATTTGTTGTATGGCCGTTTTTGTTTCCTGGCCTTGTTTAAGGTTTTAATTATCACGTTTTGGCTTATTCTATTCAGCCTCTATTGTTCTTTGCCCCTTGTTTTTAGCCCCTTTTTTCACCGCTGCTCGTTAGAATTTGTTTTATGCATGCGCACATCCTTTTGCACCTCCTTTATTCTGTATTTGCATATATCCTTGTTCCCTTCGCTTCAAGCCTATTTTCCTTTACGCGTGTTTATGTTTCGCCTTCCTTTATTCCCTTACTCTTGGAATGACTAATTGGAACGGGAATCTTATTCCCTCTCGGATTACCGGGGCTCCAAGCTGTCATTCCCTGAGTCCCGTCGCGCTTGCCCCTTTTACCCTCTCACACGCCTTTTCTTTTGTCTTTCCCTTGTAGCCTCCCATTAAGCGCCTTCTAGTCGGTCATTTTTTCCATTCCATACTGGGAGATGTCGGATGATTTCAACCCTATTAGCCATTCTGCTCCCCACCTGCGTTGGGTTTATTATAGGGGTATGCCTTTAGACGTGACTCAGGGAATGACAGAGCCCTGCAACAAGCATATTTCTCCAGCTTTCCTTAAAGAAGTCCTTCACGGCTCCTCTAGCGTCCTCTCCCCCAAAACGTCCCCTACCCCAGTAATAGGCGTGTTTTAGAATGGGACAGGACTCTGTGTTGGCCCCACTACTGCTTCTTTTAGTCTGGGGTCTCTTATAGTTTAGTATGGGTATTTTAAATTGGGGTCCTTAGTTTAGTGTGGGTATTTTATGTTGGGGTCCTTAGTTTAGTCTGGGTGTTTAAGATTGCGGTCCTTAGTCAAGTCTCGGTTGTTTGTGTTACGGGGAACCCGTTTGCATCTTTTCTGTGGCCGTCATTCTTCCATAACTCAAAGGAGTATGGGTAAGACCGGTGTAAATAGGATACTATTTACAGCGGTCTTACCCAAAGCGATATAAAAGGAGTCACCTCAAGGAATAAATTATCACTTCGAGAAAGAAGTTGTTTGGTTCGTACTTGCTCATGCGTCGCGTTCAGCCTTGTGTCATCTTGCCTGTATTCCGCTCCTTTTGGTCACTTTCTATCCCGCCCTTCCCTCCCTTTGTATACTAACTTTTTGCCTCCGTATTCGAAAGTGGCCGCCATTCTTCCATAACTCAAAGGAGTATGGGTAAGACCGGTGTAAATAGGATACTGTTCAGCAAAGGAGACTTTTGTCTGATTGGTCGGTTCTGAAATCATATTACGCATGCTCAAAGCTGATGTTATCCTAATTAAAAATGGCTTCCGTTACACGAAGCATGGAATCTAACAAGATAAAGCAAAACAATCACTATTCACCACTTGCACTGGCGAAGATTTTGACGCTAAAAACTTAGAACTTATCCACCTTAGCACCAAAGTGCATTTGGGCCGATAAACTTGTGTTATAAAGTCCTAGAAACCGTCGATATGCCAGACTCTTCGAGACTCGAGCTGTTCAGTAAGCTCAATCGAGATCAACAACAACAGAACAGTACAAGGTAACCAACAGAAAATCACGGATGATTTATACGATTCTACCTTCTGTGGAAACAACTTCTTGTATGCCACAACTGTGATTTGATTTGTATCTAAAAATCGTACACATTAAACTTGGCCTTTGGACACCAAAAGCGCATCATTGGTTCTGCATAAATATATTTCCGGTTGCCGTTCGCTAATTATTTATACGATCAAAGGTAAATGGCTGGTTTTAGCATAAGCCCACCTGATCTCGCCATCCTTTTGAAATCTTTTCAGGGCCCCTTTTTTTTTGTCCCAAATTTATATAATTTTAAGTAAAAAGGTGTTCTATTACATCTCCTATTTGTAGAAATATTAGACAAAAGAAAAACACATGTTGGTTGCTGTTTGCTGTGCATAGTTACAAAATAAAGAAGTAAATGAGAAGGAAGTTGTTATTCTGAATGTTTCCACTGTGAACCAGCTAACTACCAAAATGAATAACTTGTTTCTTCTGTCCTATTCCCCCATCCCTGGATAACTGCTGCTATTAAAGTGGATTGTACCGTCATTTCATTAAAAGCAACTGGTAGTGAAACTAGGAGTGACAAGCATACCAAATTTATTTGTGTTTGACCTAGACAGTGAAAACATTCTGGTTGGAAAAGTGTTTTTGTGTTCTATTTTTTGTCTGAAATGGAAGAATAACTTTTACTCATTTTCTTTTCTAAAATGCTTTTCTGGTTGTTAAAAAAGGGAACCATTTTTCCAATGAATAGATCCCTATCTACACATGTAGCAATTGAAATGTTAATGTTGAAGCAAATGGCTACCTTCTACAAGGAAAAAAAAATAGATTTACTCACTAAAAACGGCTGTTATAAGCATACAGTTTCTGCTTCTCAACAGAATATTAAGTGGATTCATTGTTCAAAGGATTTTTATAGTATCACTTATCCTTCAATGTATTTTGAAGGTAGTAAATTCAGGATGTATTTACATGTACAAACATTTTGACCCACTTTATTTGTTTGGTATACAGATTCATATATGAATTTTAAGTATGAGCCTGAGCATAGAAAGTGCTAGAAGTGGCTAGCTTTTTTTTTTTGCTGTGAATTTGCAAGCAGGAAAATGTGTTAACTCAAAGTATATCAGCGGTGTATGCTGAAGATAAAAATAGCCTACTGAATTTAATTAATTTAATGCCACTGTGCAAATGACTGTAAAACACATTGTTTTAAATGTTATGAGCTCAAACATAGCAGGGCTAGGCTACAATCACTGTGAAAATGGGGCATATGCATGCACATGTATAAGAAAAAGCTGTTAAATATTGAATTTAAAAAAAAAAATTTAAAAAAAAATTATTTTCATTTTATTGTGCTGGTACTTTCAATCACATCAATATTCCTTGGTAAAAATAAAATAGAACAATAATTCACATCTGGTGTAGTTAGTATTTAGGAGTATTTAGGGGGGGATCACATGGTTTTTTGAAGACCTTAAGGGGGGATCAGCCGTAATTGACAAGCATAATGGGGGGGGATCAGACCAAAAAAAGGAATTTTAGGTCTGGGCGGGACCCCGGGTGAGTGCATTTGTAAATACTTTGGTAGGATTTGCCGCTGGGACTCCAACCATATATTCAAGACCACGTTCAGTTGTATTTTGTATTATATTAACTTTATTCTAGCCCAAACACAAAACCCAAACCCTTTTACAGACCCTCCATTTTGAAAAAAAGTATCACTATCGTAGTCTAACATACACGTTTTTATTCAGGCACGATCTATTGAAATTAGAAAGGTAATTTATTTTGGTGTGGCTGTATCTTGGTCCGCTTCCCTGTCAGAATCTTCGGCAGCCCTCTCCACTGGCTCTTGCACAATCTCCTCGTCAGATTCATCGGAATCCTCGCCCGAACTTGACCCTTTTTCAGCACCATTACTGCTATTCTCTTCCTTCATTCTGGCCACTACCACTTTCAAATTGCGTGCCAGCTCCGTTTCAAACACGCCTCTTTCCAAAAGCCATTGCAGGGGATCCAGGTGAAGACGCTTGACAAATCTCGCAGTGAATCCTGCATTAATACTTGAGACACATTTGTAGGTATTCTTTTCGAGTGAATCAAAAACCTCTCTAGCTACCTCTTTTGAGGTAAGTTTTTCTAGGAGAATTGCTGCTCGCTGACGTAACCTTTTCTCCTTGATTTTTTTCACTTTTCTCTTGTTTTCTTTTTTTCTTCGGGATTGGCCGTTGGTCCCCATGGGAGATGGAAACTTTCTTTTCAAGCTCATGAGGGTGGTCGTGAGCTCATTGGAGGCTTTCTGCAGCTCTTGGTGTATGGCCTTCACTTACTCTTGAGCTTCCTGGAAATATTTAAGCTCATCACTTGCAAACGGCCTTAAGGTATGATCTTCCGTATAAAGGTTCTTTCGTCTGTTGTCGATAAATGAGAGCAAATCGGATGCTGAATTAAAGGCCTCATTGACAGTGGTCAAGGAGGACTCACACTTCGCGACATCACCACTGCCCTTACATCCATCCACGCCTGACATGAACTTCCTGATGTTTTGGCACACTCCCCAATTCTCGTTTCTAAGCAAGTTGTTTTCTTTTTCGGAAAGGGCTTTTATCTTTGTGTTCAACTGCCAACGCATTTGCTGTTGCTCGAGGAGATACTGTTTGAAACCGGCTTGTTTACTCGCGAATGAAGATTCATAAATCTGCGGTACAACACTATTGTAGAATTTCAGCTTTTCTGTGTGTGGGTTGGGAAGAAGATATTTTTCCCACGGCTCCTTTTCTGGTGCTGAGTCGTTCCTCAGGACTTGTAGCCGCCCGGAGCGAAACAAAGAGAACGAAACAAAGAGCAAGCGCCCGGTGCAGCATACTTCCGAAAGATCGAATCGTTTATGGAAGATCACTATATTCGTGGAGAACTTTTTATGGAATTCTGTCGTGATGCCTGTAAAGAGTCAAGAGAAGAAAGTTCCAATCTCTGTTCTTGGTGCTCAAAAAATAGATGGGTCGGTCCAGAAACGGAGAGAATTCCGCAACCTGTACCAGACTCAAACAATCCTGGATATTTCATGGATGTCTATCAGACGGAATCGACGGGCAGGACACCAGATGATTACCTTCCAAGGAAATGTATTAAAGATCTGTACAAGAAACATTCTGGCAGTATCATAAACGATCAGGATAGCATGAACAGCTTCTGCGCAAATTATAATGTGGAAGAGAAGCACGTCATTGCATATGTTAATCATTTGAAGGACATTGATATCAGAAAGGACATCAGGACAAGAGCAGCTGAGGAGCGAAGAAGGCAAGAGGCCGAAAGAACGTACAAGGACTTTCAATGGGATAACCTCATCGAGGATAACAAAGTTGAAAAGTTGCGGGTAAGAGAACTAGACCTGTATCTCAACAAGCATGGTTTGACGACTGTGGGTCGGAAACTTGACAAAGTGAAGGCCATTCGATGTCATTATTACCGACAGAATAAAGAGACTGTGATAACAGAAGAACTGTCGAGTGATGAAGATGACGTGGAATCCGAGGATGAAGAATCCGAAAGTGAAGAGGCAGAGAGCGACGATGACTATGTTTTCGCGGATTTGGATGAACAGCCTGAGAGTGGCACTTCCGCGACAATTCAGTTCGTATCTGACGAGCAAGTATCTACCGTTGTTGTTCAAGCTCCATGAGACGTAAGTACCACTATTAAAGACATCACTTGCATATTCAAAACGTTATTTGGCGGTGGCAGGGAGAAGGGGGGGATCATGAAATTTTCCACTACCGATAAGGGGGGATCTTTAAAATACTAGATACTCTACGGGGGGATCAGGTAAATGCTCCGATGTGACAACAAAAATACTCCGACCCCCCCCAGGCGATAAATAATGACCGGTCCCTAAGGAAGGGTTCATAATTTATGTAGAGGGGGGGGGGGGGGGGCATGATTTTTTCCTGTTAGGTTTTAGGGGGGGGGGGGAATAAAAAATTTTTCCCAATGTGAAAGAAGGTAAAAGGGGGTCATCAAAAAAGATTCAATAAAAACCACCACCATCAGACTAATGCTTGCTTTCTCAGAACATTAATTTTATTTGTAATTCCGTGTTCCTCTCTCCTCCACAGAGGTCTCTTTGTGTCTCTTTGAGGTTGGGGAGAGGGAAAAAGGAAGCGCGTGAGGATGATTTGATGGGGAAAGAGAGGACGGAGACCACCCTGTTCGCTCTTCCCATCGTCATCGTTCCCCGTGCACTCATTAATTTTTCTTTAAAATTTTATTAATGGGATACCAGTGGGAGTCTTTCTAAAGTGCATGTAAATAATTAATCCAAAATAATTAATAAAAATTGAAAATTTATACGAGAGTATTATCAGGGCTCAAGGTCGTTAAAATGATACTACTTGTGTGCTCACAACTTCTATACAAAAATTCTAAGGTCTTATTCTTTGGGAATTAGCAAACGCGTGAAGGACGAGCAAGGTTCGACCGCTCTGCTGCCATGGATCTCTCCCTCCAATGTTTTTGACTTGTACATCTAATTTCAAGAGGCTACTGATTTATCTACTATTTCTACAATGATACATTGTCAAGAATAATTTTGAATGATCTATGGAGAAAACACTCCCTAAGTTATTATTTTTAATTGACAGTCCATGACTCCTGTCGTATGTGTTGTGCTTATAGGTTTCTAATTTATATTACCACTTTCTTCAAATAATTATCACTCAGAGTCCATGATATTAAAGCCAAATTATAATTGCAGCTGACTGTCTTTTACTGAACTACTGTCTCATCTTTGTTTTATCTAATCCTGTTTAGCATTGCAACACAAACCAACCCCACCCCCTTTTTGTTTATTCTTGCTTTGCATTTGCAAATTACATGTATCTCCTGATTTTTTTTACTTGGCATCCAGTAACAAAATCAAAAGGGTTACCGCTGTCTATCTTTATTGAACTGTTGTCTCATTTCTGTCTTGTTGCCCTTTATGCTGCATTATCGAGACCTCCCTTTTATGCAGCCTTGTATGTTCCATGTTTACTGTATTAAAATCTAATAAAATGCATAATTGAAATTAAATCCTAAGAATATTCTAAAAAAGTGAATATTAAAATTTAACATCAGTTACAGCAATTACATTTTGTATACCCTGAGTGGACCACAAACAAGCAAATTATGAACCCTCCCTAAGACAACTCAAAAGTGACATGCTTCGTATGTAAAGCCTTTATTTATGAACTAGATGGTCAGTTGTAGAGCGTGCCAGTGCTTTACATTATTTTATATTCCTGCTGTACTGCATCTGTAAGAGACAACACATGTATATGCAGTTTTTATCAATAGGAAACCAACAAAACCATATGTAAGTCTATAAGCATAAACAACTAAAAAGTTAACAAACAAATTTTGAAATCTTTCTTGAAATGTTGCAAAATAAAATGATTTACTGTACATACATGTATACTTGTAATTGTTATGAAAATGCAAATTACAGTGCTGCTACTGTTACCGGGGCCACCTAGACAAAGTTAACCAATCACAAAACAGAATGGGAACAATAGATTTTAAAATTTGCGACTTGAATAATGAAATGTCGAGTACAGAACAATGACATTTTAACTTTAGAATGTTGGAATCTATTGTTCCCGTTCTGCTTTGTGATTGGTTAACTTTGTGGAGGTGGCCCCGGTAACAGTAGCAGCACTGTAAATTACCATAATTATTTTTTATAAATAAACAAAATGCATGGAGACACTGAACAAATGAATCAATTTAAAACGTAAAAAGTGTTTTAATGTCTTCCACAATGGTAGGATCAACTCATGCCACATTTATTTTTTTCCAATTATTGTAAGTTTTGACATGTAACGAAATGAAATGTCACTGTAAAATGCTATCTTAATCTAATATAATTTATTGTAAATGACTGTAAAAAGATGTTACATTTTATCATGACCCGTACGGCCCTGCAAGCCTTTTCTTTGCAAAACCATTGATGAAAGTCCCGTATGAGGGCCGTACACATTTGTGCGAGCGGGGTCGGAAAAAGCAGTACGGCCCTACTACAAAAGCGGACTGCCTCGCACGTTAAAATTTCAAGTAATTTTGTCTCTAAATTGGTCATACACTGTATGAGAAAATACTTATTGACTAAGTGGAAGGGCCGGATGGGAAAATATTTGGCTCTCAGTCATGGCGCACGGATGGGCAAATATTTGGCTCTCAGTCATGGCGCACGCTCGGTCCGTACGCCATGACCTCGAGCCAAATATTTTCCCATCCGGCCCTTCCACTTAGTCATTAAGTACATATTATTATCATTATTATTAAGTTGTCAACATGTCAATGAGGTTGTTAATAATGCTCATCAGAATTAAATTACTTTATTTATTAAAATAAAAGATATGGCTGATTACCAGGTTTGATCTTTACTTGTAGTCAGGGCTATCAAAATAAGCCTAGCTAGAGTGACAAATACACATTCGTTTTGTGACAAAATGATGTAATGCATTCCAGTGTCACGCGATCAAAGTAGAATAAAATTCGAAAACGCGAAGACCATGTTTGACCTTTCTTTTGAACAACCAGTACAGCATTTAAATTTCGTTTTTTTTCGCCAAATTATTAATGTAGTCCTTGAACATATTTCAACCAAACCGATTCCCATATCACGAATTAGTTATTCCGGTATAAACAAAAATGCAGAGGCATTCAAATTTTTACGTATGATTTATATCCTCTTGCGAACTGCCGTCCCAACAACAAATACCAAAAAATGATAAATGTACGGTCCTCAACATCGACATTTGGCAGAAAGTAACATTGAACTAAGTAAGACGTAATGAGAGCTTAATGTTCGCGGTAGATTATAATTTGTAGAATCTAGAAGGGCTTCAAAATGTGTGGTTGTAATAGCAATATTTTCAAAAGTAAATTCGACCATCAGAGCGTTGTTCGGCTCGAGTGTATACGGGGTACAGCATATAAATTAACCAAATTTTGCCAGCAGATGGTATATTAATAGAGGAATCCCCTATTAATGGGAATTCCCATATCACGAAGGGAAACAAAAGTCTGGGAGGTATGATTACAAATTTTAATTTGAGGTAAAACAACAACTAAATTTAGCGATCAACACATTCACTTTGCTTAATAATAAAAACCATTGAAGAAAAACGATAATTGTACCGATCAAACAGAAAACTCAGTTCAGAACAATACTGTATTTGATTTTTATGAAGAAATGTTGAAAATAGAAAATGTGAGATGGCCTTGTTGAACGACAGCGTGAAATTGAGAATGCGGCAACACGGAATTTGGGTGGGTGCAAGTTGAAGCCAACAAAATCGTAAATACAAACTCAAGGAATCAAAGACGTGTTGTACTTACCACAACAGACATACTCTTCATCTTGGCGTTGACTAAGACTGAAGTAGTTCCTCGAGAGACGGAGAAAAGAATTTACACTGCATGGCCTCGCCAAATATTTGTTGCAGATGAACCGCCATCTTAAGGTGGCTGAACACAGTTTCACTGCACCTATGCATCATTCATTGTCATTTTAAAACCACTTACGACTGGGCGCCCAAAATTGGCGAGGCATAAGATTAAGCAACAAGCTTTATATTTTGATATTTTTGTTGAGCTTTTATGGTGTTGCCATGGCAACACGGTGGATTGTAAATCAGCCTGCAATATTTGGTTTCGTTTATTTTCAGAAAATCTAGTCATTAGATTTTGTCCATCATTTGTCTGTAGTAAACTCGTGAAAATATTCGCATGTTAACACTAGTCTCATGTAATTTTGACAGAGGGATCTTCCGTAATTTGTTGTTTAATATGTTTGCGTTTTGTAAAAATCTCCTCTGTTAGATTTCAAATTTTTGGTGTCAGTTGAGTTCGCCATATTCGGAACTATTATTGTGCCAAATTTCGTGAAATTTTAATGAGTGGTTTCGTAGAAATCAGCACGTTTCCGAGGAAAGTCGCCAAAACATCCAGTCACAATTTTTTGGTCAACTGCGCATGCGTTGCATTTGACTGGGTTCTCGATCCAAAGACAAAAACGACCAAAAAGGCGGTGTATTTCTTCAGTGGTTCTATATATTATCTATTGATTCAACAAACATTTTTACAAACAACAAATTGTTTCATTTTAAGACGAAAAACAACACTTTCGCGATCCACGCTGAGCAAAATAAAATGATCGCTGAAAAGGCGCCACGTTTGTTTTTCTCAAAACTTTGCGCGCGCTGACTCACGTAAGCAGCTGAAATTGAAGAGCGCGCGCAAACTGTGTTCAGCCACCTTAACTGTCAACACGTCGACGAGAAAGACCTTCATCGACCGCAAAATTACCATCAGCGATGTCAAATATGCTTTTCTGTCTCCACCTTGAGTTGCTTTCCACGGTAATATGTTTCACTTCGCTTCCTGATAACATGTTTATGAATACTTTTCTTTTAAAGTTTTGGCTGTCAAATTGACCGGCCCGCGTGCTCAGCGAAAAACAAAAATATTCAAATAACTCGGCGCTATTTGACGCATGCGCAGACAAAAGTCACCTTTGCTCCACTGTTCCCATTGCATTTATCCCAAAGATATGGCGTCTGAACGTGAACGGCCGTGGTTTGAAGCTGTTGGTCTTTGCAGCACAGTTAGTTGACTTTTTTCCCTTCAGCAAAGGTAAGAAACGCTTCCTAAATACATAGTTTAAAGAGAACAGAAAAATGGCGACATAAAAAACGTGGAAGAGCGCGAATTGACAGCCCTAGCTGGAAAAGTATGCGTGGCCCGAAATCTCATAACCTGTATTGCAGACGGATTCATCCGCTTTTTATATACCGGCAGCTGAATCCATCTGTGACATAGTTTAGAGTCTCGAGGTCTGTGGAAAACACAACCAACTTGTGAACTCTGGTAAGTCGCACAGTCACGTTGCAAATTAGGTTTTATTTTGTCATTTACCTTCAAAACATTCGTTGGCTAAACTGCATTATTTAATTAAAGGAAAAACAGTATGCATCTTTGCACTATTGTTATCTTTAGGCATTCTATTGTAACAGCTTTGTTTATGATATATATATATATATATATATATATATATATATAATATAATATATGTTTGTGGAGGAAAGAAACAAATAAACTACGCTTTCATCCCGACAAGCCTGTTTCGTGGTTGCTCACTCATCATCCCCTGATGAGTGGGCAACCACGAAACAGGCTTGTCGGGATGAAAGCGTAGTTTATTTGTTTCTTTCCTCCACAAACATATACTTCGCTCTACATTAATGTATTGAGCACTGTTTTACGAATATCTAGTTCTACACTTTATAATATAATATAATTTATATAGTTAGGCTTATCTTAACAGTGGCACCCTCTGAAGACCCTCTGAACAAACTTAAGGTGGCTGAACACAGTTTCACTGTACCTATGCGTCATCCATTGTCATTTTAAAACCACTAATGTTTGGGCGTCCAAAATTGGTGAGGCATACGATTAAGCAACAAGCTATACATTTTCATATTTTTGTTGAGATTTAAGGGTGTTGCCATGGCAACACGGTGGATTGTAAATGAGCCTGCAATATTTGGTTTCGTTTATTTTTAGAAAATCTAGTCATTAGATTTTGTCCATCATTTGACTCCAGTAAACTCGTAAAAATATTCACGTGTTAACACTGGTCTCATGTAATTTTGACAGAGGGATCTTCCGTAATATGTGGTTTAATATGTGTAGGTTTTGTAAAAATCTCCTCTGTTAGATTTCAAATTTTTGATGGCAGGTGAGTTCGGCATATTCGGAACTATTATTATGCCAAATTTCGTGAAATTCTAATGAGTGGTTTCGTAGAAATCAGCACGTTTCCAAGGAAAGTCGCTAAAACATCCAGTCACAATTTTTTGATCAACTGCGCATGCGTTGCATTTGACTGGGTTCTCGATCCAAAGACAAAACGACCAAAAAGGCAGTGTATTTCTTCAATGGTTCGTTATATTATCTATTGATTCAACAAACATTTTTACGAACAACAAATTGTTTGATTTTAAGACGAAAAACAACACTTTCGCGATCCACGCTGGGCGAAATAAAATGATCGCTGAATAGGCGCCACGTTTGTTTTTCTCAAAACTCTGCGCGCGCTAAATCGCGTAAGCAGCTAAAATTTGAAGAGCGCGCGCAAACTGTATTCAGCCACCGTAACTAAGATGAAACTTAACTAATAGGTGAAAGGTCGGCAGCAAAAGAATTAAGATTAATATTGACGACCGGGCTATTTTTCAATTTTAGCAATTCTCAAAAACAGTATTACTCGACCGTCTGCACAGTACATTTAGACCGTACAAAAGTTCACAAAAACAACTTTTTCTCCGTCTAGAATAACTATTATGACTATTTTCCGAAAATACAGTTGTTGCTTGTCAAAAAATGCCCGAGAAACTGATTTGGAAATCAAAATTGCAAAAATACACAAAAGGCATATTTGCATAAGGCGACGTGAGTATAAAATCTAAGTCTTGTTTTGTTTACATAAAATTGCTTTTCAATCTCTGTAATGAATGAACAAACACATAAAAATGGACAACACAATCTTCTTTTAAAAAATTTTATTCAAATCTCCATGAGTTTGTTTAAAAGCAAACGCGTACCATTTATAGCGCATCGAGACCGAGCCGTGTCTTTGATGAAATTCAAGAAATTAATAAACAATTCTCCAAAACATAACGAGAACACAAACAAAAAGTCAATCACAGATTGATATCAAGATAAATTCCCATCGAAAAATGTAATTTGTTTTACCTTTAAGTCCCTCCGGCGACTACTGTACTTGGAAATTCTTTAAATCTCTGCTTTGGTGCTGAAATTTGTAAAACGAACCCATCTCTTCACATTGCTAAAACCGTATATAGTTCCTCGAAGCAAGATTTTATCCCTGAAAGCTCTTCTCTTTCCACTAAAGCGGCTTCTGAGTATCCCTTAATTAGTATCCTGTCTTGAGTAGCAAACCGCCAAAAAAAAATGTTGGGTAATAACGACTTTAATTCTCTGCTAAAAACAGCATAAAAATCCTGCAACGGCTAAACTGTTTACCGAGCTGACGGCTGTGTAGCCGCGCGAAAAACTTAGCCTCAAAGATCCCGGATGTTTTGTGGCATCACATGCGCATGTTTTGCGAAGTCATACGCGCCAGCGAGCTAGCCCAACGCGTACAGCGCGCGTTCGGCGGCGGGCGTTCGGCGGGCGCACAACGCGCCCACGAAACATTACGCTAGCCATGACCATGAAAAATGACGGCATAGGTTCTATGAGCCTTCAGCCCGCGGACTCAGCTCTAACTTATTTTTAGTTATATGGGGTTATCAGGGATGTAGCTAAGAAAACACTCAGCAGGCTCATTAACAAGTTCAGCCGGTTTTTCTGGCTTGTTCACCTTCGAAATCTCCCAAAGTCTTTGTTTGCTAGTGAATTCCAGCCGGTGATAAGTTCTCTTTTAGGTGCTAAAATTAGCCAGCAGCCAGCTCTTAGCTACATCCCTGGGTTATATGGAAATCTGTTTAAAGTTTGCAGCATTCAATGTTCAATATATGAGTTAGAAAAATAGAAAACAGGAAAATTTATCTTGTGACATTTGATGAAATTCCACAGGCTGATACAATGAAAGTAAACATGGAACGTACCAAGAGAGCACTGTTTGCATGTTATTTACAAATTTGTATGTTCTAGCTGTTATCCTAGCTATATTGGCAAAACCAATATAGCTTAAATTAAATAGGGTGACCAAGTAGGGTGACTGTTGAGTAAAATTTAACTAGTCGTTAATTTGCAATAGGATTATGAGAGTTGGAGCATTGTTGCAATATCATTGAAACAGTTGGATGTGAATTTTGATAGTTAAAAGTAAAAACTGTTTTGTCCGCCATGATTGTTTTGGCGTGCCACGTGATCTCATTGTCATTTTTATGAATGAATGTTACCAAACTCTGTTATAAAACACTTCTTACCTTTATTAAGTGACTATATTTCCATTTTTTTCAGGTTGAAGTGTGTTTGATGTCTGAAAATAGCAAGACTTTCAGTGAAACGGGAAATCTGTTGCAACATAAACCATAACCTGATAAAAAGGAAAAAAGTCTTTTGATTGTCTTCATTATGAATTTTACTCCGCCAAGACATAATATACAAACACATCTTCCCAAAGGCATGTTGCATACAGTGGAGAAACCTTTTATGTGCAACCATTGCAGCAAAAGGTTTCGTCACTGGCGAGCTCTTACCATGCATATAAGAACACATACAGGAGAGAAGCCTTTCACATGCCACCATTGTAGCAAAAGTTTTAATTTTCCAGAAGCTCTTTACAACCACTGCAGTGGGTGCTTTGCTCCGGAAACCAACTTGCAGTTACATTGTGCAAGTACGCATCTTGGGGAGACACCTTATTCAGTGAAGATAAAATGTTTCACCTGCATCTGGTGTAACAAGACTTTTAGCCAGGCAGAAGATTATTACATACATAAAAGAACACATACAGGAGGAGAACCTTATACATGCACCCAGTGTGGCAAGTGCTTTGCAGTAGCACAACAGTTGTGGATACATCAAAAAATGCATGCTGGGGAGAAACCTTTCAAATGCAATCAGTGTGGCATGAGGTTTGTTTTTGCACATCATCTACAGAAACATGAAAGAAAGCATACCAATAAAAAACCTTTTACATGCACCCAGTGTGGCAAGAGCTTTGCAGTAGCACAACAGTTGTGGATACATCAAAGAATGCATGCCGGGGAGAAACGTTTCAAATGCAATCAGTGCAAAAGGTTTGTTCGTGCACAGTATCTACAGAAACATGTAAGACACCATAAGGAGAGACCTTTTACGTGCACCCAATGTGGCTTGAGCTTTGCTTTTAAACGAAATCTAAACCAACATCAAAGAAATATGCATACCAGGGAGAAACCTTTTACATGCAATCGGTGTGACAAGAGTTTCATTTCATCAAGTAAACTGTGCAGGCACAAAAAAACACATACAGTAGAGAAATATCCACATCAAAAAACGCATGCCGGGGAGAAACCTTTTACATGCACCGAGTGTGGCAAAAGCTTTGCTTTGGCAGAATATCTACAGAAACATAAAAGACAGCATACCAAGGAGAAACCTTTTACATGCACCCAGTGTGGCAAGAGCTTTGCTTTTGAACAATATCTACACAAACATCAAAGAAATATGCATACCAAGGAGAAACATTTTACATGCAATCAGTGTGACAAGAGTTTTGCTTCATCAAGTGCTCTATGCAGGCACAAAAAAACACACACAGTAGAGAAATATCCACATCAAAGAACGCATGCCGGGGAGAAACCTTTTACATGCACCCAGTGTGGCAAGAGCTTTGCTTTTGAACAATATCTACACAAACATCAAAGAAATATGCATACCAGGGAGAAACATTTTACATGCACCAAGTGTGGCAAAAGCTTTGCTTTGGCAGAATATCTACGGAAACATGAAAGAAGGCATACAAAGGAGAAACCTTTTACATGCACCCAGTGTGGCAAGAGCTTTGCTTTTAACCAATATCTACGCTTACATCAAAGAAATGTGCATACCAGGGAGAAACATTTTACATGCAATCAGTGTGACAAGAGTTTTGTTTCATCAAGTGCTCTATGCAGGCACAAAAAAACACACACAGTAGAGAAATATTTACATCAAAGAAGAATGCATGCCACGGTGAAACCTTTTACATGCACCGAGTGTAATCAGAGCTTTTCTGAGTCAGAAACTTTTTTGAAGCATATAGATATGCACAAAACTGGGAAGCTATTGAAAACTGAACCACCTGAGAATATGTTTAGTATCTCTGAAGTTTTGAGTCAAGTTATGCCTGAAATGCGGAAATGAAACCTTACCGCGCTTGGACGCTGATTGGTAGGGTTCATGCCCTTTTTGACAAAACATAGTGTAAGTTTTTGTTTTGTTTTGTTTCAGCAAATTTATGTCAACATTTGTCAAACATTAACTCCCAATCTTGAAAACAATGGATTTTTAAGAACTTTCAACCATCAAAAATTCAATTCCAGTTACAATCCTTTTCCATCCAGGCCATCTGTTGCTAAAAACACACATTAAAGGGAACCTCCATTGTCATAACAAATTAGCGTTAAATCGTTGGAAATAAAGTCGAAATTTCGATTATTTTAATAACAAATGGAAATATCTTTTCAGTGTACAAAAGAATTGGTATGAATATCCTCTGTTTTCGCCTTAAATGCCACACGTCCACCTTCACCCAAAATGCTGTGCGTGCCGTGATCACTTTTTGTGCTGAATTTTGTGTAACACAAAATTCATGCTTGAATGTGTGCAACCAATCAGATCACGCGTATGAACAATGGAGCATTTCAAAACAAAAACACGACCGCAACGTCTTGACAGCTTTTGCTATCGTTTTTTTCTTTCTTTTTTGTATGCATTTTTGTGTGTGTACTTATATGTGCACTATTGTTTTATATTTACTATCTATTGTATATTTTCCAGGGAGGTCCACAAGTTTATCATTCTTTGACTGTAATGTGTTTAAACCTAGTATTAACAAACCTAGTATTGACAGCTTTTGCTTCCGTTTTACTTGTTTTCATATACAGGTGACTCGATTAAAATGTTACTATTGCAATAGTGTATGCGATAGTTGGGGCGCTATTGGATCGGTATTGCAATAGTAAAAAGTAAAGACTTTTTCGTCTGCCATGATTGTTTTGGTGCACCACGTGATCTCATTGAGTAGCCCACCCGCTCTGGGGAATTTATGTTCCATGACGTAAAAATAAAAATGGCACTGATGTATTGTGTTGTCCTCACCTTATATAGCAATGTACGACACAAACAATTTTATTTTATTGCATTTTATTCATTATGTATTTCAATCATGGATCGATCAGTATAATGCAGCCAAAATGCGTTCGTTTTTTTTTTTTGCCCACTATTGAATAGCCGAAAGGGGTATTTTACGCAGTCAGATCAGCCCTGCAGTTTATTGTATGTTTGTTCATTTTTTTGGCTGGTTAGGTCTCTCGCAGATTTTACGTATACCTTAAGCAGCATTATTGTCTACGGTCCTTTGCAGATTTCACTTTTATCTTTTTTAGCCTGGCGGTATATAAAATGGTAGGGATTTCACGAGTATAGAAAAGGGTAGGGAAAACTACCATTTATGTTTTTAAAAAAGGGCCTTTCAAAATATCTCAAACAGACGCGCGTAACTCTCTAATTCGTCTTGAAAAGTATTTTAATGTGTGTGCTCATTGTACCTTTTAGGGGTCAACATTTGTAGATTGGCACATGTACCACTTAAGGTATTGAGTTGAAAAAATGTGATAGGAACTTTTAAATTTGGTACCTCTTTGGGATAAAAATCAATTTGAGCCACCCCCATCAAACAAGATTCTGGTAACTTTTAGGGTGTTTTTCAAACATTTCCGCTATTGCCCCCATCATTTTTATATGGGCAACTTATATGTAAGAGTGCCCTGCCCTGTCCCCACCCCCTTTACTTAACTGGTGTTATCCTGCACATAGAAATCTTCCATTTCTTTACTGAAAGACAATGTGGAGAAGCTGTTGTTATTTTATGGATATGTAGGGAACCTGGGGTGGATATGTAGTTGGCAGGAAATAGTCTCCAAAATGTGTTTTCTATGAATTAGCAGGCATGCAGCCATTATGAGGCAAACCAAGGACATTTGCGGATTTATATTTATCTATTTTTGCCTATGCAATTCATTTTAAAAGACTTGAGAAATATACCTGTTTGCCATATTTTGTTTTGTTTTTTCAACCAATATTATGCAGCTTCTTGTACTTTATTAATATAATTATAAGTAATGTCTAGTTTGGAGGTATTTGATGCTGATTGAGTTTAGAGCCTTCTAACTGCCCATATTTCAGACTTTGGTCTTAAGATCAGACTTGGCTCAAAAGTACTCATACTTATCTAGAAGAAAACTAATTTACTGGAAAGAACTACCTTTGTAACTTTCCAGGATTACTTCTGAGGCTCAAGATACTGGACTTTTGTATATCGCTAATTGAAGAAATGGTGGGAAAAAATGTAAGAAAGCGATAGACTATCGAGAATGACACAATGGGATTCTGAGAAAAAGGCAATGAGGCTTGTTAATACTCCATATAAAGATTTATTCCTTTTTAAAGATATTCAAAGGATTATTTTGGGTATACTGTACTCTGTTATAATAATGTGCAATTGATCTGCATTATTCATGGTTTATAGTTTTTACCCTAAAAATTGTTTTCGCTGAAATTATTTTTTTATGCATGTCGGTTTCCTGATTTTTTTTACTGTCTCCTGAGTGAAACATTTTGTTTTTGCTAGGGGCCTGATAACATTTGCCAATGACTCATAAAGTCATTCATTTGGTAAATCGTAGCTTTATTTTAATCATGGCAATAAGTTTATAATTGGTAGAAGAAAAGCCTCCTGTGATGTTAATCATACTTATTTGCATTTATTACACCCTTTGTTAATAATCTGTACAAGCTTTTCCAACAACAAAAATCCTGTCATATACAGGCTTCCTAATAAAGCGTTGTGTTTTATGTGAAAAAGGCAGATGTCGCCTTGTCATTTACTGAGGTGTTGTTCCAGAAAGTATCCACACCCCAGTCCTATGGAAAGTTCGGTTTGACCCCCCCCCCCCCCCCCCCCCCCCCCCTTGCATCCCCCTCTGAGGCTCAAGGCGAGTGGACTCCCAGGTTAAATAGTATTATTATTATTATTGTTATAAATTCCAGTTTACCTTCATACTTTCTTTTAAAAACTATGGCTTTTAAGACACCCCTTCTCTCCCCCCTCTTCCTCCTCACCTTCCGTAGGAGAGGTATGGGTATTTTCTTGAACGATACAATCAAATACCGGTAATTGTGTTTACTGATAGGAAATATAAGTTTCCTGTTCGTTTTACAGTACATGAAAACAGACCTTGTCATGTAGAAAATGGTGGCTGTGGTGATCATCCCTGCCATTTGCAGGGAAAATATATCGTACAGTGCTTTCTCTCTAATATAGCACACATTAGCTGCCATGACTATCACGGCTGCTGTATCATAGTTATGAAACAAAGATTGGTGTATTAAGCATTAACAGTGCAAAATGCCTTACTGTGATCAGCACCCAACAATCGCGTTTACAAGTTTATCAATCAGAGAGCACAAATTCAATATTGATGGGCATCAGCCTCCTTGGAAAGTTGAACACAATTATTAATTATTATCTTGGTGTTTTTGACAGGAGTGTAAAGTTACAAAATAGTAGTTACAAAATACGAAGATTTCATTCACTTTATTGCTTCACAATAAATTAGCTGGAGATATTGTGGAAACTTGTAAACACATTTGTTGGGTGTCATGGTGAGGCATGTTGCACTGTAAATAGAAGTTTGTAATAATTATATTAAATAGTTTTAAGTTTAAATTTATAGCAATGATCTCATTGAAAACTAGTCAATAAAATTCAAAGCCCTGTGTGAGAAGAACACTTTTACATTGGTACCTCGACAAGCATGTGTTGTTTTTTCCTACAAAGCTGTTTCTAACATGGTATGTGGATATTGGTGTTACAATCTTTTTTAAGTTTTTTTCCCATTTTTAAAGGTTTTAAATGTGTCATGCAATTCACCACACTATTTCAGATGAGCCATGAAAGTAAACAAAATTGAACTAGTTGAGAATTATTTTCGCATTATAGATGCTTATAAGCCCATTTCTTGGAACTTATGGTGAATCCATTTTTTTGTGATCAGATTTCTGGTGTAATTAAGACTGAAGTTTTTGCCGCCTTGAATGCAAACCAGGAACAAACACATGATCATTGACCAGGCTTAGTGAAAAAATTTTCAGGAAACCATAAAACAGACAGATAAATGTTGTCTGGGGTTTAAAATCAAAGTCATTTATGGCTCCGTCAATTCCAAGCCCGCTCAATCCTCCCCCCCCCCCCCCCCCCCCTCGGGCATTTGTTGGGCATTTGCCAATTTTCAAAAAAAAATTTGCAAATGCCCGACCCATGGGACAAGATCAAAATGATTATTGATGGAAGCAATAATTGCTCACAAATAAAAATGGATCTTTATTCATGCTAGGAATTCTTTCGTTCTTCCTCAGTATTACTTATTTCCGTTCCCTCATTCGTTCTAAGTATTTGTGTTATGTTTCCCTCAAAACTTTTGACTCCAATAATTGGAATTGACGGAGAAATTAGAGGTGAATTGCACGGGGCGGGGGACTCCTATATAAAAAAGACGGGGGTGCTTGTCGTACCTTTTAGGTGTCAAACTTTGTAAACTGGTACCTCTTAGGGTGCTAAAATTCAAAATGACCCCCATTGGAATTATTGCGGTACCTTTTAGGGTATTAATCCAAGAATATGACATGTGTTGTTTAAGAATTGATACCCCTTAGTGGTAAAAATTAATTTGAGCCACGCCCATCAAACAACATTCTGGTACCTTTTAGGGTGGTTTTCGAAAATTTCCGATGAGCACCCCCATCATTTTTATAGGAGAGTCCCCCCGGGGTGAATTGTTCAAATTGTAAGCTGGGTTTTTACTCAGTGTGTAGCAGCATGAGGTAAGGTTTGCCCTCCGTGTTTTTTTGTGTCACTATAATATTGTCATATATTACATATCATGATATGACGTCCGGTTACTTGGCTTCCTTGTGGTACAGCCTTAATTTATGAAATCAAATGGCATTGCGATCGATACCCGCGGGACATCATGAAACCCGCGGGAAAACGACACAAAATAACGGATACATGAAGTATCTACAGGGTTTCCAGAAGAGAGAGCCTGAGAATGAGTTTGCAAGTTCCCACTGTTCCGCATTTATCCCAAAGATATGGCGTCTGAACGTGAACGGCCGTGGTTTGAAGCTGTTGGTCTTTGCAGCACACTTAGTTGACTTTTTTCCCTTCAGCAAAGGTAAGAAACGCTTCCTAAATACATAGTTTAAAGAGAACAGAAAAATGGCGACATGAAAAACGTGGAAGAGCGCGAATTTCCAACCCGAACTCGAATTGACAGCCCTAGCTGGAAAAGTATGCGTGGCCCGAAATCTCATAACCTGTATTGCAGACGGATTAATCCGCTTTTTATATACCGGCAGCTGAATCCATCTGTGATATAGTTTAGAGTCTCGAGGTCTGTGGAAAACACAACCAACTTGTGAACTCTGGTAAGTCGTACAGTCACGTTACAAATTAGGTTTTATTTTGTCATTTACCTTCAAAACATTCGTTGGCTAAACTGCATTATTTAATTAAAGGAAAAACAGTATGCATCTTTGCGCTATTGTTATCTTTAGGCATTCTATTGTAACAGCTTTGTTTCATTTTTAAGTATGATATATATATATAACTTATTTTTAGTTATATGGGGTTATCAGGGGTGTTAAGCTAAGAAAACACTTAGCAGGCTCATTAACAAGTTCAGCCAGTTTTTCTGGCTTGTTCACCTTCAAAATCTCCCAAAGTCTTTGTTTTCTAGTGAAATTCCAGCCGGTGATAAGTTCTCTTTTGGGTGGTGAAATTAGCCAGTAGCCAGCTCTTAGCTACATCCCTGGGTTATATGGAAATCTGTTTAAAATTTGCAGCATTCAATGTTCGATATATGAGTTAGAAAAATAGAAAACAGGAAAATTTATTCTTGTGACATTTGATGAAATTCCACAGGCTGATACAATGAAAGTAAACATGGAACGTACCAAGAGAGCACTGTTTGCATGTTATTTACAAATTTGTATGTTCTAGCTGTTATCCTAGCTATAATGGCAAAACCAATATAGCTTAAATTAAATAGGGTGACCAAGTAGGGTGACTGTTGAGTAAAATTTAACTAGTCGTTAATTTGCAATAGGATTATGAGAGTTGGAGCATTGTTGCAATATCATTGAAACAGTTGGATGTGAATTTTGATAGTTAAAAGTAAAAACTGTTTTGTCTGCCATGATTGTTTTGGCGTGCCACGTGATCTCATTGTCATTTTTATGAATGAATGTTACCAAACTCTGTTATAAAACACTTCTTACCTTTATTAAGTGACTATATTTCCATTTTTTTCAGGTTGAAGTGTGTTTGATATCCGAAAATAGCAAGACTTTCAGTGAAACGGGAAATCTGTTGCAACATAAACCATAACCTGATAAAAAGGAAAAAAGTCTTCTGATTGTCTTCATTATGAATTTTACTCCGCCAAGACATAATATACAAACACATCTACCCAAAGGCATGTTGTGTACAGTGGAGAAACCTTTTATGTGCAACCATTGCAGCAAGAGGTTTCGTCACTCACGAGCTCTTACCATGCATATAAGAACACATACAGGAGAGAAGCCTTTCACATGCCACCATTGTAGCAAAAGTTTTAATTTTCCAGAAGCTCTTTACAACCACTGCAGTGGGTGCTTTGCTCCGGAAACCAACTTGCAGTTACATTGTGCAAGTACGCATCTTGGGGAGACACCTTATTCAGTGAAGATAAAATGTTTCACATGCATCTGGTGTAACAAGACTTTTAGCCAGGCAGAAGATTATTACATACATAAAAGAACACATACAGGAGGAGAACCTTATACATGCACCCAGTGTGGCAAGTGCTTTGCAGTAGCACAACAGTTGTGGATACATCAAAGAATGCATGCCGGGGAGAAACCTTTCAAATGCAATCAGTGTGGCAAGAGGTTTGTTTTTGCACATCATCTACAGAAACATGAAAGAACGCATACCAATAAGAAACCTTTTACATGCACCCAGTGTGGCAAGAGCTTTGCTTTTGAACGATATCTAAACAAACATCAAAGAAATATGCATACCAGGGAGAAACCTTTTTCATGCAATCGGTGTGACAAGAGTTTTATTTCATCAAGTGCTCTGTGCAGGCACAAAAAAACACATACAGTAGAGAAATATCCATGCACCGAGTGTGGCAAAAGCTTTGCTTTGGCAGAATATCTACAGAAACATGAAAGAAGGCATACGAAGGAGAAACCTTTTACATGCACCCAGTGTGGCAAGAGCTTTGCTTTTGAACAATATCTACACATGCATCAAAGAAATATGCATACCAGGGAGAAACATTTTACATGCAATCAGTGTGACAAGAGTTTTGTTTCATCAAGTGCTCTATGCAGGCACAAAAAAGCACATACAGTAGAGAAATATCCACATCAAAGAACGCATGCCGGGGAGAAACCTTTTACATGCACCGAGTGTGGCAAATGCTTTGCGTTGGCAGGATATCTACAGAAACATGAAAGAAGGCATACGAAGGAGAAACCTTTTACATGCACCCAGTGTGGCAAGAGCTTTGCTTTTGAACAATATCTACACATGCATCAAAGAAATATGCATACCAGGGAGAAACATTTTACATGCAATCAGTGTGACAAGAGTTTTATTTCATCAAGTGCTCTGTGCAGGCACAAAAAAGCACATACAGTAGAGAAATATCCACATCAAAAAAGAATGCATGCCACGGTGAAACCTTTTACATGCACCGAGTGTAATCAGAGCTTTTCAGAGTCAGAAACTCTTTTGAAGCATATAGAAATGCACAAAACAGGAAAGCTATTGAAATCTGAACCACCTGAGAATATGTTTAGTATCTCTGAAGTTTTGAGTCAAGTTATGCCTAAAATGCAGAAATGAAACCTTACCGCGCTTGGACGCTGATTGGTAGGGTTCATGTCTTTTTTGACAAAACATAGTGTACGTTTTTGTTTTGTTTTGTTTCAGCAAATTTATGTCAACATTTGTCAAACATTAACTCCCAATCTTGAAAACAATGGATTTTCAAGAACTTTCAACCATCAAAATTAAATTCCAGTTACAATCCTTTTCCATCCAGGCCATCTGTTGCTAAAAACACACATTAAAGGGAACCTCCATTGTCATAACAAATTAGCATTAAATCGTTGGAAATAAAGTCGAAATTTCGATTATTGTAATAACAAATGGAAACATCTTTTCAGTGTACAAAAGAATTGGTATGAATATCCTCTGTTTTTGCCTTAAATGCCACACGTCCACCTTCACCCAAAATGCTGTGCGCGCCGTGATCACTTTTTGTGCTGAATTTCGTGTAACACGAAATTCATGCTTGAATGTGTGCAACCAATCAGATCACGCGTATGAACAATGGAGCATTTCAAAACAAAAACACGACCGCAATGTCTTTTGGGTGAAGGTGGGCCCTTAATAACCCCAATTTATTTACTTTTTTATTAGTTAGTGTCTTTAGTATTGACAGCTTTTGCTATCGTTTTTTTCTTTCTTTTTTGTATGCATTTTTGTGTGTGTACTTATATGTGCACTATTGTTTTATATTTACTATCTATTGTATATTTTCCAGGGAGGTCCACAAGTTTATCATTCTTTGACTGTAATGTGTTTAAACCTAGTATTAACAAACCTAGTATTGACAGCTTTTGCTTCCGTTTTACTTGTTTTCATCTACAGGTGACTTGATTAAAATGTTACTATTGCAATAGTATATGTGATAGTTGGGGCACTATTGCTATATTATTACATAGTTGGATCGGTATTGCGATAGTAAAAAGTAAAGACTTTTTCGTCTGCCATGATTGTTTTGGTGCACCACGTGATCTCATTGAGTAGCCCACCCGCTCTGGGGAATTTATGTTCCATGACGTAAAAATAAAAATGGCACTGATGTATTGTGTTGTCCTCACCTTATATAGCAATGTACGACACAAACAATTTTATTTTATTGCGTTTTATTCATTATGTATTTCAATCAAGGATCGATCAGTATAATGCAGCCAAAATGCGTTCGTTTTTTTTTTTGCCCACTATTGAATAGCCGAAAGGGGTATTTTACGTAGTCAGATCAGCCCTGCAGTTTATTGTATGTTTGTTCATTTTTTTGGCTGGTTAGGTCTCTCGCAGATTTTACGTATACCTTTAGCAGCATTCAGTATTGTCTGCGGTCCTTTGCAGATTTCACTTTTATCTTTTTTAGCCTGGCGGTATATAAAATGGTAGGGATTTCACGAGTATAGAAAAGGGTAGGGAAAACTACCATTTATGTTTTTAAAAAGGGCCTTTCAAAATATCTCAAACAGACGCGCGTAACTCTCTTATTCGTCTAGAAAAGTATTTTAATGTTTTTACTGAAGTGAAAAGTGAGTAAATGTTGCTCAATATTAGCCAAAAACGTAGACTACAAAACAGTCGGAGGAATTTCCGGCGGAAATGAGCCCCTGGAAAAAACCAATAGGGGCGGCCATTTGGAAGACCGTCTACCAAAAAATCTCAAATTTTTCTGCACATACACTACTTTCATAATGGCGGCCGAATTAATTATTCTTTTATATGTATGTTAATTAGCCTCACTGGCCTCGGTAACATGTGCAAAATTCAAAAGAATTTTTACTCAAAAACGAGGCCGGTTAGGCTAATTAACATACATATAAAAGAATAAATAATTCGGCCGCCATTATGAAAGTGGTGTATAAACCACAGGACAATCAACACGAAATTAGGATTGCGTTCTTCGAACGCGATAACTGATACATGAAGTGCCTACAGAACTTCCAGAAGAGAGAGCCTGGGAGGCGTCTGAACGTGAAAGTTGTCAGTATTTGCAGCTCACTTTATTAGTTGACGTTTTTTTTCCCTTCAGAAAAGGTAAGAAACCAAATACAAACTTGAAAGACAAAATAACAAAGTTATATAAAACGCAAAAGCGCGTGAATTTCCAACTCGAAATTAAACAGTCGACAACCCTGGAAGACGCGGGGCCCGAAATCTCATAACCTGTATTGCAGAACCGCGGTGCAAAAGGACTTATCCGCTTTTAAACCGGCGGCTGAATCCATCTGCGACACATTCTATGGTCAAGGGGTCTGTTGAAAACACAAGTAACATGTGAATTCAACTAAGTCGTACAGTCAGTTACAAATTAGTTAAAAGTGTGGTTGTTGTATACCTGCCAACTTTTTCCGAGTGAAAGACGTGAGAATTATTTCGTGGGAGTGCCAGGATTTCCGAAGACGACCCGACCAAATCCAAAGAGAACCCGATCTATTCCGAAGTTGTCCGAAAATGTTCCGAGGAATTCGGAAGTTTCCATGGACCTCAGACCTCCGTTTAATAATATCCAGCTGTAATTGTAATGTTTAGAACGGTAAAAACCTACACAAGTGCCGTATTTCATGAACGCATACAGTGTTTCTTATAGAGTGGTCGTAAAACCAACAGACGCAGACAATCCAATGATCCAATCAGAACTCAAAGCAAATACATGTAACTGGCGCCAAGCGCGGGAAAACGCGTGCGAGTAAGTCACGAGTGACTTTGGTTTTACTTTTGATCACTTCTGATTGGTTGAGAAAGTGGCGCGAGATTTTTTAGCCAATCAAAAAGCGTTGCAATGCAAAACCAAAGCAATCGCGAAATGATTTTCGACACTCAATTGAAAATCGCTCTATCAGTGTAAATACTATGAATATTCAATTCCGTGCAAATAGACTCTTGTTTTAACCAGACTCCAGGTTGCGGGGGAGGGGGTGAATAAGGGGAAGCGAAAGAGTATTGTTTGGTCCACCAACATGGCGAATGACGAAGCACACGAACTACGAAGAAACTAATATAATTGAAATATCTTTACCACATCAGCGACTTTCGTGACAACATGCGTGGGCCGGACTTATGACGTGCGTTTAACCGTGCGGGACATTACACTGTATGATAAGAACCGGTATCGCGTAAAAAAAAAAACTCTTTTAAGAACTGGTATCACATAAACAAACAACTTAGCAACTTGTAAAATATACTTTTATAGATGATAAAATAATTAGTGAGTTTCGGAAGAAGTCTTTTGCCACCCTCTCAGTAGGTGGGCAAAAATATAAATATTTATTAAAACAATAACCTTATCCTCTATGCTAATTAGTCAGTAGCCGATAATTGGAATGCTATGAACTTGCGTAGAAGAACTCGGAAAACGTCCGATTACGATCGCTTAGCGAAAGCTGTACTTGTGCTTTGGCAAGTTAATGATAAGATGTTATTCGTACCTTGGCGAAGAAACTGTTTATAAAATGGTTTCATATAAACGACAACCACAAGGCGAAACCACAAGAATCGCGCTCGACTTGCTTAATTTCCTCTCTCCTAAGATCTCAAGAGAGCGAGAAAAACCCAGAGTGACTGCTTGCAGTTCACTTTTGACGTAAGAATTATAGCTAAAGGTGTAAGATATGTGCGTAAGAAGTGTTCCGTTGCCTGCGTTTGTTAAAAATGGCACCTTTATAAAACTGTTGCGGAGGAAAATTAATGGTTTGAAATATCGTAAACTGAGGTTGTTTTGATAAAACTCGTGGTTAATGTCAGATGAAAAAAAGAATTCTGTTGTAGAAATGTGGAAACACATATTTAAACTTCACTGTTTTCAGAAAATGTTTCTCCGCTTGCACACACTCGCAACATTTCTTGTGGAAGCAAAAATGTTTCGTGATTTTCTCTTTTCAGAAAGATTTTGTTTCAGGTGCAACATTTGTTGACCAATGTTGTGTTTGCGCGCGAACTAACATTTTGCGCAAGACTTTTATCATTAAATTTGCGAAGTCTTCAATGAGTTAATTTTTTCGGGAAAAAATACGGAGTTTTTCTGCGTTACCTGTGTCCCAGCTGATAAATCGTGTTTTCATGATTATGGCCAGGAGCTTGCTTTAAGCTGCTTTATTATCTTGAAATACGAAAATAAAAATCGCCAAAAGTGATGAAAACAAAGAAATATTAACTAAAGAGACAAAATAACGACCGTGAAAAGTCAAAATTCCACAAGAATGGAACTTTTGATTTCTTGACCGCCTGTCATGAAATCAATTTGGTGAACTGTAATCCGCGTTCATCCTTACGATCCTGCACTTTATTCCAAATTACTGCTTCTCTTCTGGGTTGAAACGTGTAACGCGCATTCGCTGCTTCCTAATCTGATTCATTTTTTGCTTAGTACCATATTTGGAAACGCCTTTGTCCCTCGAGATTGGAAGCAAGATGTTCTAGCGAATTGATTGGTTTAACGGCAGGGAATGCAGAAAGGTGTTAATTGTGATATTGTTGAAACAATCCACTTCATTGGCTAAAATGTGAAAATCTGCCATAACTTAACCAGGTAGTGCATCTATTTCTCTCTAGTTTACTTATTGATTCCCTTTTAGTGAAAACTATTCTGAGTTTTAATGCAACCAAAATTCTATGTGGGAAACATGTAAAATTAGAAGCCTTTCTTGGCCATTGTTTTGGAGTTTCACGACTGGATGAAATCTTGTAGCACAACTGAAAGAAACATCACTTTAAAATAAAGTTCCACTACATTTTATTTAATAAACATGTTATCCATAGGTTGATGTATTCTCAGTAAGAAATACCTAAACAATCTTATGTGGGGAAAGCGAAATGCCGCGGAACAATAGAGCATTGCCTAGTTCTTACACGCATTGTTACTTAATATTTTTATCTTGATTTTTCAAATATGGCTGTAACAACTTCTTATAGCAAATTGAATAATCGGAAGCTTGTTTTGAAGCGTACAAGAGAGAGTTGCACGTTTCAACCCACTTATAGGTTTCTGGTTGTACATATGGTGGCATAATAAGTTAAGTAAATAAGTTAAGCGAAATTTTGCTATTTCGACGGGACAGTGTCCGCTAATAATATACATGAAAAACTTATTTCATTCTGATTAACTAAAACGAGTGCAGCTTTCATGTAACACGAATGAAAAATTGTAATACGAGTGTACATTACAAATTGGTTCTGATTGGCTTAGAAACAATAGAAACCAACGAAAGAGGATTTAAAAGACCATAGCGCAGCGTCCATGCTGGTGCACGGAACAAAAGAAAGTAATAGAAGCTGCATATGATGCCCGATTTAGGGTGTCAACTCCATTGTGCATTGTACACCTCCATTGTATTAAGTAAAATTATGTATTCTATTATATTCTATGGTATTGTATTCTATTGTATTGTCGTTCTTTTGTGTTCTAAAGGCCCGGCCAAACGAACGCAACATCTTGCAACATTGTTGCGCGCAACGTGTTACACGCGTTTGGCCACCTTGTTGCAACATGTTGGATGGTGTTGGATCAAGTTCGAAAATGGTCAAATTTGATCCAACCGGCCATCCAACATGTTGCAACAGGGTTGCCAAACGCATGTTAACACGTTGCGCACAACAATGTTGCAAGATGTTGCGTTGAAATGTTGCGTTCGTTTGGCCGGGCGAATAAGTAAGGGTTATCGGCCTTTCACTCGGGGATATCAGATTTATTCACCTCTGGTTCCGCCCGAGGGCTGCGAGTGAAAGTGAAAGGCCGATAAAATGCTTATTTTACACATTGGTGAGGTTTTCTAAAACAAAGAAACTATTAATTTTTCGGCTCATCCTCGGTGTAAGAACCTGTCAAATGCACGAGTGACGTAAAACAAAGAAAACAAAAGGCATAAATAATAGAGTCAGCTGGGAATGCAATACTACAAAGGTAAAAAACAAAGGAAAAAGTCACAGGTTCTTACACCGAGGTAAACCCCCAAATTTGCATTGAGCACGTTGCTTCCTTATGAGTAGAAGGAGGGAGAGAGAAGAAAATGTATGAACAGTACTCGTGGTCTCGCCATGGCCCAACTGCCCGCCTTCATCTTTCGAAGATCAATGGAGTGGTTGCGGTGTGTTTTCCAAGGGAAACCGGCGGAAACATATTCAGGTTCAAGCGTAAAACGAGGCGTCATACACTATTGAAGACCCGAAACCTGAATCGAGGTACGATACCATCGAATAATGTTATTAACATTTCGCTTTTTGGTCGCGACCAGCAAGTTAATTACATAGGAATAAGATTGATGAAGTTGTCTTTTTTATGTAAACAAAAAATATTGACCGATGCTAGAGAGTTTTTCTTGGTATGCCTTATTTTGTCTTCCCGTTTATGTTATTCTATTATGAGGAGAATAAGTCGAGGGGAATAACTAGAGGGGAAAAACTGCAGGGGAATAACTGCAGAGAAATAACTCAGCCCCGCACTTAGACTGCAAAACAGTCGTTTTTATTCCGCTGGCTCGCTCGCAAAGGCACGAAGCGCCAAAAGCGTTTGAAGCGTGGATATCCGCGCGCGAAGCGAAGGGTGTGTGAGGCGTCTCTCCCCAGTCCCACTCTTCATATTCACCGTCGCTCCAGACCTTTCGTTCAAACACCGCGCGCATTCGTCTGACGCAAAAAATACGACTGTTTTTCAGTCTACCCCGCACTCCCCGTTACAACCAAAGGCCGCCACCAGCTTTTCAGACAGTTTATTATTGGCGGGGAATATTCGATATAATCCCCCGCGAGAACAAAGAAAACCGAGCCATGTGGAAAATAAGTGTTACCCGTACATTGCGCATGGTATAAGAAGCTAATGAGAAATCTTTTGTTTCACACACCAGCGTGACGTCAAGTGAAAACGTCTCATTGGTGCAGAACTGTTTTTTGCTAATGAACTTTTTAATGCGCGCGCAGAACTGTTGTTTTGCTAATGAACTTTTTAATGCACGTGCAGAACAGTTGTTTTGCTAATGAACTTTTTAATGCACGCGCAGAACTGTTGTTTTGCTAATGAACTTTTTAATGCACGTGCAGAACAGTTGTTTTGCTAATGAACTTTTTAATGCACGTGCAGAACAGTTGTTTTGCTAATGAACTTTTTAATGCACGTGCAGAACTGTTGTTTTGCTAATGAACTTTTTAATGCACGTGCAGAACAGTTGTTTTGCTAATGAACTTTTTAATGCGCGCGCAGAACTGTTGTTTTGCTAATGAACTTTTTAATGCACGCGCAGAACTGTTGTTTTGCTAATGAACTTTTTAATGCACGTGCAGAATTTGTTTTGCTAACGAACTTTTTAATGCACGTGCAGAACTGTTGTTTTGCTAATGAACTTTTTAATGCACGTGAAGAACTGTTGTTTTTCTCGAAAGTCCCGAAAAGCTGTGTTACGTGCAGAATGTTTACCAATAAAGATTTGGTTTTTGTTGATTTTGAAAGCTAAGCAATAAAATCTTACTTTACTACACAACTTTAGCTTATTTGTCCGCCAAAAACTTCAACGCCTTTCGTTAGAAACTACATTTAGAAAATAGCTTTCGGGCCCAAAAAGTCTTCGGGAGTTTCGAGAAACGCACGCCAGGTCACACTGGGGAAATTTTGATCCAATAGGCCTTATTCACGATAGCCGCCATGTTGGTTTTTATATTATTGTGCAAATTTACCACGTGATTTCTGAGGAGGCAAACAACTCAAACTCGGGAGATTTCAAACCAGTTGTTTATTATGCTGATATCTTTTCGGAGCTAATACATTTTTACAGTGTTACAGTAGTTAATATACTAAAATTTAAGTTATTTCGTCGCTTTAGTAACAAGTAAACAGTCTGCGTAGTTTATAACAAAACTAATACAAGTCAGATATAGAGCAACCATTCCAAACTTCTAATAAATATAATAACTATTTAACTCTCAAATATTATTTCTACAAGGATACTTCACTGTTAGAAAGAACGGATCTTCCGAAAATTGTTCTTTTATCCACTGTTTGCCCCCTGGCAGAGCACATGGTCAATTTGCATCATAATGTAGCCACCAACATGGCGGCTATCGTGAATAAGGCCTATTTGGACCTGGTTGCACTCGGGAAATTTTGATCAAATTTGTCTTTGTTTGAGATAAAAAACTGTCATCGCATCAAGTTTCCTAATACAACCAGTGTTTCGCAAATTTGAAAAAAAAAATGGAAATTTCGGCTAAACTTCAAAGACGCCGGGTGTATGTGTATGGGTGGGGCGGCCGATTTTTGAGAAAATCGAGGAAAACAAAAGAAACCGCTTCCGGAGGGACAACAACAACAACAACAACATTTTTGTGGAATGTTTTTGTTTTTATGTCATTACGCGTATGTTTTCGACAGCATGACGGACGGCAGTGCGACCCTAAAATGGTCTCAATTTTTGGAACTTCCTTTTGCTGTTTCAAATTTTTGGAAATTTTTGCACGGGCTAATTTTTGTTTTTGACTGTAGTGCGACCAGGCCCTAATTAAACATTTTAAATCACGTGCAAAAAATGAATATTCCGTTTTTCGTTCGTTTTCCCTCTATTTTTTTCGTGCTTAAAGGTGATGTTGCACGGGACGATTCGCAACGACGTTTTTATAGCTCAACATAGGTGCGCGGACAATTTTTGACGTCTTTGAATCAGCTTCAAAAACTTGCAACGCCAAAAACACGAATTTTACTCAAGTTGTTTCGTGTAACATACCTGTCGTTAATTTTGTTGCGCTAAAAATCGTCGTTGCGAATCGTATTTATTCCAAATTTTACTCGAAATCATATGATTACCTATCAGACTAACACAGCTGTGCGCTGTACGATAAGCGGAAAGATTTTGTTTTAGCCGGTTGCAATTGCCGCCGCGAAGTAACATTTTGCGTAACACTATTTTATCATTTGCGTACGCCTTTTATGAGTTAATTTTTTTCGAGAAAAATACGGAGGTTTTTTTGCGTCACAAAAGTAGCTTACACAGGTGTTCGCTGTGCCATTTGTGGAAGTGTTTTGTGATCTTTGCAAGTGTCTTGTGTTCTATAGAAGTGTTTTGTGTTTGCGGAAGTTCTTTTTATCTGTGGATGTGTTTTGTGATATGTAGTAGTGCTTTGCGCTTTTGAAGGTGTTTGTCCCTATACCGCCGTTTACATATATATAACACCAGATTTCAGTCAACAATGTTTGAACAACTCAAGTTTCCTTGCGTTACCTTTCCAAATAGACGAATTTCTATAAAACCAAATATTACTTTCGCACCTTAACAGCCTAAAGCTCATAACAATTATTGCCTCATTAGCATCTGCGCCTTTCTCTTTAATCGAGTTACAAATTGACATCAAAGTACGACTTGAAAGGCGGGCACTCAGCACATGCACACTGGTAGCGCAATTAGCCTTCTCTGGAAATTTATTTTACAAAGAATATATGGCTTATTAGCGCTTTTGACACCCAGCAATTTTGCAGTATTTGAAACCTGATATTTCTTTAAAAATTACATATAAAGAGCTAAAAATCGCATCGATTACCATAAAGTTTAACAAGCCCTTTTAACTTTTGAAGTTAATTCGTATTTCGCACGATACCTTCTTTACGTAAATTCGAATGCCAGTTAACACAAAATATGAACAATGACGTCATCAAAGATTTGCTCATTCCAAAAGCTTTATTCTAACAACAGATCATAAAGATTAAGTAGGTTAATTTCCAACATGTTTCCAATATGAGAAAAATATCCTTTCACTGGAAAATGTCCCGTAACATTATATTTACGGGACATAGTTCACGTCTACCGTAGAAAATTCCACTTTTCAATTGTGTACAAACAACCAGCTAATCCAACTTGATCCACAAAAAAGTAAGGTGGATAAAGCTATACGATTTTTTGCCGCGAGCTGGCCGCTGGCGAAACGACATGTTTTAAAACTCCGCGTTTAGAAAGAAAAACAATTATTTATTCATAATATTGAAATTTGTTTGTCAAGCGTGCTGAAAAAACTGTTACAAATATCGTCAGACGCTTCGGGGATAACCCGGCCCTTCATCAGGAGAACACAGTACAATGGGGGGTTATCTCCGAAACGTCTGACTGTATTTGAAACAGTTTCTTCTGCACACTTGACAAACAAATTCTAATATTATCATTTAACGCCGGTGCTTAGCAGCAAAAATATTTTTTGTGCTATTGACATTTTTTGTACTAATGACTTATATTAGAAATATATATTTCTACAGAAATATTAGAAGGCACGTTTTAATTTTGGCTTACATTTATTTGAAATTTTGCAAGAATCTTGTATAAGAAATGTGTAATTTTTTTTGGTAATCAGTTGAAGGGGATTTCTCGTCAGTTAGGTTTACCGCAATATACAGAACGTGACAAAAATCCAACAAAAATAACGTGAATGTGGTAGTGAATGCTCCGCTTTCTCGTAAAAAACAAAACAAAATTACTTCAGGTTAGAAATATTTACTTTATTTTGCTCAAAAATTTCACTTCCGTATATTCTTACGTCTGCTTGCGAAATGATATATTTTATAAATTTACAATGATGCGGATGTCATTTCGAATCTTGTATTCAATTCTTATTACGTTGTTTTCCCTCCAAAATATTCTTCGCGTTTTAAAATCAAGTATGTTGCGATAAAATCTTATCGCGTGGGGAACTTCGGTAAACCGTTGTATCATATCAAATATATGTAGTTCAATTTTGTTCAGAAAGAATAAATGAAACGTTTTGTCGGTTGCAAAATGTTTTGTGAAACAAGAATTGGATAATATTGTTCTATAAATCACTAAAACATTTGCAAACGTTCTCTTCCTCTTTCTTTAAAATTCAAAATTAAGCGTAAAGTTAATGAGAGTGTAATTTGAAAAAATCCCACAAGCTTAAGATTAAGGCGGATTTTGATTCTAAAGTGGTTCTTTTTTGCATATTTTACATGCAAAAGACGAGCAAACAGGCTTTTTTGAAAGCCGTTTTTGTATGGCTAACAAAACTAACATGTCACTCAGTTACAACTTTCCATAAATTTAACTGTGAATAAATGGTTGAATTACAAAAGCTTCAGTTTCATTTTCCCTCTCATAAAGCCTGTCAGAAAACTGCAAAATAACACCCTCTGTTGAATGAATTTAACAACTACATTTTGAAGTTACGGCAATTAACCGGTGAAATGCAAATACAGACAGAATTTCCATTGGCTACAAAAAAGTTACCGATGAAACGTCACGATATGGACTGATATCTCCTCAGCGTCAAGGTATTAAGAAGAAAGATAATTATGTCAGACAATTTTGTTTCGTAAACAGCCTGTTGGTGTAAAAATAAATCATAAAAGAATTGACGACATCTAATAAAAGTCTCATTCGCAGACATCTGCGTACTGAATAACGTTGCTACCTTAGGGTTCTCCGCAAGTAACGAAACTTTTTTATTATAAAAGTGGAGATATTGGTAAACACAAAGTTCACAATTCAGTTAGAACAAGCGTCTGGGAAATTTCACAAAGCTGCAATCCGTTGAAAACCCACAACCGTCGCAGGCGCTCCACAGCAAAGTTGCAAAAATGACTTTTTACAACGATACAAATTGCACCACGGAGAGGGAACTTCTCAACTCAAGCAGCATTTCATCTACTGGTGGCCCTTTGCGATTCTCAAAACCTCAACTTGGCCCTGGTACAGCAGAATTAAAAGCTCTTACAGGGATAAACTCAATAGCGAGCGTTATCGGAATCATTGGAAATGTCTTGGTATGTTTTGTGGTAACGAAGTTTCGGTTTTTAGGCCGACCTAAAGCGGAGCTTTTCATCGCAAGCTTGGCAGCGGCAGATTTATTAGTTTGCATTATCTCCCAGCCCATGTACGTTATATTCTTACATGGCCTTCTTCCTGCAAGACTTGACCTTATACGAAAAGCAATCACTTGGATTTCCACGCTTGTCTCGATCAGCCATCTGCTCTCGATTTCTATTGAGCGTTTCCTCTCGCTGTTTTTTCTCCACCGCTTCAGTGTTTTTATTCCAGATCATATCATTTGGACCGCCATTGTTCTAACATGGCTGATTGCTATCGGATTCGGCGCTCCAGCCGCCCTTTTTAGAAACGCGCGAATTGTGTCGCAGTACTTTGTCCTTGCGATAGCCCTCATTATCCCAGTTCTTTACTCTGGAACTTTCTACATAGTTCATCTTCAACAAAAACGCATTAAAAAACAAATTCCCGCTAAGCAGCTCACCACCTCACAGAGAAGCTTCACAAGCGAGCGCAAGCTTGTTTACATGATTGCTGTGGTTGTTGGAGCTTTTTATATGTGTTTCACGCCCCTAATCGTTCTACCGTTTTTCTTTAGTATCAACGTGTCGCCAGCAGTGCGTGTAAACGCAATTCGTGCGTTTCCTTGGGTGAACACGTTAGCATTTTGCAACAGCGGCCTGAATCCTTATTTATACTACTGGCGAAGTTGGCGATTTCGCTTGGCGCTTGAAGTAATCTTGCGAAGACTTTTTGAAAAGAAGGACTTAAAAAATCCTGTAGGAAATTGATATGAATTTAAACATTTCATTGAACTCATTTTGACAGTCTTAAATATTGAAAAGGTAAAGATGCTGTCTGAAGTTGTAGTTACAAAACTTCAAAATATTGATTACTTGTTTGTCAAGAGAGCGGCTTCTTTGAAAGTTGTGAAGGAGATAGAATGGTGCAACATTACATGACGTGGCGAGTAATTTCCGCCGATCACTAAGGCCGCATTTCAAACTCTGTTTTCAGTTTTCATGTACGTGACATGAATTTAGAATAAAGGTCTTGCATAATCACAAAACAACACAAACAAAATGTGACTTTTATTGACTAAAAATTAAGTCTAATAGTAAATATTGCACGTCCTCTATGTATTTAGGTATGCCATAACACTTTCCATAGCCAGTTTAATTTTTCATTCGTAGAATAATGTAGTTTTAAACGTGTTCGGTTTTATGATACGTAAATGAATTGTTAAGTTGAATTTGAAATCTATATAGATTCCTATATTTTATATCGTGTGCAATAGAAATAAAGATTGTTATTAAAATTCTACTTTAATTTTTTCAATAATTAAGGATGCTTGAAATCTGTTATCTTTTGAAGTCATGAATTAAGATTGCAATGTTTTGCCGTATGCATATATTTAATCTTAACCCAAAGCACAGAGATTTTTAAAGCGATAGCTAAATATTGAAAGATGTTAGAAGGCTGAAAAAAAGTGCCATGCTGTCAATAAGAAACATTTCAAATTAAATTTTAATGTTAATCCTTTCAAAAGTACGATTTAAAGATATTGTGCTGTGAAGTAAACTGAAGTGTTCGTTATCTAAATTTAAACTGAGGTTTTCAGTGAAATTATTCATTTGAATTTCTATTGCATTTAAGAAGTTTTCTTGAAAAGACAGCCATTGTCAAGATATTCGCAAGATAAACCGATTGAACCATCTGTTACAGAAAATTTAAAGAGCAATGACTGGTAACTCTTTATTTCACTCGAAACGATGACTATAAATCTCAATTTTACAATTGCGTGTAATTTCGCTCATATACTAATCAAATATGAGTCGGATTTGCCGCTCAATTTAGCCAGAAAAATGTAATATGGAAGGTAGGCTGAAAACAATAACTTAAATTTAATATATTGAGAGGAATTTTCCTGTGTCAAATATATTTTAACAACTTCTAAATTGTAAAATTTCAGAACATTAATCAAACGTGAAAAAATAACCGAGCTTCACTTTTTATGGCTGTCAGTGGAAATTGCACAATATTTCATATAATCCTCATTTCTTATTTGTCGAACGTTTACAAAATCAAACATTATTATTTAGTTTTCTGTGATCCAGGTTATCAAATAATGTGAAATATGAATGGCTTTCAAAGCAATAAAATGGCAGTTTCAGATAGATGAGGCATTGGCGGAAACCAACGAAAATTGACGGAAAACAATTTAAGTGCCTTCTCTACGCTGCGCGCAAGATACACGACTTTGTTTTCACCTAGATGATAAAATTGTTTAGATGTTTCGTATTTACGCAGAGCTTTAGTAAACAAAAATAAATGAAATACATTTGGGTGATGGGGCCGCTAACGCAAAAACTTACATAAACTCTCGCTTTCTTACAAAATAGATCATTTGCACGAAAATTCAGATGCTTTAATCATAATGGACGGAAAACCGTTTAAAAAGCACTCGATTTTCTTGTTTGCTACAAAATATTATAAAAGCTTTTTTCGTCAATACAATGAAAAGTGTCAAGTGCAAGGGAAATGTTGTTTTACACTAGCATTTTATGCCGACATTTTATGGGCAAATGGGCGTTGATATCCTTACGGATCGTATAGATAGGAAGATCGTACCCAGCCCCCTCACGATCAGGATCTTTGGAATTATATATGTAACTCAGTTGAATAGGTTGTTTTCTTTCTGTACAGAATTGTTTTTGTCCCGGTTCCGAGTAATGTTTTCCCTCAGTTCTAATTCAACATCCAAGCCCAAATGTTCATGGAAAAGTGGAAAATTCGTATTAAAATCCTCGACTTGTAGGTCTACAAATTGCTTTAAACTCTGCAGTGATTTCTTGTGAATCACTGAATTTGTGATACGTGATATGAATGTTGTTATTGAGCAATGAAAGAGTAAATTAAATAACAGACAATGAAGCTCGAGTGCAGTGGAAATAAACTAATGCGTAGAATTGTAAATATTGCAAAGCACTTGTCAAGTTCGGCGTCCAAAATAATGATTAAGATTTTGTTCGCGCGCAATAATCTCAGGCTTTTATTATGTACGTACTTCTATATAGCCGCAGTACTGTACTCTATGATAAACAAAACTAAAACAATAAACCGATCAGAGGGCTTATGTAGAGAGTTCTACATAACAGCTAACATTAACTTTTAGGCCATGTAGCATCTAACAGAAAAACGTTTCTCTGTAACAGTAAAAATAATTTAAAGCCCTATAATGTCAAAATAACGACATTTGAACAATAACGTTTTTTGGAATGCTAATGGAAAATTTCATCATTAAATTTGCTTCTGTAGTTTATTATTTTTCTCAGTTGTTTTGTTTAATATCTAGGATACATTGCAACACCTATAACATTAATTTCCTATATAACAGTAAACATTAAAATTTCAGGCTTTAGAAAAATATCGCGTCTTTCACTCCCAGAGTCAATTATGAAGACATGTAATAAAGTTCTAACTTTTGAGTCTGTCAACAAAATCCTATGGTGTGACCATTCAAATGAAACCTCTTCGGCAGTACTTTTTCATGGTACCATTTGTTTTTCAATATTTTACAAAAGGCAATTTAGGATTTTTCTTGAATTTTGATATTTGGCAAATTTCTTGAATTTTGATATTTGGCAAACCCCTCCCGTCTTTGCCTTCCCGCGCTGAGGAGTGCCGGAACCACCTGGTTCGGTAAATCAGTATTTCAGATGCATTTAAATAGACAGAAGATTGATCCCAACGTTAATGCGAAAAAAGGAAACAAAATAATAATAATAATAATGAAAACAAATATATATAAAAGCTGAAATGTTTGAAATGTGTGCGATCCTGCGTACGAGACATTTCAGTTTGAAAGAGGAGAAATTTGTAACGGTTTTGATATATTTACGTTTTTTAGTGTTATTACTTTTGTGTTCCTTTTGTTCGCGTTGCCGTTGGAATCAATCAGGCATCTATTTTAATGTACCTTTTTAGTAAATCAAGAGCTAGAAAAATCTTTCTTTCAAAGCTTTCAGGGGCGTAGCTAGGGGGGTCCTGGGGTGACCGTACCCCCCCCCCCCCCCCCTGTGAGATAATTTTAGTAAAACACAGCGTGGATGTCGACATGACAATCTGGTAAGTACCCTGGGTGTGACACAGTGTGACCCCCCCCCCCCCCCCCCTTGAAAAATCCTAGCTACGCCCCTGGCTTTTTTCGTGATTTCACCACATACAGTATTGTGCATACGGGGCAAAAAATAAAGATAAAATATCGATTAAGGATGAAAACTGCTATCTTTGTAAGCATAACTTTTTGTATTTGAATTTTCATATTTAGTTGTTGGCCATTAGATATTTTCTCTGTTGAAGTATGAAAGGAAATGTCACCTTCAAATCAATGAACGGATACGTTTATTGTAATATATTGATCGAATGTATGAGCTGCAAGGAGATATGAATTCAATTTCATATAATTTGTTTCTTTTAAAAATAATACCCACAAATAAGAGAAATTTATATATTATCGTATTTCTATGAAATATATTATGACAGACCTCAAATATTCCTTTATTTTATATATTTCTTTAAGACTACCTTTCTGAAGATTTCCGAGGATTCTCGCCGAATATTATCCGAAAGTCAGACGATCGTGTCCGATCGTTTACCGAACATTTCTTAACTCCCTTGGCCACCGGCTTTTCACAATGTTTCTACTCTAGATCTGCAATAACAAATTTCAGTACGATTTCTTCTTAGTCGACAGAAGAAAACTCGAAACCGTTCTCTTCTTTCCATATTTTAATTTATTTGGTTAATTTAGCCTCCAGGCTCTGATGTTAATTTATATTTTATAAGTATTATTATCTGTGTCTGTCTATTGTTATGAGTAAAATAAAATTGATTGATTGATTGTAAAAAAAAGGCCGCCATTCTCTCTAAGTGTTAAGACAAAAATTCAAAAATCTTTATCACAAAATTCAAAATTATTTGATATTCAAACTGGATTTCAAAAAGATCATTTTATCGTTAATGAGAAAAATATATATAACCGATGCTATTTACGCTGTCCCCAATCTAATTAAGTCACTCTTTTTTATTCACAAATCATTTAGTTTACGTAAATTTTACGTGACAGTAGTTCTAGTAAAATTGAAACAAAAGAAATGTAAAAACTGATCCTTACGGCAGAAAAACAGAAGCAGAAGCAAATAAAATAAAATAAAAGTGGAATATAATAGCACCCAAAATTTCGCTTTGTAAAATTCATTTATAATTCATAAGGATGCTAACAAATAGAAATGAGCTATTCCAATCACATGGTTACCCGGTAAATCAGATACAACTCACTAGTGAGTTGTATCTGGAATGTAAATTAGATACAGCCACCAGTGAGTTGTATCTGGAATGTAAATTGATACAGCCACCAGTGAGTTGTATCTGGAATGTAAATTAGATACAGCCACTAGTGAGTTGTATCTGGAATGTAAATTAGATACCACTAGTGAGTTGTATCTGGAATGTAAATTAGATACAACCACAAGTGAGTTGTATCTGAAATGTAAATTAGATACAGCCACCAGTGAGTTGTATCTGGAATGTAAATTAGATACAACCACAAGTGAGTTGTATCTGAAATGTAAATTAGATACAGCCACCAGTGAGTTGTATCTGGAATGTAAATTAGATACAACCACAAGTGAGTTGTATCTGGAATGTAAATTAGATACAGCCACAAGTGAGTTGTATCTGGAATGTAAATTAGATACAGCCACTAGTGAGTTGTATCTGGAATGTAAATTAGATACAACCACAAGTGAGTTGTATCTGGAATGTAAATTAGATACAGCCACAAGTGAGTTGTATCTGGAATGTAAATTAGATACAGCCACAAGTGAGTTGTATCTGGAATGTAAATTAGATACAGCCACAAGTGAGTTTTTTCTGGAATGTAAATTAGATACAGCCACAAGTGAGTTGTATCTGGAATGTGAATTTCACAAGTTGTTTACTACATTCGCGTCCGTGTTGTATCGGCACTATACATTCACTCGGTTGCGTCTCGTGATTGTATACAGGAGCACCCACCGACGGTTTTCTGTCAAATATCTGTTCGGTGAGGCATAGGTTGCCTAGAAATTTCGGTGACTCGAGAACGGCTAAAAATTTCGATGTGGCCTTTCCATACATCTAAGATTTTCGGAGGTTTTTTAATTACCTTCCCTGTGATTTTCGAAAGTCGAATTTTTAACCTTGATCCTGGAATTTTCTTGGAATTATGACCAGTTTAGCCCTAGCATTTTCTACACGTACTAACACTTTCTTTGCTTTCTTTGTAGAATTTAGGCTGTAACAGCGAGCGTTTCCATTGCTAACGTGGGTGGGATTCTTTCTGTTTTTGGTTTGTAACGGAAACAAAGAAAAATCTTAAATATACTACTGCGGTATTAAACGCCTAGAATTTTCGAAAGAGATGTCCATGGCCCTAGAACATTCGATGACGCCATTACAATCCCTAGATTTTTCGGAAAACCCGCTTATTTTCTTCAACCAAAAAAAAGGGTCCCTAAAATTTTCGGCTGCCAGATTGGATTACTAGATAGCCTCGCATTTTCGTGAACCTTCAATAAAGAGCTAAGATTTTCGGAAATTATATAGAAAAGCCATAACAAATTCGAGAAGAGTTTAGTTCTCCTAGAACGACCGAACAGATAAAAGTTTCATAGGACAGCTTAGAATTCATTTGCAGAGCTTTAAAAGCAGTCCCGATACCCTAAAACAGCATTCTAAAGCATTTGGGAGAAAACCCTCGTTGGGTGCCCCTGTTGTATAGGCCGATACAACACTCCCGCTCATGTAGTAAACATTACTTGCAAAACAAAGCTTCTTCAGTGGCCAGCACTATAAATGATTACAACTGTAAAAACGTTATAAAAGTGGTTTTGAAAAAAAAACTAAAGAATAACCAAAACAATGAATATGATCGGTGAAGGGTTTGACGGGTGACAAACTAAACTGACTAGTGATGAGAAAATTAATGAAGTTCGTTGCGTCTGTTTTTTCCAAGTGGTCCTAACGTCTTTGCTTCGTCTATGAGAAATGCTTCACGCGCTTTTCGTACAGAGTCTCTGCTCTTACGTATTAATTCCAGTGGTATAAGTTGCATATCCTAAGTTAAGGATTATTGTGTTCAAAAGATAATTATGTGACAACCGCTGTCTAGGTAGCATAGTGAAAGTTGTGTTTCAATCAATAATAAACAACTATCGCCGAGTACTCTCGCTAATAGTATAGTAAAAATACTCAAGACGGATGGCGGCCGTTTGCTCACATGTCTGTTTTGCTTCATTTCATTACTTTAAATCCTCTATAAAAAATCACTATTAACCAGTGCAGGCTTGTCAAATCCCCCGGGGGGGGGGGGGGGGGGGGGTACTCCCATATATGAGCTATATAGGATATAGGATATATAGGATATAGCTTATAGGATATAGCCGTAGAGTTCGGGTTTGGTTCCGTGGTACTGATTGAAGAATTTGAAGAATTCTTTTGAAATGCCATTTGCCAGTAAACCTTGCAGAGACTAAATTCTTCACGCAACTGATCAGTTTGGCGGAAAATGATACCTTATTCTAGACCAAAGTTCTCTGATTACTATACCCTATCCCAGACTAAACTGCCTGAAAACCATACCCTTTACAGCGGCACATACCTATATAGCTCATAAATGAATGGGGTTAGTTTCTAGAGAAACTGTGGTGCTGCGTCGGTGGGGGTCGTGGTCTTCAATCAGTACCACGGAACCAAACCCGAACTCTACGGCCGCTACATCGATGACTGCATTGGCGCTACCTCTTCCAGTAAAGAGGAACTTAATCAATTCATAACTTCTGTCAATACTTTTCATCCGGCTCTAAAATATACCTGGGAGATTTCGGAAACCTCTGTCGCTTTTCTTGACATCAATATTTCAATCAACGGCAACAGTTTATCCACAAGCGTGCACTACAAACCTACAGATTCCCACAGTTATCTGTTACATTCATCCTCACATCCATTACACGTTAAAAACGCCATTCCGTATTTTCAATTTCTCAGACTTCGACGGCTTTGTAGTGATGACTCCGATTTTTCCAACAAATCAGAAGAAATGTGCCAGTTTTTCAAAAAACGTGGGTACCCTGACTCTGTTGTTAATACGGGCCAACAACGTGCACAACAAATCGACAGACAATCTGCACTACAAACGCCACAGAAGGAAGAGAACGAGAGAATTCCATTCACCCTCACTTTCCACCCACACAATCACACAGTCAAAAGCATCATTTTAAAAAATTTCAAATTACTCCAAAACGACCCGAAACTGGTAGAATTTTTTCACAACCCCCACTAATTTCATTCAAACGTGACAAAAACATAGGTAACTTTCTAGTGACGAGCACACTGAAATCTGACGATGAACCGGGAACTTTTAAATGCGCACTCACACGATGTAACATTTGTCCTTTCATTCATAACGCGGACAAAATAACGGGACCCAAACGATCTATTAAATCACTGATCGTTTCACATGCACCTCCGTAAATGTTATCTACTGCATAACATGTACTTTTTGCAAAAAGATATACATTGGCGAAACAGGAAGGAGATTGGGCGACCGTTTTCGTGAACATCTCCGAGACGTTGAAAAAAATGACAAAGACGCATCCAAACCAGTCGCGCGTCATTTCAATCTTACTAACCATTCTAAACAACACATGACAATCTGTGGCCTTTCCCTACACCAGGGTAACACAGAAAGCCGTAAAAACTTAGAACAAAAAATCATCTTTCAAATCGGCACTCTCAAACCCCACGGAATCAACGAACGCTTTTCATTCAACTAATTGACATTTGTTTTTCACGTCACCAAATTTCCACCAATAGCGTAGCTTCACCTACTATATTAAACAACACACTACCCACAATCCCTTGATTGATCCGCTGTAAAGGGTATGGTTTTCAGGCAGTTTAGTCTGGGATAGGGTATAGTAATCAGAGAACTTTGGTCTAGAATAAGGTATCATTTTCCGCCAAACTGATCAGTTGCGTGAAGAATTTAGTCTCTGCAAGGTTTACTGGCAAATGGCATTTCAAAATCGGTACGGCAGGCAGTACGGCATTTTTACTGACCACTGGTAACTAAGAACAAAGAAAGCATTCAAAACTTTGGTCTAGGATAGGGTAGGGTTTTTCGGTGTTTAGTCTAGAATAGGGTTGCAAAATGCAGCTAAAATGGTCTAGTATAGGGCAAGGGTCTCAGAGTCCCAGCGGCACACCCCCGCCCAAAAATTTGCAGAGTACCTCCCCCCCGGGGTCAAACCCCCTTTACAAAACCACATAGCGGAGTCTCTGTAGGCCTGTCATGAACCTTTCGATCTTAAAGGAGACTAAAAAATTGACCACTGCGAGGAGTATCGTGTTTATCGCGTCCGGACCCAATATTTTCTGTATAAGTACCGCCATAGCACACGTGACTGTCAAAATAACGACGTCATCGCCATTTTCCCCGCCATTTTTCACTTCCAGATAATAAAATAAAACGACAGACTGATACTTACGATGGAGAGAGATAAAGCAAAAAACGATCACTCTGCCGTTTGATTTATCTTGTACAAGATTATACTTATCCAAATCTTTCATCGGTTTGCAGCCCCTGGTTTGCAGTCGTGTTTTTTGCTGTTCATTATTTACATTTTTCACGTCGCTGCCGTTTACCCAGGCACCAAGTGCAGATTATTACACAATCACTCTCAAAACATAACATCCCATAAATAACATCTTTACCATATTCACTATCCATTCTTCTTTTTTTGCGTCGACGAAGGAGACGCTTCCTAATCTTGTCGGCTAGGCGGAACGAATCGAGAAAAGTGTCGGTACCAAATCTGCGCCATCTTGAAACGTCACAATAGTATCCAGCATTCCCAGCGCGTGGAAATCAGGCATCATCCTGGGGAGCTTGCGGATGTGAATAATCTATTTGTCTTGATTTAGTTTCGGATATTTTACCGATTTTGGAATCGTACGGCTTAATATTTCAATGCCTACTAAAAGTACACAGTGGAAAAATTGGACGAAGGTTCTTCTCCGGACCAAGTAAGTTGTTGGGTCTCTTTGGAATCAAGCAAGAAGTTATCGGATTTTCCTCGCTACCGTTCTGGTATGTTTTGAATGTTCTATCTTGATTTTGCTGTGGTTCTCTGCCTGATTTGGGAAGCTTTCACCTAAATACCGACGTCGTTCTTCGCGATGTTCTACGGTACGGTGCAATTCGCTGTATGTCTTGTAGCAATAATTCACTGACCGGCCGCGCCAGGCGAACGAAGATTAACTTTACAGTGCTCGAAATTGCGCCTGTATCGGGCGCATTTGCGACTAAAGATTTCGCAGTTTTGGGCTAAAATTTGTCTAGCTAATAAAGGAATTTATATATTCAACAGTCTTGTGTCTTACTTGCAACTGGTAGTTGTAATTTTATCCGAAAAATCCTGCGAAATTCACGTTGAATGTTGCGTGACTTAAGAAGTTTATCACGGGAGCACTGTTTTAGGCTTTCTCAGAAATTTCTGATTTCCGGTTCCGGTATTAGTACATGTACTGAGCAGTATGATTTCAGAATCGGAGAAATAACCGAAATGAAATCAAGACAAATATACTATTTATATGTCGGAAAAATCTGAGACCTTTCGGAGTACACAGCACGGTAGGATTTTGCCCGATCCCACGGCGATAGCGTGAATTTGTTTGACGTCGGCCCGACGTTTGTGCCTGCGTGACATATCTCGCGACATAGCCCTTTTAAGCAGTGGCTGAATTAATTCATGAAACTAAGGTACTAGGTCAAGACGAGGTGCCACGGAATAAGGAGACGCACTATAATCTATGATTACTACTAGTATTTACCTTTATACGTTCTCTCGCATTAACGAGATGGCTTTAAAAGCCCTTTGATTGTGCCAAGGTAGTAAAAGTTTTTCAGCGGTATTTTTCATAAACGAGAAACATGCGCGAACTGTTGACAATCGTTGCTATGGTGATTTGCGCGGTAAAAAATATGGCGATCGGGTGTCCGTGTGCAGGATAACAACTAAGGTTGTCCGTTTCTTTCCGTTTCCTGCAAATGCAAGACATCTTTTAGAAATATTTTCATCATGTCACACAGGTAAGATACCAAATATTTTGTCTGTTATTTATTATTTCTTAAACTAGGGCGCGTTCGGGATTCTGAGATCAACAAATTTCGTAACCAAAAACATGTAAGCTTACACTTGGTGCAGCTGAGATTCTTGCAAACTTGTTTTTTAAACATCATAAGATCGAAGTATATTACAAAATAAACCTCATGAACTTAAGTGCAACTGGTAGTTTTATAATTTATTAAGAACATTTGTCACAGGTTAAGAGATCCTGAAAATCTTTGAGAGGTCGTGGATTGAAATGTCTGAGCGAGTGAGAGATATTTTTTAGTTCAACACTGTCTGGACGGTTGACCGTTTGACAGCTAACGTTTAAGCTTATATAGTTTCTGATAGTTATTTAATAGGATAAGTAGAGGCTTTCCACAACTGGCGTTTTTCAGATAAAATATTTTTTGCTAAACTTGCGAGAGGAATTCAGAGTTTCATGTGATCTGTGAGATTAGGCTTTATAAAGATAAAAAACTACAAAATTGAGTTTCAAATTATTTTATTTCTGATAATGTGTATTGAAAGGATATAAATTTATATGAACTGCAGTAAAGATAATTAATTTATTGCTCTGGGCTACTTTTAAGTGTCTAGTGGCAAAAAAATTTCACCAGAGTTTGTAGTTTTACCTGTATTCATCATCATCAATTTTCCTGATGTAGAATTTATAATTTTCTTCCCCTCACCCCCACCCCCTGAGCCAGAGAGCTTGTTCACAGGCTAAGAATTTGACTACTTCATCATTTATAGCCTCCTATGCAGATGTTCTTTAGACTCATCAAGCACACACCCCCCCCCCCCCCCCCCCCCCCCGAACACTCCCCCTCCCCGAACACCCCCCCCTCGAACACTCCCCCTCCCCGAACACCCCCCATTAATGTCTGCTAGACTTTCCTTGAAGTGATTCCCAATCTGCACCGTTTGAAAGCTATATCAGGAGGGGCGTGGCTTGTTCCTAGTTTGAATTTCAAACATTGTAATTTTATGAGGTTCACATGTCACTGTCAGAGTTTTACGCACTATCACACCGCAATTTTGTGGAATCCTCTTGTCTTTCATCTTCAATTCACTTTGCTGATATCTCTGTTTCGATGCCATGTCATTTGTTGGAATTTACCCTTGCAGGTAATATTGAAAAACAAATGGTACCTTGTAAAAGTACTATCAAAGAGCTTTCATTTGAATGGTCACACCATAGGATTTCATCCGCAGACTCAACAGTTAGAACCACCTTGCACAGCATAATAAACAGTACTACAGGAAAGTACTGCTCAGTAGCTTTCATTTGAATGGTCACACCATAGGATTTCATCCGCAGACTCAACAGTTAGAACCACCTTGCACAGCATAATAAACAGTACCACAGGAAAGTACTGCTCAGTAGCTTTCATTTGAATGGTCACACTTTAGGATTTCATCCACAGACTCAAAAGTTAGAACCATCTTGTACAGCATAATAAACAGTACCACAGGAAAGTACTGCTCAGTAGCTTTCATTTGAATGGTCACACTTTAGGATTTCATCCACAAACTCAAAAGTTAGAACCACCTTGTACAGCATAATAAACAGTACCACAGGAAAGTACTGCTCAGTAGCTTTCATTTGAATGGTCACACTTTAGGATTTCATCCACAGACTCAAAAGTTAGAACCACCTTGTACAGCATAATAAACAGTACCACAGGAAAGTACTGCTCAGTAGCTTTCATTTGAATGGTCACACCATAGGATTTCATTCACAGACTCAAAAGTTAGAACCACCTTGTACAGCATAATAAACAGTACCACAGGAAAGTACTGCTCAGTAGCTTTCACTTGAATGGTCACACTTTAGGATTTCATCCGCAAACTCAAAAGTAAGAACTACATTACAGGTCAAGGAGAGATTTAATTTTAAATCTTGTCGCGGTTGCAGTTTTCTTTTGTCTTCCTTTTTTTGAGTAATTCATAAAACAAAGACAAAGAAAAATTGCAACAGTGAACACCCAGCCCTTTACAAAAAATATTAATACAGGCACCTCTCCATAAAGTGGACACTTCCCCAGGAGTCCTCACTGACAAAATGCCCATGTGATCTTTGTAATATTATATATTGTCACCTCTGTTAAGGGGACACTTCCACAGGGGTCCCCGCTGACAATGCCCACATGATCTTTTTAATTATCACCTCTATTAAGGGGACAGCTCTATTAAGGGACACTTCCCCAGGGTTCCTTGCTGACAAAATGCCCACGTGATCCTTTTAATTATCACCTCTATTAAGGGGACACTTCCCCAGGGGTCCTCGCTGACAAAATGCCCACATGATGTTTTTAATTATCACCTCTATTTAGGGGACACTTCCCCTTGTTTCCGATGGTGTCTCCTTAGTGGAAGGTTCATTGTATACAAAAAATACCTGGGCAAGAAAAAACATGACCCGGGCAAGTTAAACTTCTTCTTCTTGTTCGAAAACCGATTAACGCTAACCAAGGATTAAAAGATAACCAAGAATTTTATTTCTCTCCTTAACCCATTGACACCTGAACCGCCCGGTAACCGCCCGTACAAGACTCCACTGCTTTAAAAAATTGTAACTTTCTCAATCGTGAGAACATTGCCTTAACTAGCAGTTGTGAGCATTGAGTAGAAAGTCTTTCAAATTGAGATACCCAATAAACACAAAAAAGTCAGCGATTTTTGCAGAATATCAGCGTTTGAATTTGGACAATAACAAAAATTACCGTTTTTAACGTCATAGAAAAACAACAAAAATCACGTTTTTGCCTTTAGTTTTTTTTATTCAAATCATCGTGGCAAACCCAAAAGTCAACATTTACAGCAAAATTCAGTCCTAGTCCTAGCTTAGCAGTGAATTTTTTTGCTCTTATTCGTTGCTCGGGCCTAGCTACAGCTTCTTATACTAGTGCATACTCACCTTGCCTCGATTTTCAACATCACCACCGCACTGCATGCTGGGAAAAAGCCAAAAATTTTGACAGCGTTCGATTCTTTCCCCACACATTTCATATTTATACTAAGTCCACAGCCACTCCGACCCACCGCCGAAATTTCGCGCTTGTTGTATTCTCCTGTGGTTGCAACTTCCAAAATATGCCGCGGTAGGTCGAGAAATTCATCCAGAGTCGAGTCCCAAAGCCACTTCGTTTCCAGGCGGCCATTTTTCCAGTTCAACGAGCAACGAGCCAAATTCGTAAACGAAGTACAACACCTAACTCGCTTCATTGAGAAGTGGACTCAGAACTACCTCCAAGCTTAATGATGCTCACCAGGCAGCTACTAAAGATGAAAAATGGCTGTGATCTTACCAAAAATCGTAGATAATTCATATTGGACCCTTTATTGCAAATCAACCAAGCAAAATGAGATCGTCACAATGATGTTTCCAGTAAACTCGAGCCTTCAGTGTTTTAGAACAGCAGCACTTTCAATGGTAACTCCAAATATGAAGTCACAAAATCCAATGGGGCGTGTGTATGCAGAAAATCACTCAAAAACGTAAAAATCCTCAGGTGTGAATGGGTTAAAAAATGTTCTTAAAACCTAATTTTTAGCTAGAGATCAAGAAAAGTCCAAGTCAAAACTACATGTAAAGGGCACAAAAACTTGAACAACTTTCACTGATTAGTTTAATTTAACTGGATTCAAAGTTGATGCTAATCCTGGGTTAGCTTAATCATGCTTTGAACAACCTGGCCCAGGTGCTCGCTAAAGGGCAAGACGAAAATTTTATTTTCAAGCCCTGAATTATGCTGTTGTTGAACATTAAACAGTTATTATGGGAAGCAGTGGGTGGAGTCTCAAGGAGCCATCTTGGATTTACTGGAGATTGAACTTCCTGCAGAACCTACCAAGCCAGAGAAGGTACATAATTTACTGGGTCTAGAAATCATACCATTAATCTTCTGTTTAGCACCTCCTCTAATAATCTCCTCATTGATCAAAGCATGGTTTATCCGTGTCCTGGAAGTTCAGTTCATGTTGCTCTTATCATAAGCCTTCTTTATTTAACACCCCCTTCCCTCCAAACTTTCTTGAGGGCTTACAAGAGAGGATTTACGGTAAATTTATCTGTGCAGCCTTCAGTTCAGGCCAGACACCTACCACTGATTTTTCCTCATTGCTTGGGCCAGTTGCTATGTCATGGTAATGTTGATGTTGTTTTTTTGGTCAAGACTGCCCCAAATTAACCCTTTACTCCCTAAGGCGAATGCAAATTGAATCCAAATTGATAAGGAGTAACCCTATGTCCATGTATGATATACCATTTTAAAGCTATTGATCAGCGTATTTCATAAAACATATCAGCATCTGTGAAGGAAGTTATGGTTTTGATAGAAATGGGTTTTAAACGTAAAAATAAAAAAGTTCAATAACATCGTACTCTGCATATAGATTAGTTACACCCTTAAACTATAGCTCATTTTGAAGCTTTTTATTCATAGATTAATATGAGATAAGTCTTGGACTACAAATGTGTAAGGAAAGAAATGTTGAAAAGTTGTAGGGGTGGTCAACCATGTCATGTATAGGAGGGGGTCATGATTTTATGACTTTGTTGGGTAGATCTTCACAAGATGATTTTGGTGGCAAAAATTCATAGAAATCTACCAAATATTGAGCAAGTTATGGCATTATGTGCCAATTGGCACTCTTAGGGAGTAAAGGGTTAAAACTAAGTACCTTTGTCACATACAAAATGCTTAAGAACAATCAGAGGATTCCAGAATCATGTGAATTTTCGAATAGAGAATAAACCAATAATCAGAGTTTTAGCAAGTTTTCCAAATCACAAGGCCATAAACTTGAAAACAGCAAAATGTTTTGAAGTTACAATCCATTTCCATCCTGGCCTTCTGCAGCATGAGATACAACATGTTGCGTGCGTTTGGCCAGCTCCTTCACAACACGATCCAACAAAGTTGCAAGATCTTGCGTTGAAATTTTGCGTTCGTTTTGCCGGGCCTTTATTCTAAGCGTAAAAGTATTATTTTTTTTGTTGATTTAGACTTTAGAACATGTACTGTCAGGCTTTGTTGATAATACTGATGCATACTTTTTATTTCTGCAGGACCGTATTGCAGCTTTTCAAATGTTTGCTGTTATGTACATTAAATACATACAGATATTTAGAAAGATTGAAGAATGCTATGACCAGGTAATTTCTTGATAATTTGTTACATTCAGTGTTGTTGCCTCTGTCAAGAATGTCGTAAGTGACTTTTTGGAAAATTTTTACTGAAATTATCTTTGCTTGCTTTTTTGGTCTCAAAAGGGACTCGCTAGCCAAAATTATGACTGAATCATGTCAACATTATTTTGACAAAACCTGTGCTTTTTAAGGCCTCAAACATACAATTTTAGTGAAAGTTGACAAAAAGTCACTTAGGACGTTCTTGCTCGTAGTCCTTGGATTATCAATCAGATATAAAATGGATTAAGCTGGTTATTTCCTAAATAAGAAACAACTGTAAACAAAGATTGTAACTCTGGTGACCTTTTTTACACAGTCAATACATATATATTGTCCTGAGTTTATTCACCAATCTGGTCATTAACCCATTGACACCTGAGGATTTTTACGTTTTTGAGTGATTTTCTGCATACACACGCCCCATAGGATTTCTTGACTTCATATTTGGAGTTACCATTGAAAGTGCTGCTGTTCTAAAACACCGAAGGCTCGAGTTTACTGGAAACGTCATTGTGACGATCTCATTTTGCTTGGTTGATTTGCAATAAAGGGTCCAATATGAATTATCTACGATTTTTGGTACATGTAAGTTCACAGCCATTTTTCATCTTTAGTAGCTGCCTGGTGAGCATCATTAAGCTTGGAGGTAGTTCTGAGTCCACTTCTCAATGAAGCGAGTTAGGTGTTGTACTTCGTTTACGAATTTGGCTCGTTGCTCGTTGAACTGGAAAAATGGCTGCCTGGAAACGAAGTGGCTTTGGGACTCGACTCTGGATGAATTTCTCGACCTACCGCGGCATATTTTGGAAGTTGCGACCACAGGAGAATACAACAAGCGCGAAATTTCGGCGGTGGGTCGGAGTGGCTGTGGACTTAGTATAAATATGAAATGTGTGGGGAAAGAATCGAACGCTGTCAAAATTTTTGGCTTTTTCCCAGCATGCAGTGCGGTGGTGATGTTGAAAATCGAGGCAAGGTGAGTATGCACTAGTATAAGAAGCTGTAGCTAGGCCCGAGCAACGAATAAGAGCAAAAAAATTCACTGCTAAGCTAGGACTAGGACTGAATTTTGCTGTAAATGTTGACTTTTGGGTTTGCCACGATGATTTGAATAAAAAAAACTAAAGGCAAAAACGTGATTTTTGTTGTTTTTCTATGACGTTAAAAACGGTAATTTTTGTTATTGTCCAAATTCAAACGCTGATATTCTGCAAAAATTGCTGACTTTTTTGTGTTTATTGGGTATCTCAATTTGAAAAACTTTCTACTCAATGCTCACAGCTGCTAGTTAAGGCAATGTTCGCACGATTTAGAAAGTTACAATTTTTTAAAGCAGTGGAGTCTTGTACGGGCGGTTACGGGCGGTTCAGGTGTCAATGGGTTAATCAAAAAATCTATTTTTCTTACAGTTGATAGTTTTGGCTCTTAAACCAGTCAAACAAAAAACCCTTAAGACTAGGAACATGTCATCACTATTTAATTTGAAAACAGGCATATGCATCAAGATCTGGGGGGGAGGGTACTTAAGTTGCTGGCCAATATTTAGTGCAAAGGTGAAAGTTGCATGAAAGCCAACATCAAGGGGTGGTGATTTTCAAAACTAGACATAAGAGGTGGAGTTAGAACAGCTGGTGACAGTCAGTAGTTGAGGGTCAGTTCATCTTTGGTGATCAAGTTTGATACTATTGCCTATCACGTGACCTGGCCAACCCCAAACCTGGGACCTAACCCTAAGTTAGGCCTGGCCCTGAGCCAAGTTACACCTTACCCTAGAAATTGTTCTAACCCTAGAATCTTGACACTAACCCTAGATTTGAACTATCCCTAACCCTAACTTTCGCCGGGGGGTGTCAAAAGCCCTGGTCACGTGACCTTTATTTTTCTTCATTAACCCATTCACACCTGAGGATTTTTACGTTTTTGAGTGATTTTCTGCATACACACGCCCCATAGGATTTCGTGACTTCATATTTGGAGTTACCATTGAAAGTGCTGCTGTTCTAAAACACTGAAGGCTCGAGTTTACTGGAAACGTCATTGTGACGATCTCATTTTGCTTGGTTGATTTGCAATAAACAGGGTTCGACATCTCCGCTAGCCCGGTAGCCCGATGCTAGTGAAAATTTGCTCGGGCTAGTAAAATTTCCCGTTTACTAGCCCGCGGGCTAGTAGAAAATTCAAAGAATTAATATTTAATTTGATTCTTTCAAGTCCATAGTTATTTACGAGGACAAAAAACCTAAAGTTATAAGGATAATAATAATAAAGAAAGTATAAAACTACCATTCTATGGCGTCCTTCTTGGCTCTTGCGTGTCGATCGTAAATACCACTGGGACCCAGTCCTCTCCTTACGCGTGTTGAAACGCCTTGCACTTGTAGCGATTGTAGAGAAGATGGAGCGTTTTCTCTGTAACTACAAACTACCGCCAAGCAAAAAGGCGAAGGCGGAAAACGAAGCGGAAAAAAGTAAAATGCACGAAAATGAGAAACGCAAAAGAGGGTTTAATCCTTCATGGAAATTAAGTTTTGCCTGGCTAGAGTATCACGTCATCAACAACGAGGGGAGAATGTTCTGTAGCGCTTGCAGGAAATACGATCATTCCAGTTCGCAAGTCAATGATGATCTTAGAGATAAATGCCCATCTGTTATTGCTTTGATCGATCTACTGCTGTCACTACCTGCAAGTTCAGCAGAAGTAGAGAGAGGGTTCTCCCTGATGAAAATCATCAAAACTGACTGGAGAAGCAGACTTGCAGATGACAGTGTTTCAGATCTGATGATCATCAAACTTGACTCTCCAGAGGTGAAGGACTTTAACCCCCAACCTGCAATTGATGTTTGGTTGCAAAAGAAGAGAATGCCGTACTTTAATGTCAAGAGGTCTAGGTCTAGGAGAGAGGAAGAGGATGGACCTGAAGTAATTCCTGATGATCAAGATACACCTGATGAAGCAAAGGAAGTACAGGCAGCTGTTTCTGGTCCATCTAATGATGCCAAAGATAATGAAAATTGATGCTGCAGCTGATGATGGGGATCTATCTGACTATTATACTGACGATGAGTTGGAGAATGATGATAAGTTGAGAGACCAAGAAGAGGACACATACAACTGACATTGATGTTTTAATGACAATGACAATGTTAACTGAGTAATACAAAACAAAAGCAGTAACCGTTGTAATCCAGGGTCTTTCTTTTCATATTGTGAGGGCAAAGTGGATAATAAATTAGGTGACGTAATAGAGCCTGAGAAGGAACCTGAGCTGGGCTACAAAGTCGTGTTTCGGACTAGTAGATTTCAAAGATCACTAGCCCGGTGGCTAGTGATTCAGCTGACCAGATGTCGAACCCTGAATAAAGGGTCCAATATGAATTATCTACGATTTTTGGTAAGTTCACAGCCATTTTTCATCTTTAGTAGCTGCCTGGTGAGCATCATTAAGCTTGGAGGTAGTTCTGAGTCCACTTCTCAATGAAGCGAGTTAGGTGTTGTACTTCATTTACGAATTTGGCTCGTTGCTCGTTGAACTGGAAAAATGGCCGCCTGGAAATGAAGTGGCTTTGGGACTCGACTCTGGATGAATTTCTCGACCTACCGCGGCATATTTTGGAAGTTGCGACCACAGGAGAATACAACAAGCGTGAAATTTCGGCGGTGGGCCGGAGTGGCTGTGGACTTCGTATAAATATGAAATGTGTGGGGAAAGAATCGAACGCTGTCAAAATTTTTGGCTTTTTCCCAGCATGCAGTGCGGTGGTGATGTTGAAAATCGAGGCAAGGTGAGTATGCACTAGTATAAGAAGCTGTAGCTAGGCCCGAGCAACGAATAAGAGCAAAAAAATTCACTGCTAAGCTAGGACTAGGACTGAATTTTGCTGTAAATGTTGACTTTTGGGTTTGCCACGATGATTTGAATAAAAAAAACTAAAGGCAAAAACGTGATTTTTGTTGTTTTTCTATGACGTTAAAAACGGTAATTTTTGTTATTGTCCAAATTCAAACGCTGATATTCTGCAAAAATTGCTGACTTTTTTGTGTTTATTGGGTATCTCAATTTGAAAGACTTTCTACTCAATGCTCACAACTGCTAGTTAAGGCAATGTTCGCACGATTGAGAAAGTTACAATTTTTTAAAGCAGTGGAGTCTTGTACGGGCGGTTACGGGCGGTTCAGGTGTCAATGGGTTAAGAGACTTAGGGATGGACCATTTTTTTTTTAGGGGGAAGGGGGCAGTTACCAAAAAAAAGATTCCTGCACAGTGAGCCAAAGAAAAAAGTATTGAACAATCCCCCCAAAAATTCTTGCACAACCTCAAGATGGAGAAAAAATTGCCCAAACCCCCCCCCCCCCAAAAAAAAAAAACAATATAGTGGTCCATCCCTTAAAATGAAATTGACAGTTTTTGTTTCTCTAGGTGGTACATCCACAAAAAAGAAGAGTTCTGCGACATTTACTTGATGGTATCATGGGTAGGATTTTAGAACTGAAGAATGAAATGGTAGTACTGGAGTTCTCGGAATATCACTACTTTGACGATGTTCTCTCAGATCTCAAACTCACTCCAGTAAGTTATATTGAACTTGATAATAAATATGAAATTTATACTGGTCTTAACAGAGTGGTTTTATTTGATAAATCCCTGGTCACTTAAAATGTTTTCTGGAAAGTTGTTTGTCACCAATAACATGCAAGATCTTGTGATATAGCAATAAACTTAATGGAAGGGCTTTCCCTGGGGGGGGGGGGGGGGGGGACTCCCATATAAAATGATTGGGGTGCTCGATTTGTAGATTGGAACCGCTTTGGGTGCTTAAATCTAAAATAACTACCATGATTAGAATTATTCTCGAAACCTTTTAGGGTATTGAGCCGAAAAATGTGATAGAATATGACATGTACATGTGTTGTTTTAAATTGGTACCTCTTATGGGTGAAGATGAATTTGAGCCACACCCACAAAACAAGATTCTGGTACCTTTTGGGGTGCTTTTCGAAAAATTCCGATGAGCACCCCCATAATTTTCATCATTCACAGAACAAGTTTTACTCAATTTGATTATTTGTAACATGATCAACAATCCAGGAATTTTAGATTGGTGACTGTGTTTTGACCAATCAGGGGCAGTAAATATAACACATCAAGTTGCTTTGTCCTGCAAAAACTAGATGTACCTGTTTGAATAAAATTTAAGGGTTATAGCAGAGCTCTATATATTACTTTCCAGAAAACATTCAAACATTCATTCATCCATTTATTCGATCATCTATTCATCCAATTTAGTTTATTTTGTTCTTTTAGGATGATATAGAAATTCCTATTCCAAAGTACTTCACTTTTGAGAATTCAAAGGTCCTTCAAGAAAGAGAAAAGATGCTTGGAGGAATCCTGGCAAAAATGGGACCACAAGAAATCACACCAGTGAGTTTATTAATATTGAAAACATTATTTGTCCTCAAAAGACTGATTTCAATTTACTGGGCAGCATACACATATTACAGAGTTATTAAGATCGCATGCAGTATTTACATTCCCAATCTTTTTGTTGAGGGATCCCCTACAGTAGTGCCCAGATCCAGACCTTCAGCTCAGTGGGGTGTGTGTGTGTTTGTGTATGGGAGGGGGGGAGGAAGGGGGGGGGGGGGGGGGTTAGGACTCTTGAAGACTCGACTATGAATGTCAAATTCTTTGAGATAATTCCAGTACTGCACTACAAATTTACCAAAAATGAGGGGCGGGGGGGGGGGGGGGGGTGGGGTTGGTGGCCCATTCCCCTTGACCTCCCCCCCTAGATTCACCACTGCCCTACACTTAAACAGCTCAACTTCTCTTTTTATGTTATCCTTCTCCGCACACATCACGTAAGATCGCTACTTTTTTCTCAGCAGCCAGATTAATAGAAACTTCATCTAATTGCTCCCAAGTAGACAGTAGACATACAATGTAATTTCCCATCAGGTTTCTTCCCAACTCCTCAAATTGAATTACCGGTACATGTATTTGAGTGATGTACAGGTAGTCTGCTGTATGAATTATAAAGAAAATTGTACTTCATCTGTTAACTTTGACACTCAGTGATTATAATTTTGTATTTTTTATAACCAGCAAAAAGAAGAGTTAGAGATGACCCTTGATGATGCCATTAGGCTTATCCAGGTTGGTACAAATCATTTTTATACATGTAGATTGAGGTGATTTCATTATAATTTAAAAATTTAAATGCACAATATACAACGAAGCCTCTGAAATATCCAAGGTGGCGGATGTTGATGTATTCACTTCGTAGTGTTCGTGACACTTTTGCTACAAACCTCGTCATTCGCACCCATTTACCCACCTTCGAGCTTTATTTAATTGCACAATACATAAAGGTAGGATGGAGCAAAGGGTTCTGGTTGCCAATGTGGTGACTATAAACTTTCGAATATTGGTTGCCAACACAGAAAACTTAGGCGCATTGGCGACTGTATCAGGTGCAATTTCGTGCCCTGAGATTTTTTATAATCAATGATTTGAAACAAGAAGTATTGTAAGTCTGTTGAGTATGGTCATCCAGATGAGAAAATGGTTGTCTCATGTTTAGACAGCTTATGACCCCAGCCCAGGCGTACTACAGTGCAGCTCAGAAAATGCACTTTAAACGTGTTAGTTAGAAATGTGTTAACACGAGGGGTGGTGATGTGCCGCTGGGACTGCCTGAAACCCTTACCCTATACCAATGCCATGTTCAGCTGTATTTTGCAATCCCATTCTGATCTAGACACCAAAAATTCCTACCCTATTCCAGAGTGCCATCTGTCAACAAAGATGTGTGCTGATTGTATTTCTGTTCATGTAAGACTCTTTCTCTTCCGAGTTTCAATTCCTATTCTAGACTAAATTCTTCATACCACCGATCATTTTCCTGCATGATGACTGGTATCCTATTCTAGATTGAGATCTCCAATTTCAATCTCAGACTAAACTGTCTGAAAACCATATCCTTCACAGCAGCACATATGTTGCAGGTAAAATCCAGTCTCAGGTTAGATCAGTATTTGATCTAGGTTAAATGTGTACCCAGTATTCAATCTAGGTATAAGCTACCCTAACCACAGCACACTCTAACACAAAGTTAACCCTAGCTTTTTTAAACCCTAACACAAAGTTAACCATCACAGCAGCTGGCTGCATGTGTCTTTCTGCTAGGGATGATGGTTAGTATACAGTAGCTTTGTGCTAGGGTTAGCTTACCCAGATTGAATACTGGGTACACATTTAACCTATATTGAATACTGATTCAACCTGAGAACAAATTTTACCTGCAACATTATTTACATGTTCATGCATGTAGCCAATCCTTTAACTCCCCCTGGGCTTGTGAAGCTATCTTCAGCATTATGCAACCCTAAAGACAACCTTTACTCAGGTTGTCCAAACAGAAGTCAATCTCAAATAATCTCAGTTGTTTTACATGGATGTGCTACATGTAATCAACATTATTTTTCTATTGTTGTTTGGTAGGTTCATGAGAGAGCCAGACAAGGAAGACTTAGAGCTAAATTCATGAGAGAAATCAGGTATGTGATGATTGAATATTGACTGCATTTATCTTACATTTTGGTGTCAGAGCATTAACTTCAAATAAATTAAAAATGTTATTTGTTAAGGAAGCTGTAATTTTTTCCAAATAAGAATAATTATAGGACTTGTGTTGTGTTATTAAATATAACAACCCATCACCCATCTTTACCTGCCTTTCACTAATTGAAATAAACAGCCACTCTAAATTGATTTCAATTGTATAACTCTATTAACCCTATTCTGCCTGGGCTTTTTTTGAGTTCCTGAGCCTCAGGGGGGGGGGCACATTGTGTCCCCCCCTTCGTAACTTCAAGAACATCAAGGCTATGACAATAAAACCTAGAGGGTACATAGTACGTCCAAAACTGTCTCCTTTGCGGTCCGCACAAAGGAACGATGACGTCATATGACGTAGTTATTAGGTAATTAGTTATACGGCCGCCATCTTGGATCCGCCATCTTGGATTTCTGAATTTTTTTAAAACCTCTTAAAAACCGTCCAAATTGATGCAAAATTAATCAAAACCAATAAATAAACGCTAAATGACATAAAAATACAAAAGTTATGCCAATAAACATTGTTTTTCTTCATTCAAAGGTATAAATATGCAAATTTCCAAAAACATGGCTGTCAAAATCTTGTTGCCATGGAAACGTCAAGTCACGTGATCAAAAAATTGTCATATGAAATTGTTGCCAGATAAATTTTAGGAAAAGTCACAAAGTTTGATGGCGTTTGAAGACGTATTAAAGAAGTTATGAATGTTGTTTTTTTTTTTTTTTTAAGCGTAGTTCATTTTAATTTTTCAAACTTCTACTGATAGTCTATTAGGCTGTTTTTTTTTTGTTTGTTTTTTGTGCTTATACTTTTCTTTCCTACAGTACTCGCCATATTTTTTTGTGTGTTAATTTGATATTGTTGCTAATATTTACATATTTATTGTGCACTTATAGATAGGTGTTAATTGCTATTCAGAACAATACTATGACAGTCATCAAAATCTTATCGTTAAATGTAAGAGGGTTGCGTAATCAAGTCAAGCCAAGGGCTTTGTTTTTGTACCTAAAGAACCAAAAGGCAGACTTCTGCTGTCTTCAGGAAACATTTTCGTTAAAGGAAGATGAAATCCCTTGGGCTTCAGAATGGGGTGGTAAAATAATTTTTTCACACGGTACAGAACATTCCAAAGGCACTTGCATATTACAGAAACCAAATTCATTGTTTGTTTTGAAATGTCTGTTTACCGACCCAAATGGTAGACTTGTTATTGCAAAAATTAAGGTGAGCGATGAAGAACTGTTTCTAGCCTCCGTTTATGCTCCCTGTGATCTGCAAAACCAGTGTATTTTTATTCAGAATTTATCTTCAGATATTGTCTCAAAAACTAACACTTCAAAAATTATTATTGCGGGCGATTGGAATACCACTCTTCATTCGATAGATAAACATGGAGGACGTCCATGGCACGAAACAAGTTTTTTTTTTTTTTTTTTTTTGTGCCCCCCCCCCCCCCCCCCCCCCCCCCCCAGGCCGAATAGGGTTAATCAGTAGGGGTGACTATTGAGTACAATTTTAATATTGCAATAGTGTTGCGATAGTTGGGGCACCATTGCAATATTATGGCAATAGTTGGATTAGTATTGCAAGTAAAAACCAGACTTACGAAGACTCACTTTCGTCAGCCATTATTGTTTTGGCATGCCACATGATCTCATTGAGTTGCCCCCCTCCCCTCTAGGGGATTTATGTTGTATAATGTAAAAACGAAAGTGTGTCCTCGCGTTATATCAATGTACGACACAAACAGACAATTATATAGTATAATTCGATCGCGAAGCTTGTTTCCGGGAACTCAACATCAGAACTCTTGAGCAAATGCCTTTTATAGCAGAAGAAGAAGAAGAAGAAGAAGTTAGAAGAAGAAGTTATTAGTATAATTCAATTGTATAATTTTAATATCTCTGCATCATGGAATTTGTAATTTTATAGAATTTTGAATTTTTATTGTCAATTATTTCTATTTTTATTTATGTAATTAAGATATTTTTTAAATTGTTAATAAAGCTTATTAATATGTAATTATATTTTATTTTACTCATTATATTATTTCAATCACAATAATTATAAATATGCAGCCAAAATGCATTTGTTTTTTGTCTACTAGTGAAACTATCGATAGTCAGGCCAAACTATTGCGATTGTTATCGATAGTTGATTTTACTATCGATAGCTCGCTTAATTGCGGCACCAACTATCACGATACATCAATAATTCACTATTAATTAGTGATCTCCACTTTGGTGCAAATACATTGTCTCTTGAGACATGGTGGCCATAGTATGATATATTTAACAAGTTTATTTTTGTAAACATCTGCTTGAAGACAACAAGAAGAAAGAGAGAGACAAGCCCAGTTACGAGGAGCTCCAACCATGGATCCTGATATCGCAGCTACAAAAATACAGAAAGTGAGTCCGGGGGGGAGGGGTCCTTCCTATAATGGGCTTTATGGGGATGCTCTGCCCAAAAGGGGTACCTTTTTGAGGTTGGAGGTATATATAAAAAGGGTAAGGATTTCATGAGCTGAAGTATATGAAGGGGTAGGAAAAACTGCCACAACCTGAGCTGAATAAAGAATATTATTGTTTGGTTAACATCATCAATACTGGTAATGCTTGACGTTTTTCTGTGGATGTTGTTCCATAAGTGTATTTTAGGGGTATCGTAAAGATGTTTCTTCATCTGTAGGACTGGTGTATGAAAGGGGTACCATTTTGTATGCAAGGTATACGTACATGTATATGAAAGGGTTACCTTTTCTGTCAAAAAAAAATAATAAAAAACGGTGTACAAAATGGTAAAGGTTTGGACCTTGGGGCGGAGCATCTCCGTACAAAACTTTGTTGAGTAAACCCCGGTAGTGAGTCCAGCAGAAAATTATTTGAAGTTGTATACTGTGAAATAACCTGTACGGCAGCACTTTTGATTAAAGAGAACTGATTTTTTGAGCTATTTTGAAAAAAATAGCTCATTAGCAGGCGCAAAGGTTGGTTTGTGATGTTAGTATGTTTGTTAGCTTGTTTGTTTGTATGTATGTCTTGGGTTATGTCACACCAATCAGATTGCCTCTAGTATGTACACCGTGTACTATGTCAGCCAATCAAATTTTCGCTTCTAAAATGGTATTACTGAAGGTCAAAGAAGGGCACTTGACATGAATTGAAAATCAGCCATCTTGAATCTCCGCGATTGTTGCCGCAAACACTAAAAGTGTAAAGTTTTGAAAATTTGTTGCTTGGGAACTGTTCTCTAATCCCGACTGGCTTGCTAACCTGGCAATATCAAGGACATTTATTCGGAAATACCGCCTATAATGTGCCCTATGCATGAATGGTAGAATGGTCTGCGGGGGATGAGACGTCCAAAAAATGTGGACTACGGTTACGTTCATAGGTGAGCTTATACTGAAGTATGAGTATAGTTTTATTGCAATTTCAAATAATATGATGCGGAACATGAATTGTATGTTTCAAGCCTGGGTTTCAAGAGATTACTATTTAAAATTGGATTTTTTTTGTCAGACACGCTGTCTGCACGTGAAAATGTTGAACTTTGTCCTTATAGAAACTTATCCGTGATGCATGGAGTTCAACAGAGAAAATGTAATGCAATTAATCTACAATTTACAGTATGTAAAACGTTTATCTTTCTTTGAATTAATGTGAGCTGATGTGTAGGTTATTAATTGTATGCCTCAAGCGATTACTATAAGCGAGAAGCGACTGTATTTTGTATGAGCAGTCAAGTTGTGTGCACGTGCAAATATTGAACTTTGTCCCTGTACGTGATGAAATTCAACATGTTTTCGAGAAAACGTAATGTAATTAATTTATATGGTGCGTTAAAAACGCCTGTTTAAAAAATATTAGTTGCAATTTACTAGGAAACAAGCAAAATTCATTTTGGATGCGCTAAGTTTCTGCTGGTCGACATTACAGGAAAAGGTGTTGGTTCCAAATGTTAACCTCAACAATGTTCGTGTAAGTAATTCAATTAGCTTGTGGTTTTGAGTCGAAAACAATTTAATCTAATTAGTTCTGTTTCTATTTGCACGACTTTTTTGTGGAGAATAAAAACAGTTGTTTAAATAATATTAGTTCCAATTTACTAGGAGACTACTTATATTCATTTTTCATGCGTTTAGTTTCTGTGAAAGACTTTTCTGGTTGACATTACAGAAACAGGTGGTTCAAAGAATTTTCGTGTCACTAATTTAATTAGCTTGTGGTTTGGAGTTGAAAACAATTTAATTTAATTAGTTTGCGTCTTCCAGGCCAAAGGAACCTTTTCCACGTGTCTTTTGTGAATAATAAAAGAAACCTTTAAAAAAAGACTAGATACAAATTTCCAGGAAATAATAAGCCTTCAATTTGGATGCATCAAATTTATGTGCAGGACTTTTCTGGTTGACATTTAATTTAATACACTCATTACTGAAACAAGTTGCTCATTTCACTGGGGCCGTAGTTTCGTCAAAAAATAACTCCGGAAATCCCGTGAAAAAAAGCTAGCCGAGAAACGAGAAACGGGACCCAGTTGGTTATCTCGGTATTTTTTTTGGTAGTGGGCGGGCCGGAGGATTTGAAAAACGTATATCTGCAAGCGGTTATTTGTGTGAGTTAACTTCCGCTGTTTTGTTACTTTCACCATTTCATATCATTTAGGTAATTTTCAAAATAGCTCATGCACGCAATGCGTGCCTATGTTAAGTCTTCTCATTACATTATTGTGTGTTGTCGCCATAGGTGTGGAAAGGTTATTCACAAAGGCGAAAAACCAAGAAAATGAGAGAAGAGGAATTGATTTTTGTTGGAATGGTAAGTGATGAATTAAATTATGTTTAATTTTTTAGTAAGAGAAGAGAGTTGGTGGGGCGCCTTATGCGATACAAGGCAAGCAGGGAGGTATCCATGGCAACCCTGCGAGCGGGAACCAGTCCTCTCCATGCAGGCCCACCAGGCACTGTAACACTGATAAATCAGTGGAGAACTACTTACCTAACCTCATACTTACCCCAATCCACAAAGGCTGACAATGGGTGGGAGGGCTGGGGAAAGACTGCGATAATTTGCTAAACAGTAAGGCAATAATTGATTTGTAACAATCAGCTTGAATGCAATGTAAAGAAAAATATAATGCAAGACACAAATAAGACCAGTGAAAAACCCATGGGATGTTCCGTAGGTTAGGTACTGTCATGAAGCAGACTGCTGACCACACTGACTCAAGTTTAACTCTTTATTATTATTATTTTAATTTTAATTTTTTAAAGTTATTTTATTTTAGTTATTTATTTTGTTGAATATTTATTCAGGAGCATCTGATTTAGCATACACAGCTAGTTTAAACAGAGCCCTGACTAAATTAACAATTTATTAAAAAAATGTTGTCTAAATTGCATTTAGCCACATTTATATTGTAAATTTTTTGTTGTCTGTTGATCATCTCTTTAGGCTTCCCAGCCTGACCCTCAGGACTGGAAAGACACGCCCATGTATTCTGCTAACAAGACAGAGGTATGGTGCTCATTTGGACAAACCATGTGATGAACTGTTTATGAGAAAAATATGGCAAGATAAGTTCATTTATTATTATAATTTGTTATTGTTTTTAGGAGCACAGAAGAGTTGTACAAGAAGAACATGAGAGAGAATATCAACAGGTAACTTTGTGGTCCTTTTGGACCCATCATTATCATTATCATCACCATCACCACCACTGTTATTGATCAGCATTATCATGGTCACCATCGTCATCGTCATCGTCATCGTCATCGTCATCATCATCATCACCACTGCCACCACCATCATTGATTAGCCTGTGTGGCAGGCAGAATCAACTGCCGGTTATTACTGATGGTTGATTCTGTCTGTAGCACAGGCTATCATTGATCAGTATTATTATGGTCACAATTGGAATCAGATTATCATCATCGTCGTCATCATCATTGCTATCACCACAGTCATCAACATCATCGCCATCATTATCATCATCATCACCATCGCCCACATTGTCACCCCACAACCACCACCACCATACCCAACACCTCTTAGAGTCATTTGCATAAGACCTCATTTCAGCTTAAACCAGTTGTTAAAAGCCCTGTGTCTTGAGTAATACTCGACTACATCAAAACAGGCAGAAGTTAATTACTGCCCATGTTAGTAAATTGACATGTATTTCGACCTATATCACTGTTTTTAGGCACTTGTGTCCATAAAAGAAAAGATTCGTGAAATTGAGGGACCTGACATGAAAGAGAACATGCAGGATCAAGTCAGGCAGTGGTTTATAGAGTGCAGGTGAGTTGTAAACTGTTAGAATTTCATAAACGTACTTAAAAGTTAGAACCACCTTGTACAACATGATAAACAGCACCACAGGAAAGTATTGTACTTCTCAGTAGCTTTCATTTGAATGGTCACACTTTAGGATTTCGTTCACAGACTCAAAAGTTATAACCACCTTATACAGCATAATAAACAGCACCACAGGAAAGTACTGCTCAATAGCTTTTATTTGAATGGTCACACTTTAGGATTTCGTTCACAGACTCAAAAGTTAGAACCACCCTGTGCAGCATAATAAACAGCACCACAGGAAAGTACTGCTCAGTAGCTTTCACTTGAAGGATTTCATCCTCAGACTCAAAAGTTAGAACCACTTTGTACAGCATAATAAACAGCACCACAGGAAAGTACTGCTCAATAGCTTTCATTTGAAGGATTTAATCCACAGACTCAAAAGTTAGAACCACCTTGTACAGCACAATAAACAGCACCACAGGAAAGTACTGCTCAATAGCTTTCATTTGAATGGTTACACTTAAAGATTTTATCCACAAACTCCGAACCATGTAACACATACATGTACGTCAGGTAAGTCTGATTATCCAGGTTAACTTTTAGTATGGTTTGTTTTCAGGGACAAATCAGGCAAGTTCCCTGATTACCCAGATGATGATGAAGGGGGATCTGCAGCAATTTTTAAAGAGAAAGATCCATTGGAGGTGATTCCTCTTTTTAAACCCTGCGTTCAGTTTGCTTTGACCAATTTTTGATAACATTTTCATTATTGCTTATTAGTGAAATTATAACAAAATTCTTTGTTTAATAATTTTGCAGATGGAAAAGGAAGAAGGACAGAAGGTATTTTAAAATAACTTGTTACGATAATTCTAAATAGTGGTCATAGGAGCACTTCCACTTTTTTGTTTTGTTTTTGGTGGGGGGGGGGGGGGGGGGGGGGGGGGCACTTGGGTTTGTTTTTTGCTGGGTTTGGTGCCAATGGCTTCTTATTAGAACTCCTACCCTATAATAGTCTATTCTGTGGCCAATTTTAGAGCCGGACTTAAACACTTTTTTTTTGCAAATGTAAATTATGCAATCCCGAGCAATATTATTAGTTACTTTGTGTTTATGTATGCACCTTGTGAACCCTTTTAATTAATGCCCTTTTTACTCAGACTTCCTTAAATTATTTAACATCATTTGTTAAATGTAGAAGACTTTCCCCTTCATCTGCAGACACTCTGGCCGTTTCAAGCTCTTTCAATTTCCAATGAGGCAGACTTGTTGAAAATGCGACCCCATTTTAGTCAATCCAGTCATGAAAGTGCTACCCCATCCGGCGATACATCGCCATTAGTACCCCATCCACCTGGGGACTCTCTTATAAAAGTGCCAGGGGGATTGCTTGCAATCACACCTTGGGAGTCTGTACTTGAGAGTCTCCCTAATATGGGGGGTTTGGGAGGGGGTGGGGGGAGGACATTATACTTAGTATTACAAATATGCCTATCATATTGCTGAGCAATATGACAGGCAATATGCAATACGCAATATGCAATACGCAATATGCAATACGCAATATGCTGGTTAGCATATATGCTAACATATATGCAATATGCTGGTTAGCATGTGTGTAACATCTTAAAATTTGTCTCAGGATGAGGATGGAGGAAAGAAGAAAAAAGGAAAGAAGGGAAAGAAGGATAAGAAAGACAAAAAAGACAAAAAGGATAAAAAAGGAAAAGGAAAAGGAAAAGGAAAAGGAGGTGATGAGGTGAGTTTTACCAATTCTACCTTAGGTTTTCTGATTGGTTGAAAAAGTGGCGCGAGAGGTTTTAGCCAATAACAAAGCGTATGAATGCAAAACCATAGCAATTGCAATTACTATTGACAGTCAATTGAAAGTCACTGCATCCTTGGGATAACGTTCTTCACTCTCTGAACTCTTCCTGGAAAAGAGAGCAGAGTGTTTTTTTTCTAAAGGCCCTGTCACACTATTGCGTATGGGAGAAACGTATGAGTTGCGTATGAAAATTCATAAAATAATTTTCATGCGCACAAAATGACCAGCTTACTTGACCTATGAGTAACGTACCTCTAGCGTAACTCGCGTATTCAGCGTATGCCTAGCGTATGCTTAGCGTATAAACCATACGTTCGAATACGCACAAAATTTTTCTGCCTCGCCGTATGCCAGCGTATGTCACCGTATGCGACCATGCTTGAAACGTATACAACCTATGCCTACACAGATCAGGGGTCAGAAAATGTAATTTCTGATGACTGAGTGACATAAGTCAAAAATTATTATTCTGACAGCACGGTATAGAGGCTCGCTCGTCCGCAAGGGACAGCTCAGGACTATTTGTGACCTCTCACGCGAAAACGTACACTAACGGCTTTCCGTTAAACGGGTAAAACGCACGGCTGTCGAACGGGTTAGAAACGGCTTGAAACTTGAAACGTATACAACCTATGCCTAACGTACCCCTAGCGTATGACAGCGTATACCAGCGTATGAGTGGTATTTTTCATACGCTGGCATACGCCAGTACGATACGCAATAGTGTGACAGGGCCATAAGGAAAAAAACCGCTACACAGATCAGGGGTCAGAAAATGTAATTTCTGATGACTGAGTGACATAAGTCAAAAATTATTATTCTGACAGCACGGTATAGAGGCTTGCTCGTCCGCAAGGGACAGCTCAGGACTATTTGTGACCTCTCACGCGAAAACGTACACTAACGGCTTTCCGTTAAACGGGTAAAACGCACGGCTATCGTACGGGTTAGAAACGGCTTACCAAGCCGTTTCAAACGGGTAAAACTGAACGGCTGAACGCGGCTTATCAATTAATTACCGGCGGTAAATTTCGTCTGCAACGCTTCCCAGCAGCAGACTATATTAAAACGACTGAATAACAAAAATAACTTGAAGGGCAAAACAAGCGAACTGCAAGCGAACTCCGTTGAACTCCTTGTATCAATGGATATCACTAGTCTGTACACAAACACACTGCAGGAGGAAGGCATTACCACCGTATGCAATGCATACGAAAATTTCCATAGAAACAAACCTATCCCAACCCATTTCCTTAAAGAAATGCTAAAAACTTAACATGCAGGAGAATTCGTTTCATTTTACCGGAGAAAATTATCTCCAAACATATGGTACCGCTATTGGAATGAAAAGGCAGTGGCTTTTGCCAACATTTTCATGGCAGCGGATTATGTGATACTTCTGGAGGATTACCTACTTGTGGAGTATGCACCTACTTCTGGAGTATGTGCCTACTTCTGGAGTATGTACCTACTTCTGGAGTATGTACCTACTTGTGGAGGATGCACCTACTTGTGGAGGATGTACATACTTCTGGAGTATGTACCTATATGTGGAGTATGCACCTACTTGTGGAGTATGTACCTACTTCTGGAGTATGTGCCTACTTCTGGAGTATGCACCTACTTGTGGAGGATGTACCTACTTGTGGAGGATGTACCTACTTGTGGAGGATGTACCTACTTGTGGAGGATGTACCTACTTGTGGAGGATGTACCTACTTGTGGAGGATGTACCTACTTGTGGAGGATGTACCTACTTGTGGAGGATGTACCTACTTGTGGAGGATGTACCTACTTGTGGAGGATGTACCTACTTGTGGAGGATGTACCTACTTGTGGAGGATGTACCTACTTGTGGAGGATGTACCTACTTGTGGAGGATGTACCTACTTGTGGAGGATGTACCTACTTGTGGAGGATGTACCTACTTGTGGAGGATGTACCTACTTGTGGAGGATGTACCTACTTGTGGAGGATGTACCTACTTGTGGAGGATGTACCTACTTGTGGAGGATGTACCTACTTGTGGAGGATGTACCTACTTGTGGAGGATGTACCTACTTGTGGAGGATGTACCTACTTGTGGAGGATGTACCTACTTGTGGAGGATGTACCTACTTGTGGAGGATGTACCTACTTGTGGAGGATGTACCTACTTGTGGAGGATGTACCTACTTGTGGAGGATGTACCTACTTGTGGAGGATGTACCTACTTGTGGAGGATGTACCTACTTGTGGAGGATGTACCTACTTGTGGAGGATGTACCTACTTGTGGAGGATGTACCTACTTGTGGAGGATGCACCTACTTGTGGAGGATGCACCTACTTGTGGAGGATGCACCTACTTGTGGAGGATGCACCTACTTGTGGAGGATGCACCTACTTGTGGAGGATGCACCTACTTGTGGAGGATGCACCTACTTGTGGAGGATGCACCTACTTGTGGAGGATGCACCTACTTGTGGAGGATGCACCTACTTGTGGAGGATGCACCTACTTGTGGAGGATGCACCTACTTGTGGAGGACGTACCTACTTGTGGAGGATGTACCTACTTGTGGAGGATGTACCTACTTGTGAAGGATGTACCTACTTGTGGAGTATGTACCTACTTGTGGTGTATGTACCTACTTGTGGAGGATGTACCTACTTGTGGAGGATGCACCTACTTCTGGTGTATGTACCTACTTGTGGAGTATGTACCTACTTGTGGAGGATGCACCTACTTCTGGTGTATGTACCTACTTGTGGAGTATGTACCTACTTGTGGAGGATGCACCTACTTCTGGTGTATGTACCTACTTCTGAAGTACTTTAATGACTAAAAACAGTAAAAACTATACTAGGAGGCAAGTTTACTAATATTACTGTTAAAATAAATCTTGAATGAAACTAAATATAATAATCAAAGTTAAAGACAGCAGGGAAAGTCATGTAGCAGAAAAACAAATTTAGCCCTTTTAAGTTTGTCGTACGCAGTTGTCGGTAAAAAGTGCACCAAATTTGCATGTGTCAAAAGGGTAATTTGAAACCTTAATACAGACCATTGACGCTTCCAAGAATTCTCTGTTATCCTTGTAGCTTCGCTCACCAAATTACGGCAGATAAACGGCAAGTGAACGGCTCGAACGGATAGCATTCATAAGCTATATTTTTGTTGTGCGACATTTGTTTACACAAGGGCATCTTTGTAGATTCCTCGTCACTGATGAGAAAAAAACCTCACCGGCTGAGTCCTAAACGGACAACTCTGGCCATTCGAAAGGATGACTGTAGCCATTCGAACGGGTGAAGATTTATCTGAACGAATTATGCAAAAGCCGTTCGAACGGATGGCGATTTTTTTCTGAACGGAGGGACAATTTTTCTAAATGGATAACCTAAGCCATTCGAACGCATGCAAATTTTTTCTGAATGGATAGCACAAGCCGTTCGAACGGATTCAGAGTTTTTCTGAATGGATGACCCAAGCCGTTCGAACGGATGTTAATTTTTTCTGAACGGATGCAAATTTTTTCTGAACGGATGATAAACGGCTAGTGAACGGAATTCTGTTCAAAAACGGAAAGCCGTTAGTGTACGTTTTCGCGTGAGAGGTCACATTTAAGGTTTTGGCGGGAGATATTTATCATTCTATGTCGATCAGTTTTCTGCAATGTTATCTTTTTTCAGTCTTTGAAATAGGTTAGATAATGTAATGTAGCAAATATCTGGAAATGTTATTATTTGTCAGTTGTTCCTTTGATTCCGAGGTCCAGTGTCATTGCATTTATAGGGGGGGGGGGGGGGGGGGGGGGGGCGGTGGGGGTATACGTTTTCACACGTTTTCATACGTTTTGGCCACATCTAAAGGGTGGTTTTTAGTGGTTTTGTCATATCTGGCGTGGCTTAATATTCTGTAAATGAAATGTAGTTTACAAAGCTCAGGAGAATGGGAAGAATATGTCAGGAGGATACATCCATTAGATGACTGACTGGCTCATCCTCAATAACCTCATTTCACATTGAATGTCTCGTGTTAGTGTAGTCAGAAACAAATCTTTCAATCAAAAATCCGACGCATAACCACGTGACCATTGCAACTGTCACGTCTATGCCAATAGTTTGTTATAAATTTAATGCTCACTGTAATGAAATTAACTTTATTATTATTATTATTATTGTTATTATTGTCTTAGGAAGAAGAGGAAGGAATAAAAATGCAAGTTTCAAACTTTGCTCCAACTGTCAATGAAGCCGCAGCTACATTCAAAGGTTAGACTTGATGTCAAAAATTACGAAATTACGCTAGCCTCTACCAGGGAGGGCCTTAAATCGAGTTACTTCAACCGTTTTCAGAAATCCGAAAACAATCAATTTAAACACGAAGTTCCGGTATAAAAGGAGCCTGGCCTGGCCATTCTTACCTCCTGTCGTCAATCAACCACTGAAGCATTAACAACTGACAAACAACATGCGTCATTACTAAGACCATTGCTAACACAATTTGGAAAAACTTTATGAAAGTTATATCAGAAGTCTCTATGAACTTCTATTTCTTTTTTTGCTTAGGTAAGATCTTGGTTTATTAGATTTTTGAAGCAAATGATATTTAAAGGACGCGCAAGTTAACCACGTTTTGTGACTGAAAAACGCCTTAATTTGCATTTCACACCCAAAAGGTGTGAAATGGGGGAGGAGCTAAGCCTTTTATACCGGAACTTCGTGTTTAACCGAAGACCTCTGAATGTTTTTTTTTTTAAACTGCTGTATTGCGAACTCTCCGTGAAGAACCTACAATGTACGTTAAAAATGGACGAGATTGAGCAAAATATCGGCGTGATTTGTCAGTGGTGGCTGAGGCAAATAATTGATCTGCGAGATACTGACAAATCACGATATTGCGATAGCCGAGTTCAAAATTGTTTTATCATTCGATCACCGAGTTTGTTGTTCAATTTAATATTTATTCATAATTGCTAAAACAGAGCAGAAATCGGGCTGCCATTGCAGAGGACGGGAGCAGAACAATAGGCCATTTCCGAGTTACGTTACGCCTCGTTGTCAAAGTGAGGCTAGGTGCACAACCTTTCATATGAAAATGAGTTTTCATTCACATGCAAATGAAAACTCATTTTCATATGAAAGGTTTCGCACCTAGCCTCGCTTTGATAGAGAGGCTAAAGGCAACTCGGAAATGGCCTATTATTTGCAGCAAAACAACTTTGCACCGTTGTGCGCATGAGCAGAATTATTCGTAGGCAGTTATTCGCAGGTCACATGGTGGGCTCTCGGCCAATGAAAAGGAAGAAAACATGCATCGAATGATAATCAAACGTGTGGGCTGTCTTGTTCAGAATATTCGTAGAAAATGTTATGAGATAAATTATTCGTGAAGGGTTGGTCGCTTCTACTGTATACGAGTACAGTTGTTTCGAGATAGGTTGTCGGAAAAAAGCGCAAAAGTGCACGCGACAATCCGCGAAAAATAATATGGGATATGATCAATGGAACCCGCGATGCGTCGTCCGTACAGGGTCGGCACGATCTCAGATGGCGGGCTATTGGGATAAATGAGTTTTTAGGATATAGCGTGAATGACTACCCACAATACCCTTCTGGATTGTCGCGTGCACTTTTACGCTTTGTTCCGACAACCTTTCTCGAAACAGCTGTATACACATGCGATATTTATCGCTCACAGATGATGCAACATAGTGGAAAAATTGCACTGACGGTACAAGAATATTAAACCATGGACTTGGACTCTTACCCAAGAATGATCTGACGGTAGTTTAATGGCTTTTGTGCATTTATTTTATGTCAGATGTGTGGCAATACAGAGAAGAGACCAGCAATTTTGAACAAAAACATGATGCGGAATTGATCAAGGAGGCCAAAAGGTAGTTTTTAACTTTTAGCTTGCAACTTTGCTGTGTTCAAAAATACCAATTTACGTACAGACTAGTGCTGTTGTGTTGGGTGGGAAGCTAACAGACTCGCAAGTGGCCGCATGTCGGCTCACAATAGACCGTCACCTCGTCGGAACTTCCCTATTTTTTTTTATGTCAGCTTGGAACTGGAAACAGTGCCTTTAAATTACAAACCTTGTAAACATGAGCGTTTAATCTTGCCTAGAAGCGGAGATAGCGGTCTGCGAATATCAAGATGTTTATATGACAGTTCGCAAATTCTGCATACCCGGTATGCCTGTAAAAACTGAAATATTCACTGACCTATATTTAAACTGTGAAAAACTCGCGTCTACTTGCGTTCAAATTTGAGCTCAATGAAAGTCTTGAAAGTAAAATGAGAACGTGAAAAAGAGGAAAGTATTTCAAGTTGCCTCTATTGGCGTTTAATTCCACTTAAAGGCCCGTTTACACATGCGATTTTTGATGCGATTTTTGTCGCGCTCTCCAATGCAACTTTTGTCACAAGTGTAAACTACCGGCGATTTCCTGTGCGATTCGAGTGCGACATTTGCTTTGATATGCTGTGATTTCCCAAAAATCGTCGCCAAAATCACAGTGAAATCGCCGCAACTTGCAACTTTGCGCGCGACAAAAATTGCATCGACAAGTGCGACAAAAATTGCACAAAAAATCGCCTGTGTAAACAGGCCTTAAAAATCTACTATTCTAGTCTTCAATAAACTAGAAATTTGCAACAAAGAATATCGAGTTTACAGGTCTGCATCTTCTTTTTAGGATTGAAGTTGAGGAAGAAATTCGGAAACAAGTTGACGAGCTTATGCGACAGGAATTGAAAAACCTAAAAATGGTTTGTATTCATCACTTTGTGGTTTAACGAGTGTCTATTTTATTGATAGAAGCATTTTATGTTTAAGAGAAAATAATAAGGTCCTTGTAAGCGAGTGAAGTTGCGAGTAAAGTAATTTAAACTTAAGATGCTGTTAAACTGTTGTTCGTACAACTTGTCTCGCAAAAAAATGCCATTTTTTTGCGTGTTACAAGTTGCACTTACATTGTTGCATGTTACAATTGCCATGCAACCTGTCTTGCGAAAAAAAAAATACGTAAGTTGAAAAATGACGCATCTATCCCCCATTGGTTGACTTGAAGAGTGGCGAAGCAAGTTACAAGAGCCATGTTACATGTATTGTGTTGTGCAACTTGAAAAAATTTGTCGCAGAAAGTAGAAAACGGTTTAACTTTTCATGCAACTTAAAAAATAACTTGCAACAATTTTTTTGGCGAGACAAGTTTTACGAAAAATTGTTACTTGTTAAGGTGATGTTACAGGAGACGATTTTTAACGAAACGTCGTTGCGTTAAAAGTTGACACAGTGTAATAGCGCACGGGCGATTTTTAACGCAATATTTTGTTGCAATTTTTTGAAGCTGATTCAAAAATTCGCAACGCAAAAATTGCGAAGAAAATTGTCCGCGCGCCCATTTTACACGGCATCAACTTTTAGCGCAACATCGTCGTTACGAATCGTCCCATGTAACATCACCGTTACGTGGTGTTCATATGTCGGGAAAATCCAAGACGATTGGCCGGGCAAAGATTTTGCTGTTTCCCGACCGTCCCAGATTTTTCCAATATATCGGGAAAATCATCGATCATCGCAGAAATCTGGGACGCATCGAGAAATAGAAATAGAAACACTCCCGATTTTCCCGATTTGTCCCCGACCATCCCAGATGATCGGGGATGTCTACGATTTCGTGTTTTCATAAGTAGATCAAAAGATGAAACACGTTCTCGTTGCCTTTGCATATGGAAATATTCACGTGCCATTAAACTGCACGTGCAATTGTTAAGTCAATGATTGTCTGAAAAAGCGTGGAAACTCAACAAAATTACGAGGTAGAGTTGGCATAAATTAAACAAAACGCATACAATGAAATATCTGTTGTTCTCATAGAGCGATTTTCGTATGACCTTGAAAAACGGTTCGGAGAGTGTTTGCGATTTGTTTCATCCGCCAATGATTGAACAGATCGAAACAAAAGCCTCGTTTCGTTTCCCGCGTAAACAACCCTAATATGGCAAATGCGCTTGTTCGATAAACCAATCGGAATGTCAAAAACAGAATGACGTCAAACAGAATATTGATTGCACGATTTTCAGAAAGTTCTCGGACGAAAGATCAAATGTGCTGTGCTGTGCGTGTTTTCGAAAGTCGGTGGAAATTTAATGGTGTTTTTTTTATCTGTGGTTATTTCAGAGGTCTTTCTTATTATAGCCAATAAAGTAGTATTTCGTGCTTCGTCATTTCATCAGGAGTGAGTTTACACCGAAGGATGGAGAGCCCGAAGGTTCCATTTTCTTTTGTGGCCTCCCTCTTCCTCCAGCTTGACAATCTCCGGTCGCGATGAATTTTTTTGCAAATTGTTCGAGCGGTATTGTAGCATACGCGGTTTTCGCGTGCACTGACTGCATAGTCTGCCAAAATCTGGTACCTTTTTTGCAAGGGATAGGCTACGCCAGAGTTGTAAAGTCCTTCACGAGTATTTACTCTCCAGTTCGGCATTTTGTTGTTTCGAGTTGCGGAAAAAAGCGGAAAATTACTTTTTTTTGGATTCAACACGTTGCATGTTCGATAAGCCAATCAAAATCCGCGCGCGTTTGACTCTGTTCGATAAACCAATCTAATGTTTACTTTTCGCGTTCATTTGTTGTTTTGGCTCTGTACGCGCGTTCCATTTCAAGGTCATACGAAAATCGCTCTATGTGTTCCGCTTGTAACACAATATGATTACAGAAGCTCAGTCATACCTGAATCGCCCAAAAACAACAAGGCCGCTGGGAGTAGTTTTCATTATAAAAATATATTATAATAATAATTATTATTATTATGAGTTTTCATTAGACTAAAACCAAAACCAAAGTAATCACTCTGACTAATGACAGAAAATGCACGTGCGATTGTTAAGTCAATGATTGGCTTAAAAAGCATGGAAACTCAACAAAATTACAAGGTAGCGTTGGCATAGATTAAACAAAAAACGTACTTCGAAATATTTGTTGTTTTCATGTTTATTCCGCTTGTAACACAATATCATTACAGAAGCTCAGGCCGGGGACAAACGTCGAACTTTTCATGAGTCGAACTAAATTCAGCGAATTAAGTTCATAAGAAGTTCGACGTTTGTCTCAATTAAATTTGACGGACTCATTTGAATCGACAAACACGTTCTATCCGTCTGGAGCAGACGGACAGAACGTGTTGAATTTGGTTCGTCTGAATTAAGTTCGACGTTTGACCCAACAGACGAAAATAATTAATTTGGGTCGACCCAAACTGCAATTTAGTTCGACTCATGAAAAGTTCGACTTTTGTCCCGGGCCTCAGTCATACCTGAATCGCCCAAAAACAACAATGCCGTTGGGAGTAGTTTTCATTATAAAAAAAATACTCATTTGCATGCGCTCTCAAAGAATTTGAATCAATAGGCTCAAAATTTCCTTCGATAGTTCAAACTCTTGCTTTTGGTTTACCTGCAAAATACCAAGTTGCGGAGAGATTTGCGTTGGGTGGCTAAACGGACTCGCAATTAGCCACAAGTTATTCACGAGTTACAAAAGTGCCATTTCAGTGCAGAAGCCTTGCGCGCGCGCTGATTTTTAAATAAGAAATACTGAAAACAACTTGCGGTGACTTGCGTCTGCTTGCTTTTGGTGGCCAAATGGTAAATAACGTGCGCCTCCTTGCTGACAAATTTGGGCTCAATCACAGTGATCGCAAGTGAGCGCAAGCCATCACAACTGTTTAATGCACATTTTGCACGTGCATTAAACTTTTTAATGCACGTGCAGAACTGTAGTTTTGCTAATTAACTTTTCAATTTACGTGCAGAACTGCAGCTAATTAAACAATTTAATTAACCGACGTGCAAAAATGAATTTTCGCAAGAACATGCACGTCACGAGTGCAAAAATGTGTAACACGAGTGAAAATTACATATTGGTTTTGATTGGCTTAGAAGCAATAGAAACCAACGAGAGCCAATCAGATTGAAACAATTTCTACGGCCAGGTATAGGCCATTTGCACGATGGTGTCATTTGACTACAACTACCAGAATTCATTTTGTTTTTCCTTACTTATACAAATTTTGTAATCCCAGTGCGATTTAAGGTGATTCCTCAGAAATAAAAGTTGTCGAACGATTTTTTTAAAATTTTCCCTAACAGCTCCCTACCATAAGTTGTTTCGAAAAATTCAATAAGAAAGATAGGTCACCGTGCTCGGTAAAGAGATATGATGGACCAATGTTGCCCCATTTATACCTATAGCAATACCGATCACGCACGTCATTATTTGATCGGTTCATGTTTCTTTTCCCGGTAACCCGTGAAAGCAAAGTTTACAATTCTTCAAAAAAGCTTGATAGGTTAAAGTCTCCACCATATGGGAACACTTTGAAATAAAAGTTATAAAAAAGTCACACATCTTCAAATGACACGGACTCAAAACATTCCTCGCGTCCATGTTTTCAAGGTCATCAATTTGCTCCCACGAGTAACTGATTTGAGAACGTTTTTAGCGATATCTTTTTTAACTGTCGAGGAATTTTTTTTTAACTTTTTTGACTTAAAAAGCATTAATTTAATATCAAAATGATGCAATAAAAAATATAGGTCACCATGCTCGTTAGAGAGAAAAAGACAGCCGTATTTTCTAACGAGCTTGCAGGTCTTGCAGGCGCTTACACTGTCGTTTGATTTTCTTTTTCTCTCTAGATCTTGAAACAAAATTTCAGTTCTTTTTTTCACTGATGATTTTATGAAGCGCCCATTTTTATGCCTGGTGAGGTTTCCGGCCCAAAAAGCAGCCATGTTTTAATGCTGCCGATGTTGCGAATTACGTGTGTTATGCGCAGTGCAATACTGAGGAATCCCCTTAAATAACAATAGCCCTAATTTGCACTATAAAACAAACTGAAGGATTCTGGTAGTTGTAGTCATATGACGTCATCGTGCAAATGGCCTATTGGTGCAGAACTGTTATTTTGCTAATTAACTTTTTAATGCACGCGCTGAACTGTTGTTTTGTTAATGAAACTTTTTAATAGACAAATTCGGCTAACGTATTGTTGTACCCAATTCAAACCTTCTGGGAATAGGATCCTTTGTTCACAGTATTTTCATATAATTTCCATGTCAATGCTTCATTGATATGGAAATATGACGAACAAAGAGTTCTAATCCCAAAAGGTTTGAATTGGGTACAACAATGCGTTAAATAATTATGTATCCTGTGCAGCGTTAATTGTAGTTACGTGAAAAAGTGTTAAGTTTAACGCTGTAAAAAGTGTTAAAAATGAAACTAGACGTTTCGATTGCCGAAACGTTTAGTTTCATTTTTAAAACTTTTTACAGCGTTAAACTTAACACTTTTACAACAATGCGTTAGCCGAATTTGTCTATGCATGTGCCAAACTGTTGTTTTGCTTATTAAACATTTTAACTCACGTGCAAAAAATAAATATTCTGTTTTTCGTTTGTCAGTTTATATTTTTTCATGTATATTATGCAATTTGGAATAAGCCCTAAGACCTAAAACAGAATCGTTAAAGTTGTAGATCAAACAAGAGAATAGCTGCTTATCAAAACGTTTTATACATAAATACATACTTTATTACAACTCTCTTCAAGGGTTTTTCAGTTACAAGACTACTTAATTGAATAAAATAATGAATAAAATCGATACAGAAATAAACTATTTACAAATTCATAATAAATAAATTAATCAGAAAAAAGTTGGTTGACAATTCTTTTTTTAAAACGTTTTACAGTTTCTGCAGATTTAATGTCACATTTGTTTGTTTTCAGGCTGTCGATAGAGAGAAAGGAGGAAAGAAGGGAAAGAAAGGGAAGAAAAGTGGGAAGAAAAGCGGGAAAAAGGCAAGTTGTTTTTAAAATATTTTTACAGTGCAACGCGCCTTACCGCGGGACGACCGCGATCGCTTGGATAGAACTGTGTTCTATCCGGACGATCGGGGCGATCGCGAAAAATCAGAAGCGATCAAATGGAAACACTCTCAGACGATCGGGACGATCGAGACGATCGAAGTCTATCCCAGGAAGCATAATTCTCGTCACCAGTTTTTGCACTTTCGAGCGAAGAATGCCTTGGAGTAAGCGAATTTTGACCAAACTCTTCACTATTTATGGAAGAGGTACAAAAATACGAGTGCCTGTATAGCAAATTTTCGAAAGAGTACAAAAACAAGTATACAAGATTGAATTGCTGGAGGAAAATTCGCGAAAAATTTGACTTGGACGCCGCTGAAGCCGAAAAGAAATATAAAAACATTCGGACCGCATATAGCCGATACCCAGTTTTACGGCGCAAAATTGAAAGAATAAGCAGATAGCACGCAACGATTAACATCCGTCATTTTGTTTGCGAATCTCGCGCCAAAGTTCTGCTATCGGGCCCAGGAATTTTGCTGACGACCGTGAGCTCCCACTCTTTGGGACGATCGAGGCGATCATTTGGAAACCAGCGATCGCCCCAATCGTCCCAATCGTCCCGATCGTCTCAAATTTTTTTTGAAACGACTGGGACGATCGGGACGATCCGGACGATCATATGGAAACCAGGCTTAACTTTACACTTTTGTGATAAACATGAAACGACGAGATTATATTCCATCGTGCTCAACTTTGCGAGGAGGCGTGCACGTCAATTGGATTCGCGGTCTCTGATTGGTTAGTCTCCTACGCAGCCGTTATTAGGGCTCGTGACCACTGATTGGCTAACTTGTGCTCGTCAATTGAATTCGCGGTCTCTGATTGGCTAGCTTGTGCTCGTCAATTGAATTCGCGGTCTCTGATTGGCTAACTTGTAAAAAAAATTGTTTGGTGCTCACGGTAAGGCGCGTTGCACTGTAACGGTGAGCGTACGCAATATAAATTATGCAAAGGATATAAACAACGAACACGATCTTTTATATTTCTGTAGAAAAAGAAGAAGAGTGGAAAGAAAAGCGGAAAGAAAGGAAAAAAGAAGAAGAAGGAAAAGGACTTGACTGCCGACAGGTTTGTTCAGTCTGGTTAATTATAAAGCACCTTCACACGACAAACTAAAGTTGAAAAACTTGTGTTGGCAAACTCAACTTAGCGTGTGTAAATGTGACATCAACAGTTCAGTTGCCAAAGTTTTTGGCGAACTGTTGACGACAAATAGAACTTGCCAACTTTTTCGCCAACTGTTTTGAGTTAGCAAACTCGCATTTAACGTGTGAACGGTTGTTGCAACTTCAATATGTACAACTTCGGTTCACAGAGTTCTCTCTCTTCGTCCTTGTATCCATAAAGGTAGTGCAAAAGCAATTTTTGCAGCTTGCCGGTAGCTGTTATAGAGCAGTTTTCAATTGAGTGTCGCAGAACCAAAACCAAAGTAATTACTCTGACCAATCACAACAGACGCAGACAATCCAATGAACCAATCAGAACTCGAAGCAAATACATGTAGCCGGCGCCAAGCGCGGGAAAACGCGTGCGAGCAAGTCACAATTGGTTGTGGTTTTACTTTTACTTTTGATTGGCTGAGAAAGTGGCGCGAGATTTCCTAGCCAATCACAAGCCGTAGCAATTCAAAACCAAAGCAATCGCAAAATTACTTTCGATACTCAATTGAAAACCGCTCTAACACTAAATTTCACGGTTTTGTTTAGAACCATGGAGTCGCTGTATGAAGAGTTGGTCCACGAAGGGATTTTAGTCCGAGCTCCGAAGACTAAACTGAGAGAATACACTGGAGAATACAGGTACAGTAAAACACTCTGTAAACTTTATTTTTGCACCAAAGTGGTTTTGTCATATTGTCGTAAAACTGTAACCAAATCATCAAATCTGACAAATCGTAGGGTACGGCACTTATGAATCAATTTGAATACAAAGCGCGATGCCAAGCGTGGGAAAACGTGCAACTGGTGCCAAGCGCTGGGAAACGTACAACTGGTGCCAAGGGCGGGAAAACATGCAACTGGTGCCAAGCGCGGTAAAATATGCAACTGGTGCCAAGCAAAGGAGATTTCTAAGAACTGATTTGTTGATTGCTTTAGTTGTGTTTGCTGTGATTGGGTGGATTGGATTTATTTGGGTTACGGCAGTTTGAAAGGAAACGAGTTAAATACGAAATATTAATTGCTTTCGTTTTATTTTAGTTACCTCGGCACGACACTCCGTCAGGCTAATATTGAGCCTATGCCGTCCATATCTGACGTCAGAAGAGTCATTACAGAGTTCGCTATACTGCCATTAGGTAAGCATCTCTTCAGAGAAATATTTACAGTTTATCTTGTGAGCACCGTGCGGCAAGGCTGAGCCCTTATCTGCTCTGACAAAGGGCAAGCGCTCGTTATGTCAGCTTTTGAATGTCTTTACGGTGGGAAATTTACCTTATCAGTTCCCACTAGCGACGTAAGCGACGTAAGCGGAATCGTAAACGGAATCGAAATCGTAAGAACCTTAAGATCTAGTGGAAATCAAAACGACGGAAGCGGATAGCAAGCGACGAAAGCAGAAGCGGAGTCGGAAGAAAAAGGAAACCTTCTGATCTTTCCGATTCCGATTCTGTCGAGCTTCCGATTCCGATTGCGACTCCGTTTTTTAATTTCCCTTCCGACTCCGCTTCCGATTACGTCGCTATTGGAAACCAGCCCTTAATACACCCAATTTTTTAATGGTTGTCAAGGCTTTGAACAGTGATTGATCAAATTTTGTAAGTTCCGATCCGTGTTTTTTAACTCGATGCAATACATTCTTTTTTGTCAGGGTCCCAAGCCGTACACGAGAAAGCACCACTGGTCAAATCTGTTCTAATCGCTGGCCCACGAGGCGTTGGAAAGAAAATGTTGGTGCACTGCATTTGCACGGAGACTGGGGCGAACATGTTCGACTTGACCGCTGCAAATATTGCGGGGAAATATCCAGGGAAGGCTGGGCTCCAGATGATGTTGCATATGGTCTTTAAGGTACGATCACGTGATAGTTTTACCAGCCTGTTCCCTGTTCCAAAGAAAGAGCTGGGGAGAGGAAAATATAATCTTTTCCCAGCTACCTCACGTTTGTTCTCGGCGTTTCGCCTGCCATAGCCTGCCCCAGGCGTTCGGATAGTTGGGAGCAAAGGATAGGCGGCACGCAGAAGGAAAACTGAATATTTCGAGTGTTGACGGATCAAACGAGAGAAATTTGCAAAAGTTAAGCAACGTACTTAAAAGTTAAGGTTGTCATTTTCACTGTTTAAAGTTTAATATATTGCCAATACACTGGCAATTTACCAAACGTTTTGAAAGTTTACTAAAAGTTCTAAGCGTTTAAAAACTGTGAACTGCAGAATTGTCGGCGCCATTTGCCAACATAATTTTGATCAGAGAGAGTTTTGGTCAGTTTTTAACGGAAAAAAGCTCATCATTTTGAGACAAATTAAAAGATAGTAACGTCAACTATTTTTTTTATACATCCTTGCCCATATTTCCATTAAATATTAAATAAAATCCCACTAAATAAAACGAAAAACGCTTCGGACGTTTGACCGCTGTGGAGGGATAGGCACGAAAGAGAGCGAGGTACTCCCTCTCCCCAGTCTCCACTCGTTTTCCCCGCTCGTTCGCGCGGTTTCAGCAGCTCCTCGGCCCCACAATCTTAACACCTGGTACAGGATACGCCTGCCACGTTTTCGTTCGCTTTCACCACACTTTTGGAGTCTGCTTTAAAATGCTACAGATACAGTGGGGGAGCCTGGAATTAATAACGGGGACGGGGGGTGGGGTGGGGACCGGAGGCCGGGGGAAGGTGGAGTAAAAATGTTAGGAATTGACAATTTTAGGCCCTTTTAGGCCACTTGCAGTATTTGCAAGATAAGAGGTGTGTGTGTGTGTGTGTGTGTGTGTGTTGGGAGGGGGGGGGGGGGGGGGGGGACGGGGGTCCCCCGCCGGGTACCTCCCCTAGATCTGCCACTGAGATACCGGATCTAAGTTCCACTTGGCATGAAAGAAGTCGAGCAGTTCATCACCCCGAACTGTTTTGTGCTTTTATGGAGTGGAAAAAATACATGGCAATAAAAATGTGGCGGAATGGTCCACTCTGTCTGTTAAATGATTACTTTAACAAGTTTTCGTTCATCGTTTGTACCAGGTTGCACGCCAGCTTCAGCCCTCAGTGGTTTACATTGGAGATGCAGAGAGAACCTTTGTTAAAAAAGTTCCCAAGACAGACAAGGTATTTTGCAGGTCTTCGTGTTTTGTTTTCCTTACATCAGAGGAGTTTTCTGATGGTGTCGTAAAACCCGTGCCAAGCGCGGAAAAAAACACAACCGTGCCAAGGGCGGGAAAAAATGTAACCGTTGCTTAGCGCGGGAAAACATGCAACCGTTGCTAAGCGTAGGAAACGTGTAACCGATGCTAAGCGCGGGAAAACATGCCACCGTTGCTTAGCTTGGGGAACGTGCAACCATTGTTTAGCGCGGGGAAAACATGTAACTGGTGCCTAGCGCGGGAAAACATGCTACCGTTGCTTAGCTTGGGACACGTGCTACCGGTGCCAAGGGAGGGAAAAAATGTAACCGATGCTTAGCGCTGGAAAACATGTAACCGATGCGTAGCGCGGGAAAACATGCTACCGTTGCTTAGCTTGGGAAACGTACAACTGGTGCCAAGCGCGGGAAAAACATGTAACCGTTGCTTAGCGCTGGAAAACATGTAATATTTGGTTAGCGCGGAAAAACATGTAACCGATGCCAAGCACGGGTAAATATGCAACTTGCGCTGGAAAATACCCATAAGCAAAGTCATAATCGGTTTTGGTTCTCTTTGGTTACAAAAAAGAATGTTTCGTTATTGATTTTATTTGTCCTCTTTATAGACCGACCCCAAGCGACTAAAGAAGGATCTGCCGAAAATTTTGAAAACTCTTAAACCTGAAGATCGAGTTCTTATCGTGGGCACCTCACGAATGCCTTTTGGTATCCTTTACACACACTAATGCACTTTATTTTAACTTGCTGAAATAAATGTCGTGTTTAGGAAAGTAAACATTTTTCACCAAACACTCGTTTTCTGCACAAAACTAAACAACATTTAAACATGTTTAACCGTTGGTGTGAATGGGGCTATATGACATTCAAAGCCGTTCATCCGGGCGTTTTGCCTCTCTTTAGTTACGTAAATTAGGTTAAACCATTGCTGTTTTGTTCATTAACGGATCCAAGATGGCGAGATCAAGCCGTTCTGTGGTTTGTACCAGAAAATTCTTCTTCTTCCAAGACCTGACTATGCCTCGAGGTTCTGTAAGTATAACATACTTGTTTGTGTTTATCAAACTCGCATTCATAGACACTTCATTTATTTCATCCCGGCGTTAAGAGTGGTTTTAAGTTGAGTGTCGTAAAACCAAAACCAAAGTAATCACTCTGGCCAATCACAACAGGCACAGACAATCCAATGAACCAATCAGAACTCGAAGCAAATACATGTAGCCGGCGCCAAGCGCGGGAGAACGCGTGCGAACAAGTCACGATTGGTTTTGGTTTTACTTCTGATTGGTTGAGAAAGTGACGCGAGATTTTTTAGCCAATCACAAAGCGTAGCAATGCAAAACCAAAGCAATCGCGAAATTGCTTTCGAAACTCAATTGAAAATGGCTCTATGAAATTCTGGAGTTAATTTTCGTCATCTTTTACGGCCTCATTTTTAGTCCAATTGTCATTTAGTGCACTAAACTGAGGAAAACATTTAACCGATTATTAAACGTAAAGGTGGCTTCGAGGCTTTTCCTTACTGTCCTGTTTAGAGAGGAAAGATAACTAGCAGGACAAAGAAACTTGTAAAGAGATGCTACAGCAACTCCGGAATGATAATACAGCGACAAAACAGTTATGTTTCTAACTTAAAGGGCCACTGTCGCGGCTGTTACATCTTGTTTTCATTATTATGGCCATGAATTTGCCTTAAGCTTGCTTTATTGTCTTGAAATTGAAAGAAAAAAATCGCCAAAAGTGATGAAAATTCTTATTAATAAATGATTTAGAAATACAAAAACATGTAAAAACTAGCGAGATAATGTTCCGACGTTTCGGCGACTTCATGACGCCATTATCAAGGAATGAATAAATGAATATAATGAACTAAAAGAGAAAATAACCACTAAAAAAGTCAAAAACGTCTTCACGAATGGCAATTATGATTTCTTGACCGCCTGTCACAAAATCAAGTTTGATGAAATGTAATCCACTTCTATCTTTGCAATCCTGCAATTTATCGCCAATCTATGACTTCTATTTTGCTCTGTGGAATTTTTTTATTCAATAAATTTGTATATTTGGTGGCATTTGGCGATATAACATGGAAAAAAGAAGCAAACTTTTGTCATTTTGACAGGACAGTCCCTTTAACAACTATAGCAATCGGAGCTTTCGGAGTCAAATTATGTCAGCTTCAAAGAAACGCCGGTATCCTGGAAAAATGCGGGCGGCTCTTATTGATTACCACACTTTTTAGATCCACCGTTCATTAAAGCCCCATGTTTATAACGGTATTCACGTATTCTCTCGCTCACCTTGTCGCCTGCAGTTCAGTTTTGTTCAAAAGACCAACTAGTTGTAGCCAGACAAAGAAGAAAGTCGGAGAAGACTTGCTTGTCATTTCTGTTAGAAAATTGAACTGTTTGCGAATGGATTTCTGCTGACATCACAAAGACTAGCTTATTATGCGCGCGCTGATAAAAGAACGTCATGAAGCGCGCGCTGATCTGCGCCCGGAAGACGGTTTACGTTCCGTCCTCATATAGGCGTTCCGATCGTTTTAATTTATTTTTACACGGTTAAGACTCCTTCACACGTCAAATGCGCGTTTGCCAAACTCATAAAAGTTAGCGAAAAAATTGGCAAGAATAGTTTGCGTTCACACACGCCAACGTGAGTTTGCAACACAAGTTTGCCGACTCTAGTTTGTCGTGTGATGGCGCCTTTAACCACTACTTCCACACTTAGTCAATCAAAATCGCACCGAAAACGGAGATTTTCAAACAACGCTGCCCAAAAGCAATCGAAAATCGAAAAAAATGAAAACGAAAATGAAAAGTTTTTGAAACTGCGTTTTTTAAACATCTCTGTTTTGAAAGTGTTTCAAAAAACGGCTACTTAAGCGATTTTTGTCTTATTTAAGCGACCAAATTTTAGGGAAATCCGTTATTTGTGCAACCAGTGCACGCTAAAAAGCGCACGTTTATTTATAAACGAAACAAGGCTACTATAGGCGATACCTACATAAAGGAAATTTTTGCGCGCCCTCATGTATTTCGCTCACCCACTGCCTCGTACCAAGAGGCATTCTAAAATATTTCGGATCAAATAGCGGCTTGGGAACGAATTTACGAAGCTCGCAAAGTACCTTCCCCTTAGCGTTAACCTGAAACCTTCCCATTCTTCTTTGCGCGGGCAATTTATTGTCCATTTGTGCCGCTATTTTTAAGGGGCCTGGCTACGAGGCAGGCTCTCGTGTCCTTTTATCTCTGTAGGCGCCTCTGATTTTTCTTGTGAGATGAAAAGGAAGCTGTATAGAGGCTACTCGACTATCTCTAAGAAAAGAGTCCTCGTTGTTAAAGTTGTGCAGGTATTTAATTTAAAGTTGTGTTTGTTTGCAGTGTTATGGAAAGCACTGATCATCAGGTATGGCGGGCGCGCAACTGAGCAATTAGACCTGAGTTCGTTGGCCAAAATAACTGATGGCTACACGCCGGGTCACATGGCACAAGCTATTCAACAGATTCTTACGGAAAGACGCGTTCAACAGGTCAGTGCTATATCCCGTAAAAACGAAGCCTACAAAAACCAACACGGTATCCCCGTAAGAATAATGAATAGCATTACATAATTTCAAGCTGCTCTTTGCAAGTAATGCTATTCATTATTCTTGAGGTGATGTCGTGCTGCAAAAACACCATTTCACCGTGTGTCACGTGACAAAAAACGTCACGATGTTTGGAGTATTTTGAGAGCCTTGTGCAGGGGATTCTACCCCCGACCCGCCATTTTGAAAGTGGAGAATACCCTGGGGACAAGGTTGGCATATAAACCTGTTGAACCTATTTATAATATAGAAGGCAAAATTACTGAATGCTGATTAGCTGACAAAGAGGGCATTTTTTCTTAATTGAGGGCAAAATTACTCGCTCCTGATTGGTCGGGCATCAAACTTTCTCAATCGTGATTGGTTGAGCGCGTCGTTCTCGTTGCCTTTAGTTTGCGACGTTGAAGACCTTGAAGAAATTCATTCATAATAACAAAAGCCGGTAAAGTTCCATCACTTCATTGAATATATGCGGATTTCTGAGGACCTAAAGAAAAGAACTTTGACAGATTTTGCTGAAAGCGACAATTTACATTTAACAGGAGAAAGAATAAGGCTAAAAGAAGTGAAAGAAAGCAATTAAATCGCAAAACGTGCAAGTTAGTTTGAACTCGCCATTTGTTGTTGTTATCAAAGTGACAAAAACTTCACAACACACTTACGCTTAAATAAAATTTGCTTTGTGCTTGTCGTATTAAAAGTGTCTTTTATCGATAAACAAGAGGCTACACTGGTAGCCTGTACTCATGCGCTTGCATAAGAAAGTTATACAGTTTATTTTAAATGGGTCACGCATCCCTCCCCCCTCAACGAATTTTGCGTGACACACTAAAGAACACGCTAAAACACGTTTTCTGTACTCGCTTTGAATATTTAATTTATTGATTCCCGATCAAATACACACTCGTCTTTTATTTCCCAAACCGTGACTTCTTTCTGTTACATTTGAAAAGACTACTTTTAAAAGTAATGAAATCAGCAAACGACCGGGCTATTTTTTTCAATTTTAGTGAATCTCAATAACAGAATTACGCGACCGTGCACAAAAACTTTTACTCGGTCTAGACTAAAAGTATGACTAATTTTCGAATAAAATACACCAGTTGTATCGGAGATTGCCCTAGAAACTGATTTGGAAATGAAAATTGCAAAACATACACAGACATTTTTGCTTATTAGGCGACGCGTGTGAAGTTAGAACTACCGGTATAAAATTAAGTCTTGTTTTGTTTACATAATATCAGATGTCATTACGATTGAATTTTAACATGTTTTATAAATATTTCTCCAAAACTAACCAGAACACAAAGAAAAAGTGAATCACAAATTGAAATCAACATAAATTCTCACCAAAAATTGTAATTTCTTTTACGGTAAAGTCCCTCGTCTGTTTGAAAATTCTTTAAAACTCTGCTTCTTCGGTTTTGATCGCCCCACATTGATAAAAGCGTATGAATTTCCTCCAAGCAAGATTAGTTGCTAAAAGGTCTCCTTTTTCTCCACTATAGCGGCTTTGGGTATTCCTTAAAGCTTTCTCTTTCCATTTTGAATATTTTAAATGTGAGTTATTAATCCGATGACACGAAACTACGGTTTTAAAAACCAAGCACATGCCGAGCGCGGCAGCCATTTTTGTAGAATGTTGGTGACCCGAGGACCCCGGTCACTAAAATATGCGTGCATAAATTTGCATGCAAAATCTGAACACAAAAAATAACAAGAAAAACGAAGCCGGAAACTTACCTCATGCGCGCTATGCGCATGAGTAATTAGACTTTGTTCTTTAGATGTACATAACAGCCAAATATATCTTTGACATTAGAAAGTTATTTAACAACAGTGAGTTTAAAAGTTTTTCTTGTCAGTTTACGAGAGAGTATTTTACAGTGCGGCTACTGTTACCGGGGTCACCCAGACAAAGTCAACCAATCACAAAGCAGAACAGGGACAATAGATTCCAAAATTTTTAACTTCAGCCAATAAAATGTCGAGTACAGAACAATGAAATTTCAACTTGTTTTCTGGTGAAGCTTATGTGGAATAAAGCTTTAGCTAGCGTTGACTTTTCGATTTAAAAATTTGTATAGTTTCACATGCTACATGAATGAATGTCGTGTGTCATGCAAGAAAACGAGAACTGATTTCAAACTTATGAAAGCAGTGAACGCGACGGCCGTATGTTTGGGCAAATTGCGTGGCGAATTTGAATTATCGGAAAGAATAAAAACACAACCGCCGGCTGTTTGCAAATGTTACAAGGTACACTGCTAGCGTAGCACATATAAGCATTTTTTTCTAACCGTTTGAAAAAGAGCGGCTCCTTTATTTCAATTCTTTTTTATTGAATTGTCGTCAGAATTTTTTCCGTTGCAGATTTTCTTTGCGGTTTGAGCACTAGAGGGGTTTCTTTTATCTCCCAAGGCGGTCGTGACCCGGGGGGTACCCAACAAAGTTTTGTACGGGGATGCTCCGCCCCAAGATCCAAACCCTTACCCTTTCATATACCGTTTTTGACAGAAAAGGTATCCCTTTCATATACCTTTCATTGAAAATTGTACCCCTTTCATATAGCCTTTACGTGCGTCTGTTTGATATATTTTGAAAGGCGCTTTTTATAATACTTAAATGGCAGTTTTCCCTACCCTTTTTTATACTTCAACCGGTGTTTTCCCTACCCTTTCCTATACTTCGTGAAATCCCTACCCTTTCATACACTTCAACTCGTGAAATCCCTACCCTTTCATATACTGCCAGCCTAAAAAAGGTACCCCTTTCGGGCGGAGCATCCCCGTATAGTCCATTATAAGGAGTACCCCCCCCCCCCCCCCCGCCCCCCCCCCCCCCCCCGGGGGGGTCGTGAAGGTTTTGAAGAAATCATTTTGTTGAAAGTATTAAAGGTCTATAGTTGTATATGCCGAAAAATAGAAATAATTATTAACCAAACCTCGAACTCTGTGAAAAAATATATATTCTAGTCCGGCAGATGAGTTTTTTGTCAGGAATACATCTCGAGGGAGTTGGATTCACTGGTTTGAATCGACTGGAAAATTATATCGATGGATTTCCAGCAGTGAAATATATATTAAAGAATACGCCGTTACTAAACGTTCAAACTATTTATTGTGGATTTGTTTGTACTGTAGCTATCGAAGAAACCATTGGCTGCAGTGGAATTTGTAGCGCCATTGGCTCGCATTGATCCAATTTACAAAGAGGAGGAAGAAGCATTCAAAGTAAGTACCAACAACAGCAACAACAATCTTTATTTTACCCCACGCCTAATGGCTCACAACTGCCTGAATACAGGGCCACTTATTTGCATCTTGCTGAATGACAAAACTGCCTATTGTGTTATACCTCGTTCTACAAAGAGTTCCGACACATGTAAATGAGGTAGACCAAAGTGGCTCTGCATTCTGTAATCGCTCCTAACCCAGTTTCTGCAGCATAAAGCGACTGAAAGTATTGCTACTCCCCTCTGGATGGGATGCTAGTCCATCGCAGGGTGATCTGGTTTATATACTGTGAAGTGACCAGGAGTATTACTACTCCCCCCTGGATGGGATGCTAGTCCATCACAGGGTACCTGGTTTATATACTATGAATTGACTAGGAGTATTGCTACTCCCCCCTTGGATGGGATGCTAGTCCATCGCAGGGTGATCTGGTTTATATACTGTGAAGTGACCAGGAGTATTACTACTCCCCCCTGGATGGGATGCTAGTCCATCACAGGGTACCTGGTTTATATACTATGAATTGACTAGGAGTATTGCTACTCCCCCCTTGGATGGGATGCTAGTCCATCGCAGGGTGACCTGGTTTATATACTATGAAGTGACTAGGAGTATTGCTATTCCCCCCTGTATGGGATGCTAGTCCATCACAGGGTGACCTGGTTTATATACTATAAAGTGACTAGGATTATTGCTACTCCCCCCTGGATGGGATGCTAGTCCATCACAGGGTGATCTGGTTTATATACTATGAAGTGACTAGGAGTATTACTACTTCCCCCTAGATGGGATGCTAGTCCATCACAGGGTGACCTGGTTTATATACTATGAAGTGACTAGGAGTATTGCTACTCCCCCCTGGATGGGATGCTAGTCCATCGCAGGGTGACCTGGTTTATATACTATGAAGTGACAAGGAGTATTGCTACTCCCCCCTGGATGGGATGCTAGTCCATCGCAGGGTGACCTGGTTTATATACTATGAAGTGACTAGGAGTATTGCTACTCCCCCTGGATGGGATGCTAGTCCATCACAGGGTACCTGGTTTATATACTATGAAGTGACAAGGAGTATTGCTACTCCCCCCTGGATGGGCTGCTAGTCCATCGCAGGGTGACCTGGTTTATATACTATGAAGTGACTAGGATTATTGCTACTCCCCCCTGGATGGGATGTTAGTCCATCACAGGGTGATCTGGTTTATATACTATGAAGTGACTAGGAGTATTACTACTTCCCCCTGGATGGGATGCTAGTCCATCACAGGGTACCTGGTTGATATACTATGAATTGACTAGGAGTATTGCTACTCCCTCCTGGATGGGATGCTAGTCCATCGCAAGGTGACCTGGTTTATATACTATGAATTGACTAGGAGTATTGCTACTCCCCCCTGGATGGGATGCTAGTCCATCGCAGGGTGACCTGGTTTATATACTATGAAGTGACAAGGAGTATTGCTACTCCCCCCTGGATGGGATGCTAGTCCATCGCAGGGTGACCTGGTTTATATACTATGAAGTGACTAGGAGTATTGCTACTCCCCCTGGATGGGATGCTAGTCCATCACAGGGTACCTGGTTTATATACTATGAAGTGACAAGGAGTATTGCTACTCCCCCCTGGATGGGCTGCTAGTCCATCGCAGGGTGACCTGGTTTATATACTATGAAGTGACTAGGATTATTGCTACTCCCCCCTGGATGGGATGTTAGTCCATCACAGGGTGATCTGGTTTATATACTATGAAGTGACTAGGAGTATTACTACTTCCCCCTGGATGGGATGCTAGTCCATCACAGGGTACCTGGTTGATATACTATGAATTGACTAGGAGTATTGCTACTCCCTCCTGGATGGGATGCTAGTCCATCGCAAGGTGACCTGGTTTATATACTATGAATTGACTAGGAGTATTGCTACTCCCCCCTGGATGGGATGCTAGTCCATCGCAGGGTGACCTGGTTTATATACTATGAAGTGACTAGGGGTATTGCTACTCCCCCTGGATGGGATGCTAGTCCATCGCCGGGTTACCCCCCAGCATTTTGTCGCCAGTACCCATTTATACACCTGGGTGGAGAGAGACAACGTGAAGCAAAGTTTCTTGTCTCAGGTAACAACACGACGGCAGAGACCAGGACTAGAAACACTAACCTTCAGGTTGAAAGTCCGATGCGCTAACCACTAGACCACCGCGCCTCAAAATTTTTTTTATCCGAGAGCCTACCATAAGTATTTTCAATTACTTTTTTAATTCACAACTGTAAATACAATATGAAAAATAATAAAAAAAGGGTACTGGCTAGCCGAAATAACAAAATAAGGCACAGCATTCAATAATGCTGTGAAGTCCTGAGTTACCAGAGTTGTGCTTAGGATTGGTTAAAATAACCTTAGGGTTAGTTCCAGACTATATATCTTGAGAGTCTGCAAGTGCTACGGCTACTCCCTGCCAGAGCTCACGATCTTGTTCGACAGTCTTATAATGTCAATTTTTTTCTTATGCAATTGAGGTGTGGGCCCGTGCGCACCAGAGTAAATATCTTTCACAAATAGACAGGTTTTGTAAGCGTGCCTTACGTTATGGCTACACCAACAAGTGCACGCCAATTACTGATTTAATTAACATCAAGAACAGACAACTGTGGGACAAGATTACAGCTAATGGGGTCCATCCCCTTCAAGACCTCCTTCCCCTTCAGAGAACATGCTCTTCACGAAATCGAGGCCACAACTACATCCTGCCACGAGTTAGGACAGAGCGGTTCAAACTCTGCTTTGTGAACCGATGTTTATTTCATTTTATCCAGCTGTCTTTGTAAATGGATGCTTCTTACATTTTTAGAATAGTATTCCCAGTATGATATTGTTGCTGTTATTGATTATTGATTTGTTAACTCATACGTTTTTCTGTGGGTTAGTAGCTGTCGATGATAAATAAATAAAGATCTTAATTAATTAATAAACTAATTAAAATAACGTTTTATTTATTTGACATGTAGTGCAGTTCTAACTTTTGAGTCTGTAGACGAAATACTATGGTGTGCCCATTCAAATGAAACCTCTTCAGCAGTACTTTTGCATGGTACCATTTGTTCTAACTTTTGAGTCTGTGGACGTAATACTATGGTGTGACCATTCAAATGAAACCTCTTCAGCAGTACTTTTGCATGGTACCATTTGTTCTAACTTTTGAGTCTGTGGATGAAATCCTATGGTGTGACAATTCAAATGAAACCTCTGGCAGTACTTTTGCATGGTACAATTTCTTTTCCAATGGAACGTGACGAAATAAATTTCTTTGTTTAAGAACGTTTCAATTCATGTGACTTTTCTACTTTGCAGACGTGGTACGCAAAGACGCCACTCGGAAAAAAGCGCGCGAAAGCAGCAGCGGGAGATGATGAAGGAGACAAAAAGGGAAAGAAGGGAGGAAAGAAGGGAGGAAAGAAAAAGAAGAAATAAAAAGGAAAAAAAATTGTTATTATACATACAAAGCAACATGACGAAGAATGGGTTGGAAAGGTGAAGAGTTTCTATATCCTATCCTGTAAATATGTTTCAGTGCAATTGAAATACATTTTGTAAATTTTAAACTGTAAAGTAATAAAATGTCATTTTTTTTAAGTTGCTTAAATGTTTGTTTATTTATTAGGGAATTTATACTTAGCTCACCTTTTTACTTGGGCGTAGCGGCCAAGTATAAAAATGCTGTTTGGTAGTGAACAAATGTGCAGTATTGTGCAACTCTGGGGACGGGAATGGGCTTGTTCATTTTAACCTGTTGTTTGTCGATGCGAGGCGACATGACAAAGTGCGAGTTATGTTTTCCCTGTTCCTTCTAACATTTTCATATTTCAATATGCGCAAGGAAACTCAAGAAGACACTGCGAAAGTGTTTGACACTCTCGGGATGAATTCTACGATACCTTCAGGACGGAAATCCGCGAAAACGTGTTTAAACGAACATGAAAAATTACCGAGACGAATACATAGCGCTTGTTTGCCTTTAATGACTTTTTATTTCGTGAAGTTGAAGGGACAGAACAGCCTGACTGAAACTTCGGGTGCAAAGATTCACCGCCGATAGATAATGTAAACAATGCACTTGTCTTGCGATGCGTTTCTTGCGAGTTTCGCTTCAGTTGCGCTAGTGAATGTTTCTCGGGCGAAAATAACCTTAAAGCGATCACTTTTTCATTTAAATTTCTTTTCTATGTTTCGGATAGGAATACAAACTAGCAGTAATCACAGATTATGGAGACGCGTTCGAAGGAATTTCCGGCGGAGATGAGCCCCTGAAAAAAAAAAAAACAATAGGGGCGGCCATTTGGAAGACCGGCCACCAACAAATGTCAAATTTTACTGCACATAAACCACAGGACAACCAACACGAAATTAGGATTGCGTTCTTCGAACGCAATTAGTAAGATATATTTTCGTGTGTCTGATTGGAAGATGTTTTATGCAGTAGCGCTAATGGAAAGGTTTCAAATTACTTTTTCCTTTATGCAAATTGCAACGTTTTCACTTCAACTGAAAAATATATTTCAAAGGGCTCAATTTGTTTCTCTCCTAAATTATCACTTCTGTCGTTAACTTTGATTAAATTTATAAGTTTCATTCAAAATCTATTATAATAATGATGGGAATACTTCCAGCAAAACTTTTAATTCGATAAGTTGTTTTGACCCAGGGTCTGGACTAGGCAAAATAAACTGAAAGATTCATATCTTCGAAAGGCCACGTTGCTGCTACATTTGCATTCACTTCCAATAGTGTCGGAAATACAGACCAGCTAGTTACAAGATTTAGTGAAAACCAATAACAACCATCGGGAAACTCTGATATACGGTCTTTTTTTTTTCAACGTTAAGTACAAAGTAGGCATCGATTTGTATTTTTCAGTACTCTAGTCTTTTGACACAGTGGACACACTATCGTTTAATAATTTGCGTGCGATCTCGCACGCTAAGTGTGCTGTGTCTTCTTGTTTTCGAAGGTTAACGCGCTTCTTTGTTAGACTGCTCACACTATCCCGATACTCCCTAGCAAACCGTAAACTAACGTGCATGCAATTTCCAATATGCCTAATACAACGACGCCCAAGTGTACGCTCCCACAGCGTCTTCTTTTATCTACTTTATGACGCGTTTCAACTCATGAATTATTAATCATTAATTTGAGTGAGATTTAACTTCATGAATTATTAATCATGAGTTTGAGCGAGAAATAATTTTATGGACTGTTAATCATGAATTTGAGTTAAATTTAACGTCACGAATTATTAATCAACAATTTCAGTGAGATTTAACTTTATGGACTATTAATCATGTATTTGAGGAGATTTCACTTGATTCATGATCAATTTCCGTGAGATTAATTTTATTCACTATTAATCATGAATTTGAGTAAAATTTAAATTTATGGACTACTAATCATCAATTTGTGTGAAATTTCACTTCATTTAACTTCATAAATTATTCATCATGAATTTGAGTGAGATTTCACTTTATGGACTATTAATCATGAATTTGAGTGAAATTTAAATTTATTGACTAAATAAATTTGAGTGAGATTTCACTTTATGAATTATTAATAATCAATTTAAGCGAGTTTCAATTTTATGGACTGTTAATCATAAATTTGAGTTAAATTTTACTTTATGGACTATTAAGTATCAATCCGTGTAAGAAGTAGGCAACCCAAATCCACGGAATGCAGAAAGGTGTGAATTGTGCTATTGTTGAAACCGTCCACCTCATTGGCTAAAACATGAAAATCTACCGTAACTTCATCAGGCAGCGCATTTATTTATCTCTAGTTTACTAATTGATTCCTTTTTAGTGAAAACTATTGTGATTTTTAATGCAACAAAAATTCTATGTGGGGAACATGGAAAATTAGAAGTCTTTCTTGGCCATTGTTTTGGAGTCTCACGATTGGATGAAATCTTGTAACACAAAAGAAACATCGCTTTAAAATAAAGTTTCAGTAAATTTTATTTCAAAACCATGTTGTCCATAGGTTGACGTATTCTCAGTACGAAAATGTGGGGAAAGCGAAATGCATCGGAACAATAGAGAATTGCCTACTTCTTACACGGATTGTTACTTAATCATGAATTTGAGTGAGATTTAAATTTATGGACTATTAATCATGAGTTTGAGTGAAATTTAAATTTATGGACTATTAATCATGATTTTGAGTTAGATTTCACTTTATGGACTATTAATCATGAATTTAAGTGAGATTTAAATTTATGGACTATTAATCATGAATTTGAGTGAAATTTAAATTTATGGACTATTAATCACGATTTTGAGTGAAATTTCACTTTATGGACTATTAATCATGAATTCGAGTGAAATTTAAATTTATGGACTATTAATCATGAATTTGAGTGGGATTTAATTTTATGGAGTATTCATCATGAATTTGAGTTAAATTTAAATCATGAATTATTAATCATTAATCTGAGTAAAATTTAAGTTTCTCAATTATTTATGATCATTTCATGATTTGATTTTATGAACTATTAATCATGAAAATTAATCATGAATGTGAGTAAAATTTAAATGTATGGACTATTAAACATGAATTTGAAAACAATTCAAATTAATGAGCTATTAATCATGAATTTAAGTAAAATTTAAATTTATGGAGTATTAATCAAGAATTTGAGTGAGATTTCACTTTATGAATTATTAATGATTAATTTGATTGAGATTTAAATTTATGGACTATTAATCATGAATACGAGAAAAATTGAAATTCATGGACTATTAATCATGCATTTGAGAGAAATTTAAATTTATGGACTACTGATCATGAATTTGAATGAAATTTTACTTTATGGACTATTGATCATGAATTTGAGCGAGATTTAACTTCATGAATTATTCATGATCAATTTGGGCGAGATTTGATATTATTCACAATTAATCATGAATTTGAGCGATATTTAACTTTATGGACTATTAATCATGAATTTCAGTGAGATTTAATTTTATGGAGTATTCATCATGAATTTGAGTTAAATTTTACTTTATGGACTACTGATCATGAATTTCAATGAAATTTAAATCATGAATTATTAATAATTAATTTGAGTAAAATTTAACTTTCTCAATTATTCATGATCATTTCATGGTTTGATTTTATGGACTTTTGATTAAAATTAATCATGTGATTAAAATAGGCCATTTCCGAGTTGCCTTTAGCCTCTCTATCAAAGCGAGGCTAGGTGCGAAAACTTTCATATGGAAATGAGTTTCCATTCACATGCCAAGAAGTTTTATTTGCATGTGAATGAAAACTCATTTTCGCACCTAGCCTCGCTTTGATAGAGAGGCTAAACGCAACTCGGGAATGGCCTATTGAAATTTATGGACTATTAATCGTGAATTTGAGGAGATTTCACTTTATGAATTATTCATGATCAATTTCCGTGAGATTAATTTTATTACTTGGGCGTAGCGACCAAGTATTAAAATGCAGTTTGGTCGTCCACAAATGTGCAGTATTGCGCAACTCTGGGGACAGCGGGATTGTTCAAACCTTCTCCGCGGTCACACGTCCGAGGCGTTTTTCGTTTTATTTGGTGGGATTCATTTAGAATTAATTGGAAACGTGGGCAAGGATGTATAAAATAATTAGTTTATGTAACTATCTTTTCATCTTTCCGGCTCAAAATAACGAGCTTCTTTTCGATCGTTGAAAACTGATCAAAACGCTTCGTGCCTGATGAGCAAAATTGTGTTGGCTAATGGCGCCGACAGTTCTACGGTTCATAGTTTTCAAACGCTTAGAACTTTTTTTAGTAAACTTTCAAAACGTTTATTGAGTTGACAGTGTATTGTCAATATATGAAACTTTTAATAAACAGTGAAAATGACAACCTTAACTTTGAAGTACTTTGGTTAACTTTTGCAAATTTCTCTCGTTTGACCGCGGTGGAGTACACCTGTTGTTTGTTGATGCGAGGCGAACGTCACAAAGTGCGAGTTGTGTTTTCTCTGTTACATCTAACAGTTTCATATTCAATATGCGTAAGGAAATTACTCAAGAAGACACTGCGAAAGTATTTGACACTCGCGATTAATTCTACGATACCTTCATGACGGAAACCCGCTAAAACATGTTAAAACGAACATGAAGAAGATAATTTAGACTAATACATACATAGCGCTTATTTAATAAGAAGTGAACGGTGGACAGCGAAGGAAGAAATATAAGCGTGGTAGGAATCCCAATTAATTTCACTTCTTTCGGTTGTTTGCCTTTCATTAATTTTTATTTCGTGAAGTTGAAGGAACAGTACAGCCAACTGAAACTTTGGGTGCAAAAATTCACCGCCGAGAGAAGATGTAAACAATGCACGCGGTGTCTTGCGAGACGTTTCTTGCGAGTTTTGCTTACGCTAGTGAATATTTCTCGGGCGAAAATAACCTTAAAGCGATCACTTTTTCATTTAATTTTCTTTTTTGTGTTTCGGATACAGAGGAATAAAAACTGGATATATTTTCGCGTGTCTGATTGCGAGATGTTTTATGAAACAGCTGCGTTATGCGTTACTGGAAAGGTTTCAAATTACTTTCACATTATGCAAATTGCAACATTTTTACCTCAACTGAAAAAATATATTTCAAAGGGCTAAATTTGTTTCTCTCCTCCTAAATTATCACTTCTGTCGTTAACTTTGATTAAATTTATAAGTTTCATTCAAACTTTATTATAATAACGGAGGGAATACTTCCAGCAAAACTTTCAATTGAAAAAGTTGTTTTGACCTCGGGTTCGGACCAGGCAATTACATCATGGATCGAAAGTCCACTTTGCGACTATATTTGCATTCACTTCAAAAGTGTCGGAAACACAGACCAGCTAGTTACAAGATTTAGCTAAAACCAATAACAACCATCGGGAAACTCTGACATACGGCCTTTTTTTCAACGGTAAGTACAAAGTAGGCATCGATTTGTATTTTTTCAGTATGTACTCGTCTTTTGACACAGTGGACACGCTACTTTAATAATTTGCGTGCGATCTCGCACACTAAGTAAAAAGGGTACTCTTTGATTTTTGAAAAAATGGCTCATTTTTGCTCATTAACAAATTTCTATTGTTTCAATATTCATAGGGGATTTTCTCCGCTTCTACAAGAGCTGTGTCCTTGAAACTTGCACAGAATGATCGCTTGCCCACACTCTTTCTAACGCGTATAAAATTAGCCTTTAAATCCCAAGGGACGCTTGGGAATAAACGCATGAATATTAAAACAATAGAAAATGGTTAATGAGCTAAAAAGGGTACTCTTGGATTTTTGAAAAAATGGCTCATTTTTGCTCATTAACAAATTTCTATTGTTTCAATATTCATAGGGGATTTTCTCCGCTTCTACAAGAGCTCTGGCCTTGAAACTTGCACAGAATGATCGCTTGCCCACACTCTTTCTTATGCGTATAAAATTAGCCGTCAAATCCCAAGGGACGCTTGAGAATAAACGCATGAATATTAAAACAATAGAAAATGGTTAATGAGCTAAAAAGGGTACTCTTGGATTTTTGAAAAAATGGCTCATTTTTGCTCATTAACAAATTTCTATTGTTTCAATATTCAGAGGGGATTCTCTCCGCTTCTACAAGAGCTCTGACCTTGAAACTTGCACAGAATGATCGCTTCCCCACACTCTTTCTAACGCGTATAAAATTAACCGTCAAATCCCAAGGGACGCTTGGGAATAAACGCGTGAATATTAAAACAATTGAAAATGGTTAATGAGCTAAAAAGGGTACTCTTGGATTTTTGAAAAAATGGCTCATTTTTGCTCATTAACAAATTTCTATTGTTTCAATATTCATAGGGGATTTTCTCCGCTTCTACAAGAGCTCTGGCCTTGAAACTTGCACAGAATGATCGCTTGCCCACACTCTTTCTAACGCGTATAAAATTAGCCGTCAAATCCCAAGGGACGCTTGGGAATAAACGCATGAATATTAAAACAATAGAAAATGGTTAACGAGCTAAAAAGGGTACTCTTGGATTTTTGAAAAAATGGCTCATTTTTGCTCATTAACAAATTTCTATTGTTTCAATATTCAGAGGGGATTTTCTCCGCTTCTACAAGAGCTCTGGCCTTGAAACTTGCACAGAATGATCGCTTGCCCACACTCTTTCTAACGCGTATAAAATTAGCCGTCAAATCCCAAGGGACGCTTGGGAATAAACGCATGAATATTAAAACAATAGAAAATGGTTAATGAGCTAAAAAGGGTACTCTTGGATTTTTGAAAAAATGGCTCATTTTAGCTCATTAACAAATTTATATTGTTTCAATATTCAGAGGGGATTTTCTCCGCTTCTACAAGAGCTCTGGCCTTGAAACTTGCACAGAATGATCGCTTGCCCACACTCTTTCTAACGCGTAAAAAAATAGCCGTCAAATCCCAAGGGACGCTTGGGAAAAAACGCATGAATATTAAAACAATAGAAAATGGTTAATGAGCTAAAATGGGTACTCTTGGATTTTTGAAAAAATGGCTCATTTTTGCTCATTAACAAATTTCTATTGTTTCAATATTCAGAGGGGATTTTCTCCGCTTCTACAAGAGCTGTGTCCTTGCAACTTGCACAGAATGATCGCTTGCCCACACTCTTTCTAACGCGCATAAAATTAGCCGTCAAACCCCAAGGGACGCTTGGGAATAAACGCATGAATATTAAAACAATAAAAAATGGTTATTGAGCTAAAAAGGGTACTCTTGGATTTTTGAAAAAATGGCTCATTTTTGCTCATTAACAAATTTCTATTGTTTCAATATTCATAGGGGATTTTCTCCGCTTCTACAAGAGCTGTGTCCTTGAAACTTGCACAGAATGATCGCTTGCCCACACTCTTGCTAACGCGCATAAAATTAGCCGTCAAATTCCAAGGGACGCTTGGGAATAAACGCATGAATATTAAAACAATAGAAAATGGTTAATGAGCTAAAAAGGGTACTCTTGGATTTTTGAAAAAATGGCTCATTTTTGCTCATTAACAAATTTCTATTGTTTCAATATTCATAGGGGATTTTCTCCGCTTCTACAAGAGCTCTGGCCTTGAAACTTGCACAGAATGATCGCTTGCCCACACTCTTTCTAACGCGTATAAAATTAGCCGTCAAATCCCAAGGGACGCTTGGGAATAAACGCATGTATATTAAAACAATAGAAAATGGTTAATGAGCTAAAAAGGGTACTCTTGGATTTTTGAAAAAATGGCTCATTTTTGCTCATTAACAAATTTCTATTGTTTCAATATTCAGAGGGGATTTTCTCCGCTTCTACAAGAGCTCTGGCCTTGAAACTTGCACAGAATGATCGCTTGCCCACACTCTTTCTAACGCGTATAAAATTAGCCGTCAAATCCCAAGGGACGCTTGGGAATAAACGCATGAATATTAAAACAATAGAAAATGGTTAATGAGCTAAAAAGGATACTCTTGGATTTTTGATAAAATGGCTCATTTTTGCTCATTAACAAATTTCTATTGTTTCAATATTCATAGGGGATTTTCTCCGCTTCTACAAGAGCTCTGGCCTTGAAACTTGCACAGAATGATCGCTTGCCCACACTCTTTCTAACGCGTATAAAATTAGCCGTCAAATCCCAAGGGACGCTTGGGAATAAACGCATGAATATTAAAACAATAGAAAATGGTTAATGAGCTAAAAAGGATACTCTTGGATTTTTGATAAAATGGCTCATTTTTGCTCATTAACAAATTTCTATTGTTTCAATATTCATAGGGGATTTTCTCCGCTTCTACAAGAGCTCTGGCCTTGAAACTTGCACAGAATGATCGCTTGCCCACACTCTTTCTAACGCGTATAAAATTAACCGTCAAATCCCAAGGGACGCTAGGGAATAAACGCATGTATATTAAAACAATAGAAAATGGTTAATGAGCTAAAAAGGGTACTCTTGGATTTTTGAAAAAATGGCTAATTTTTGCTCATTAACAAATTTCTATTGTTTCAATATTCATAGGGGATTTTCTCCGCTTCTACAAGAGCTCTGGCCTTGAAACTTGCACAGAATGATCGCTTGCCCACACTCTTTCTAACGCGTATAAAATTAGCCGTCAAATCCCAAGGGACGCTTGGGAATAAACGCATGAATATTGAAACAATAGAAATTTGTTAATGAGCAAAAATGAGCCATTTTTTCAAAAATCCAAGAGTACCCTTTTTAGCTCATTAACCATTTTCTATTGTTTTAATATTCATGCGTTTATTCCCAAGCGTCCCTTGGGATTTGACGGCTAATTTTATGCGCGTTAGAAAGAGTGTGGGCAAGCGATCATTCTGTGCAAGTTTCAAGGACAGAGCTCTTGTAGAAGCGGAGAAAATCCCCTCTGAATATTGAAACAATAGAAATTTGTTAATGAGCAAAAATGAGCCATTTTTTCAAAAATCCAAGAGTACCCTTTTTAGCTCATTAACCATTTTCTATTGTTTTAATATTCATGCGTTTATTCCCAAGCGTCCCTTGGGATTTGACGGCTAATTTTATGCGCGTTAGAAAGAGTGTGGGCAAGCGATCATTCTGTGCAAGTTTCAAGGCCAGAGCTCTTGTAGAAGCGGAGAAAATCCCCTCTGAATATTGAAACAATAGAAATTTGTTAATGAGCAAAAATGAGCCATTTTTTCAAAAATCCAAGAGTACCCTTTTTAGCTCATTAACCATTTTCTATTGTTTTAATATTCATGCGTTTATTCCCAAGCGTCCCTTGGGATTTGACGGCTAATTTTATGCGCGTTAGAAAGAGTGTGGGCAAGCGATCATTCTGTGCAAGTTTCAAGGCCAGAGCTCTTGTAGAAGCGGAGAAAATCCCCTCTGAATATTGAAACAATAGAAATTTGTTAATGAGCAAAAATGAGCCATTTTTTCAAAAATCCAAGAGTACCCTTTTTAGCTCATTAACCATTTTCTATTGTTTTAATATTCATGCGTTTATTCCCAAGCGTCCCTTGGGATTTGACGGCTAATTTTATGCGCGTTAGAAAGAGTGTGGGCAAGCGATCATTCTGTGCAAGTTTCAAGGCCAGAGCTCTTGTAGAAGCGGAGAAAATCCCCTCTGAATATTGAAACAATAGAAATTTGTTAATGAGCAAAAATGAGCCATTTTTTCAAAAATCCAAGAGTACCCTTTTTAGCTCATTAACCATTTTCTATTGTTTTAATATTCATGCGTTTATTCCCAAGCGTCCCTTGGGATTTGACGGCTAATTTTATGCGCGTTAGAAAGAGTGTGGGCAAGCGATCATTCTGTGCAAGTTTCAAGGCCAGAGCTCTTGTAGAAGCGGAGAAAATCCCCTCTGAATATTGAAACAATAGAAATTTGTTAATGAGCAAAAATGAGCCATTTTTTCAAAAATCCAAGAGTACCCTTTTTAGCTCATTAACCATTTTCTATTGTTTTAATATTCATGCGTTTATTCCCAAGCGTCCCTTGGGATTTGACGGCTAATTTTATGCGCGTTAGAAAGAGTGTGGGCAAGCGATCATTCTGTGCAAGTTTCAAGGCCAGAGCTCTTGTAGAAGCGGAGAAAATCCCCTCTGAATATTGAAACAATAGAAATTTGTTAATGAGCAAAAATGAGCCATTTTTTCAAAAATCCAAGAGTACCCTTTTTAGCTCATTAACCATTTTCTATTGTTTTAATATTCATGCGTTTATTCCCAAGCGTCCCTTGGGATTTGACGGCTAATTTTATGCGCGTTAGAAAGAGTGTGGGCAAGCGATCATTCTGTGCAAGTTTCAAGGCCAGAGCTCTTGTAGAAGCGGAGAAAATCCCCTCTGAATATTGAAACAATAGAAATTTGTTAATGAGCAAAAATGAGCCATTTTTTCAAAAATCCAAGAGTACCCTTTTTAGCTCATTAACCATTTTCTATTGTTTTAATATTCATGCGTTTATTCCCAAGCGTCCCTTGGGATTTGACGGCTAATTTTATGCGCGTTAGAAAGAGTGTGGGCAAGCGATCATTCTGTGCAAGTTTCAAGGCCAGAGCTCTTGTAGAAGCGGAGAAAATCCCCTCTGAATATTGAAACAATAGAAATTTGTTAATGAGCAAAAATGAGCCATTTTTTCAAAAATCCAAGAGTACCCTTTTTAGCTCATTAACCATTTTCTATTGTTTTAATATTCATGCGTTTATTCCCAAGCGTCCCTTGGGATTTGACGGCTAATTTTATGCGCGTTAGAAAGAGTGTGGGCAAGCGATCATTCTGTGCAAGTTTCAAGGCCAGAGCTCTTGTAGAAGCGGAGAAAATCCCCTCTGAATATTGAAACAATAGAAATTTGTTAATGAGCAAAAATGAGCCATTTTTTCAAAAATCCAAGAGTACCCTTTTTAGCTCATTAACCATTTTCTATTGTTTTAATATTCATGCGTTTATTCCCAAGCGTCCCTTGGGATTTGACGGCTAATTTTATGCGCGTTAGAAAGAGTGTGGGCAAGCGATCATTCTGTGCAAGTTTCAAGGCCAGAGCTCTTGTAGAAGCGGAGAAAATCCCCTCTGAATATTGAAACAATAGAAATTTGTTAATGAGCAAAAATGAGCCATTTTTTCAAAAATCCAAGAGTACCCTTTTTAGCTCATTAACCATTTTCTATTGTTTTAATATTCATGCGTTTATTCCCAAGCGTCCCTTGGGATTTGACGGCTAATTTTATGCGCGTTAGAAAGAGTGTGGGCAAGCGATCATTCTGTGCAAGTTTCAAGGCCAGAGCTCTTGTAGAAGCGGAGAAAATCCCCTCTGAATATTGAAACAATAGAAATTTGTTAATGAGCAAAAATGAGCCATTTTTTCAAAAATCCAAGAGTACCCTTTTTAGCTCATTAACCATTTTCTATTGTTTTAATATTCATGCGTTTATTCCCAAGCGTCCCTTGGGATTTGACGGCTAATTTTATGCGCGTTAGAAAGAGTGTGGGCAAGCGATCATTCTGTGCAAGTTTCAAGGCCAGAGCTCTTGTAGAAGCGGAGAAAATCCCCTCTGAATATTGAAACAATAGAAATTTGTTAATGAGCAAAAATGAGCCATTTTTTCAAAAATCCAAGAGTACCCTTTTTAGCTCATTAACCATTTTCTATTGTTTTAATATTCATGCGTTTATTCCCAAGCGTCCCTTGGGATTTGACGGCTAATTTTATGCGCGTTAGAAAGAGTGTGGGCAAGCGATCATTCTGTGCAAGTTTCAAGGCCAGAGCTCTTGTAGAAGCGGAGAAAATCCCCTCTGAATATTGAAACAATAGAAATTTGTTAATGAGCAAAAATGAGCCATTTTTTCAAAAATCCAAGAGTACCCTTTTTAGCTCATTAACCATTTTCTATTGTTTTAATATTCATGCGTTTATTCCCAAGCGTCCCTTGGGATTTGACGGCTAATTTTATGCGCGTTAGAAAGAGTGTGGGCAAGCGATCATTCTGTGCAAGTTTCAAGGCCAGAGCTCTTGTAGAAGCGGAGAAAATCCCCTCTGAATATTGAAACAATAGAAATTTGTTAATGAGCAAAAATGAGCCATTTTTTCAAAAATCCAAGAGTACCCTTTTTAGCTCATTAACCATTTTCTATTGTTTTAATATTCATGCGTTTATTCCCAAGCGTCCCTTGGGATTTGACGGCTAATTTTATGCGCGTTAGAAAGAGTGTGGGCAAGCGATCATTCTGTGCAAGTTTCAAGGCCAGAGCTCTTGTAGAAGCGGAGAAAATCCCCTCTGAATATTGAAACAATAGAAATTTGTTAATGAGCAAAAATGAGCCATTTTTTCAAAAATCCAAGAGTACCCTTTTTAGCTCATTAACCATTTTCTATTGTTTTAATATTCATGCGTTTATTCCCAAGCGTCCCTTGGGATTTGACGGCTAATTTTATGCGCGTTAGAAAGAGTGTGGGCAAGCGATCATTCTGTGCAAGTTTCAAGGCCAGAGCTCTTGTAGAAGCGGAGAAAATCCCCTCTGAATATTGAAACAATAGAAATTTGTTAATGAGCAAAAATGAGCCATTTTTTCAAAAATCCAAGAGTACCCTTTTTAGCTCATTAACCATTTTCTATTGTTTTAATATTCATGCGTTTATTCCCAAGCGTCCCTTGGGATTTGACGGCTAATTTTATGCGCGTTAGAAAGAGTGTGGGCAAGCGATCATTCTGTGCAAGTTTCAAGGCCAGAGTTCTTGTAGAAGCGGAGAAAATCCCCTCTGAATATTGAAACAATAGAAATTTGTTAATGAGCAAAAATGAGCCATTTTTTCAAAAATCCAAGAGTACCCTTTTTAGCTCATTAACCATTTTCTATTGTTTTAATATTCATGCGTTTATTCCCAAGCGTCCCTTGGGATTTGACGGCTAATTTTATGCGCGTTAGAAAGAGTGTGGGCAAGCGATCATTCTGTGCAAGTTTCAAGGCCAGAGCTCTTGTAGAAGCGGAGAAAATCCCCTCTGAATATTGAAACAATAGAAATTTGTTAATGAGCAAAAATGAGCCATTTTTTCAAAAATCCAAGAGTACCCTTTTTAGCTCATTAACCATTTTCTATTGTTTTAATATTCATGCGTTTATTCCCAAGCGTCCCTTGGGATTTGACGGCTAATTTTATGCGCGTTAGAAAGAGTGTGGGCAAGCGATCATTCTGTGCAAGTTTCAAGGCCAGAGTTCTTGTAGAAGCGGAGAAAATCCCCTCTGAATATTGAAACAATAGAAATTTGTTAATGAGCAAAAATGAGCCATTTTTTCAAAAATCCAAGAGTACCCTTTTTAGCTCATTAACCATTTTCTATTGTTTTAATATTCATGCGTTTATTCCCAAGCGTCCCTTGGGATTTGACGGCTAATTTTATGCGCGTTAGAAAGAGTGTGGGCAAGCGATCATTCTGTGCAAGTTTCAAGGCCAGAGCTCTTGTAGAAGCGGAGAAAATCCCCTCTGAATATTGAAACAATAGAAATTTGTTAATGAGCAAAAATGAGCCATTTTTTCAAAAATCCAAGAGTACCCTTTTTAGCTCATTAACCATTTTCTATTGTTTTAATATTCATGCGTTTATTCCCAAGCGTCCCTTGGGATTTGACGGCTAATTTTATGCGCGTTAGAAAGAGTGTGGGCAAGCGATCATTCTGTGCAAGTTTCAAGGCCAGAGCTCTTGTAGAAGCGGAGAAAATCCCCTCTGAATATTGAAACAATAGAAATTTGTTAATGAGCAAAAATGAGCCATTTTTTCAAAAATCCAAGAGTACCCTTTTTAGCTCATTAACCATTTTCTATTGTTTTAATATTCATGCGTTTATTCCCAAGCGTCCCTTGGGATTTGACGGCTAATTTTATGCGCGTTAGAAAGAGTGTGGGCAAGCGATCATTCTGTGCAAGTTTCAAGGCCAGAGCTCTTGTAGAAGCGGAGAAAATCCCCTCTGAATATTGAAACAATAGAAATTTGTTAATGAGCAAAAATGAGCCATTTTTTCAAAAATCCAAGAGTACCCTTTTTAGCTCATTAACCATTTTCTATTGTTTTAATATTCATGCGTTTATTCCCAAGCGTCCCTTGGGATTTGACGGCTAATTTTATGCGCGTTAGAAAGAGTGTGGGCAAGCGATCATTCTGTGCAAGTTTCAAGGCCAGAGCTCTTGTAGAAGCGGAGAAAATCCCCTCTGAATATTGAAACAATAGAAATTTGTTAATGAGCAAAAATGAGCCATTTTTTCAAAAATCCAAGAGTACCCTTTTTAGCTCATTAACCATTTTCTATTGTTTTAATATTCATGCGTTTATTCCCAAGCGTCCCTTGGGATTTGACGGCTAATTTTATGCGCGTTAGAAAGAGTGTGGGCAAGCGATCATTCTGTGCAAGTTTCAAGGCCAGAGCTCTTGTAGAAGCGGAGAAAATCCCCTCTGAATATTGAAACAATAGAAATTTGTTAATGAGCAAAAATGAGCCATTTTTTCAAAAATCCAAGAGTACCCTTTTTAGCTCATTAACCATTTTCTATTGTTTTAATATTCATGCGTTTATTCCCAAGCGTCCCTTGGGATTTGACGGCTAATTTTATGCGCGTTAGAAAGAGTGTGGGCAAGCGATCATTCTGTGCAAGTTTCAAGGCCAGAGCTCTTGTAGAAGCGGAGAAAATCCCCTCTGAATATTGAAACAATAGAAATTTGTTAATGAGCAAAAATGAGCCATTTTTTCAAAAATCCAAGAGTACCCTTTTTAGCTCATTAACCATTTTCTATTGTTTTAATATTCATGCGTTTATTCCCAAGCGTCCCTTGGGATTTGACGGCTAATTTTATGCGCGTTAGAAAGAGTGTGGGCAAGCGATCATTCTGTGCAAGTTTCAAGGCCAGAGCTCTTGTAGAAGCGGAGAAAATCCCCTCTGAATATTGAAACAATAGAAATTTGTTAATGAGCAAAAATGAGCCATTTTTTCAAAAATCCAAGAGTACCCTTTTTAGCTCATTAACCATTTTCTATTGTTTTAATATTCATGCGTTTATTCCCAAGCGTCCCTTGGGATTTGACGGCTAATTTTATGCGCGTTAGAAAGAGTGTGGGCAAGCGATCATTCTGTGCAAGTTTCAAGGCCAGAGCTCTTGTAGAAGCGGAGAAAATCCCCTCTGAATATTGAAACAATAGAAATTTGTTAATGAGCAAAAATGAGCCATTTTTTCAAATTCTGTATGAACCAGGGACCGCGGAGCAAGGTGAAAAGTGCGAGGGCTGAAAATTGAAAATCGAAAAAAAGTGGTGGGGCCGCGGCCCTATCAGCCCCTCCCCCTCCGCGGTCCCTGTGAACAGAACAGTTCGTAATTAAAATCCACATTTCATTTTTTTTACTGAACTGCTTTATTGTTACAAATGTACCTTACAACAACAACAACTACAACAAAACACCTTACTTGAGTTGAAATTAATAGTGCAGTTGTTAAAAACTGCATTGCTTGCCAGGTTATAATATAACTCCTGCATATTTCAAAATATCACAAACAGGCGTACCGCGTCGTTCACTATTGCTCAGTACATTCACTCCTCTTTCTGCAAAACTATTTGGAAAAGTGTCTTTGGAGGATACCGACCACCAGTCTTCTTCACAACTTCGCCGACGAATTTGGTGAGCCAAAAGTTCAGGGATGCAGGTGACAGTTCAGTGATTGGAACCGTTATATCTTGGATCTCTTCCAGATTTCAGGGAAATCCAACTGACTCCTTTTTGGCTGCTTTATTTTCACAAGTATTCTGCCACTTTTGAAATATTTTAACACTCCATTTAGTGCTGTTCCTTGTATTGCGAGGAACAGTTTCTTTCAACCAAGATTCCTCCTCTTTAGGACTTTTTGGCTTCCTAAACTGACGAGCCGTGCTTGTTATGACTCCTCTGGCTGAGGAGCTATACCGAAGTGAATGTTCAAATTTGTCTCGATTTTTCGCCCACAAAACACGAGCGGGGTCGTAGCTGTCCAAACGATGTCTGTGATTGGCGAACGATACAATTGATATATTACTTGAACAATGCCCCTATCCCTAATCACTGTCCCAGCGAGACAACTCTATTGTTTTCTTAGCGAATCACAGACATCGTTTGGACAAGTGCAGCGCAAAACACTATAGGTGGTTTTCACGTTGAGCCACGGCGGCCATGTTGGTGCACACCTACAAAAGAATTTTAATGAACTTCTTTTGTTATGTGCACCAACATGGCCACCATGGCCTATGTCATTTGAGCCCCACAGGACTGAAGGTCACGTGAGTGAAAACCATCTATTGTTTAAAAAAGAAACGGTTATTCAGGAACAGAGTGTTACATAACCTTATCCACGTTGGTTTTCAGAAACTATCATAAGTACTTTACAATATTCATGGCAATGAATATGGGATTCACAATCTCTCACCTTCGGTTCTAGATTGTTAACATCGCCACTCATATTGTAAATAGCACCTAATCATTTTAAATGATATTAAAAACATTTTTAGCAAGATTTACCATGAATGTTTCAGAAACTTTGCAAGGCAAGAAAGATAAACATTTTTATTTTTTTCTTCACCCTACAACAAACAGTTTTCTTAGACTTCACTGCATAATACAATTCCACTAGAAAATTCGGAAACCATTTATAATATTTCTGAGCTGTGATAATGTTGTGGAGAAACAAAGTATTATATGTAACTAATTTGTTTTCTATCTTATCCTAAAATTACTGAAAAAAATCTATCTAGAAATAGGGTGAAATAGGCTTGTCTTGCTTTTACTTGCAATAAATACCAGCGTGATAAATACGCATGGCTGTGCATATGGATGCTCCTGAAATGTGTGCAATGCCCTTTACATGCTTTTGACAGTTTTGGCAATTTGATTGGCACTGATGCCATAAAGGTCCATCAGGGCATCCCCAGGACCACTGCGAGGGATTCGGGGCACAGCCAACATTTGCACAGTCACCCCACTCTCCTGTGCAACAGCAGCAGCCACAGCCTCACCAATACCTCCTACACAGTACAAAAGTGTGAGAACTCAGTGTTAGGGTATTTCTGGGTGTTGCAGAAGGCATTGTGGGTAAGGTGTTGTTTTATGATGTTTGCCTTTTGAATTTTGAATTTGTTTAATGTCATTTTATGATTGCAATACCAATTAACTGCAGTCTTGTATTCAGTGCATTGGACTACAAATGTTGTTCTTAGGACATGATTTAAATTTCTGAATCTCTCCCAATGTCAAACAAAACATAAAACAACCTCTCTTAATTAACCACTTGTCCAAACAAAATTTGAAATCACAGTCAAATCACTCCACTACTTGTCTATCATTTTCTTGTTTACCCACAAGTTCGTGGCATGGAGATGGGGGTGGGGGGGGGGGGGGGGGAGGGGGGTCAGGGTTGTCAGGGGGAGGGGGGAAGAAAAGGAGGGGTGGCAAAACCCCTTCCACCACCATTACAAAACTAAAAAAAAAGGACAAATAGGCCAAGTTGCTTTTTGTCTCGTTATCAGAGTGAGGCTTGGTGCACAACCTTTCATGTGAAAATTGGTTTTATTTACATGTGAATGAAAACTAATTTTCATCTGAGAAGTTGTGCAACAAGCCTCGCTTTGATAACGAGACAAAAAAGCAACTCTGAAATGGCCTATTGCTTTACTGAATCCCCAATAGTAATTATAACCAAATGTCTTCCTGTAATATCAAACAGAGAGGTCACAAGAAATAAGGAAAAGATCACCAAATCTGAATTCTCTTGATATTTTAACAACTATTCGTATCAGGTCAAGGAAGGAGAATTTGTATTTTCGTATTGGGGATTTATGGGGTTAGTTGTGAGTACAACTGAGTGTGTGCTTTATATCAGAAAGCATCCGACACCAATGACTGTGGTGCCGTTAGTGCTAAATCGGAGAATAGCATATGATTACCTTATTCTCACTAAAATTTGCTATTTTCGTGTTTTGTAAACAATCGCGAAAATTAATACTCGCAAAAAAAAGAGCACGGAAATTACAATAGCGAAATTTAATACCATAATTATGATACTGTATAAGAAAACAGTGCATAAATCGATAAGCTCGAGGAGATCTCGGAGCTTTGATTCAGAAACCTCAATATTGATGACGCCACCTCGTAAAGTAGAAAGCGCATAACTCTTGATATTTCTATATAGCTATTTTGTAAACATTCTTTTAGGGCTTGGGGGATTAAGAAATGGACAAATCGCAAAATTAAATGCACTTTTGTTTACTTTTTCCTGGAATCGCGAAAATTTATACTCGCGAAATACAGCTCCCGTATTTTTGCGAAATTAAGTACATGCGATAATTAGTAAGAATAAGGTAGTGCTAATTCGAAGAATGGTATATACTGATTTTGGGGTAATATTCCCATTCTGAAATTCTAACCCTAACCCTTACCTTCCTGTCGTTAGGGTTTAGGAATAGGAATAGTACCCTTGAATCGGTATATATTATTCTCCAATTTAGCACTCAAATCATATTCTCAGATTTAGCACTTATCACACTCTTCTGAGACCAACCATACATCACCTTCAACGTAGTGATCCTCAACAGTCAGTATTTTGCCTCCAACAGCCTTAGCATGCTTAATAATTGCTTCCTTGTCAAGTGGCTTTATGGTGAAGGGATCTAGGATGCGAATGTTGATGTTTTCTTTCGCCAGCTGATCACCAGCTTTCATTGCTTCAATCATAGTGACACCAGCTCCGATCACGAGCACTGAATCGCTAGCACTCTCACGAACAATCTAAGACAAAAAACTCAAGATTAAAGAGTTTTCAAAAAGGTTTAGAGACGATGAGAAAAAAATATGCAGTAGTTGGCTGATAAAGTTCAATTTGGACAAAAATGTGGAGACAGTTCTTAGTGATTTTTTTATTTTACTGTGACAATTCCTGGGGGGGGGGGAGGAGGGGGTACTCCGGTCACGGCACGTACTTTAGGTAACTCATTCTAATGCCGGCCGAACACTCTTTTTTTGCGACGAGCAGGATTTGTGCTAGGCCTGTCACCTTTTATAACAATATTTTTAATATCTCGCCTCTGACCATTCACAGCGATATCCTTACTTTTGGTCACGTGCCACATGTAATATGATACTGAAACTCCCGTATGTAAACAAAAACAAAGATGTGGCCGCCTGTAGTGTGCTCTATGCAAGAATGGTAGAATGGTCTTGCAGGGGATGAGACGTCCAAAAAAATGTCGACTGCAGTTAATGCCGGTATGCTTGAACTGAAGTAAGAAAGTATAGATATATAATATTGCTGCTCTCTATCAATTCTTTGTATTTTCACCAAAATTTGAGATGTTCCAAAAATAGTTTTTAGGTTTTTTAATCAACATTGACCCAGATGTTCGATTTTCTTGCGAAAATGTTGATAAAAGCCCCATCAAAGTCTTCGCCAACACCATTTTCCCATACAAAATTCTCACAATGGGGGTCAAAAGTATGTGACGTCATTAGTGCAAAGCGCTATTGATGGTAGTACCCCCTGGGGATAATTCTCACATGTGACCTCTCACGCGAAAACGTACACTAACGGCTATCCGTTAAAACGGCTAAAATAAACGAATAATAACGGATAACAAACGGATATCAAAAGCGTTATAACGGTTTCTCAGGCCGTTTGAACGGCCACATAAAATTTTAAACGAATATGCTGAAGCGTTTTAACGGGCAAGGGAACGGGTAGCGAAAGCGTTATTAACGGGAAAGCAAACGCAAAGGGCAAAGCGTTTAAACGGGTAATGAAATAGTGAATAGCCGAACCCGAGAAGACGAAAATTCATGCCTTCCTGGCGGACGGAAAATTTACCGGCGGTAGTCGGGTAGATTTCGTCTGCAACGCTATTTAACGGCTGTCATTGAACCAGATGTTACGGAAACCACTAGTTAACTGATCACTTGATAACCAGAGCGGCCAAAGAAAAGTATAATTTGATCGGTTGATCAAGCAAAGAATGATAATTATGATTAAAACGTGATGGTTCGCTCCCGAGTTTGGCAAGAAAATGCAAACAAAACCTGTAAGTCATTCGACGTTTGCCGCTTTCTGGCTGCTACTTTTAACATACGTAAGAGTTTTGTTTTTTCTATTAGCTTTGCTTGCTATAAATATGCTATTCCAAACTGATATTTAACTGTTACCTAGACCTGAAAATGGATTACGAGTTCACTATGAAAAGCAAAACAAAACAAGCGAACTGCAAGCGAACTCTGTTGTACTCATTGAAGCATGACTTTGCGACTCCTTGCCGACGTCGACATTTGCATACGAGTTACAAAACATCGTCACAGGTAACGCAACAACAGCCACTCTGTATCAATCAATTTGACAGAAGGGCGCGTTGTCGTGGCAACTGTGCCATCGCGTGCTTGTCCGCGTGCTTGAATCTCAAACTCTTTAGAGACCTTCAACATGGCGGAATGCGATCAAGCTGACTTAGTCGATAGTGAGGAAATCATAGCTAAAGTTAGGAAGTTTCTACAAGATGGATGCAGGTGTTCTCAAGGTACGAAAGGTGGCCAGTGTTCTCAGCAGTTTCAGGAGGAAACTGTGCTTTCTAATTTAAACAACTGCTTGGAGCTATCACATGGAGAACTCGACCTCGTCATACTAGCAAACATCCAAGCATTCACGAGCATCGACATCATCGGAGAGAAAAGAAAGCGTAGTGTACGATGCAGTTTTCTTTACCTGAACCGTCCGATCTGCAAAGAAATGTTTTTAAACCTGTACGGCATAAGCTACTCACGGTTTCGCAGATTGAAAGAACATTACGAGGAACACGCGAGTAACAAGCGAGTAACAAGCCTTCCGTTTCGCCTTCGCGAAGTTTAATTTCTCTGCGTTTGGGCCAGTGAGGTTTGTCCCTCCACTCGCAATTTGTTTTCCAAAGCACTTGGACTTTATCGTTGAGTGACATTTTTGAAAGACTGATCTGATTTAGCACGCGTGAAGCTTAGGAATGAATAGAAATCCTGTCCTTCCTAATTTATATGCACAAAGGACGAACAGCCATTGGGTAATAACAGGAAGTTGCGAAAACACTTAATACAAAAAGTCATGGCAACGTATTGTTCTTTTATCTACAATGCTAACGTAAGACAACACAACAATAATGAAACAGAAACAGCACGAAACTAAAAAATAATATCTTTAGATACACTATAAACAGCGTAAACTAAAAAGATATGTCCGCACGCGACCTCCGTGTCACGTTTCCGGTCGTATTTGTTTACATAATAATTCTGTCACATGCTCTAAACAAACATGGCGGCTTTAGAGGTTCCAAACGCGAATTCGTACAACGCTGATCATGAAGCATTTCAATTTGAAAGGAAGCTTTTGCCGAGATGCATGTCCACCTAGAAGTTCCGCGCAGAAAGTATGAAAAGTTTGCAAAATACCGCGTAGAGTTTCGATCGTAACTCGATCGTATCCTACGATATTATAGTTCTACGGCATGAGTTGATTCGATTAAATGTCAAAGCAAAAGAAGGAAAGAAAGGTAAAGAATTAAGGGGATAAAAAACATTGTTTTTACCGTTTTAGCGGCATGTCAACTAAACGAAACTTTAGGATAATAGCTGATGTTGTTCAATTGCCGTTATAAACGGCATAGTTATGATATAAAACTTAACGCTATGGCGTTAAAAACGGTTTATGACAGAAAACGTAACGGGTAATGTAAGCCGTTAAAACGCTTTGCGGCTAAAAACTAACGGATTAGGCTTACCATTAAAACGCCTTATGGTATGAGATTAACGGATGGCATTTGCCGTTACAACGGCATGCGTTAAAAAGTGAACGGATTATTGAACGGGTTTAACGGATCTTTAAAGCGTTAAGACGGATTATAACGGATACCAAACGCTTTGAGCCATTTTAACGGATAGCCGTTAGTGTACGTTTTCGCGTGAGAGGTCACACATTGAAAATCCCCCCCCCCCCCCCCCCCCACTCCAATCAATGTTGTTTTGGCTACAAGAGATCAGGTAAATTGTCAAACCTTGCAATACAACATTAAGAAAGAGGAAGGGGAGAAAAGCATTTCTGAGATACTAACTGTGATTTAATTGACTGAGTTATGGAAAAATGTGCCCATTTTAAGTTTGTCTCAACTAGTCTGGAAGCTACATGTACATATACTTCCTTACCTTAGCCTTGCCAATCTCAAACGGTTCATCATTCTTGTAGAAAACTGGAGTGTTCCCCCTCGTAGCACGGATGAACGTCATATCCTTGTAATTGGCTGCCAGTTCAACAGCACGTTCACATGAGACAGCATCACTTGGGTAAAATACCACACAGTTTGGAATGGAACGGAACATACCAATGTCTTCTAGCGCCATCTGGGAAGGTCCGTCCACACCTGATCAGCAAAAAAGAGAACTTAGGATGACTTATTTGCAGGGATAAGTCCCTGTGCGCCTCTGCTAACTCCCAAAGGATTGTGCCATCCCTCAGCAAGTGCTTTTTTATGTAGGTCACTGAGCCCCTTGCATAGTGTATTATTCTGCCTTGGTTATTGTCATTAATGAGGTATGGAAAGGCAACTCCGACCGGATAAGATCCGGCACGAAGAAGCAGGAAGGACTGGATGGATCAACCCCCGGCTGAAACAAGGGTGGGTGGGTGGGCGCCACGACTTAGCATTTCGGATTTCTTGCTCAATGACCTCAAGTGAAATTACGACAGCGTCCTTTTCCTTTTATATGACCCAGTAGCCAATAAGACGAGCCGCTGAGCCCCACAAAACAACAATTGCACGGGAAGAATGTCATTAATCACACCACCTCGGCAGAACATACATATTCAATGACTTTGCATAGAAAATGAAATGATCTAATGTTGTCTAATTTTGCCTCAGTTCCAAGTGTTTGGAAATGAAGCAAAATTGGAAAGGTTTGTATGGAGTCATCAAAGCATAAAAGTGGCAAAATCTCACCCCCAAATTGCAATAAGAAGCTAATTTTTGGCAAACAGGCGTTTTTTCGCCATGCTTTTTCCGAATATCTGATCAAATCCCATAATTTTATAAATTTAGGTATTTATGATGTCACACTTAAGGACTCATGGAAACAGCATTGCACAAAGAGAATCTTGTACAATGTACATTAAACTTAAATTTCCAGAGAAAGCAAATTGTGCTATGTGCTTTTAATATTCAGAGTTGATTTTTTGCAGCTCGATTAGGACAATAGTTGCAAGCAAAGATTCTCCTGTACTGCAATGAAAAACATACAGAGGTGGAACCTTTAAAGAAAGCAGGAACTGGGAGTATAGGCCGGTATGGGAAGTTAACTCCTGAGTGCCAAAAACAAAACAAATTCAAGACAAATCCTAATTTTAATGTTGTAAAATATTGAAAAACGAATGATACTGCACACAAGTACTGCCAAAGAGGTTTCATTTGAATGGTCATAACACAGGATTTTATCTGCAGACTTGTTAGAGTGAAAGGGTTAAATTCACAGTGGAAACGTACCAATTGAAACACCACAGTGAGATCCACAGAAGTTAGCTGAGGTCTGTGAAACTGCAGCCATTCTCAAGTGATCAAAGGTACGTGTGAAGAACGCAGCAAATGTGCTTGAAAAAGTGATGGCACGACCCCGAGCAGCGCAACCCATGGCCACGCCCACCATGTTCTGTTCAGCGACAAAGCACTCAATATGGCGGCCTGGGAATGCCTTTCTGTAGTTCAGAGAGTATGTGGAATTCTTGGTGTCTCCGTCCAAAGCTACCACACGGTCACATGTATGTCCTAGTTTTACCAGACCACTGGCATATGCTAGGCGAACAGCAACCTAGAACAATGAACATTGAGAAATAACCGTTTATCCCTCTATTTACTAAGCTCCCCCCTCTTAAGCACTCACCCCTCCACCCTTATCGTTCACGAACAATGTCCAAGATTGCATACAGAGGGGGGCACACTACTCCATGATAGGCATCACAAAGTGTCCTCATCTATTATAAACGTTCACCATAACACAATTCTGTCACATAAATTTTATGTAGTAATGATTATGAAAATGACAAATCACTCTGTCAAATATGAATTACTCATTAAACAATACTTTCGTGCAGTCCTGGACTTAAGTGTCCTTTACATTCAAAACAATGATAGCGATTCTAGTATACACCCTTACTAACTAGTCTCAGCAGTAATTCACACATTGGTACATGCACACATCATGTTTTATTTATTAAACTAGCAGTAATCACAGATTATGGAGACGCGTTCGAAGGAATTTCCAGCGGAAATGAGGCCCTGAAAAAAAAAACAATAGGGGCGGCCATTTGGAAGACTGTCTACCAAAAAATCTTAAATTTTACTGCACATAAATCACAGGACAACCAACACGAAATTAGGATTGCGTTCTTTGAACGCGAATATAGTTTATCCATGTTCCGATGTTCCACTTAATTTAATAAGAACCCCCTCAAATTTAATTGAAATAAATAGCACCAAGAGGGGGCTGGAAGTATATTGCTTTTTCATGGTTACAATTGCAAGAAAAATCTGCTTTAAAGTTGGCACAAAGAAAAGTTCTTGTTCCACATCACACACAGGGGGGGGGGGGGGGCACAGAAAAATATTCTCGACTCACAGTGCAATACCTAAACATCAGTCTGCCCAAGTTTCATAAGAATCCAACAGATCGAAATACACTGTTTATTCATTTGAGAATAGGGAATGGAAAATAACAAAATAAATTGTCATTTTCAGCTTACGGTAGAAAGATTATCAGTATTTTTTTGCCTCACCTTGCAACTTTCAAAAGATCTCAACATCACTAATTTAAAATTTTATTTTTAGCTCTAATTACCTTGTCTCCAATAGTGTAACTAGGCGGGGAAGACAGTTTAACTGACAGATCAATGGCCGGAGCATCATCGACAACAGGCTGCGGTCCCAAGCCAGTTGGTGGCCACGGAGTACTGGTGATGGATTCTTTCATTGACTCTACGGCTGCCTTGCCTTTGTCGCCGAGAGCTTTACCATGAAAATTCTCAAAATCTTCAACTCCTGCAATGCGAAAATTCATAACACACTTACTGCACCTTTCGAAAACCATACAGTTTCCACGTCAAGCAGCCTTAGAACTTACCAAACTTGGTAAAATTACTTATCTTAACATAGCCTTTTATGTGGTGATGTTATTATCAATTAGATAAATCTGCAACTTGACCCAGTCCCCTGCTCAATTTCAAGATGGCTAAAAGGCATTTGACTGGAAAAAGAATCAAAGGGCTCTAAAGGCCATCTTGTGAATACGAAACAATGCAAGGTTATGTCCACAGATTATTTGGTTATAATTCTCCATACTGAATTGGAAGTCAAAGAATTGAAGAGTAAAACGGATTTAAAATGACCAAAACATCTAAGTGCGGCATAAATATGCATCGTGTGAAATGATCGGGACTGTACACTGGGGAATTAAAAAAAGTTTACAACTGAGTCATTAATTTAGTGAATATTTGCATAATTGTCCCCATATACTATATCTTGTTCAACGGTTCACATATTCACAAGATAAAAAGGAAAAAAAAGTTATTTAATACCTGGGACACCCTTCCCTTTATAAGTCTTTGCCAGAATGGCAGTTGGGCGACCTTTGGCCGTTTGGGCTTCATAAAATGCTCGGCAGACAGCTTCAACATCGTGACCATCAATTACAAGTGTGTTCCACCTAGGAAAGAGTCATCATAAAGATTTTATTCCACACAAAATCCTGTTTTTTTTCTACACATTGCTAAACTATGTTTTAGATATTTTGAGCAACTGCAGTGAAAACAACAATGAAAAAATATTATGTCAACTATATTTTACATGTAGGGACCCTTAAAAGTTCAATATTTGTACAGGACCCCTAACATTTTGAAGCAGGGGGGTGTGCAGGGGATTACAAATACATATTGGTATTCCTGTGTAATTAGCTGATGCAATATGTGCATTCAAAGTTTTCTACTAGAGAACGAGGTTTTTCATGTTGGCAAGTTGTGTTGTACATTTTCATAATTATTATGTGTTAATCAAAGGGCTCTAAGAGCCATCTCGTGAATACGAAACAACATAAGGTTAAGTCCACAGATCGGTTTTAATTTTCCATACTGGGTTTGAAGTCAAAGAATTCAAGAGTAAAAGAGATTTAAAACGACCAAAACATCTTAGCATGACATAAATATGCATTGTGTGAAACAAGACTGTCTAGACAACTGGATGACATAATTACACTGGGGAATTAAAGGGACACTATATCACCTATTTTTAGTATCTGCACCCTTGAAAAGCCAAAACACATCTTTGTTTCAATGGAAACCTTAAAATAATGGTCCAGTTTTGTTAACAAATACTCTACCAGTGCACAGAAACTAGTATTTGTTATCTTTGGCTGCGGATGGCCAGGATGGAAATGGATTGCAACTTGAAAAAATTAGCCAATTTTTTCAAGTTCCTCCCAAGTGTCATGGAAAAATCGCAGAAAAACTTATTACGGTTTGTTCTTCCATGAAGAAATCACTTGATATTATCTTCTTGGTGCTCTAAAAGCAATTTTATGATTGAGCAAAGGTACTTTGTCATAATAGTGTGTTTTGACCAGAACACAGCAAAATCATCTGTGTGACAATGCCCCTTTAAAGTTTAGTACAGCAATCATGTTTTAATACACTGGGCAATTAAACAAGTTGACAGATGGAACAAGTGACAATTTGCATATCTGTATGTCCCCGCATACTACACTGTATATCTCGTTCAACGGTTTGCGTATGCATGAGAAAGAAATGGATACTGTTTGGATTTCATCCTTGAAGATGAACTGACCCATAATCTCGATGAACAGGATCCCAAAACTCTTATCCCAAAACTCTTTTTCCCCAAAACATATCGCTAACACTGCTCTCAACTATTTAAGTCTGCCCCTACATCAAAGTGTTTCTCACCCAAAAGCCTCGGTTCTTTTCTTGTAAGTATCAAAGTCATGTTCGAGCATTGTCGGATCACTTTGTCCAAGACGGTTGATGTCAAAGATGGCACACAGGTTATCCAATTTGTAGTAACTTGCAAAGTTCATGGCCTCCCAGACAGAACCCTCAGCTGACTCTGCGTCACCAATGACACAGAATACACGATAACTGGGGAAGCAAAAAAGCAAAAATGACAAGTAAATAAACGGGTGTGAAGGTGCGGTGGTCTAGTGGTTAGCGCATCGGACTTTCAACCTGAAGGTCGGTGGTTCAAGCCTAGTCTCTTCTGCCGTCGTGTTGTTTCCTTAGACAAGAAACTTTGCTCCACATTGTCTCTCTCCTCCCAGGTGTATAAATGAATACCAGTGACATAATGCTAGGGGGTAACCTTGCGATGGACTGGCATCTCATCCAGGGGGGAGTAGTAAATAGATGAGTTGCTTCAATTGCTCAGAAACTGGGTTAATTTCTGGCAGTTGTGAACCATTGGGCTTGTGAAGACTTACCTTTTACCAAATAAAGGGGGTTAGTTTCTAAAGAAACTGTGAGGCTGCATTGGAGGGGGAGTGAAACATGAAATTTGCTAAGGTAAATAGGCCCCCACCAAGAGATTCATAGGCTAACATTTTAGTATTTATTAATAACAAATTAATACAAGATTTACCATAAACAGAAAAGTTACAATACCAACTGAAAAGTCTGAAAGAGAAAAGTTATTTTCATGCCCTGAAGGATGGTTCATTGGTTTTAACCCTTTCACCCTCAGAGTCAATTATGGAGACATTTAGTGCAGTTCTAACTTTTGAGTCTGTTAACAAAATCCTATGGTGTGACCATTTAAATGAAACCTCTTCAGAAGTACTTTTGCATGGTACCATTTGTTTTTCAATATTTTGCAAAATGAAATCTTGGATTTTTCTTGAATTTTGATTGAACATTGGAACTCTTGGAATGATGTGTAACAAACAAATCTTAAGGTATTTTCACCTTGCTTGGTCAAAGTACTTGCCAGTGTAAGCCATTCCGCATGCACAGCTCAAACCTTGACCCAGCGAGCCAGTGGCAAAGTCAACAAAGTTCAGTCGCTACAGAATAAATACAAGAACAGTTAATTAACATCTAATTTCTCCTTACAATATCAATACATTGTCTTGAAAGCAGACAGGTAATGAGATTAAAGAAAAATTAAAGCACACATCTGTCATAGAAGTCAGAGCTGGAGAAAAAGGTTGACGTTCACACAACACAAACAACAGCAAGTTACTTACAGGGGTGGGGTGACCTTCCAAATCAGAGTCAATTGTCCTCAGCTTGGCCAGATCTGACACTGGAAATAGACCTGCCTCAGCCCATGCCGCGTAAAGAATGGGGGCGGCGTGGCCCTGAGATGTGAGAAAAAACATCAAATTTTAATTATAAATTTAAAAAAAGAAATTAATGTGCAATAACTTTTTTGATTTTAATAATTGTTTTGTTTAATTTATTTGCCTAAAATGACTTGTATCAGAAACCCATAAGTGGGTTGAGACGTGTAACGTGCATTCACAGCTTCCGAATATTCATGTTTTGCTTAGTACCATATTTGGAAACCCTCAGTCCCTCGAGATTGGAAGCAACTTGTTCTAGCGAATTGATTGGTTAATATTTTTATCCTGATTTTCCAAATATGGCTGTAACAACTTCTTAGTGAATTGAATAATCGGAAGCTTGTTTTGAAGGGTGCAAGAGATAGTTGCACGTTTCAACCCACTTATGGGTTTCTGCTTGTATTCACTAGATTGTTGATAAGCAAAATAGTTGATAAGCATGCATTTATTGATCTGTACTAATGACATTACAGTATGTACATGTCAGGACTTGAGTTGTTACAATAATTTGAGCTGAAGATGAGTCTATAACATAACAGATAAAATATTATTGTAAAAATGCACTCAAGAATGGTACACAAGTAATAGCAGGTTTTAGAATGTCAAAATAAATAAATCATTTAATCGACTTGAATCAATCAACTTTGTTACAATGCGACATGCCTTACGGTGAGCACCCAACAAACTTTCCACAAGTTAGCCAATCAGAGTGATTTCAATTCACACCTCCTCTTATTAGTCGAGCATGATTGAATGTAATCTTGTGGCTTCGTTTTCACCACAGGAGGTAAAGATTTCATTCACTTTATTGCTTCACACATACATTGACCGCAGTTATGAAAATGATTATAAGAACAAATAGCTGGTGATATCGTGAAAACTTCTAAAAAGGTTTGTTGTGTGCTCAAACTGTAAACAAGGGTGACATTTTACAGTCTTGGGCCTGACAAACCTGTGGCCCTTGGATTCCAGATAAAATTAGAATTTGAAAATGTTGGCTTTTTAGTGGGGAGAAAAGCTGGAGAACCTGGATAAAAAACCTTGGAGCAAGGACAGGAACAATTACGAACTCAACCTACATGACACCGAGTCCAAAAATTGAACCCGGGCCATACTGGTGAGAGGGGAGTGCATTCACCACTACACTATCACTACACTACAACTTGCACAAAAGGTGCGAGCAAACAAAAATTACAAACCTTTGACAAGATGAATCTATCACTTGAGACATCTCTAGGATTAGACACTAAAAAGAAAAAGAAATTTTGAAATTCTACAGTGGGACAATTCAAATAAGTACTTTGCTGTGGGGCTGTTTATTATGCTGTACAAGGTGGTTCTAATATTTGAGTCTGTGGATAAAATCCAAAAGTGTGACCATTCAAATGAAAGCTACTGAGCAGTACTTTCCTGTGGTACTGTTTATTATGCTGTACAAGGTGGTTCTACCTTTTGAGTCTGTGGATGAAATCCTAAAGTGTAACCATTCCAATGAAAGCTACTGAGCAGTACTTTCCTGTGGTGCTGTTTATTATGCTGTACAAGGTGGTTCTAACTTTTGAGTCTGTGGATGAAATCCTAAAGTGTAACCATTCTAATGAAAGCTACTGAGCAGTACTTTCCAGTGGCACTGTTTATTATGCTGTACAAGGTGGTTCTAACTTTTGAGTCTGTGGATGAAATCCTAAAGTGTAACCATTCCAATGAAAGCTACTGAGCAGTACTTTCTTGTGGTACTGTTTGTTATGCTGTACAAGGTGGTTCTAGTAACTTTTGAGTCTGTGTATGAAATCCTAAAGTGTGACCATTCAAATGAAAGCCACTGAGCAGTTCTACTTTCCTGTGGTACTGTTTATTATGCTGTAAAAGGTGGTTCTAACTTTTGACTCTGTGTATGAAATCCTAAAGTGTGACCATGCAAATGAAAGCTATTGAGCAGTACTTTCCTGTGGTGCTGTTTATTATGCTGTACAAGGTGGTTCTAACTTTCGAGTCCGGGATAAAATCCAAAAGTGTGACCATTCAAATGAAAGCTACTAAACTTTCCTGTGGTACTGTTTATGAAGCTGTACAAGGTGGTTCTAACTTTCAAGTCTGTGAATAAAATCTGTGGTACTGTTTCTTATTACTTTTCAGTCATCGAATGTCCATGCAAATGAAAGTGATTAATTTAATTCTACAGGTGAAACTAGACTCATCACTCAACACATCGACTGCAACTCTTAAAACGTCATCTACATGATACAATGCAATCGTTGCCACAAACAATACATCAGAGATGCCAACCTCTGGAGATTAAAAATAGGGAGTTTTTTCTGGGGGTGAAATTTCCTGCATCCCCCTCCGCCAAGGCGTGAAACGAGCAACAGTCTCGAGCATCAAGGGGGGTCCGGAAAATTGTTTTTGGCTTTACCCTCTAAAGGTGCCATTTTCTGTATTCCTGAGACCTGAATAGCATTTGTGAAGTTGAAAGACTGCATTTCTTTTGGATTTTGGGATATTTTGGTTTAAAATCTTAGCCTTTTGTAGAGAAAAGATCCAAAGTCCCTTTTATCCGGGAGATTTGGTGACCCGTACGGGAGACCAGGAGATTTATTCCGTATCCGGGAATCTCCCGGATAATCCGGGAGAGTTGGCATAAGTGAGTACATTGGTGACTTAAGGACCGTTTTAATGAACACCGCAGAACAGTTGACAACGCAGCTAACATATCTAAGCCCACTACAGTATCAGAACATTTCCTCACTAGCGACCATTCAGCTAAAGACATAATACTCATTCCACTCAAACTTATTCATTCTAATCGTGACGCTGTACGAAAAGCAAGAGAAGCATATCTCATCGATAGAGGTAACACTCTTGAACCTCTAGAAATGAATAAAAAAGATGAAATGTAATGCCATTATTTCCATTTATATCTACTTCTATTTATATGTTACATGTTCTTCTATTTTCATTTTATTTTTTTAAGCTTTATACCTGCAACGGTTACTTTTCCATTGTATTATATGTTATCATAGCATCATATTGCACACTATACTTAAATTTAAATTGTAACATCCTAGTTACCCATAGTCATTATTTGTAATACCCTGAAGAAGAAAAGCCTTGCCTTTCGAAATATTGGATAAATTTCATTATATTCCTTCACTGTCAAATCAGCCTTGCTTTTTTTCGTTTTTAGATTTTTCTTCAATTTTGATTTGTGGTACTCTTGGGAGTCAAAGGGTCAATGATGTCGTTTACTTGTTTGTTTCTTTGTGCAAACGGAGTTTCACGAAAAGTAATTTTTTTTTTAACTTATGGACATAAATTTGAGTGAAAGGGTAATAAACAAAAAAAGAAATGGTGTACATGTATATTATTGCAAAAGAGGAATCTGCAGGGAATAAGCTAAAAGCACTATTATAAGTAACTCAAAAACAACATGGCATGACTAAAGAAAATGGGTGACCCCGTAGCTGTCCAAACGTTGTCTGTGATTGGCGAAAGATACAATTGATATATTACCTGAACAATGCCCCTATCACTAATCCCTATCCCAGCGGGACACATCTATTGTTTTCTTGGCGAATCACAGACATCGTTTGGACAAATGCTGGACCAAAATATTGGTATTGGTCTTGAACTCTCAAATTTGAGAACACAAACATTCAAAGACAAAACAATCATGAAAAACACTCTTATACAAAATGATTGTCAAAAGTTAATTGTATAAACAAGTTATTTCTTTTGAGTTATTGATGTTGTTGTTTCATTTTTTTGTTATGACCACTTACAAATTTTTTGCAATGTTTGCAAAGGTTGAAAACCTCTGGTCCAAAATCTGATCTAAAATGTTTTCAAAAATGTTTTAATTGCAACACAACGACTACAACAAAAGACATCCCTAAACCACAGGCTAGTAAATTTGTTATATATAATAATTTAAATTAACCATATTGGATTATTATTTCTTGGTGCTGTGGGAGCCATTGTTGATTAGCTATTGTGTTGTGGTGTGAGTATTGTTTATTGCCTTTTGAATCTCATTTTTCACATCATTTGGTGATTGCAAAACAACCACAATATTGAATACCACTGCAGTGACTGTATGACCCTGATGTGCAAAAGGATCAGAAAAATTAACATGAGCATGCAGGTCCACAAATAGCCATCTGTGCTACATATATACATCTGTGTCTTCTGGATATTTTAATCAGCACACACAGTTTATTAATCACAGTCAGAGCATTCAATGGAATTTTCATAATTTTGCAATGAAATCAACCATAAAAATCAAGACATGATAAAATACTGAGTTAGCTTGGGTTGGATAGGAAAATATTTGGGCTAAAATCAATGACAGACCCTGCGGGGCTCATTCCATAACCTATAACCCTGGGCCAAATATTATGCAATTCCACCCTTGCATTCATTCAATATAAGCTTATAAGTGAATATTAATTACTTAATATATGGGCTGAGAAATTATGACTTGGCTAGTTTATATCTTTTTGGGTTCATCATGTTAATACTTAACCTTAAGTTTTAACACCGTTTCTTTTCGAAAAGATTCAGATCATAGTGGGAATCAAGCAAGAATGTACATTTTCATGCTAAGTTTAGTTTAGTTTATGCAAGTTTAGTAAAGTGAGCACTGAGATGACAATGCAAAAATATTCCCGCACACTGTTCACCGAGAAATTAACTACCAATATCGAGTGAAACGAAACAAACGTATTGATTTCGACAACTAAAGACAATCATTAAACGATACACAGCTTAAAGTTGACATTCAACACAATATAAATTTACAGCATCGCAGATTTGAAATTGAGTACAAAGTTGTGCCAATATCGGCGCAAAAAGACCTAATAACAATTTTGGAATGAACGCACGAGATTGCCAAATTTGACCAACGAAAGGCGCTTAAGTGCGAAATGTCTAAAATTTCAGATTTTGAATTTCAAATAATGAACAACACTACAATGAAATACGTACTGCTTAATAGTTTTCATTCAATTCAATGATCACACTTCAGGATTTCATCCCCAAACTCTAATTTTTATACAGTGTAGACTGCCATTTAACATGAATTTAGGTTCGACTCGACCTTGCGCAAAGAGCTTACCTTTATAACGCATCGTGTGGAAAAACAGAACCGATGCAATTTCTGCCATAGAGCAACACGAAGATGGATGTCTGCAAAATAAAATGAAGTTTCAAAACAATTTTCACCGTTTATGCAAGCTGATCATGAAAGTGTCATTGCTACCTACCCGGAGCCCGCAGTGTTGGTCGATTCTATACTGTGGATTCGCAGTTTATTCGCCATGTCTTTCAAAGCTTGAAGCGTCCTTTGGTCTGGTCTGTGGTAAGCGTCTTCCATATTGCTGAAGATTTATCCTAGTTGTTGTAGAAACAAGCAGTAAAATTCACAAGACAAGCACTCTTCGCTCAACGCAACTGCACAAGCGAACGGATTTTACAACGTGCCTCGCGCTCTTGTACAATTTTCCACGTGACTTAGAAATTCAATCCGTGTGGGGACGGGTAATATAGAACAAATTATATCTCCTTATTTATCATATTTACGATAATAATTGATTGCTAATTGTTGTAATAATTTTTTTCATCTACTATTCCATTATTATAACTGTTTATTTTTTACAATGTTCTTTTCCCCTTCTGTTCGCTTTACTTTCCAGAAAGATTTTCTTACCCCTCCCCTAGTAGTTTTTTCAAGGCAGCTCCCAGGGGTCAAGAAGTTTTAAAATCGTGAATATTCTAACAGCGACATACATGTAATGGCATTTATTAAAAATAAATTTAAACCACTCTGCAAGCTCATAAACACGTGAAATTTCGTGTTTGAGACAAATAATAAAAAAAATTATTTTCATAGTTTCATAATCAACACTGCACAAGATTTGACAACCTCGGCTACTCGGGGCCGGGGGTCACCTAAAAAAAATGGGCGGAGAGTGGGGGTCTGGGGTGGGCCTTTTACCATATTTGGATGGGAACCGGCGGTGGTCTCTAAACGGAGATAGGCGTTTATTTTATTACGGCAAGGAGAAGAGGAGTTGAGACAGAAGTGAAATTATAAAAAAAACAGTTTGCCGATTTTACCTATTATTTCAAGATTTTTACTGATCTAAGTCTACGAAAGATCCGGCACTCCTTATTGGTTTGTCCCTGTGGTTTTAAGACCACCGTAACGAAATACAAGCACCGGATCCTGTAGTAAAGAATCTAATCAACTGTAAAAAAAAGAAACGATTTGATAAAATAACAAGGCTTATTCACGGTGTGGAAACGCCTATATTTGTAAAATATCCAATATTTTGAAGGGCACAGCCTTTCTTCTTCAGGGTCTTACAGATAATATGTTAATCAAGAGATTATAATTGGACGTTCTTTGCTCAAACAGGACCATGTTACTTTCTTTTTCACATGCGACCGCGATGGTCGCCATTTTTTTAATTTGTTGACTCCGCCTCGATTTGACACGCTGATTCAAGAAAGCAAGTCTTCCGGAAGTCAACCAGCGCACCGGAAAATGTTTCCGCATTGGTCCGCATTGTTACTAAAAATAACTTTTTTTGCAATAGCGTTCCGCCCAGATTCTAAAAATAGAAAACTCGCGCAGCATCATGGGATTGAAATGCGTACAAACATTCAAGAACTATAGATAAACAGTTTAAAATGCAAGGCTAGTACAACGGAAATTAATGGCAGGTTTAATGGCCAATATTTCGACTAGTAGAACTAGTCTTCTACAGGGCCGGCGTTGGAGTGGAAATAATATACAACGCCTCTAAAATTTGAATATAGATAACAAGTACATGATTGGCTAATATGACTAATATAAGATTACATGAAAAATACCTAAGTTGTAACAAGATATAATGACATATATAATATAGGTACAAAACAATGGCTAGTAAATCTGATAACTTCTAAAATAAAGCATATCATAGTTATTGTAAATATCATCTACTTCAATGTTCATCACGTCTGTTTAAGCCATTAGGTGTTAGTGTTTTGCCTTTTTGAATGAGATAGGCTTCTCTTGCTTTGCGGCGGGAGGTGTTTTTTGTCGGCAATAGTTCCAGAGGAACGAGTTTCTTATCTGCAATGGAGTGACCTGGTAGGGTGAAGTGGGTAGGAACTGCAGCAGATGAATTTGCGTGACTTGTGCAGGGCCGTAGCCAGGATTGAACGGCAGACGAGGCAACTAAACTTAGCGCCGGAGGCGCTATTTTCTAGGGGGGTCTGGGGGCATGCCCCCCTAGGAAATTTTGAAATCTAGACGCCCGGAAATGCTATTTTCAGCAATTTCCTCAAAAACACATTCAAAATCTAAGCTAAATTGGACACAGTTCATGTTCTCTATCAGTTCTTCAATTCAAGATTTCAACAGAAATAAAATAAAGAAACTCTGAAATGCTGTTTTTTTGGTGTGTCTAGCTCATACAAGACAAAGCGGTTACTTTCACAATTCAAACTGATATTGAAATCTCTTTCAGAGCAGTAAGAAAATTCAAAGAATTTAGTTTGAATTAGTCGAATTTGGTCTATTCGCTGCTAAAGGCCAAGGCGATTCTTCTGTGACCAGAGAGATCCCATCGCTTAAAGACTTGACTGCTGTCAATGTCTGGTGGTTTATATGAATATACGCCAAAGCGAGACCGTTAAGACTTGCATCAGCCATGCTTGTTCGGGACCAGGTTTTCAGCCTTCTCAGTGCGCTGAAGGAACGTTCACATGAGCAGGAACCAAATGGCAGGGTCAAAAGAATCTGTAACATGGTGGAAATGTTTGGATAAAACTGTTCATTGCAATGCCCCACTGCTTCCTGCAAGCTTCGGATTTGTTTAGCAGCCAAGTTGTTTTTCATCTTCCAACGAAATAGCTGTTGTTTTTGCTTAGACATCGTGACTCGCCTCGGCGCTGAATGCTAAACTCTTCTCAATTCAATCTAAATTCATACACGTCATTTGTACGTGTATGAATAGAAAACCAATGGAAAGCGTGCCGGCGGGAAAAATTGAACGAAAAACGGCAGCGTTTCACCGAGTACTCACAAGGCAATCTAACGAAATTTAAAACTTTCCTGCGCCTTCCACCGAATTGGCGCGAAAAGTAAATATGGCAAATCAATGCCCGGGCCTTGTTGACTTGCTTCAGATACATGACGATTATTTTTCTGATTTTTTTTATCGATACTACAGCTTTTTCCTTTATTCGCTCAACTTACCTGCATAAGCCAATGGCAAATGTTTTCTTTTCTTTTTTTTTTGGGATAAAACTTAGACGAGGCAACTGCCTCGTCTTGCCTCATGCTAGCTACGGCCCTGATTGTGTTATTAGTGGCTTGTCTACGTTCAGTAAATCGTTCGCGAAGTGTGCGTTTAGTTTCCCCAATATATTGCTTGTTACATTTCAAGAACTATTCAAGAACTATGCAGGAAGCTATGAAAAAAGCAGGTGCTACGAAGCACTGTTCTTGGGTACAACTCGACAATTATCCTCAACATGTACAGGAATCTCAAAAACTGGTGTTTCCGAGGCAGCCATTTTGAAATATTTGTCCGCATTTCGATCCCACAATGCAATGCTGCCAAATATGACGTCACCTGGGCGGAACGCTATTGAGATATCCTAAAGGCATGACTGGGAGACTCCCTCTCTGTCCAATTATTTTCTCTTGTGATAATATAGAGAAGAAAACGTCAACTTTTCAGTGAATCGCATGTCACATTAGCTTTTATACCTAAGAGGTCCCAATACTTTCTGAATTGAAAAATTCTTTCTTTTTTCGGATTTAATGGGCCATAACTATGACAGCGCTCATTTTCGATTCAGGCTCCCTCAGGGACGGACCATTAGAAAAATTATTGGGGTGGGGGAGGGGAGTGGGGGAGGGGGGGGGGGGGATTTCAGCTCGCATGATTTTTTTTTATCCATTGGCTGTGCAGGATTTTTTTGCGGTAAAGTCTTTTTTTTTTGTGTTGGTTGCTGTGCATGAATTTTTTTTCTGAAATTTTCCCTTGCACGAATTTTTTTTGTATTCGGCCCACCCTTGAAGGTTGTGGAATAATCGAATTTAGTACATACCGAACCAGTGGATAATTTTAAGACTTTAAGAATGGCAAGACCACTACGACAACATGTTAAGAGGAGCCGGATCTGTTGTAGACCTGGATAAGATCAGTAAAAAAACTTCAAATGACAAAATATAGACGGCAAGACTGATCCTAACGGCAAGAAGAAAACGATAAGAAACAAAAAAGCCCAAACAAACCTTCTTCGAGGGCAGAAAAACAAAATTAGTAAATACGTTACAAGGCCGTCCGCTATTTTGAAGTGGAATACTTAACGTTTTGTTTTAGTCACCCTGAAGAAGACTACTAAATGTGGTCGGAATATAGGTGCCAGACAAAAAAGTATTTGGTTCGTCTTCATTTGTGACAAATTTATACATATATTAGAATAAAGCTTGTTGGATATCCAACGAAGATGCCACTTGTGAAAAGAATCCAAGGATACTGGACGCTTGCGCTTCATAAGGATAAATTGTGTAAACAAAAGCGAGAATTGAACTCTTCACATGTACTGAGGTTTAATGGAAGACGTTTCGCCCTTCGGGCTTCTTAAGTGCTTATATACAGGATCAAAAATACTTGGAATAAAAATTCTTACAGAAATAAGTTCTTTAATATATAATAATTCTTCTTCTAAAATAACAAAAGTTGCAATTAAAACTATAGAAAAGTTACGTAATAAACTAAAAAAAAAAAATGATAAGTAAAAAACATGACAATGTAATGGTGTGTGCAATTGTAAAAGAAAAAAAAAAAATAAAAATAACAAGCTCCCAAATTAGGGCTCCCGAATTATCGCAAGGCCAATGTAGCAACAAGGACTGCCCTGTAGAGCAGTTTTCAATTGAGCTTCTCGAACTCATTAATAATTAATAAAGTGACCAGCCAATAAATGACGTCCATTTGGGTCAGGTGGATGAGTCTTGATACCCAATGAAACACCAGATCATGATCTTTAGGGTTTTGATTTCAGTTCAAAATCGTGTTTGATCTCAAATCAAACACTTGCATATTAATGGTTTTGCAACAATACATGTTATTCCACTGAATTTTATAATTACATTCGGAACCTTATTGGTCTTCAAATGCAAGCCCTCTCGTGTGCCATCTTTTGATTCCGCGTCCAATGCTCGGTGAAACAGAGTAAACCTTCAAAACAATAATCTGAGTATTTTAACTGGAACTTCAACATGACATCGACATTTTAATTTAAAAAAACAAAATGGACCATTTTTCTCACCTTCGGTCGCCATTATCAAGAGGATTTAATGCTTCGGCACCTTTTTTCTCTTTTAGAAAGCGTCGGATACTGCATATTGTGCCATAAACAGTCTTCGGTGGATATCTCTCTCCCGACTTTTTGGCCACGTCCATGACAAATTTGCTAAGCCAATAATTCAAACTCAATGCGTCCATTTCTTCAATACGAGCAGAAAGTGACATAATATTGTGTAAATCATGGTCCTTTAACATTCCTTCCGAATCTCTAGAATCTCAGAGAACGGGAACTTGAACCGTCCGAGTAGTTTGCCATTCGTAGAAAATGGATGTTGCCCATTTGTTTTTTATATTTCGTTGACGGGGGAATAGCTTTATCGACTAGATATTCTTCCTCGACAACCGTTTCGGCCTCCCTAAACCGAGCCGCTTCTGCTTCGCACATGGTCTCATACCAAATGGCGAAACACAACAAGCTCAATAAAATTATGCATGTGACGGCATTTGAAAAGGACAAAGCCAAAAAAAATAACACTGAATAATTCTGTATTGTTTCATTTGGGAAGCCAGATCAACAACTCGTGCTTCGGGTTTCATCGGGGCATCCAAACACCTTGAAACAATAAAAGCACCCGGCCAAAGCGGCCTCGTGCTTTCATTGTTTCTCGGTGTTTGGATGCCCCGATGAAACCCTCGCACTCGTTGTTGATCTATTACGTGAAAACCAATCGTGACTTGCTCGCACGCGCTTTCCCGCGCTTGGCGCTGCCGACATGTAATTGCTTCGAGCTCTGATTGGTTCATTAGATTGTTTACGACTGCTGTGATTGGTCAGAGTAATTACTTTGGTTTTGGTTTTATGGGCACCGCGGCAGAATGTTTGCACATGCGTAAACTTCAAGCACTTCCGGTCCGTTAAACTACCAGTCAACATCGATGCGAACAGCATAAAACAACACTTCTGCATGAACCAACAGACCTAGATTTTCTAGATGCAATGATGAAAGGACCAAAACCGAAGAAAATTATGGTACGTACACGATCGGTTCTTTCATGAATACATTTCGAGATGGAGTGAAGACTTGTTTTTTGTGAAAAAATGCGATGCAAAAATTATTTGTTCATATTTCGTTGTTGGTGCAAACACCAAACCCCTTGGTGCAAACGCTTAAAACTTGAACGATGAAAAAACTTTTCAACGAAACAAACTTTTTCTCTACCTTTGTTTTATAACTCTTACTTTTTGTTTTCAAACTTCGCAGTACGGGAGTTTTATGTTGTTTATGTTGTAGTTCATTTTTTATTTCAGGTAATTTTTGTTTTTCCTTTGTTTCAAATTCATTAGCGTATATTACCATACCCAAAAACAATGGAAAAATAAAAATTACCTGAAATAAAAAAATTAACTACAACATTTACATGGAATTACAGTATGTCACCGGAAATGCGTAATTCACCGGATGCTCAGTTTTCTACTCATGCGCAGTGCGTTCTGCCGCGGTGCCGGTTTTATGACACTCAATTGAAAACTGCTCTGTTATAAAGTGAGCGTTTAAGTTATAAAGTGAGGGAGACTGTCCGGTTGTTATATCGGCGTGTTCTCGTGATTATGGCCACGAGCTTTCTTTATTACCTTAAAATGAGAAGAAAAAATCGCCAAAAGTGATGAACGCAAAGAAATATGAACTAAAACGACAAAATAACGACAAAAAACTCGAAATTCCACCAGAATGGAAACTTGAAATCAAATTTGACGAACTTTTATTCACTTCCATCCCTGTAATTCTGCACTTTTTCTCCAAACTACTGCTTCTGTTTTGCTCTGAAGAATATTTTTATACAATTTAGTTGTATATTTGGTGGCATTTGGCGATATAACATGAAAAATAAAGTACGTGAAAGTGTCCCTTTTAACATGCGAAACAATACGAGAAGAAAGCGATCTGTACACGGAATTGTTCGTCGAGCCATCGCAAGTTGCCAGAAAACGTGCGAACTTACCCCGACTAAAAAGACTGATGATCTCAGGAATCATCATTATCACTCCAGTTTCCCCTTGCAGAGAATTCTTGGTTTGCACACAACGTCATAAAAATTCAAAAACTAACTATACATCCTACAAAGCTGTTTCTTACATGGTATGTAGATACCAGTGTTACAATCCTTCATAAAAGTTTCGGGTTTTAACGAGGTTTGCTTCCGAATTTTAAAGATTTTAAGGTAATTACTTAGGTCGTGTTCTATTTCGGTTGGTTTGGTTGATCAGCCATTTCAACGAGCTCTGAACCTGGTTGAAATAGTTGAAACCGAAAAAACCCGAAAATGGTTGAAAAGTGTTCTATTGGAACGCCTCAACGAAATCAACCAAAACCGGTTTAGGTTGAAATGGTTGATCCCAATAGAACACGACCTATAGTATTGCATTGCGCATCACGTTCTACGTGAATTTGGGTGGGGGTGTGCGGCACGCTTCTTAACACCCTTACCCTATTTCAGACCAAAATATGCGATTTTCCCTACCCTATTTCAGACCTTACCCAAAATTCGATACCCTATTTCAGACCAGACCCTTAAATCGATACCTTATTTCAGATGTTAATCAAACCGCATTTCTCAAGGGATGTAAAAAGTAGCTTCTTCTAAAAACCATATCCAATTCCAGATCAGAGTGCGCAAACCATACCCTATTTCAGACCAAAATGGTCAAAATCTATACCCAATTTCAGACCAAAACGGCTTGAAAACCATACCCTTTAGGGCCGCACATACCTATATAGCTTATATAAGGGAGTACCCCCCCCCCCCCCCTTTCGGGGGGCGCGCGTACAATCCGAACCAAGGTTTCCTTAGAGGATAAGTTGGCCAAATGAATAAGAGATTGTTTTCTCCTAAACGAGCACGGTGACCCCTATTTTTTATTCATGCCATTTACTCGTAATAGGACTATAAATAACAAATTTAAGCAGAAAAAAAGTTAAGTAGTAGAACTTGTATTAAAGGGGCTCTGTCACCAGTTTTAGTGTTATTTTAAAAAGCTAAAACACTTATTTATATCAGCGGAAACGCAAAAATAATGGTCCAGTGTTGTTTAAAATTGCTTTACGAGTATAATGAAACTATAAACAAGTGTCTCTGACTACAGATGGTCAGGATGGAAGTGGATCGGCAACCAATTTTTTCAAGTTTGTTCAATGTGTTTTGGAAAATTTGCTAAAAACTGATTATGGTTTATTCTTTGTACAATAATTTACTTGATATATTGTTCTTGGTGTTCTAAGAGCATTTCGTGGTTGAAATAAGATGCTCAGTTTTAATTCTAGCACAGTCTAAGACAAAAGCTTAAAACTTGCCATGACCGGTAGCCCCTTTAATTCTGTGTAAATCGCGTGAAAACCAGTATTTGGAGCCAATGAGGAGTATGTGCTGATGACGAAGCGGTCCGATTTCCTTGCAAAATTTGCAAGACTGGCAATTTGAAATGACTTCTCTGAAAGAATGTTGCATAATCATATAAATAATGTTAAAATTTCAATAATAATCATAGTTTTCTGCAGGTAATAAGAATCCATTTCTCGATATTCGAGTTTCGAACATTCCTCGTGCAATTATAAGAAGTCGCCATAAATAACGGGAGTACAGTGTAAAGACGAGCACGGTGACCCACTCTTTTTATTGCATTTTTCGAATTCCCTAAGCGTGGTTATCAATCGTACCAAGTTTGAAAAAAAGTTACGTATAAGATCCTTTTCAAAGGAATTACCTTAAATGTGTCACGCAATGCGTCAGGCTATTTCAGATCAATCAATCAATCAATCAATCAATCGGTTAGCATTAAATCCCATCCGCCTAAACCACCTCGGACTCCTTATTAAGACTTACATAACGGAGTAACTGGTTAGCTTTCAGTTGAGGTTGGGGTTAGCAGTTAAATTTAGACCTAAACAACCTGAGAAGCTAGGTGGTACACTGGTATAGTAGGCTATGTAAGCTATGTATGAGATGCGTCTTATTTTCCAACTTGGTACCTGTCAACCGCGCGGCCTAAATTCTAACTTTCGTTTCATCTGAAGGTCGCGCGCGCGCATGCAAGAGACAATCATTTAAACTTTAGATGTCGTGGCGTATTTCTCAACGAACATATTTCCACTGAAGAAGGGCAAAGCCCGAAACGTTTGGAACTTATTCAAAAACTTTGGCACTTTAAAATAACATTTAAAAAAGTTTTTTCATGAAATCCAAGTGCCACGCAGCCACCGAACTTATTTATGTAAGCCTAAGCCTAGCTGAGGTCATAGGTTCAATCCTGAGTGGGGATTTAACGTTTTCTTTTTTACACTTAAAAAATTGTTGAAAATTAAAGTGTCGACAATACGTTATATAATTCTCAAAAAGAGTCCGAGGTGGTTTTGGCGGATGGGATCTAATACTGACCCAATCAAACTTGGTCAATTAATATATTCAAGATGGCGGGTCAGTTGTGTCGTTCAAGCTCCTTGATAATTTTTCTTCTAGCCTATTTCCTTGCTGTCCGGAGGACAAACAAGCCTATTCCCGCTTTGCGAGATAACAATCTGCTATCATTGGTGGCGTCAATTGAGTTAAATTAAGTAAAGGTTGCCTACTTTGCAACTCGAACGAAGTCAAGCTCCAACGAACTTACTCCGGCCGAAAATGGCGTCTGCTTCAAAGGCAGCTCTCTCATTCGACTCTTAAACATCACATTGGCTGCAGATAAGCCGTGAAAATAAACAAAATCGAACAAGTTGCAAGTTATTTTTGCATTATAGATGCTTATAAGCCGATTCAATGGAACTTATAGTGAATCCAATCTTTTGTGAGATTTTTGGTGTAATTAAAGGGATAGTATCACGAGGTCGAAACTTGAAAACGTCGGCCCACTTTTCAAGTTTGATTCCGCAAATTCAAAAAGGCCGTCGAGAAGTGGAGGTATTTGTTGAATCAAAAAATCCGTTTTGATAGCCAAAAGAAAGAAAAAATCACTTTTAACAGTGATATGTCCAAAATTCCGGTGCAAGAATAGTGAACAGTGCCGCGCGTGGAACCTCGTGATACTATCCCTTTAAGACTATGAAGTTTTCGCAGCCATGATGGCCACTCCATACATTTCTTACTAAAAAAATACTTTAATACTGATAATATTCTTATACTCGTTGGCCTATACCTCTTGAACGAAATGCTCTTGCGCTTCAAAATTTGGCCCAGATGTGTAGCTTTTAACTCGCTCCAAATCTATAAACATTTTGGAATGGAAATCTGCTTTTTATAAATACTTCTGAATTCTGATATGACTTAAGTGGAAACCAAAAATAAGGCAGGAAAACTTCATAAACACCTGGTACATTTTGGGTTAAACTTTATTATATTAAATATACTTTGATCATGACCTTGCTTTGCATAACATGACAAACGTAACACCACGCCACACATTCTTAGAAATGGCTGTCAATAATTCTTAGTGGCGATTCAGACCGTACAACTTTGCATACTGCACACCTATGAAACGAACTGTTTTTGCTGTAAATCAAACCTACAACATGTAAATGGAACCAAAGTTGTGTCGTAGAAGCATCATAAGTAAAAAAAAATGTGCCATGTAAATCGGCTTTTTCTCTGTAAAATATATCACCTGGAATTGTGCAAGGTAAGTTTTAGGCTGCGTTTTTTTAAAAGAATCCGAAATCCGATCATACTGATTCTACATGACCAAAAAAAAAACGAAAAATCTGAAAATGGACCATTTTACGTGAAAAAACCGTTCGTATGCAAATTTACCTATTTTAACTCGCTTACGTTTTTCTCTCTGCTCCACATATAATTTTCAAAACATAAGCAATGAAATCTTACCTGAATTGACATGTCTCACGAAGTTCAACTTGTTGAACTTCACGAGACACGTCGCGGGGACAAAATGTCCCCAAAATTGGTGTTGCACAATTATGATAGTATCAGTTCACATGAGGGGACGTGCCGCTGCAACATGTCCCTGAGACATGTCCCCGCGACATTTTCATGTGGTGTGCAAGCGCTATCATTTTTTCCCTGCTACATGTCCCCGCTACACTCTCTGCTACATGTCCTTCAGTGTGTACTACACAAATTTTTGTCGCTGCTACATGTCGCTGCGACATGTCCCTGCTACATGGCCCCTCGTGTCTGACCACCTTTATGGATTTCAGTAAAAAAAAAAACACGCAAAATCCTTTTTTGGATTCAAGAATTCGGATTCGGATTCTCCCAAGAAAACGCAGCCACGAAGCATGGACAATTGGTGAAAGCTCTAAACATTATTTCTCGTAAGTGCTGTTGCTTTTTCCGCTTTTCGTAAAAAATAAATGTGCAAGGTTGAGTCTTGTGTACGTCAGTCCAGTAGTACTGTTTATCATGCTGTGCAAGGTAGTTCCAACTTTTAAGTCTGTGGATGAAATCCTAAAGTGTGACCATTCAAATGGAAGCTACTGAGCAGTACTTTCCTGTGGTACTGTTTATTACGCTGTAGTAGGTGGATCTAACTTTTGAGTCTGTGGATGAAATCCTAAAGTGTGACCATTCAAATTAAAGCTACTGAGCCGTACTTTCCTGTGGCGCTGCCCGTTTTTTTTTTCTATAGGATCTTTTCAATAATATGGTAAATACGCTGTCAGGTTTGTAGACCTAACATATACATAATTGAAAAACTATTACTGTTCTGAACAACATATGCTTTTTTTTTAACTTTCGCAATAAAAGTTATTTTCCGAGCTGTGCTCGAATATACAACAACTATTAATTTTTTTTGAAACTGAAAAATTTGCATTTTTTGTTTTTGTTTTCCTTTAGCTTGATACAGCATCAACTATTTTAAACTAAACAATTCGTTCCGCTTATCCAACCTCCTTTCTCCCTTTCGAAATGGCGGGCGTAGAAATCCGTCGACTAGGCTGTCAAAACTCCTGGCGTATTTTGTCAAGTAAGACACGATGAAATGTTTTCGTTTTGTTTGAACATCGATTTTAGATTGCCAGCAAACAAACACGGTCACCAATCGCTGGAAATAACCTCCGAAAATCCCATTTCATCGTCTGTCATGCAAACAAAATATTCCACGATTCTTGGAGGACGTCTTGGAGTATTTTGTCAGTCTTGTCTTCGCCTTAACCGCGGTCAAACGAGAGAAATTTGCAAAAGTTAAGCAAAGTACTTCAAAGTTTAGGTTGTCATTTTCACTGTTTAAAGTTTAATATATTGCCAATTCACTGTTAGTTTACCAAACGTTTTGAAAGTTTACTAAAAAAGTTCTAAGCGTTTAAAAACTGAACTGCAGAATTGTCGGCGCCATTTGCCAACATAATTTTGATCAGGCGCAAAGAGGTTTGGTCAGTTTTCAACGGAAAAACGCTCATCATTTTGAGAAAAATTAAAAGATAGTGACGGCAACTAATTTTTTTACACACCCTTGTCCATATTTCCATTTAATATTACATAAAATCCCACTAAATAAAACGAAAAATGCCTCGGACGTTTGACCGCGGTGGAGTCTTCGCCCCGCCATTTTGAACGCGGAGGAAGTCCTGGGGACTAATTTAAGTCGCAGTGTCTAATTTTACAAACGCCTCCTCGTCGCTGGACTCAGTCTCCTCATCTTCGTCATCCCTATTCCCACCGGGGTAGGGTTGTTCCTCGATGTCGTAAATGCTTTGTCCTTTGTGCATGGCGTCCTCCATACGCAGCCGAGAAAACAGAGTGTTGTAGGTTGGACAGTAAATCGTACGGGACAGCAACTGGTCTTCACTGACGAACTGAGGGAGTTCCTATGGACATCACAAACGACATTTTAACCCTTTAACCCTTTCACTCCCTTAGTAAATTATGAGAATACACATGTAATGTAATTTGGACTTCAGAGGTCTTTTGAGTTTGTGGATGAAATCCTACGATGCGACCATTCATATGAAAGCAATTGAACAGTACTTTTTGCATGGTACCATTTGATTTTTAATGGTTTACAAAATGAAATTTGAGATTTTTCTCGAATTTTGAAGTGGTTAGCGCGTTGGACCTCAGATCTGAAGGTCGGTGGTTCAAGCCTGGTCTGTGCCGTCGTGCTGTTTCCTTAGACAAGAAACTTTGCTCCACATTGTCTCTCTCCACCCAGGTGTATAAATGGGTACTGGCGACAAAATGCTGGGGGTAACCCTGTGATGGACTAGCATCCCATCCAGGGGGGAGTAGTAATATTCCTAGTTGCTTCATGCTACAAAAACCAGGTTAAGCTCCAGCCGAGTGAGTACCCTGTGGCTCGTGTGCGACTTTACCTACCTACCTACCTACCTACCTACCTACCTACCTACCTACCTACCTACCTACCTACATCCCCTACCTACTTACCCTACCTACCTACCTACCTACCTACCTACCCTACCTACTTACCTACCTACCCTACCTACTCTATCTACCTACCTACCCTACCCACTTACCCTACCTACCTACCCTATCTACCTACCCTACCCTACCTACCCTACCCACCTACCTACCCTACCTACTTACCCTACCCTACCCACCTACCTACCTTACCTACCTACCTACCTACCTACCTACCTACTTACCCTACCTACCTACCTACCCTATCTACCTACCTACCCTACCCACCTACCTACCCTACCCACCTACCTACTTACCCGCCCTACTAACCTACCCTACCTACCTACCTACCTACCTAACTACCCTACCTACCTACCTAACTACCCTACCTACCTACCTACCCTACCTTATCCACCTACCTACCCTACCTACCTACCTAACTACCCTACCCAACTACCCTACCTACCTACCTATCCTACCTACCTACCTACCTACCTACCTACCTACCTACCTACCTACCTACCTTACTCATTAGCATCAATGTATGGGAAGCCACCCCAGACTATTAAAGACGTTAGCCGGGCTTCGGACCCTTTCCCTTAGATAGCGACCAGCGTTTTTTCTTGGCGGGAATGGAAAACTGCGAGCTGCGAGCTTCGAAATCGTTGCGTGCCAAAACATACTTACCGCTGCCAGAGTGAGTAGAGTTTGGACTTGGTACTGATGCAACGCCATACTCATGCGATCTGACAACCACTCACAAATCTTTGTAATTACGGACGTGTACCAGTCCTAAGGAAACAAAAACCACCATTAATTTCAAAGAAAGCAGCAGAAAAATTCCAAACTGTTATAAGCGCGCGAGAGTTGCAGTCACGGGGCGGGCGTAAAAGACCCTGGAAAAGGCTGCCAAAATACTCCAAGAATCGTGGAGTGTTTAATCACGTGCCACATGATAAAACGGCGTTTTCGGATTTTTTGTCATCTTTTGGCAGTCGTAGACCTGCCAAGTCTCACGCCTGCGAGTCCATAACTCCGATCTCACGCCTACTCACGCCTATGCCCCGTCTTATAGTATATTCAAGCGTATGATCAAACCATTTTTAAGGGTCAGACAGAATGCAACCTAAATACCTTAACACCTTACATCTATATTTTCCCCTAAACACACTTATATACTTAAATAAACGACTTTTTTCTTTATTTCTTAAAATGCCGCCTAGTATTTAAATTGCCCGTGGGGGGAAATCTCTATTCCTCATAAGCTCGGCTTCTTGGAGATTTCCCCGCCACAGTCACTCCTCCCAAGTTATGTATAAATTTTAAATTTAATATTAATTAACCTATTTATTATCGTTTGTATTCTGCTTGTAATTCATTGTGTGTGGCAAAATAAAAAAAAAATAAAATAAAATGGAGCAATTTCTCACGCCTGACTTACAGATTTAAGCTATGAGCCTTAACTGATCGCATGATTCAATTTAAAATATAGTTACGTTCATGAAAATATGGCAATTTGTTTGTACGTTTTTATCGTTCTGAACGTTACAATTACAGAGGTCTGAGGTCCATGGAAATTTCAGAATTCTTCGGACAACTTCGGACATCTTCGGAATATATCGGGTTTTCTTCGAATTTGTTGGCAGGTATACAACAGTCGTGTTTGTTTTCCAGCAATCTGAAACGGTTGTTCAAACGAAACGAAGACATTTCATCTTGTTATATAGCTGGAGTTTTTCTCAATGCAACGCGCGCGTTTATTGGTTGATTCATGGTCACATGACATCTAACAAACAAACTGTTTCCCGCCAAACGTCCATGAGGGGGTAACATTTGCGAAAGCGGGCAACATTTTCACTGTTGCCCGCTAGTGCACGTGATCAGACCGTGACAAAAGGTGGCATGATTATGATGCAATTGATGTTTACCTCGAGTGTTCGGCGCGTTTTTCAAACTGTGTTGTGTTTTTGTGTTGCTATATAACAAATCACTTAATGACTGATCCCTCGGGAAACAGTGAATTTTGTTTCCCTCGAATCTCGATGTTTCCCTCGGGACCAGTCCTTAAGTGTTTAATGTTTTTAGCGACAAAATGGTCCAGTATTTTTGGTAGCCTTGTTCAAACGCCCGCCGCGCCATTTTGAATGTGGTTAAGGCCTGGGACGAGCTTGCTTCTTCTCAAATCTCCAAACCTCACCTTTATCAACTGCCTCTTCATTTTCTCATCGTTCAAGTGAGCTCGGAATCCCTCAAGGTTTAATTTGAAGAAACATAAATAGGATTCCTCAAGCTCTGTGCCTGGATTCTGCAAACAGAATAAACAATAAAATGCTCAAATCATTGCACAAGTAGCCTGAGAAAATAGACGTCGTTTCGCGGCGCCACCACTGGGGCCTCTGCGAAGAGAAAGAAGCAAAGAAGCTTAGATCATCTTCGGTTTTGGAAGCAAGAAGCGACTTGTAGACGTGTGTTACTACTCTCTCTCTCTCTCTCTCACCCCTCCTTGGATGGGATGCTAGTCCATCGAAGGGTAACCTCTTTGCACCTGGTTAGATTCAGATACCATGCACCTCTTCAGAACCTCTAATTTCAATGGACCTGGGTGTCACGCAGATGTATTGTTTTCAGTGCTAGGGTCCATTGTTCTGTTTTTTGTTCTATTGTTTTCTCAGCCAATGCTATGAGGCGTTACGAGACGTACATGCCGCCTCGTTAGTTTTCCCTAATAATCCGTTGGGACTCATTCATGCACTTACAATTCTGGACAAACGTCAAGAGAGAGAAAAATGTATAACTACAACATCATCTGTTTTCTAACGATTCCTACCCCCCTCCCCCGATAACAATGTTGAGAGTTAGAACAGTGTTCTTACCAGGATTTTCTGCACTGGGGTCCACAGGACCCATAGAGAAGCTAAAAGGGGGTCATGAGGGAGAAAAGCGGGTCACAATTTTTAGACACAATTAAGTTTAACTTTACATTTTATTCCAACAAATACCCCAAACAAACTTAGATAATAAATATTCAATGTCTAAATCAGAAGAGTAGCTGTTAAATACTAACTTTCTATTATTACCCCTACTGATTTTATAATGAATTGACAATAAAGCATAAAAATCATGCGCCCTTGGGACCCCTTAGGCTTATAATAGTGCGGCAATGCCGCGGTCTGGTAAGAACACTGTCAGGAAACATTCTGGCTACATGGGCTCAACATTGTCGCGGGTGGAGAAGGGGGGAGGGGGGAGAGGGATCGTTCTCTTGCGTGCGAATAAAGAATAACCAACACCACCATCGTCATCATCATCATCGACTTTCTATTGCACTGGAGAGTACATACCCTGAGGGAAAACATGGGAGCCAGGATAGATCCTTGGTCATAGCGAGCTACCTTGGACAACAGCGACTCCAACACACTGTTAAGCTGCAAAACAATAGACAGCATGCCTTTATCGTTTAATTCTCAAAGCGACAAAAATCAACATTAAAGAAAAGTGGCAATTTCAGTTTGTAAAACAATGAAAAATGAACAGTACCACATGATTTTACTACTCAGTAGCTTTCATTTGAATGGTCACACTTTAGGATTTCATCCAGACTCAAAAGTTAAAACCATCTTGTATGGCATAATACACAGTACCACAGGAAAGTACTGCGCAGTAACTTTCATTTGAATGGTCACACTTTAGGATTTCATCCACAGACTCAAAAGTTAGAACCACCTTGTGCAGCATAATAAACAGTACCACAAGAAAGTACTGCTCAGTAGCTTTCATTGAATGGTCACACTTTAGGATTTCATCCACAGACTCAAAAGTTAAAACCACCTTGTGCAGCATAATAAACAGTACCACAAGAAAGTACTGCTCAGTAGCTTTCATTGAATGGTCACACTTTAGGATTTCATCCACAGACTCAAAAGTTAAAACCACCTTGTACAGCATAATAAACAGTACCACAAGAAAGTACTGCTCAGTAGCTTTCATTTGAATGGTCACACTTTAGGATTTCATCCACGGACTCAAAAGTTAAAACCACCTTGTACAGCATAAGAAACACTACCAAGGAAAGTACTGCTCAATACTAATTAATCGCATCAATAACAAAATTCGAGATTAAAGACTGAGTTTATGTGGACTTTTTTTGTACTCAAAACGTCAAGGATATTTTCTATCAGTTTGAAAGCAGGAGGAAAACAGCAAAAAAGAACCCATTTAAGTGCACCTGATTGACGCTCGCGCAACGTAGGTGTCCAATTATAAAAAGTTGTAATCGGATAGTTGTCATTGGACACTCACGTGACCGCGCGCCAATTACGTAACAAATAGGCGCACAAATGACCAATCACAATCGAGAATGTTATTATTGAATTATCACACTTTGGGATTTCAGTTTTCCACGCGATATAAAGTTAGCTCAAAAACTTACCTTAGCAATGAAGGATGAAGTCATCTCTTGAATGACATCTTTTAAAAAGATGTAAACATCGGAATGGTAACGATACTGAAAAGAAAAGAAGGGAACATACATAACGAGATGTAACAACAAACAACCACAGAGTTAACTTTATGAGTTTCTCCATTTTCGCGTTCGAAGAACGCAATCCTAATTTCGTGTTGGTTGTCCTGGTTGTCCTGTGGTTTATGTGGTTTATCGCGTTCGAAGAACGCAATTCTAATTTCGTGTTGGTTGTCCTGTGGTTTATGTGCAGTAAAATTTGAGAATTTTTGGTAGACGGTCTTCCAAATGGCCGCCCCTATTGGTTTTTTTCAGGGGCTCATTTCCGCCGGAAATTCCTTCGAACGCGTCTCCATAATCTATGATTACTGCTAGTATAAGCTTTAAATTGATATATAGGTTTGGGTACTTTGTATTAAAACTGAGTGTTTAGGGGGCTTTATGAGCGACATGGTGAAACTCCGTGAATGTAACGTAATTAAATGGAGCAAACCTCAGTCAATTTAACTTACCTCGGAATTCTCCGACTCCTCTCTGGCACAAAGAAACCGCGACTGTGAAAATATTAACGGCATAATGAAATCGTGTCAATTTATACTGTTTTTTTTTTACGCGGTACGCATTCTTATAGTTTGTCCGGGAGTTTGTTAAGAGACAAAAAGGGGACTGTCTGGACATTTTTGTGTATGATCGATTTTTTAAAAATAGAAGCATGAACATAAGCATGAGCGGAAGTAAAATAATTTACGTCAAGTGAAAACGAACATTGACAAAAGCATAAAATCGATCCTTACGCTTTTGTTTCAGTATGTATATACTTATGTCGCTAAAAACTAAAACGAGTCTCAAGAAAGGTATTTAGGTTATTTTAATTTTCCGATGCAGCATATTTCATGTTTGCGCTGGCCCTGAAGGTGAAATCTTACCATCACGCACCTGTTTCTTGGCCTGTATGACGACATTCAACATGACGCAGACAGTTCTGGGTACGACTAGTTCCACGCTAAATCGCGTATTTTTAAGCCAATTTTCAAACGAGGCCTTCGTTCTGCGAGAAAAAGTAACGGAAATCTTTATTAGAGGTGCTTGCCGAGCTTCGAATAAGTTCATAAACTTGGCTCACACGCGCTTTCCCGCGCTTGGCAGCAGGTGCATGTTTTCCCGCGCTTTGCATTGGGTTAATGTTTTTCCCACGCTTGGCAACTGTCGCTTGGTTTCCCGCGCTTGGCACTAGATGTATGAATCTCCCGCGCTTAGCAAGGAGCGAGTGTTTTTGCTTAAATTAACGTTATTTGTGTTTGGTCTGGTTTGATGGTTGATCACAAACACTATCTACCTTTTGACACATGACTGCACCATGTCTGAAGCCATCAGCTTGAGCCTCTTCATCAGATGAGAAGCCAAAACCTCATCAGGCCAGTTCAGTTCTGCTATGAACTGCTGCAGGACTGTGAGCTTCCAAAACAAGTCTTCTGATGCGCGACATCCATCTCTGTAATACAAGAAACCGACTTAAAAAGAGGATACTACACGACTGTCCGAGCAGCTTCCGAAGACGCCCGAAGATTATCGAAAATTACCCGAGAACAGACAATCGCGTTCTCAAGATTTCAGAACATTACTTCCAAAACAGATCTTTAGGGGCAGAACTAGGGGAAAAATATACTTGAGAGTTCAATTTTACCTGACAGGACTCCAGTTTTCCTTTTGGAATCCTTTGTGAAGAGACTGAGCAATTGATGATTCCATCAGATCAATGTAGCGAATCACCAGCGGCGCAAACACATCTCGTAAATGACGATGGAATTTACCCCGATTAAGGTTCGCTAAAAACAAAACAACGAAAAAACAGAAGAACGCATAAGCGAATAAACAAATGAGTGCATAAAAAGAAATCGTTAGTTCTCGGAAGTAGTTTATAAGCATTTCCAATATATAGTGTATATTCGGCTTGGGGTTCTAAGGTGAATCTAATCTTCGAGTGTTTGGTTCAAGTCCTCAACTAAAGGTGTAATCATTGAAAATAAAAGCTACTTAGCAGTTCTTTCTTGTGTTTATTAAGCTGTTCAAGGTGGTTCTAACTTTTGAGTCTGTGGATTAAATCCTAAAGTGTGACCATTCATATGAAAGCTACTGAGCAGTTCCTTTCATGTGTACTGTTTATTATGCTGTACAAGATGGTTCTAACTTTTGAGTCTGTGGATGAAATCCTAAAATGCAACCATTCAAATGAAAGCGCTTGAGCTTAACTTTTTTGTTACGTTGTTCTTATGTAAGCCATTTTAAAATCGGATAATTAAAAAAAATTGACGAATTCGCACTTACGATCATTGGACAGATATTCATTCAACAACTGAAACAACTGAAAACTTTCCCAAGTATCTGGGGGCTGAGCAGCGAGAGTTCCGTCCATATCAACCGTGAACAAAGACCAGTAGATTTCTTGATGTTCCACCATCAGATCAGATACCCAAGCAAGTGCCTTCACAGAAAAACAGAAAACAAATGTTCTTTGTTATTACTGACCAAAGTAATCACTCTGACCAATTACAACAGACGCAGACAATCCAACTAACCAATCAGAACTTGAAAGAAAGAGATGCAGCCGGCGCCAAGCGCGGGAAAACGCGTGCAAGCAAGTCACGATTGGTTTTGGTTTAACTTCTGATTGGTTGAGAAAGTTGAGCAAGTTTTTTTAGCCAATCACGAAGCGTTGCAATTCAAAACCCAAGCAATCACGAAATCACTTTCGACACTTAATTGAACACCGTTCTATCATTGATTAGTTACGTGTGATAACTTAAGCCAAACTTTGACAGAAAAAAAACGCGAATTCCTTTGCAACATTTACTACAGCTTCCAAACACAGAACCTATGAATGGAATGACATCTTTAAATCAAATTTATAACGCTGTTAAAGCAGGACTTTTTTGTGACACTGTTTGTTTTTAAGCAAAATGAAATGTTACAGTTTTTCACCTCAGCATAAAAGTTTGGTTTTATCAATTGAGTTGATAAGATAAATTTGCCACCTTAAAGAGTGACGTTTCGAGTGCGTGCCCTTCGTTTTTGCCCCCGCAGGGTTTTGGCACATGATAAGTTTATGTTGTATAGAGCAGTTTTTTATTGAGTGTCGAAAGTAATTACACAATTGCTTTGGTTTTGCATTGCTACGCTTTGTGATTGGCTAAAAAATCTCGCACCACTTTCTCGACCAATCAGAAGTAAAACCAAAACCAATCGTGACTTGCTCGCACGCGTTTTCCCGCGCTTGGCGCCGCCGACATGTAATTGCTTCGAGCTCTGATTGGTTCATTGGATTGTTGACGACTGCTGTGATTGGTCAGAGTAATTACTTTGGTTTTGGTTTTACGACACTCAATTGAAAACTGCTCAATGCTGAAGTACCAGATCAAAATTTGCTTTGTCGAAAAAGGCTTATCTGTAAGTTCAACAGAGTTGGAAATTCTTGAACTAAACATTACCGTGAAAGCACTGTCTGCAAATATTCAACAATTTAATTGTCTTTGAATTTATTTAAACCTATAACGTATGTCACAATGAAATGGCAGGAAGTCATTGGTTACAGTTCGCAGAAGACACTTCATGAATTCGGTTTTCATTAATCGTCGAACTTATTCATGTGGAGTTGATGCTTTTATTGGAAGTGTCAACGCATTTGTTTCTCCCATATTTATCACTTTTATCCGTTAGAAATGAGTTTACAGCCCTGCTTTTCAATGCTTGCTCAGATTGTTTTTTTTAAAGTGCAAATTAAACAATTTTTTCTCCAAAGAATAAAGGAGTTCACTGAACATACAGCAGGATGATATCAAATGTCACATTCTCAGACCGCGTTTGAAATACATTTTTTTCAAGGCGGTGGTTTAATGGCCATCGTCTAAATACAGTTATACAAAAGCGGGGGCAGCTATAGTGAGACCTATAACGGGTAGAACTTAATTTATCAACCCAGTTTATAAAATCAAATTTTCGTCAACTGACACCTTTATTTACCTCGGCATGGTGCTCTTCATTCTGATGTAGTAAATCAATGCACAGCTCGGCCAGGTGCATGACGTCATTCAGTTTAGTCTCCGGTGAAACATCGTCCCCAGAGGAGTCTAGAAAGTCAACATAGAAGCAAAGAGCGGTTTTCAATAGCCCTTATCGTAAATGAGTACGCCACGCCAACATATCAACGGTTTCTCGCTTTCTTGACCCCATAGTCTCATTTTGATGTTTACGCTCATCGTCGTCAGAGGTTCTCGTAAACATCAAAACGAGACTATAGGGTCAAGAAAGCGAGAAACTGCTGATATGTTGGCGTGGCGTACTCATCTACGATAAGGGCCATTGAGTGTCGTAAAACCAAAATCAAAGTAATTACTGACTGGTCAATCACAACAGACGCAAACAATAACATGAACCAATCAGAGCTCGTAGCAAATACATGTCGCCGGCGCAAAGCGCGGAAAACGCGCGCTAGCAAGTCACAATTGATTTTGTTTTTACTTCTAATTGGTTGAGAAAGTGGCGCGAGAATTTCTAGCCAATCACAAAGCGTAGCAACGTAGAACCAAAGAAATCGCGAAATTACTTTCAACATTCAGTTCTGTAATAACAACAACGAAGTTCTGAAGCAAAAATCTACTGCTGTATTGTTTCAGAACTCACCTTCAATCCTTGCAAATGTTGACACTCGTGTATAGTTCACAAGCGCAGCCTGATGGAGACAATTCCTGATTTCTTTTCTAAATTCTTCAGGTGGAACTGGCGTGGAAATGTCTTTCATCATGACCTGAAGAAAAGAAGTTGAAGTCATGAAGAACGGGATATATCTAGCGATTTTTGTATGACCTCGAAAAACGGTTTCCCCGAGTGTTGGCGATTTGTCTCATCCACCAGAAGCCGAAAGGATAAAAACAAGCTTTGCTGGTTTTTCTGCTAAAAATATCCCTCATATGGAAGAAACCTTGTTCGACTGACCAATCAGAATGCTGAAAAGCAAGTTACATCGAAGAAAATAGCTACTTTTTAGCTCACAATCCCTTCGCTTTGCTTTGTTGGAAGAATGTTCTTTTTTGTTTTAATTTTGTTTGATTTACACTTTAACCACTTGCCTGCCATGCTTCAATAACAATAACCACAGCAATAAGCTGCTATATTTATCTATGGAATACATATTTCTGACAATATCTCGCCTTACCCTCTCAAATAATGAAAGTGTCGCTTTAAGTGCTCCTTCAGGGCGACCAAAGGGAAAAGAATATCTACAATAAAAAACAACATTGAACAAATGAACTTCATACAACAGTACCAAACGAAACAGAATATAAAACCTTTGTTATCTCACCTGTAGCGAGTGATTTGATAGGCCAGCAGATTCCAGAGACGAATCTTGATCTCCTCAAACCAAGTTTTCTCATCAACCGTAATAGTACCGATACCGTCAGGCCTACAGTGAGAATCAAAATGCAGCAAAATTATTTATTTATCAAAGGTAAACAAGGATATAAAACCTAAAAACTAGCTTGCTTGACATGCACTTAAAAGGGGAGAGGAAGTGGGAATTTTGGGCGCGCATACACAAAGTGCGTGGAAGAGATGGAGAAGGTTACCGTTTTCCTTCCCTTCAAGCTCTGCGTTCTTTCTACGTGCTTTGCGCACGCTCAAAATCCCCCCACCCCTTTCTAGCACTTGTCACACCGGCTAACTTACCGGCTACCTAAAAAAACAGTTACAAACCTGTTTCCGTGGACATGTGATGCACAAAATGCAAAGCTGTAATGCAGCAAGGTTGGGTCAATCATGACGCCAGCTTCTGCCCTGTCTAACAAGTCAGACAGGTAGCTAAGATGCCGATGACAACCGCGAACTCCATACCGCGCACAGTATTCATCCAGTACAAACACTTGACCAGGAGAGAACCAGCCCTGCACAACAAGGAAACTTTCTTTATCAGCTTTGAGACACACATGTAAGCTCTTGAAAGTGACTTGCTACTGTCAGGTGGTCCTTTATTTATACTATGAGGTAAACCTTATCTTATTTAATTTAGTTCTAACTTTTGATTTTGTGCGTGAAATCTGTGGATGAAATCCTAAAGTGCTGCCATTCAAATGAAAGCTGCTACTGAGCAGTACTTTCCTGTGGTGCTGTTTATTATTCTGTACAAGATGGTTCTATCTTTTGAGTCTGTAGATGAAATCCTAAAGTGTGACCATTCAAATGAAAGCTACTGAGCAGTACCAGAAACCCATAAGTGGGTTGAAACGTGAAACGCGCATTCACAGCTTCCGAATATTCATTATTTGCTTAGTACCATATTTGGAAACCCCGGCCTCGGTCCAGGGAGATTGGAAGCAAGTTGTTCTAGCGAATTGATTGGTTAATATTTTTATCTTGATTTTCCAAATATGGCTGTAACTAGTGTATCCAAAAGATAGTAATTGCTGCGGTAAATTTGTTGTAATAATGCTGTTTTATCGTCTCGCTGGTATTGCAGAATTTTCTCTTTCGTTTTTTGAGGGGAAGCAAAGCAAATGTAACCGGGATGAATCGACGAAAACTCCAGCTGATAAGACTAATTTTGTTTTGTAATTCACGCATCAAGTTCTTGCCATGTCTGTAGAAGATGGTTGAGCAAAGGACGCGTTCACCACGGGGAAGGTGTGAAAAGCCGTGTCGTGTTCGCGTCTCCACGCGCTCAGCTCAGGTTTCGCGTCCCCACGCGCTCAGCTCAGTTCAGTCTCATCGACCGCTGTCGGAGTGATTTCAAAATAAATTTGTCTTTTATTCCGTACAATCTTCGAAAATCTTTGCTATCCAACGGTCTTATCACCATGCCTCACAGCCCACGCTCAACTCGCGGTAGTCTTCGACACTTTAGTTCCGATTTCGACTGGGACATGTTGGACCAAAATATTACAAATCTCGCAGCCAACAGCTTGAAGCAGCAAGCGAGGCTATTGTTCGTGGCGCAGTGCATTCTGGCCCAAAATGTGTTCGTGGCGCAGTGCATTCTGGCCCAAAATGTATTTGTGGCGCAGTGAATTCTGGTAAAAAGCGATCAATTCGAGATTTTTCCTAGCTTATATTTTTTTCATATATTTCTCTTAAATCCTGATTATGTTGCTGCTCACTCGCTGCGCTCGTTCCGCAGCAACAACTTCTTAGCAAATTGAATAATCGGAAGCTTGTTTTGAAGCGTAGAAGAGACAGTTGCACGTTTCAACCCACTTATGGGTTTCTGGCAGTACCTTCCTCTGGTGCTGTTTATTATGCTGTACAAGGTAGTTCTAACTTTTGAGTCTGTGGATAAAATCCAAGTGTGACCATTCAAATGAAAGCTACTGAGCAGTACTTTCCTGTGGTGCTGTTTATTATGCTGTACAAGGTGGTTCTAACTTTTGAGTCTGTGGATAAAATCTAAAAGTGTGACCATTCAAATGAAAGCTACTGAGCAGTACTTTCCTGTGGTACTGTCTATTATTGTATAAAAAGGTTGCTAACATACCAAACATGAGTATGAGTCATTCAGTCTGTGTGTCAGCGTGAGTTGCTGCAGCTTCTCAAACAGCACATGATGGTTAAATGTGCTAGGTTCTGCTTGAATCAGGTCCTCAAGTCCGTGTTTTCTAGCACGATCATGATCTAAAACAATGAATAAATCCATTAGAAATAAATAAACAAACACTTCTCAATTCAATACTTGGTTTTTGCCAAATTGTGCTCAAATAAATCATGTAAAAGGTTTAGTCACACATGAACCACAGGATACCCACTCGGTCAGAGCTTAATCCAGTTTGCGTAGCATGAAAAAAAAACGGCATGTATGAGTACTGCTACTCCCCCTGGGTGGAATGCAAGTCTATCACAGGGTTACCCCCAGCATTTTGTCGCCGGTACCCATTTATACAGCTGGGTGGAGAGAGACAATGTGGAGTAAAGTTTCTTGTCCAAGGAAACAACACAACGGCCGAGACAAGGCCTGGACCACGGATCTTCAGATCTGATGTCCAACGTGCTAACCACTACACTGCCGCACAGGCTAACCACTACACCACAGTGCTTCCACAAATAAGCAGTGTAAATTAAATGATCACATTACTTACCTCCTTGAAGTCTTGTCAGCGTGTTACTAACATGTGGCTGGACACTGACAGCTGACAGGTTTGGAGCGACAGGCTTATGTGACTGTCCCGTTGCAGTGTAAAGTTTGTTGACCCAGATCTGACGCTCAAGCTCCTCTTCTGTCGCAAACAAGACTTGATCACCTTCCTTGACAGCTTTGAAGAAAAACTTGCCTCCTTTGTGCTCTTCATCTACAACAATAATCAGATATCATAAGCATTCCACACATACAGTGTAACATGGCTTCAAACCATTAATTGTAGGGTTATCTCAAATGGTAGAACATTGGTCTGCTGGAGGGAGGGAGGTCGGAGGATTGATTCCTGGCTGGGCCAACAGTCAGGGTTGTAAAATAACTAGAAACAAATGTCACTCCCAACTCTCCTCAGTAAAGTTTGTGCTCGGTACATTTGTCGTGAGCAAAGCTGATTGTGAGTTAAGTTGTTTAAATATTGTGAGTCTTTCTATTTCATCGCTTGAAGCTGAACAGTTCGGTAAGTTGACAAGAACATTGTGTGACAATATCTGTAATTTTCAGAAAACCACGTACACATACAAGGATGACAAGTTGGTGCAAGTTAACTGTGGGCATTTTGTCGACCGATGCCGTGCAGTCATTTTCTACTTAACCTTGTTATTTCGCTGTGCATTTTCGCTGTTAAAGTTTGAGGCGTGAAATAAAGTGAGACCGTGTTTTTCACCAACTACGAGTTTGTCTTGATTCGTAGTGACAACAAAGGTTCTACCTTTGCTATGATATCTACAAATGGTCAAACTCCTGTTGGAGACTCAGAATTTTTTTCCTTTATTCCCACATTCCTGACATAATATCTTTACTTTCATTGTGTCAACACTATATTAATTTTTTGGGAAAAATAAACGGTTTTCCTTACATAAAGTAGCTACCCTCAGGGACTGCGGAGCAAGGTGAAAAGTGGGAGGGCTGACAATTGAAAATAATTTTTTCATATTGAAAATCGAAAAAAAGTGGGGGCGGGGATGCAAAAAAGTGGTGGGGGGCCGTGGCCCTACCAGTACCTCCCCCTCCGTGGTCCCTGACCCTGTTTAAATATTTGTTGTTATTATTAGAAAGGAACAAATAGGAAGGAAACAGAAAAATACCGGGGTAAGAAAAAAAAAATAGGAACTTGACAGCCTGAGACTTATCTAGCTTTGGCAAATTACTCAAAGCTAATCTCTGCCTTGATAATCCTGACTATCATGCTCAATTTAAACTTCATCTGAAGTAATTGAGTTTTAAGTTATTAGTTTTTATGGCCAAACCTCCTGATTTAACTGTAAAGATTTGCAATTTATCTAAGAGAATTTTACTGTGCAAGTGTGAGGTCTTATAATATTACTGTAAGTCCTGGCCCTAATAATATTAGCTACCTACCATGTACTGCCTCACAGTAATCAACAGTATAACCATCCAGTTCCATCATTTCTGTTGGCTCAGCTTGCTTTTCACGGTAACTGCACATCACAAATGTGTAATGACTGACCTGAAGATAAAAGATGGAACAAAAATCAATTAAAAAATGAATATACTGAAAACATACAAATGGCATTAGCACAAAAGAAATCTGTGGTAGCTTTCATTTAAATGGTCACATTTTAGGATCTCATCCACAGACTCAAAAGTTAGAACCACCTTGTACAACATAATAAACAGTACCACAGGAAAGTACTACTCAGTAGCTTTCATTTGAATGGTCACACTTTTGGATTTCATCCACAGACTCAAAAGTTAGAACCACCTTCTACAGCATAATAAACAGCACCATAGGAGTGTTCTGCTCAGTAGCTTTCATTTGAATGGTCACACTTTTAGATTTCATCCACAGACTCAAACGTTAGGACCACCTTGTACAGCATAATAAACAGTACCACAGGAGTGTTCTGCTCAGTAGCTTTCATTTGAATGGTCACACTTTAGGATTTCATCCACAGACTCAAACGTTAGGACCACCTTGTACAGCATAATAAACAGTACCACAGAAAAGTACTACTCAGTAGCTTTGATTTGATTGGTCACACTTTAGGATTTCATCCACAGACTCAAACGTTAGGACCACCTTGTACAGCATAATAAACAGTACCATAGGAGTGTTCTGCTCAGTAGCTTTCATTTGAATGGTCACACTTTTAGATTTCATCCACAGACTCAAACGTTAGGACCACCTTGTACAGCATAATAAACAGTACCACAGGAGTGTTCTGCTCAGTAGCTTTCATTTGAATGGTCACACTTTAGGATTTCATCCACAGACTCAAACGTTAGGACCACCTTGTACAGCATAATAAACAGTACCACAGAAAAGTACTACTCAGTAGCTTTGATTTGATTGGTCACACTTTAGGATTTCATCCACAGACTCAAAAGTTAGAACCACCTTGTACAGCATAATAAACAGCACCACAGGAGTGTTCTGCTCAGTAGCTTTCATTTGAATGGTCACACTTTAGGATTTCATCCAAAGACTCGAAAGTTACAACCACCTCTTACAGCATAATTAATACTACCACAGGAAAGTTCTGTGCAGTAGCTTTCATTTGAATGGTCGTACTTTAGGTTCTCATTCACAGACTCAAAAGTTTAAATACCACTTTGTACAGTATACAAATACATGTGGCAAACAGTACCACAAGAAAGGTAAAATAGAACACAAGCCACAAGTGGCCCACTCGACTCGGCACTTCATGATCATCCAGGGCTAATTTTTCATGGAGGAAGAATTAGTGCAGTGCCTGTCATAAATAAACCAAAATGATATTTCCAGTAGTCACACTTCTCCCTAATTTACAACAAGTTACATAAACACTGTACTGCACCTGAACTAGAGCAAAAAAGCGCTCCTTCCATTTCTTCCACACACTTTTTCCCTGAGCGAAGATCTCTCTAATAATAAGAACAAAATGAAGTAACAAAGGAATATCAGTATGAAGAAAACAACAACAACAAAAAATTAAATAAATATAAATCGAAATTTCAGTGGAATTAATCCATGAGGTGGCTCTTTCTGGATCGAATTGGAATTTGGAAAATTAATGTAAGTTGTTTTTTGTGGAGGGAGGAAAACTAGAGTACCTGGAGAAAAACCCTCGGAAAAAATAATGATGAGCACCAACAACAAATTCAACCCACATAATATGGTGTTGCCTCCAGGAATAGAACCCAGCCACATTGGTGGAAGGCGAGCGCGATCACCAATGTGGCATTCCTGCTCCCCAGCAGTACTGGAAGTGTTTGGTGCATAAAAGGCATACAACGCAGATTTAGCTAAAATACGAGATACAAGGCTCCAAACATGCCCATTGTTTGCATTCACTGCTGATTCTGTGTATTATTAAACATTGATCTGTGCTTTTTCTGTTACCAGAAGGTTGATTTCCTGAAAATTTTCACAATAATTGTTTTCCTACTGCCTATTTGCCATGGTTTAAAGAAATTATATTTTAGCCTTACACACAAAAAAAATTAAATCGGAGGAATGTTAAATAACAAACTCAGCACTGCATGCAAACAGATACAACCAAGACTGCAGCCCATTTCCATTTTGGAATAAAATGTTGCTCACTCGCACACTCACTCAATCACCTTCTTAATGGCTAGTGGCACACAAGGCTGCCTGCTAATCACTACCAGAACTTAAAGTGTCAAGCAAAATGTTTCAACTTACCCACATTTTTTAAGGTTTACAGGTTTGTCCATTTTGACGGCAATTTTAAGCTTAATTTTATCACCCGTCCAACCTTTGGATGTCACAACATCATGAAGAACAGGCAGCTCTGAACCTCCAGGCGATGGCTTTATTATCACCTTGAGAGAAGATATTTAGTAGCAAATCAATTACTAGTTTCCGACTACAAACAATGCTTTCATGTGGTGCTGCTGTTGTTGCGAAGAGTTAGAGCAAAATTAATAGGGAAAAACATGCAAATTTTCACTCAGTCGATCAGCTGTCAACGTACATTGAGCCTGTGATATGTAATGGTCAGCTGCCTTACCATGGGGATGGTGTTTGAGGGAGAGGTTGGTGGAGCAAAATGCCTAGGAGAGGGGAGGGTGGGGAGTTGGATGCAGGAGGTGGGGGGGGGGGGTTGGTGGAGTAAAACGCCTAGGAGACGGGAGGGTGGGGAGTTGGATGTAGGAGGTCAGACGATGTCAAGAACAAACCCTCAAACACAAGGAAGGGGAGAAGAGGGAGTTGGGTGCGAGCAACCTCAAACAGTCTGAAAAACAGGCTACAACATACATTTGTAGGTACTTTCAGGAAAATATTAGAATTACCTTTCCCAATTCTTTGTCGTCAAGAGCCAGAATTCCTGTGTTCTCAGCATATAGTTTTACTTTGACCACAGGGCGAGGATGACATGTGGTAAAATCTCCTTGTGATTCCCAGCTAAATCAAATTTATAAATATTCAGCAGACTGTAAGAAATACATCAAATGAGGTCCAAAATGCACTTTAAATCAATCAAGGTGATTCAGAACTACAAGAACAAGTAATTTTTTAATAACCGTAATTATTTTATTTAGCACCCTCCTTCCAATCAGTGTTCTCTTCTAATCAGCCCCTCCTCCTGAGTCTTGTTTTGTTACTAAGCAACCCCTCCTTGAGTGTTTGTTGCACCCCTTACTCCAATAATAAGTGCCCACTCGTGCATGACATACAGTGTGTAGTGTGGCATGCACAGTAAGGATGTGCATTTACAATTAGCACAAACGGGTGTGCGGAAAACTCAGACCCGGCGGAAAACTCAGACCCAGCGGAAAACTCAGACCCGGCGGAAAACTCAGACCCCTCGAAATTACAAAAGAAATAAACTTCACTCATAATCAATTTTAGTCACCTCGCATAAAATGTTTTGTTGTCACGCAATCACCCCAGGAGATCGCTTAGAATACAGCGAGTTGTTTATCTTGCCCGGTTCATCGCTGTCGATCAAACAGGGGAAAACTATAAACACGGTTTAAAATAGCAGCCGACAAGAGATATTTAGCATTTTTCCTTTTACTTGCGAGACATTACTAAACTTCGATAAGCATCGAAACGGTAATTTTTTTTTTCTTGATTTAGATAACTCGAATTACATGTACATGTGTCGCATACTTGTAAGTACTGCCATCGTTGCCTAGCACGTGACCAAATTCTCCCTGGAATAAAATTTTACAATGCATATCGTTACAACTTTCTTCCTAGAAACCTTGAAATAATATTAAAAAACTGATTGTTGGACACATCGCATGCTTTGAACTGCTAAAATAATATCCGCCTCAGAATCTTCATCTAAATTAACATGTTTTGTTGCGATTCCTGAATGCGGCGCTCTCTTCAGGTGTTTGCTCAAGCGTAAAATATGCAACTCTGAGCGCTTCTACACTCGCAAACACGGGAAATCCGTTCTATGTCTAGCACTATAAAGAACTATGAATGTATACAAAACTGACTTAATTTGACTAACATTTTCGCGACTCTTTTTTTTTTTAATTTTTTTCAGTGAAAAGTGATCGAAGTGTCGACTGCTATTTTAAACCGTGTTTATAGTTTTTCCCTGTTTGATCGACAGCGATGAACCGGGCAAAATAAACATCTCGCTGTATTCTAAGCGATCTCCTGGGGTGATTGCGTGAAAATAAAACATTTTACGCGAGGTGACTAAAATTGATCATAAGTGAAGTTTATTTCTTTTGTAATTTCGAGGGGTCTGAGTTTTCCGTTGGGTCTGAGTTTTCCGCTGGGTCTGAGTTTTCCGCTGGGTCTGAGTTTTCCGCCGGGTCTGAGGTCTGAGGTCTGAGTTTTCCGGGTCTGAGTTTTCCGCACACCCAGCACAAACATCCTTAAATGTTACTATTAATATAATAATAATAATAATAATAATAATAATAATAATAATGATTAATAATAATTATAATAATATTTATATAGTGCCAAATCCACTAGTTGCCCATGACGCTTTACAATATACACTTTACAATTTAAATGTACTTACACAGGTTTGCCAGCTTCTGCATGCTCAGTCTGAAATTTCTCCCCACCCTCCACCTAACAAATAATCAGAATGTTTTAAGTTTTGGTTACAGAGTCCATATAAAATGCCCAGAAACCGAGACAATCACCAGGGCCCGGATGTTCGAAAGTCGGTTAACGCTAACCCAGGATTAAAACTTAACCGATGATTTAATTTCTCTTGTTAGAAGTGTTTTAAAAAACTTATTTTAAGCTACACGCGAGTACAAGTCAAAGTCGAAACTAAAGGGCAAAAATACTTTGGAAAATCTCCATTGATTTAAAAGTATTTCACTGGAATCAAAATTGATGCTAACCCTGGGTTAGCTTAATCACGCTTTGAACAACTTGGCCCAGGTAGGGGATATTACATGTATCTTGATGTATCATAAATTCTAGTGATCAACCTCTAATTTCTCCAAGGTTATAAGACTTCATATACATGACAGTACAGTACAGTTGTATGTAACTGAGTGTAACTGCATGTTACGTGTGCATCAATTGCCTGTAATAAAGTAAGCCTGTAAACTGAGTGTAATATTTGTACTTTTCGCGAGTGTAATCATTATGCTGCAATGCACGTGAGTTGTACTGTATGTCATGTACTTGAGGTAAACCGCAAGGGTTAAGGAAGACAAAGGTTTTTATCAAAAACGCATAGATAATTAAGCTAATCAATCGATCTATACATGTAGTTGTGGGACTCACTAGGGAGAATTAATTTTTAAACTTGCACCGAAAAACTGTTTACCTCCATAGTACAGTAAACAATCTTCATGGGTGGTAGAGACTTCTGTAGTCCTCTAGCTTCAACAACAATAACCTGTGAGAAAAAACAACAAATCATAAAGGCAGTTAGGACTTGTGAACTGGGGGGGGGGGGGGGGGGGGGGGGGGGGGTACTCTTCTGGATTTTTGGTGGGGGTGTGCCACCCTGTCTTTCAAATCCTGAACCTATTTTCAGACCTGACCACTAAGATCCATACGTGTTTTCAGACCTGGCTACATTCATACGCTCTTGCATGCAGTTCACTTCATGTAAAAACTATACCCAATTTTAGTTCAAAATGATCAAAATCTACATGTATTCCCATTTTCAGACCAAAATGGCTAAAAACCCAAACCTTTCGGGGCAGCACACACCTATATAGCATAACCCTAACCCTAACCCCCCCGCCCCCATGAGAAAAACTGGCCGAAGAACTAGTATGACTTTGGTCTTTTTTTACAAGAAGTATGAATATATGTAGTTCACATTTTAGCTCCTAGAACAAAACCTTTAGCGATGCGATGTAGCCTGTTCTAATTTTTCAGACTGGATGAAATCCTTCAGTGTGACCATTCAAATGAAAGCTACTGAGCAGTACTTTCCTGTGGCACTGTTTATTATGCTGTACAAGGTGGTTCTAACTTTTGAGTCTGTGGATGAAATCCTTCAGCGTGACCATTCAATTGAAAGCTACTGAGCAGTACTTTCCTGTGGTACTGTTTATTGATATGCCATACAAGGTGGTTCTAACTTTTGAGTCTGTGGATAAAATCCTTACGGTGTTGCCATTCAAATGAAAGCTTAGGAGCAGTTATGTGTACAAGTTTTGTACATGGCCCTTTTAGGAATACAGTCACGTGAAAGTGATGATACGCATAGCCTCTATTTACCTCAATGGTAAAATTCAGCATGACATCTGACTTGGAAAGATTAGAGTCGATATCATCTGCAACTTCAGCAATGGAGATGGTGTGCTGTGGTCTTAAAATAAATTATTTAAATTATCGCATGCAGAATCAATACAGTCAAAACAACTGAAGGTGTCTGCTATAGAGGGACAACTTCGGAACCATGTGGCCGGTCTTAATGAGCATAAATTTGGGCAATTATATATTCCTTTGTTTTCTCTGCATTTAATGATCAGTTTGAGAAGCTGTATCAAACACTCGAAAGAGCGTTTTATCAGGTATCAAAACACCTTGAAGTGGGTTAGAAAAAACTTGGCTGTGCCTCGTTTTTTAACCCACTTCTCGGTGTTTGGATATATCCTGATGAAACACTTTGACTAACTTCCTTGAGAGTATTGAAAATTAGTATTACATCAAATGAGTTTGGTAAAATAATGTGTTAATTTATCACAAAACTGGACCATTATTTTTCAGTTTCTGTCAGTACAAAAAAAAAAACATTTTTTGGTTTTTGAAAGAACACCAATTTTTAACACATCAATGCTGGTATACCTGTGACACTCACCCTTTGATCCTGTTAAATGATAACTTTGAATCAGAAGAACCTTTTGTAACAGGTTGACTTTCCAAATTAGCACGGAGTTGATTAATAGCTGACTGCTGTTCCTCAACAAATAGTGCTTCCATATCCTTGTGAATGAAACTTGTAAGGCGCTAAAATTTGTAAAAAAACTATATTAGACATCCATACTACAGGTAACAGTAGATTTGTATATGTTGTAGTTAATTTTTTATCTCAGGTAATTTTTGTTTTTCCATTGTTTTTGGGTATGGTAATATATGCTAATGAATTTGAAACAAAGAAAAAACAAATTACCTGAAATAAAAAATTAACTACAACATATACATGAGCTCAAAATTAAAGTAGGGTTGACTTATGCACTGGTTCAACTTAATCTTACATACGGGAAACAAGCTGGTGGCAAAAAGAAAATATACTTAATTTTAAGTAAATATTAATATTTTATTTTATAACCTGCTTACCATGAAGTTCAGAGCAAGAAATTTCATATAAACCTTTTTCTTAAATCAAACTTCCATGTTGGGGAGCGACTTATCTATGAGTGCTGCATATGTATTACAAGACATAAGATAAACCATTTGAATAAGTGTTCAGTCAAACACTATTTAGAATCACTAGTGATTATATAAACCACCCTTAGCATTTCTCCTTTGATTTCCAGAGGGTTAGTCACTTGCATGTACAATGCAAGACAAAGTGATTCATGATCAATCTGTAATATTTGTACATATATCTTTCTATTTCTGGGGAATGGCAAAAATTTAATAAATTAACCCTTTATATAACTCCCAAGAGTAGTGCCAAAAATCCCCCCCCCCCCCCCCCCCCAAAAAAAAAAAAAAGAAACAAAAATCATATGGAGAGGTTTCATTTGAATGGTCACACCATAGGATTTCATCAATAGACTCAAAAGTTAGAACAAATGGTACCAGACCCCCCTAGAAAGATCGGGCCTTCGGCCCTCATTGTTCGGGCCTCTGGCCCTCGAAAACTTCCAACCCCTACTTTTCCGTTTCCAACTTCTACTTTTCATCTTTTTGAAACCCCTGCAAAATAGGGCATATTCGATACCTGATAGCTCCTTAACCAACAAGGGCACCCCCATGAATATCTTGTAGGCAAAGTTTGAACAAGAAACTATTGCAAGTTCTATTTCAGTGGAACTACCTAAATGGGTTCTGTTTTACTGTTTCTCTCCAGGTTACACACTGATAGAACATACGCCCTGACGTTTTGAGTAGAAAAACGTCTACATAGACTTTTTAATCTAGAATTTTGTTATTGATGCAATTAATAAGAAATTGGATTTCATGTTAATGTACAATTCAGGGAGAATCGTTCACGTAATTTCAAGTTGTTCTCAAGCTACGCGCTCAGCTGATTTGAATTTATTAGCCCGATTACCTTCTGAATTGTACTCAAGTTTAATTCATCATCATCAGTGCCGTTTTCCCTTGTACATGTAGGAAATAGGGCAGGAAATCATCTTTCTCCACACATTTCTGTCTTGTACAATGGTGGAGGCCTCTGCCCAAGATCTCATGCGCATCTCTTGCAGTACTTAATTACCATTAATAAATTATGACTAAAAATAGCTGTACCTTCCTCTGGTTGACAATAGCTTTGAGCCTTCCTTCCAGTTCTCTGCGAATACATGCAGCTTGTTCATCAGCGCTATCAAGCTTCAAACATACAAAGAGCAAATAACTACATGTATTCAAACTATATTACAGCCGATAAATAGCCCAATTTCGATATATTAAAATTCAACTTGAAACAAAAGACATCTAAAGAAACAAAAGACATCACCACGAGGCTTAGGGGAATAAACCAAACCCTACTATCACTCCCCTAAGCCTCGTAGTGATGTCTTTTGTTTTAAGTTGAATTTAATATATCGAAATTAGGCTATTATTATTTTATATTCATGCCAATCAGCCTGACTAGCCTTGTTAGCATGTGCAAAATTCAAAGCAATTTTTACTATAAAATGAGGCCAGTAGGACTAATTAACATACATATAAAAGAATAATAAATTGGTTGCCATTTATGAGGTCTCTTATTTTATACTATTTTGCTTTCATAATTACTATGAAAGCAAATCTTTTAATATCATATTTCCTCAATTGAGTGACCTCGTGACCCCATCTTGAATAAGAAACCTAAAGAAGCATCATAAAATCTAAAATACATGTACATGATTGCCCCCGCTGTTAAAAGGCAGTGCGATAAATACATGAAAGGTGGATTTTTCCTACTATAAAATATAAAAAACAATTTCAATTTATTTAGGTTGAAAATCAAAAATATTAAATCTTAAAAGTGCTCCAGGCACTTGTTCAAGGAAAATAAATAATATGGTATTAAATTCAAATGAAAATTTGATTAAAATTCTTTCAATAATTTACATTTTCACTTGGTAAGAAAGGTGACCCTACCTCCGTACTGTAGATAAAAGCTTATATAACAAAAATATGACATTACAATATAAGCTATACACACCTTATGTTGATTAAAATTCCTTTTAAATAGGTTCAAATATCTAATTACTTCCTCATTAGAATGTGTACACAATACTGTATATAAATATGTTGTGCTTTTAGAATATTTTTATTTAAAGTTTCCAAAGTGTAACATTTTCTGCAAAAAAACATCAACAATTCTATTTATAAATTAAAATCAAGACTGCTTGTTATATAAACACTAATTAATTCGTTAAATTTTGAGATAATTAGGGCCATTGTGATTGTTCTATTAAAGATCTATCTCGTTGAATAGTTGTCCTTGAAAACGATGGAAATTAGAAACTAAAAACGCAAAGTATATCATGAAGGCAAACTCAAAATTCGATAAAATAATATCAGACACTCGAGAAATTAACAGACCATTAAAGAGGATCAATATTGAAACCAATATTACCTGACATGCATTAAATAAAATTTGATGCTCGTACTTTTTGACTCCAAGAATGGTCTGGAACATTTCGTATAGCTGCTCTTTAGATAAAATTAATTCTGATGCCGCCGAGGCTGCAATTCTTGGGCCTTTTTTAGGATCGTCTTCTCCGCGAAATATCGCATCATTTTTCGCCATCCATGAGCTTAAAACAGTCTCCTTGCTGATCCCATCTATTTCTGGTAAACTCCGGACACGTTTCTCTATCATAGATTTGAACACCTCGCGAAAATCATTTGAAGAACAACCTCCGCTAATAACCATCTTTTTAACTCGTTCGCTACAAATAAAAACATCGTAATAAGCTCGCACTGCGTTGTAAAACGCCTCGTCCGAGGCTATCTTGGTGTCTCCCCGTAAAAAATCTTCAAACCTCTGCTTTATTTTCTCCAAATCTTGCTTGCTGACTCTCGCGTGCCTTCGTGCAAGGTCGGTTGGTTGTCGGGCGTTGAAAGGATAAGCAATGCACCGCAGAACGAATATATACGACTGTAACCTCTCTCTTCTTTCGTCATCTTCCTGCTGTTCTTGCAGCGTGGCCTCTGTAAATGAAAATGTGGGGCTGGGAGTGTGTAGCGAAGGACTACATGTAATGCTCGGTGGATTAGTCTGTGGTGCTGATGGAGTGTTCGAAAGCTGCTCTCCGCGCTGATAAATACTGAGTAGCTCTTGTGTATGCTCGTCTCCGTCAACAACATCATCACCGTCTTCTTCGTCGGATGAAGATGCAATCATCTTTCTTCAAACTGCAAAGAGGAACTCGCAGTCAACGCGTTGTGAACACGTCTTTACGAAAGGTAAACAACAAACGACTGGAAAATGATCATTCGATTGAGTGCCCTTTTGACTTTATGATGAGCGACCGCTGAAATAGCACGTAACTTTCCCGCATAATTTTCATTTCTGCCAATCAGCGCTTGCCACTCAGTGTTCCGGACAGGAACAAGATTTGTCACAGAAGCACAAAATATATCCGCAAGGAAGTACTGTATTTTGCCCTCACTGAACTGGAAAAATCGGATGCTTTTACCGTAAATCTAATGACTTCCGTAAAAATGCAAGGACCACTTGAACAAACAGTAGCAAAATGTAGCTGGATCTTTGTGCAGATCAGGATCAGCAATGAACTAAATAAAAAAAACTTTAACATGCAAGGCTGATCAGACAGCAAATTCGTTCGATTTCTTTTAATAATATTTGCCCGATATTTCGGTTAGACGAAACTAACCTTCATCAGGGGCTAAGAAAGCTAAGTGAAGATGGAAACAAACGGAAACAAATGGAAATGGAAACAAATGGTAACCGTTTTCCATCTTCACTTAGCTTTCTTAGCCCCTGATGAAGGTTAGTTTTGTCTAACCGAAATATCGGGCAAATATTATTAAAAGAAATCGAACGAATTTGCTGTCTGATCAGCCTTGCATGTTAAAGTTGTTTTACCGTAAATCCTTTATTAAACCCCCTTTCTAATAAGCCCCCCCCCCCCCCCCCCCCCCCCCAAACACACACACACCCTTTCCTTCACAGACTGTAGGCGCATTTGATCATATTAACATGTTAATTTGTGCCAAATTCACGTACAGTATTCGCGAGCTTTGGGGAAAATATTGCCGGTACCGTATATAACACTTCATTGATCAATCAAAGTATTGTTTATGGACATTTATCCACATGTGAGAAAATTACAAAAAAATGAGTGGTGAATTGCTGGCGTTTCGTTAAATTATAAAAAGCTTCACCCTCCCTATTAAGTCCGGTTTCCGTTAAGCCCCCCCCCCCCCCCCCCTTCAAAAGCTCCATAATTTTAAGCAAAACGCGAACCATTTATAGCGCATTGAGGCCGAGCTGTCTTCGATGAAAGACATCGTGAAACGACTGAATTTGAGCACGTTTTATAAACAATTCTCCGAAACCGCTATCAAGAACACAAAGAAAAAGTCAACCACAGATTGATATCAACATAAATTCCCATCGAAAAATGTGATTTGTTTTACCTTCAAAAAATTCTTTACATCTCCGCTTCTTCATAGATCATTTCTGAAATCCGAAAGTGAGAATCATCTCCCCGCATTGCTCCCGCATTGATTAAAACGTATGAAGTTCCTCGAAGCAAGATTTTATCCCTGAAAGCTCTTATTTTTCCACTATATATAGCGGCTTCTGAGTATCCCTTAATTAGTATCCCTGTCTTAAGTAGCAAACTGCGAAAAAATGCAGGGAAATAACGACTTTAATTTGGAACGGTTTTCTCCGACCCGCTAAACACAGCTCCAACTAACGTGTTTACCGAGCTGACGTGACGTGTAGCCGCGCGAAAAACAAATTCTCGCTTTGGTTTCAAAATTGCTAAGATCCCGGATGTTGTGTGACGTCATACGCGCATGTTTTGCGACGTCATACGCGCCCGCGAGCTAGCCCTGCCCATCGGCGGGCGGGTGGTGGGCGGCGGGCAGGCGGCGGGCGGCGCGTGGCACACGGACCGACGCGCCCGCGAAACATTCCGCTAGCCATGACCATGAAAAATGACGGGCAAAGGTTCTATGAGTATGGGGCTCCGCCAGAGCTCCGCTATTAAAGGAGGTATTAAAATTTAATTGGATAATTATATATCAGATATATTAAGAAGCTAAATTACTAGATTATGTTACCAAGATCTGGGCTTGTTTGTATCTCAATATCTACCGTGAAATTTGCATGTAAATAGTATCACTTAAGGCCAATAAGATGTCAGGCCTAATTTCTTGTAATTTCGCCCACTTTCAACAGGCCTTCTGGTTGAGGCTGAGAGCTGAAAGTTTCCTGAAAAAGTGTTACGTTTAACGCTGTAAAAAGTGTTAAAAATGAAACTAGACGTTTCGGCAATGCTGCCTTCATCAGTAGTAAAAATGTGTTTATGAAGGCAGCATTGCCGAAACGTCTGGTTTCATTTTTAACACTTTTTACAGCGTTAAACTTAACACTTTTTCACGTAACTACAATTAACGCTGCGCAGGATACATATTTATTTATATCGTTACAGCTGAAAGTTTCCCTCAACCCAGTTTTCCCCAAGTTTCAAGCAATCCAAAACCTCTATGCTCATCCCATGAATCTATGTTATGGGGTGTTTCGTAAATTTTTGGGTCATTTTTGGGTATGTTTGGGAGGAAATAGTTTTCTCAAAGAAGAGAAATATTGACGATTTAGTGAAGTTTTAAAATCAGAATTTAGTTAAGTAAGGGATAATACCCTCGCTCCTCGGCCTTCATAAAAATAATGACCTCGTGCTACGCACTCGGTCATCATTTTTAAGAAGGCCTCGAAGCTCGAGCATTATCCCTTACATAGAAGGACACCAAGTTAGTCCACTAGCAACCTGGGCTGCTCTTGTGTGGGTATCAACTGTCTGTTGGTGTTCCAAAAATCATTTTCTTTCTTCCATCCCTTCGTTAAACCTCTTAAAATTTCATTCAAATTTTAATAGGTTGAGTCCCGCCTTAACTCCAAGCTACTACTTCTGTTTTGTTCTATAGAATCTTTTTGTTTTGGTGGCATTTTGTGAAAAAAAAAAAAACATGAAAATATAAAGGTAAGCGAAATCTTGTATTTCGGCGGCACAGTGTCCCTTTATGATTAAGTTGCGAAGCTCGTTTCCGGGAACTCAACATTAGAACTCTTGAGCAAATGCCTTTTATAGCAGAAGAAGAAGAAGAAGAAGAAGAAGAAGAAGAAGAAGTTAGAAGAAGAAGAACGTAACTATGCCAGAACAAATGCATTTAAATTATAGTTCTCTTTTCTCAATCGCATCGGCTATCGATATCTGCAACATTTTTTATAAAGCGACGGCGTCGTCCAACTCCGAGTCCTACTTCAGTAATCTCTTTCAAAAACATCCTTTGGAAGTTTTCGGATTCATATGGTTTAATTGCGGCGTTTCATCAGGATATCCAAACACCGAGAAGTGAGTTAAAAAAACGAGGCGCAGTAGAGTTTTTTTTACTTAACTTCGCGGTGTTTGGATATGTACACGATCCGAAATGATCCCCGACCCCAAATGATCCCCAATTTTTTTCACACGCGACCTGAAATGATCCCCGAGGAATGGGAAAACATTTCTATCCCGGGGATAAGATTGAAGCGTTTTGATTCCGTTTTTCGGTTAATGCTAAATGCGAAGTTTTCCGGCTACAAACGCGAAATCTTTTCAAAATGGCTAATCGACTGCACAAAGTTATTTTCAGTTGTATTAATTGCCTGGAGTTTACTTTTTCCGTAATAACGTGGAGGCCGTTATACCAGACAGACGTAACTGTAGTGCTAAAATCAGTGCTTCCAGTTTCGTCCCAGTCTCGTCGCAGTCTGTTTCATCACAGGGAGCAGAGGAGCCAAATTTGACCTAATACGCGTTCGATCTTTGAGCTTTATACGCGCGCTGTGTCTTGCGTTATATCGAATAACGGTTATTCGATCTGTTGTTTTCGAGTTTTTCCCCCAGCGGGACCCCATGGGTGATCGGCGCTTTCCGGAGAGCGTAAGCTTTCCGAGCGAGGCACGAAGTTACTGCGTAACGATTTTGTGGCGCCCACAGTCAGCAATCTGCGGTTACCCAACGGAAAGCTCCGATTACGCTTGGGGTCCCGCTGGGGCGAAAAACAGACTAGTAAACAACAGATCGAAGATCGAACGCGTAAAGGTCAAATTTGGCTCCTCTGCTCCCTGTGGTTTCATTGGACTTTTACCGGAAGATCAGTCGGATACAACAATGTCGCGGACTGCGTAGTTTACAACTGTGATTCTATTCTGCTTTTTGAAGAGCGTCATCTCGGGAAACGAAGACAAACCTCCAGATGCAAATTCATGCATGCAAAAGGTTGCCGAGGTAAGTTGTCTACATTAGAGTCCTTAATAAGGCTTTCTTTGGAGAAATCAGCGAATAATCTGTATGTGTGACAGCTTAACAGTTGTGAAATACAAATCATCAATAATACGAATTATAAAACGGGACATGTGAAATTTGACTTTTAAACCGGGCCTAACGAGATGCTATTTGCACGATTTTATTTAAACCTCCAATTTAAACTCTAAAGTTTCTTGAAAATTCGTTAAAAAGGAGTTATAATTATTAAATAAATTGTCCAAAATTTATAAATACATAAACACTTCAAACAATTCGAGTCAAAATTCTTTAATTTACTTTATTCTAGTAATTATAGCATCTTCGGGAATTAAACGTCATCCCATTCCATTCTATTCCATTCCAATAATTCCTTGGGGATCATTTCAGGTCGCGTGTGAAAAAAAATTGGGGATCATTTGGGGTCGGGGATCGTTTCGGGTCGTGTTTAGGTCGATTTTGGGGATCATTTGGGGTCGGGGATCATTTGGGGTCGGGGATCATTTCGGGTCGTGTACAGATACCTGGTGAAACACTTTCGAGTGTTTGATATAGCTTCTTAAACTGATAATTAAATACAAAGAAAACGAAGGAATAAAATCGCCAAAATCTACCGACGGGTTTCCAAAATGATTATCATTGTTCAAACTTGAATTATTGAGTTTTACTGAAATTCGCTAGAAGACGGACTGTTCAGTAGCTAATTCATGTTTCTTTCTCAATCTGCGGGCCATTAAATTTTTGGGGCGGGCGAGGGCGTTGGTGCATGATCTTGTATTTGCTGATATAGAGCAGTTTTCAATTGAGTGTCGTAAAACTAAAACCAAAGTAATTACTTTGACCAATCACAGCAGTCGTAAACAATCCAACGAACCAATCAAAGCTCGAAGCAATTACATGTCGGCGGCGCCAAGCGCGGAAAAACGCGTGCGAGCAAGTCACGATTGGTTTTGGTTTTACTTCTGATTGGTCGAGAAAGTGGCGCGAGAATTTTTAGCCAATCACAAAGCGTAGCAATGCAAAACCAAAGCAATTGTGTAATTACTTTCGACACTCAATTGAAAACTTCCCTATTTTATATCAGTTCGGCTTTCGCAATTGCAGGATGTTTTTCCACAGAAAAACGGCTCAGTTGCACCAACCCATTCAGTTTTGGCAGGGGCCAAAACTGCCTTCTCGGGAAGTACGCAAGTGCGTACCAGAATTTTTTTTTTTTTTGCATTCAAGAAGAAAAGCAAAGGGTAAAGTCCTGTAATTTTTCTTCGCGTTACGTTTTTAATTCTTTCGTGCTCACTGAAGAATGCGCTGGTCATACAGAAAATTACGGTGCAGTGCATCTGTATTGCCACACGGGAAATATTTAGCGAATGCGATGTCTATAAAATTGAAATAAACGAAACGTTTCCTGAAAACACGTGTTCCAATGTAATAGATTGAAAATTTTGGTTTTCTGGTTGAGAATTTTAAAGTAATGACCCGCATAAGAAGGATAGCGCTGAACGGCAATGGAATGTCAAACACGATGGAATGTCAAGATTTTTCATTGTTACAACTAGTGATCTCATTGGCCTAGACTCAAAAACCGCTAAAACGTTAAGGTTCAAGGTGCATTTTGTCTAATTTTTTTAAGGTTTCAAGTAATTTGAGACCCAATCGCACAACATACAATTTTTAAAAGAAATTGTATTTGGGGAACTTCATCAAAGAAGCAAAATTATTAGCTATTGTCTTCTGCTATGCTGATTGGTTAAACACGAACATTTCCTAAAATTTATTTGACGCAAATGGATTTTCTTTATTTTTATAATGAAATATAATTATTAACCATCAGCTCCTCCTCTATTCTTGAAATCAAAGATTTTCTATGTGGGGAAGAACTAATGCCGCAGAACAATGAAGTTTGCTATCGTTCTTATGTGGAACAATACTTAAGATAAACTCCAGAGTTTATATCTTGACTGCAAAAACAAAATTTCATTCTCGGGAATTGATGCAGGAAATGGCATTTAAAGGGTTAACATCATGGAGGAACCGCCCTAGAAGTTTGCGCCTACGTCACTTGTATCACGCCTTCGGCGTGAAACTTACTCTCGCTGACTTTGTACGTACTGCTTAAAATTGTCTAGGTACGCCGCGGTTTGGGGAGTGCCAGTTTGAAAGAAAATCAGTGTCGCGTGAAGCAAGCCGAGTGCAGACTGAGAAGGGGGAAGGGACTTGGTTGCTCTTAGCCTCAAGCCGAGACAAAATGCAAAACCATTCATATGAAAATGAGTTTTCTTTCACATACAAATAAAACTTATATCCATGAATGGTTTTGCACTTGGCCTCGGTTTGAAAAGGAGGTTAAGTGTAACTCCGAAGTGGGCTATTCCCCCTGAAAGCAGCCTGTCTGCAGGCCCCTAAGTAGTAAAATGCTCCCTATAACTAAAGATAAATAAAGCAGTTTTCAATCGAGTGTCCAAAGCCCAAAACCAAAGTAATCACTCTGGCCAGTCACAACAGACGCAGACAATCCAATGAACCAATCAGAGCTCGAAGCAAACACATATGGCCGGCGCCAAGCGCGGGAAAACGCGTGCAGGCAAGTCACGATTGGTTTTGGTTTTACGTCTGATTGGTTAAAAAAGTGGCGTGAGATTTTTTAGCCAATCACAAAGCGTAGCAATGCAAAACCAAAGCAATTGCGAAATTACTTTCGATACTCAATTGAAAACTGCTCTAAAGAGCTTTTTACGATTGTACACAACACAAAAAGGTCTTCATTAAGCAATTTATTGCCAATACTTAGAAAATATCCCTATAATTATCCAACAGATGTCACATATAAAGGTCCCTAAACACGAAAATACACGGACAGGTCACTTCACTAAAACGTTACAAGGAGCGTGACATTTGATCTTCGATCAGCGTAACCATAGAAGCCAACGCTTTTACCATGCTCCTAAATTTCTTTATTGCACATTTTATCACAGTTACTCAATTTCGTAAAAACATCATAGCTACATCTTCAAGGTATAGAGAGGGTCGATTTTTCAAAAGCTATTGTATTTTTTAAAGTTTCTACAGTTATGAAATACAAAAAGAGTTCTCAAACACATTTTTTAATTTTAATAATTGAAATAGAAAACTAGCAATTACACTCTAATTGTCGAGTGCAATATCAAGGTGCAAACCTTAACGTCCAGATGTTATGAAAATAGCTTTATCCTTCGAAATTCTCAAAGTTCTTAAATATAAACTAGGTTCGCGAACACGCATCCGTTTCCACGCGTGTTTCCGCGCGCGTTCAAACAGTCACGTGGAAGGGGCTGCCTGGAATGTGCTTGTCAGCCCAAAGGACTTTAAGGATATAGGCACCAGGTTCTTCAAGCGCGTAGTTGACGGCGTACACATTACTTCCAGTGTGTTTCACTGTGATTTCTTTGGCGGGAATCGCTGGACCTTCAACTCCGACCATCAGTGATCCTCGTCCGGCGTTACTTGCATTTACGGTGAAGGAGTTCGGTTGCCCCAGAACCGCGCTATGCAGGCCTGTTCCTCGGGAAGTACACTTCGATGCGTCTCCATCGCTCCTGTACTTGCCATCCGAAGGGTGAATTGTGACGTTGTACGGGCTCCCGGGGATGTCTTGACCGGCGAATTTTATTCTTATTGTGTATTCCCCTGCTACCACTGGGTTATACGTGACTTGGTAAGTACCGTCGGCATTTTCGCTGCAATTCATCTTCACCTTGGCGGGGCCGTCCACCGACAGGGCAAGTGCTCCGGAGCCGGCCTCCAGGGCGTTGACTGTGAACTCGGCGGGTTCCCCCACCCTTCCGCTGATCAGACCGGCGCCGTACGCTTTGACTTTCTCCGGGTGCCCTTCGGCGCCGCCAACTCGGATCTTAAAGGGGCTGCCGGGAATATGGGATCCGTCAAAGCGGACGTTAACGAGGTGATCGCCGAACTGCCTGGGGGTAAAGCGAATGGCGAAGTTTCCGCCTCCGAGTTTGGACACTTGTGCTTCTTTTTCTACTCCTGAAGGTGAAATTACGGAAGCTGTGACGTCACCAACGGACGCGTTGGTCTGGACCGAGAAGGAGGCGGGTTGGTTTACTTTCAATCCACTCTCTGCAAGGTCGGAAACGTTGAGATCACGGAAGCGATCCTCCTCTTCAGGGGAAACATTCACCTTGAATGGACTTCCGGGGATGTCTTCGTCCGCGAACCGGATATGGCAAGTGTATTCCCCTGGGGTGGTAGGTAGGTACGAAATGTTGCAAGATCCGTCTCCGTTATCCGTGCACTTGATTTCTGACTTAGCCGGTCCTTCGATTGCGATAGCAAGGCCTCCTGGTCCAGCGTCACGTGTCCACACAGTGAACTCTCCCGGATGGTTGACCACGCCTCTTTCCAAGCCAGGCCCCCCAGCCAAGCACTTCGCTGCCCCACCCCACACGGGAGCTTCGACGAAGACCTTGAAAGGACTTCCGGGGATATCCTTCTTCTTTCCGCTCTTAAATCGAACATAGATCGTGTGCTCTCCGCTCTCCTTCGGAACGAATCGGATAGTGTACGTTTTGGGTGACGATTCGATGATTTCGGATTCGCGCTCGGTGCCATCCGGACTGATCACCATGGTTTCTAGGTCGTCCATCTTGTAGCCTTTGAGATCGAACACAAAATCGTGTGGCTGCGCGGGAGTGGAGCCGAACGTGACGAGATCTTCAAACACTTCTGACACTCGCTGTGTTGGTTCGGAAAATTGATCCGGAGCTGAGGAGGCCACCTGCCAAAAGAGAAAAAATAATTAGCCGACTATACCTTTACAAAAATAACGTAAAGTTCCAAAACAAAGGCCCCTCCAAAGTAATGATTGTATTTAACTGTTGGTATAATTACTAACGTAGATATCGAGCCATACTTTTCTTTGGTCGTGTTAATAACTCCGTTTATTTTTATTTTCTCCAGGCATTCAAAAGTTAAGCAACACAAAGATTCACTCCAAGAATCGTAAGGTTCTAAGCTTAGAGTCTGTGGATAAAACCGTAATGCGACCACCCAATTAAAGCAAATGACCCTTTGGTAGTATTTTCTTCGTGTTATTCGTTTTTCAAGGTTCCGCAAGTATTTTGAAAAGCTTGTCAAATATTCCGCACCCTAAACCTTTAACAATTGACAGTAATTCTATCACCCCTTTGAAAGACCTGTATTTTATTGGTTCAACTGAAAACACCTGCTGCTTCTATTGATTTTAGTGGATGGGCATTTTATGCTGTCGACTACAGCAAACATTCCCGGATTTTTATTTTGTTTTATATTCATACCAATATTTCTTCAGGGGCATCCAATTTAGCTAAGCTGGTTACGGATCTTCAACTTTCTTAGCTAAGCTAGTTTAAATGGGGCCCTGACTAAACTAAACAGACGTTAAAAGCACACAAGAAACGAAACTTCATATAATAATTAGCGTTTGAGATGGCGCTTAATGTTGGTCTTAAACTCCCCTAATTCCTGCGCACTACAGATACTGCGAGGTAGGGCATTAAATGCCCTACCCCGTTATATCTGAAGCTTCCCTGGTACTTCAATGTTTTAGCCAGAGGTACGTGCAACAAGTCACGGTATCTAGTGTTATATGCGTGGATCTGATGTGCATGTTTTAACTCGGATTAAAGATAGCACGGAGTCATACCGCGAAGAGATATATGAATTAGCACACATTTAACGCATGGTTATTGCCAAAAACGACTGAAAACATGTCTTTTTAAGAACGCCTTTAATTTGTGAACAATAGTTAGAATATTTGACTTTTAATCCTATTTTAACTTTTCTCTTATTGCTAAGCGCTTTTGAATATTATTTTATAGTATAAGCGCTATATAAATTTATTATTATTATTATTATTATTATTATTATTATTATTATTATTCTACTTACCAATCCCTCCTCGATTGGCTGTATTGGTGCTTCTCCCGATGGCCTCACATTGGAAGTGAAAGGACTTCCGGGCACATCCTCATCAGCGAATTTCACATTGATGGTGTATTTGCCAGCCTCAACAGGAAGATACTCCACTGTGCATGTGCCATCCTCGTTGTCGACACACGTGATCTCGGCTTTTGAGGGTCCCTCAATTGATAGACCCAGTCCTCCATAGCCAGCATCGCGGGTATTGATGGTGAAATTACTTGGCTTTCCGGCCACTCCGTCATGTAGACCTGAATGAAATATATACGAGTGAAATTGTAAGTTCGCGTTTCGCCCCACAAATTGCTACTAGGAATAAACCCTTCTAAGAAAAATGGAGCCATATGAGGAGAAAAGCATTTCCTGTGGTGCTGATTATTATGCTGTACAAGGTGGTTCTAACTTTTGAGTCTGTGGATGAAATCCTAAAGTGTGACCATTCAAATGAAAGCTACTGAGCAGTACTTTCCTGTAGTTCTGTTTATTATGCTGTACAAGGTGGTTCTAACTTTTGAGTCTGTGGATGAAATCCTAAAGTGCGACCATTCAAATGAAAGCTACTGAGCAGTACTTTCCTGTAGTTCTGTTTATTATGCTGTACAAGGTGGTTCTAACTTTTGAGTCTGTATGAAATCCTAAAACGTAACCATTCAAATAAAAGTGACTGAGCAGTACTATTATGTGGTACTGTTAATGATGCTATACAAGGTGGATCCGTTTCTTTTGAGTCTGTGGATGAAATCCTAAAGTGTGACCACCTTTATCAAGCGATACTGTTTCTATTCAATATTTTAAAAATAAAACTTGAAATATTTGTTACAGACCGATCACTTAGTTATCAGACAACAAATAAACCGCTTCATACCTGGTCCAGTACAGACAACTTTGCTAGGATCTGCAGGTCCTGGACCGCTGACCATGACAGAGAACGGACTGCCATTCACGTGGTTGCCTGATTTCTTGACCGTAACAAAGTGTTCTCCAGTCTCCTGCGGGGTGAACGATACGCTCAAAGTGTTGTCGGAGTTGAGTGCGAGAGGGAGAGGTTCCTCGGGCTTCCCAGAAGGCCGCTTGAGACTTGCAGTCAATAGACCCTGGTTGTAATCATCAGGGAGTTTCAATCCGGGAATCTCGAGCCCAACACCGCACGGTCGGCCAATCGCGTTGCCAGCTTCGGGGGCGACCACCATGACAGAGAAGGGGCTGCCTTTCACGTGATCACGGTGTTTCTTTATGCTGATCAAATGCTCTCCAGGCTCTCGCGGTACAAACGACACAAACGGCTTGTTATCTGAAGTGACTCTAAGTTTCAGATCTTCTTCTGTTCGGCCAGATGGTCTCTTGAGTTTCGCCGTTAATCTTTTCAAGTCTTCAGGGATGCGAAGGTTAGGGATATCTAGGAGACAGTCGCATGGTGTACCAACAGCATTTACTGCTTCCGCGGCTTCTACCATGATGGAGAACGGACTGCCAGGAACGTCACGCCATTTTCTGTCGGGGGTCTTCTTTCTCACGCTTATCTGGTGCTCGCCTGGTTCTTGGGGCACAAAGGACACGCCGAGAGAATTATCACGCGTGATTTCAAGTTTAAGCGGTTCTTCTTGTTTGCTGTTTGGCCGTTTTAGGAAGCCTCTGAGCAGATCTTTCTCGAGGTCTTCAGGCAGCGTGACGCCTTGTATGTCTAAGTTGACATCGCATGTTCGTCCCATTGGATGCACCTCTTCCACCTGTACGAAAGAAAATAAAAAAACGATTTTTTAGCTGACTGCTAAGAACTGGGCATCTACGTTGGGAATCTTTAACGGTCAATTAATTAGGATACATTTTGACGTCTGACTTGCTTTAAAGGGGCACTGTCCCTCCGAAATAATAAACTTCGCTTACATTATTTCATGTTATATCGCCAAATGCCAAACAATAAACAACTTAATTGCATAAAAAGATTATACAGAGCAAAATGAGCAGTAGTTTGGAGATAAAGTGCAGGATTACAAAGAAGGAAGTTGATTACAGTTAACGGTGGCTTGGAAACCCGATCTTAATTAGTATAGATTTTGGCTTGTTTACTCCTTCGTTTACTCGGTATTTTGTGATGAGCTTGAGAAGCTATATTTTCATCTGTTATCCAAACACCTCGAAGTTGGTTTAAAAAAAACTCGGTTACGTCTCATTTTTTAACCCACTTCTCGGTGTTTGGAAATCCTGATAAAACACTCTTCCTCGTGTTTGATATATTACATCAAATTTGATTTCGTGACAGGCGGTAAAGAAATTCTTGTGGAATTTTGACTTATTTGACTTCTTTACCTTCTCTTCCTTCGCTCCAACAATCACACTGAATGGGCTGTTCTCCACCTCTTTGTTGTCCTTTCTAAGATGGATCAAATGTTCCCCTTCCTCGCGCGGAGTGAAAGCAACGCCCAATGTGTTATCTCCATTTAGGACAAGTTTAAGTTCCTCTTCTTTGGGGCTGGAAGGTCTCTTCAGCGTTGCAGACAACCTGGGGTAGTCCTCGGGTAAGTTGACATCTGGGCTTTCCAGACCCATTCCGTAGGGTTTCCCAACGCTCGAGACTCCCTCGGGCGCTGTTACCTTGATAACAAATGGACTTCCGTCAACTTGTCGTCCGTACTTTCTTATGTAGATGTAGTGTAGTCCAGTTTCGCGCGGTACAAATGAACAGCTGAGAGTGTTGTCAGAGTTAAGCTTCAAGTCAATGGGTTCTTCTTTGTCGCTGGATGGTCTCTTCAGTGTACCATTCACACGTTCTTTCAAGATGTCATCTGGAAGCACCACGTCATCTAAGCTGAAGCAGTAATCAACAGGGCAGCCTACTCCTTCAGTTGGCTCTTCCGACTCTACCAAGATAGAAAACGGGCTGCCAGGGATGGGGGAACCGTCTTTCTTCTTTCTGATAGACAGGAAATGCTCTCCAACCTCTCTTGGCACAAACGAAACGCTGATCGTTCCAGGTTTGGGCCCAGGCTTTAGGGTGAGCGACTCGTCCACTTTTCCGCTAGGCCGTTTCAGGGTACCCACGAGATCTTTAACATCGAATCCGTCGGGGATCTTGAAATCCAGATCGCAAGTGTGTCCCACGGGGAAAACATCTCCAACGCGCTGCGCTTGGACCATGACAGAAAACGGACTGTTTTGAACTTCACGACCGCGTTTGTACACATGGATCAAATGCTCGCCGGGTTCGTACGGGATGAAGGTCACTGCGAGGGTCCCGTCCTCGTTTACCCGTAGGGGCTCCAGAGGTTCCTTGCGTCCGTCCGGTCTTTCAAGCTCCGCGGTAAGCTCGCCTTTTTTGACGTCTTCTGGGCTGAAGGACTCGGGGATATTCAGTTCTACGTCACACGGTTTGCCAACTGTCGGGCGCGGAGCAGCGGCGTCAAGGTCGTCATAGTTGGAGTAGATGTGAGCGGTGAATGGGCTGCCGGGAATGTCTTTATCTGCGAATTTACAGCTGATGTTGTAGTCACCTGTAGAAGAGCAAAACAAAGTGCAACGTCAGAAAGAGCTGCTTGCGTTTAACCCTTCAACTCCCAAGAGTGCCCGGTAACATCTCCAGTGTTTTCCCGCGTTTGACACCGATTACTTTTTTTTGCCTTTCCTGGCATCAGTTACATGTTTTCCCGCGCTTGGCACCGGTTGCACGTTTTCCCGCGCTTGACACCAGTTACATGTTTTCCCGCGCTTGGCACCGGTTACATGTTTTCCCGCGCTTGGCACCGGTTACATGGTCTGCTGTGGTTTGTTTAGTTTTGATTATACAACAAACAAGTTTCATCGCATCTAACCTGGTTCCTCAGGGAGGTATTTCACGGAACACGTGCCATCTCCGTTGTCTTGGCATACGATCTCTGCCTTACTGGGTCCGTGAACAGCCAGTGCAAGGCCACCTGGTCCGGCGTCTTTGGTTACTATGGTGAATTCAGCGGGTTCTCCAGCTAAACCACGTTCCAATCCTGCAATTGCACAAATTTAGCGTCAGCCAAGAGATAACATTCATTCGACAGACTTTTCCTTCTCCAATTAGTTCTGCGAAGGGAGCAGGGTTACTTCTGAAGGGTATTTTGTCGAGTAAAGAACATACTTTAGAGCAGTTTTCAATTGACTGTCGAAAGTAATTACACAATTGCTTTGGTTTTGCATTGCTACGCTTTGTGATTGGCTAAAAAATCTCGCGCCACTTTTTCGACCAATCAGAAGTAAAACCAAAACCAATCGTGACTTGCTCGCACGCGTTTTCCCGCGCTTGGCGCCCGCGACATGTAATTGCTTCGAGCTCTGATTGGTTTATTGGATTGTTTACGACTGCTGTGATTGGTCAGAGTAATTACTTTGGTTTTGGTTTTACGACACTCAATTGAAAACTGCTCTAAGGTGCAATTGAAAATCATTGGGTCTATAAATTACTACTTTTCTGTCGAAGGGTACTCTATTTTCATCGACGAGAAAAAAAGGAAAAGTTAACGGAGTACGAAAGCTTGCTCGGGGGTGTGGGGTAGGGATGAGAAGCCTTACCTTTTCCATAAGCCTTGACTTTATCTGCGCCACCTTCCACAGCATCAAACTTGAACGGGCTTCCGGCCAGCGGTACACCATCGTAATCCAAGGCCAGTTCATGGGGACCAGGTTCTTTGGGGACACACGCCACGTCATATGTGCCATCTTTGTTGTCCTTAACACGCACCGGTTCCTTCTCCCCAGAGGGGGTGGTAAGGGAGCCGTTTAAGAGCCCTTCAGGGATTTGCCCGGGTGCGGACTCAGCCGGGCGGGCGTCTACGGCGTAAACTAGCTCCTCGTCGACTAGTGGTTCTTTATCAGCCTTGGGCTTGCACTTGATCTTGTCGACGTCAACTGGTTTTTCAGCCTTCACATTGAAGGGGCTTCCACGTACCGGTTCTCCACCGAAAAGGACGTCGACGTTGTGGCGTCCGACTTCCTCAGGAGTGAACACACAATCATACGTGCCATCACCATTGTCAAGTACCTCACAGGGCACTTCTTTTCTGTTGGGGCCCTTGATGACACACTTGGGTTTACCTACATGAAGTAAAAGGCGATGTTAGACGGACAATCGCGACTTGTTTGCACGCGTTTTCCCGCGCTTGGCGCTAGCTACATATATTTGCTACGAGTTCTGATTGATTAGTTCATTGGATTGTCTGCGTCTGTTGTGATTGGCCAAAGTACAACTGTAATTACTTTGGTTTTTGGTTTTATTTTTTTGCTCCATCTGCGTTTGTTGTGATTGGCGAGGTGTAATTACTTTGTTTTGGTTCCACGTGAGATAATTCGGAGTTTACTTCTACAAGAACCAACATACGGGAAATAACAATTCAAAACAAATCGACAAATAACCAACCTTTTCCGGCCTTAGTGGTATCCACAGTAAAATCATTCTCTTGGTCCACGATAAACTTATCCTTCGGGCCCAGTCCATCGACTTCCACTTTGGACGCGTCTCCACTCGGTTTGACCTGGACTCTAAACGGACTCTTGGGTACTCTCTTGTTGCCGTATTTGACGTCAACACTATGGCGGCCTGGTCGCTCAGGCGTATACTCAACAGTGAAGCAACCGTCTCCGTTCTCCTTGACTTCTACAGGTATATCGGGACCGCTGGGTGGGGATACCGTCGCTGCAGAAAGATTCGAAGAACAGTTTATTGTGGTTATCGCATAATCTAAAATGTATTTCTTGGGTCATGTGATGATGATGTAAGTTCCGTGGCCAAACTGGCTCAAAATTCGAGACAATGGAAAACTAACTTTTAAGGGTGATTGTCTTTGATAACTCCAAAATCGATGTTGTAACATCAAGGAAAACGACAACTGCTAATCCACGTTTCGAGGTTTCTTCTTTGACCCTAATCACTACCTGACAAGCAGAGGATCAGCCTGTTCCGGGTATTAAGATTGTGGGGCCGTGGAGCAGCTTAAAACGGGTGCGCGAATAATCGCGGAGAACGAGTGGAGACTCCTCCTCCCCCTCCGTCAGCGCCTATCCACGCCTCCGCGCGCCGCCTATCCTCCGCTCCCAACAATCTGAACGAGGCAAACCGAAGTGAAGAAGCACCCTGGGAACGAGGTTGATAACCGCTTCAAATACACCGATCATAAAGTATCCATACCTGTGAGAGGAGCGGTACCAGCCTCAGTGCAATCGCATAAGAACTGTACAGGCTCATCAGTGAAAGGAGACTCGTCAACTCCCGGTCCAGATACCTTGACTTTACTGGCGTCAAACGGCGGTCCAGCGCGAACACGGAACGGACTGTTAGGAACGTGTTTGTCGTTGTATTTCACGTTCACGTTGTAACGACCTGACAACGAGATGACGGTATATCAGTTTATAAACTTCATAAAGTGTAATATACTCGGTGAAGTTTCTAATATTTTTGTACCTTTGTAGACCGTTGTTGTCTTGTTACATGATAAAACAAATGAAATTTTACCTTGTTTGAATGAATGAATGACTTATATAGCGCACATATCACATATCTTAAGGCGCTTTACATACACTTATGAGAATGAGATCGGACGTCAGCTTATGAATGCGCCTCGGGCAGCCGCTTTCGGTCTATTATTGATCTCATCTCTCTCACCCCTACTCATGAACAATGTATGGCACTGAGGGTGGTCCAGCCAGGGTTTTGTCGCGTCCTCAGTGGTTCTTTTACGTCCCCATCGGAGACGGGACCCCCATTTCTACGTGGTCATCCGAGCTCCGTGAAGGTCTAACCATTGCAGATATCATAGCAAAGACAACACCTTCGTCGTCAGTCATTTTAAGACCCTGAGTGTTGCATGGTCCGGCCGGGATTCGAACCCGCGACCTGTTGTTAGTAATTTTAGAAATTCTGCAGAATTATTCTACCTACTTTTATCTCTTTATAAGTTAAAATGATCCGATATCTTGGACATCACGGTGCAAAAGCTTCTATAAATCATTGCCTATTCTCTTTTTCTTGCACCTTAACACGACGTAATGCTTGTTTATAAATCCCGGTATCTCACCCTCCTCCTCTGGTGTATATTCCACCGTATAGACCCCATCTCCCTTCTCGCACACAGGTTCAGGCTTGAGAACTTTTCTGTCAGGAGTCTCGACAGTCACCTCCAAATCAGCGTCCCCTGCCTCTGATGTATCTACAGTGAATTCCTGAGGAGCCTTGGAGAAAAGTGGATTGACTCTGTCTACACCAGGACCGTAACATTTCACTTTACTTACGTCAACAGGGCGGGTCACCTGGAAAGACAGAAAGCAATGTTAGATTCGACGATATTCAAGGAGAGCTACATAAGAGCGTTTGAGAATCGCTGTCTCTTCAATTGATCAGGAGCCAAACCATAACATCTCGTGACTGGGTCGATGCGCGTTTTCCCGCGAATGGCAGCGGTTGAATGTTACCCGGGGTACGTTTCTTCCCGCGCTTGACACTCGTAAGTTTCCCGCGCTTGGCACTGGTTACATATTTCTCCGCGCTTGACACTGGTTACATATTTCGCCGCACATCAGTGGCACCAAGTGAGTGTATTTCCTGCGCTTGGCACCGATTGCAAGTTTTTGCTTTGCTTTTTAATTAACTAATTTACTTATTGCGTTATTTGTATTTGTCGTATCAGCGACGATATTGCTGCCGTACCTTAGCGTTAAAGGGACTTCCAGGGATGTGCTCATCAGCGAACTTGATGTGAATCTCGTAATCACCAGGTTCTACAGGAGTATACTTGACAGAACACGTGCCATCTCCATGGTCATTACAAGTCAGTTTAGCCTCAGAAGGTCCCTCAATGGCCAGACTCAGGCCTCCTGCACCAGCTCCTTTTGTTTCCACGGTAAATTCCGCTGGGCGGTTCACAAGGGCATTTTCCAGGCCGGGTCCATAAGCTTTGCACTTAGAGGCATCAGTTGGGGGTAGGACATCGACCTGAGTGAAAAAAACGGAACGATGAGTTTATAGCGACAGTACAGAACCCTGTTTTTAAAAGTAATGTGCTGTCGTCTTGTTTACTGCACTCCAAGTAAACGCAGGCTCCTATGAGCCAACTCGTTCGGACCATCCCATGTCCTTGACATTTTGCTTCACCGACCCCACCCACTGCGTCCAACTCCCCACCCTCCCCTCTCTCAACGCCATCCCCATGGGTAGGGCAGGTAACCATTACATATCGCGGGCTCAATGTTAACAGCAGATCGAGCGAAAATCTGTCCCACAGCTATAACTCGTTTAACGATTCGCGTATTCACGGGTTAAAAACGTTTCGCCTCTAAACTTGTGCGGCATTGTCCCTCTTTGCCTCTTTGCTATGTCACGCAACGCAAACAAGCGATGACTGCAATGTGCTGAACGTTGCGTGACAGGAAAAGGACCAGAACTGAGCTGGAAACTAACCTTGAACGGGCTGCCAGGGATGTCATCTCCTCCAAACTTGACACTCAACGTGTGAATTCCTTCCTCGAATGGTGTATAGGACACGGAGTAAGTGCCATCATCATTGTCTGTTACTAGGGTGTCTGTGTGAGCGCCGGACGGATTGTCAACTGCTGCCATTAGCTGCCCTTCTCCTGTTGACAACAGGAATTAAGAAACGATTACCATTACATTGCCAGACACGCGTGTTACGTCCCCGCGTGTCAGCAATTTTCGCGTGTTTTACCTGCTCGGCTACTACTACGGATACCCTCTGTATGCATTACGTGCAAATGTTTCCTTTGTGCCAATCACAACTTACCAGCAGACTTGCAGTCCACGTCAAACTCAGCCAACTGATCGATAACAGCCGTTTCCAGTCCATCTCCTGTCGCCTTGCATTTTCCTGCATCACCAGGCTTGGCAACCTCCACGGGGAAGGGACTACCAGGCACAGGAGACCCATCAAACTTGACGTCCACTTTGTATTCCCCTTCTACAGGAGCCACGTACTCGCACTTGAATGTGTCTTTTCCTTCCTCGGTCACTTTCACGTCCACGGGGCGCCCACGTCCTAAGAAGAGAAAATAAATAACGGCCTTAGTTCCTAGAGTCAATTTTGAGTCTGTCGGGAAATCCTCAAGTGCCATCATTCAAATAAAAGCTACTGAGCAGTACTTTACTATGGTACTGTTTATTAACCTGTAAAAGGTGGTTCTAACTTTTGGGTCTGTGGATGAAATCCTAAAATGTGACCTTTCGAGTGAATGCTACTGAATAGTACTTGTCAGTTATGCAGTTGGTACTTTAATTGTGTGTAATAAAGGAAAAATAACTGGAAGATGCTAACCTTTAGGCTCTACTCTCACGTGCACATCTCCTTTTCCAGCCTCAGTGGCGTTGATGGTAAACCACGTGGGTTTCCCAGGCTGCACTCCGGTTTTCTCTACCCCAGGTCCTGCTACTTTGACTTTGGACGCGTCTGACTTGGGCGAGATGGGGACCTTAAATGGGCTCCCTGGAGCGTGCTTTCCGCCATACTTCACGTTGACCTTGTGGCCACCTGGAAAATTCAATAAACAAATATATACTGATTCGTCGATTTTTATTTCACAGAAAGATCTGACAGCGGTTTCTAGTGAGAAACTTTAAATTTGTGAGCGTCTCCCGGCCCGACCTGTGTCAACTCTCGATATCAGTTGGACGTTTTCCCGCGCTTGGCAACGGTTGTAAGTTTTCTCGCGTTTAGCAACAGGTGAATGTTTTTCCCGCGCTTGGCAACGGTTGACATTTTTTTCCCGCGCTTTGCAACAGCTTTTTCCCCGCGCTCGGCTCGGATTCGACTACTAATTGCTTCATTAAATTCTTTCCGTATTAAGATAATACCTTGGTTGTGGTTTCACGACAGTCTAAGCTGGCTGTTTTTGGTGTAGGACACACAATAGAAAACATTTTCGGCCATTGATTTTGGGTCAGATTAGAATTTTGGTAACTGTTGTTTCTTGTTTGTGTTCCTTTTGTTTTACGTCAAGTGTCCGGTACACAAAGTAAAAGGCTCTAAGCTCAAAAAGCAATTCCTTGCAGATCAGCTTTAAATTACGTAAGCAAAAAATTTATTGCTTAACTGACAAAGGCAAATTTACCTTTCTTCTTTGGGAAGTATGTGACCGCGTATATGCCGTATTCCTCCTCTTCAATGTCGCATTTTACCGGGCTGTTTAATTCATCCACCACTTCAACCTTGAGTTCCTCATCTCCGGCCATGCGCGTGTCTATATCAATATCCGCTGGCTCACCCGCGCGTATCCCGTGCTCAATTCCAGGTCCTTCGACCTTCACCTTGGAGGCGTCGAACGGATATGAGATTCGCGCTTTGAAAGGGCTTCCAGGAATGTGCTCTTCGGCGAATAGGATGTTGATCACATAGTCACCGGGGTCTGGGGGGAGGTATGTCACGTCACATGAGCCGTCGCCATTGTCTTTACATTCAATCTGTGCTTCTGAAGGTCCCTCGATAGTCAGCCCAAGGCCTCCCTCGCCTGCTCCTTTGGTTTCGATCTTGAATTCGTTATACTTGTCGACAAAGCCCTGAAATACAACAGTAATAATTTACTTTATGGGATTTTCTTCTACATGATAGTTCTAAATCTTATTCTGTAAAAACTATAAAAATGGAAGGTAAGGCATCGAGCTACCTATACTGAAACTCGAGAAACATTCATCTCACTTTAACCCAAATTTCATTTTGTAAAACATTGAAAAACAAATGGCACCATGCAAAAATACTAGTGAAGAGGTTTCATTTGAATGGTCACACCATAGGATTTCGTCAACAAACTCAAAAGTTAGAACAAATGGTACCATGCAAAAGCACTGCTGAAGAGGTTTCATTTGAATGGTCACACCATAGGGTTTTGTTAACAGACTCAAAAGTTAGAACAAATGGTACCATGCAAAAGTACTGCTGAAGAGGTTTCATTTGAATGGTCACACCATTTGATTTCGTCCACAGACTCAAACGTTAGAACTCAGTACATTATATGTTTCCATACTGGGAGTGAAAGGGTTTACGGCTGTGAGCATGACTGTCGATCTGTTCACTGTTTAAAATGATATTTTCCCAGAACGGCCAGCCCTCTCCAACGGCATGTTTTCTTGTTCCGACCGTCCATATCCCCTTATATTAAAGAGGGCGAGGTCCATACCAACCTCGTCGCCACTCGCCAGAACCTATTCCGCTTTCAAAATGGCGGGGCAGGCCTGGCGGGGCGTACGCAGAAAGCGAAAAAGGCCCTGGGGACGAGGTTGGATCACATGCGCGGAAGTCGCTTAAGCGGAAGTCACGAAGACAGCTTACCTTCTCGAGCCCAGGCCCATACGCACGACAGGCAGCGCTGTTGGTCTGACAGACGTTCACTTTGAAGGGGCTCTTTGGGATGCTCTCAGAGTTAAAGGTCACGTTAACGCTGTATGCACCAACTGTCGTGGGATAATAGATGATGGTGTAGGTTCCATCTTTGTTGTCTTTGACGTCGACGGGGACTTTCTTTCCGTTGTTGTCAATCACCCTGACGTCAACATCACCTTCTCCGGCTTCTTTGGTGAAAACTGTGAACTCTGCCGGTACACCTACGAAAAAAAAAAGACGCGACAGTCATCTCCTGCCTTGTCTGCAAGAGCACACGTTTTTTCCGGCTGTGATAGAGCAAGTGAAACAAGTGACAGGGAAAAAGCGTCTGCTCTCAATGAGACAGAGAAGACTGGCACCAACCGTTTTCGGAATGTGTTCGTGAATTTTCGTAACGCGTTCGGACTGACGAACGTTTCTCGCAAAAACAGTGGTTCCCAGACCTCTCTATAACTGGCCGCGTGCAAAGTGCGAACAAGATGGCGGCAAAGACAAAAGTTTCGAAATTTCAAAGTTCTTTGCGCTCTTTATGTTCTATGTATGTATGGAATGCCACTCGAACTTCAGTGTTCTGTCCACCAACACTAACTAATGTACATAAAACAAAAAAGGGGAAAATGTAGCAAATATGCTATTAATTTGTTGACAAAAGCTCCGTTTGAAAGCGAGGTGGGTGAAATATCAGTTAAGTTACTGCTTTTTATTCGAACACTTTTAACTTTTAGATCTCTTACCTCCTTTTTCGATTAACGAAGATCTTGAAAAAGATGCTATTGTTTATGTCTTATAAGGCTGAAGCGCAGTTCTGAAATATTGTCATTTTGAGTAATCGTTATACCAGACATCTAACACCGACTACGGTACCCTCGCCTTATATCTGAACACAGATTTCATTCTACATCACAGGGTCCACCCCAGTCGGTACTTATCTGTTAGAACCTCGTAAGACTTGTCAGGGGTTCCAGACTGGCTAAGTTCTTTGGCATACATTTTTTTAGCATTTCTCAGGGGGGGGGGGGGGGGGGGGGGGGGATATTATTCCCCCGGGGTCTCCCCATCAGAACTGTCTTGGGCCAATATAGTGATAACTACCCGTCACAAACTTTCTTAGCATCTCCTTGGGGTTATGTTATCCCCAGGGGTAATGTTATCCCCTGGTGTCCCCCCATCAGAACTGTCGTGGGGCTAATTTAGTAATTATTACCTGCTACAACTCCTTCAGGTTCCAAACCAGGTCCTTTAGCATAAACTTTTGAGGCATCTCCTGGAGGCGATATTGGTACCATGAATGGACTGTCCTTGATGTCCTCATCTCCACATGTGACGTGAATAGCGTACTTGCCTGGAGTGGTGGGGTAGTAATATACATCACAGATACCTGGAGATCTCTCTTGACAATGTATTTCGGCCTGTGATGGACCTTCAATGGCGAAGCCAAGGCTGTCAATCCCTGCACCTTTGGTTTCCACTGTGAATTCACATCGCTTTCCTGCAGTACCTGGAAGGTAAGAATTGAAGGAAAGGTGATGCAAAATAATGGGGATGATGATAATTTTAATGGATTAAAAGATATTGATTCTTCTCCCATCTGGAAATCTTGAAGGCAGCCTAATTTCCTGACAGTTTGGAGTTTTAATGTTGTATGTTCAACTTGCTACTAACCTTTTTCCAGTCCAGGACCATAAGCCCGTATTTTGCTTGCATCAACAGCTGTTGCAACTTTCACATTGAAGGGACTGTTAGGAACTTGCACAGAGCTCCAAGTGACATTAACGACATATTTTCCAAATTTGTTGGGGTAGTACATGCACGAGTATGTGCCGTCACCATTGTTTTTGATATCAACTTTTTCTTCACCTTGTGGACCTTCAACAAAGACGTCCAGTTCTCCATCGCCAGCACCCTTGGCATCAACTGTAAATGGAGCTCGTTGTCCTGCTTTCAATCCAGTTGGTTCAACACCTGGAATATAACAAATATTTATTTATGAGACAATTACCTACCAATGCAATCATGTCTCTACAAAAGCTACTTAAGACAACCACCCTTTTTGGCATGAATTGAAAATTGGGAGATGGTTTCAGTGAACAGTTCAAGATAAACTAACCCTTTCCACAGCCTTAAGTTAATTATGGGCACCTTAGGTTTCATAATTGGGAGCATTTGGTATTGTTATAATTCTGTGTAAACCACTGTTTGATTAGTAAGATAATCAACATCATTATAATAGTTAACATCAATATCAGTATTTTCATTTTCATAATTATCTGTCAGTGCTGTCATTATCAATGTCATCCATATCATCATAGCCATCATCATCATTGTCAAGATCTTACTCCTCCTCCTCCTGATTATCATCATCATTATTACCATTGTCGTCATCATCATCATTATCACCATTGTCATCATCATCATCATCATCACCATTGTTGTCGTCATCATCATTATCACCATTGTTGTCGCCATCATCATTATCACCATTGTCGTCGTCATCATCATTATCACCATTGTCGTCATCATCATCATTATCACCATTGTCGTTGTCATCATCATTATCACCATTGTCGTTGTCATCATTATCATTGTTGTCATCATCGTCATCATCGTCGTCATCATCATCCTTGGAATCTTCATCGCCATCACCATTATCATCATAATCCTCATTGATTGCATTATTTGAACCATCAACATCATAACTGGCATCTTTTCATGTAATCAACAGCGAGTACGGTAATCTACTATTATATTACAAAATTTAACGACCCACTTACCTGTACCAAACACGCGCACTTTGCCGGGGATGGGTTCAATGCGTGGTGGGCTGACCATAACATGGAAAGGACTTCTGCTGATAGGCTGGCCACCGAACATGACCTTGATGGTGTGTTTACCGGCATTCACAGGTTGATATTCAACAAAATACTGGCCATCTTCTTGTGGTTCAATAATAATGTCCACATCTTCACCGCCACGCGGGTCAATAACTTTGACTGACACCTGTCCTTCACCAGCGCCTTTTGTGTAAACAGTGAAATCTGTGTACTTTCCGGCTTGGATTCCGTCTGGTTGTAATCCTGGTCCAGATGCATATGCCTGTTTTGCATCAAGATCTTGGCCCACCTCTACTCTGAATGGACTCTTGGGGATGTGACGACCATTCCACTTCACATGGACATCGAATTTTCCTGCGATAAAAAAAAATGGTTACTACCGATGGATCCTTTAACCCATTCATTTATTCGGCTAGTGTTTTCACAGCTTTTTTTCTACTTTCATGAGTTTCTAAGGCCCTCTGTATCCAAATCTAATTGGGTTTGGAGATATGCTTGTTTTTGTGGAAGGAGGGAAACCTTCACAGTATAAGGCAAGACCAACAACAAACTCTAACACTGTGATTCAACTTAGGACACACCAGAAGAGAGGCAAGTGTTTTCACCAGAGTGCCAATCCTGTTAGCTTTAGTTTAACGACCAGTAAATGTGATCTGTGTCAGAGTTAACCTGGTCACTCCAGAGTCAATTATCAGAGTTATTGGACTCATATTACTCCAGAGTCAATTATGCATGGAGACATGTAGTGTAGTTCTAACTTTTGAGGTAATAGATCAACAACGAGTGCGAGGGTTTCATCGGGGCACCCAAACATCGAGAAACAATGAAAGCGGCCTTGTGCTATTGTTTCAAGGTGTTTGGATGCCCTGATGAAATTCGAAGCACGAGTTTTTGATCTGGTTTCTCAAATGAAACAATACAGAACTATTCAGTGTTAGTTTTTTGGCTTTGTCCTTTTCAAATGCCGTAGTCACATGCATAATTTTATTGAGCTTGTTGTGTTTCGCCATTTGGTATGCGACCATGTGCGAAGCAGAAGCGTCTCGGTTTAGGGAGGCCAAAACAGTTGTCGAAGAAGAATATCTAGTCGATAAAGCCATTCCCCTGTCAACGAAATATAAGAAACAAATGGGCAACATCCATTTTCTACGAATGGCAAACTACTCGGACGGTTCAAATTCCCATCCTCTGAGATTCCAGAGATTCGGGAGGAATGTTTAAGGACTATGATTTACACAAGATTATGTCACTTTCTGCTCATATTGAAGGAATGGACGCATTGAGTTTGAATTTATATTGGCTTAGCATTTTTTCATGGACGTGGTCAAAAAGTCGGGAGAGAGATATCCACCCCGTATGGCATAATATGCGGTATCCGACGCTTTCTAAAAGAGTAAAAAGGTGCCGAAGCATTAAATCCTCTTGATAATGGTGACCAAAGGTGAGAAAAAAGGTCCATTTTGTTTTTAAATTAAAATGTCGATGTCATGTTGAGGTTCCAGTTATAATACTCAGATTATTGTTTTGAAGGTTTACTTTGTTTCACCAAGCATTGGACGCAGAATTGAAAGATGGCACACGAGAGGGCTTACATTTGAAGACCAATAAAGGAATGCAAGGTTCCGAATGTAATTATAAAATTGAGTGGAATAACATGTATTGTTACAAAACCATTAATATGCAAGTGTTTGATTTGAGATCAAACACGGTTTTAAACTGAAATCAAAACCCTTAAGATCTTGATCTGGTGTTTCATTGGGTATCAAGACTCATCCACCTGACCCAAATAGACATCATTTATTGGCTGGTGACTTTATGAATTATTAATGAGTTTGAGAATCTGTCAATGAAATCCTATGGTGTGATCATTCAAATGAAACCTCTTCAGCAGTACTTTTGCATGATACCATTTGTTTTGCTCAAATCATTGCCAAATCTGCATAAAACCAATATTTTACAAAATGAAATTTGGGATTTTTCTTCAATTTTGATTTTGGCACTCAAAAGACTCAAGTTAGAAGTACATTACATGTCTCCATAATTTACTCTGGGTGTGCTGAAAGGGTTTGGGTATTTACATGTGAAAAATTAACAAGAAGTCAAAATGTTTTCATTTACCTTGTTTTGGGGGGATGTACTGACACGAGTAAGTATGATCTCCATTGTCTTTTACAGTGACTTCCTCTTCAACCTTGCCAGGTCCCCAGACTGAGACACCCAGCTTTCCAACTCCTGCACCTTGCGCGAACACAGTGAAATTAGCTGGTTTCTTAACAACAAGGCCTTTAGGCTCCACACCAGGCCCCTTTGCAGAGCACTTGGTAGATGGGTGTGTCCGGGGGCGCAGAGGGGCACCAGGTTTGAGTTTTGCTTCTGGGAAGTACGAGACGTACGTCATGACGCTGAGTTCATCCACGTTAGGGTTGGTGATTTCTTCTGGTGTAATAACCTGCGGAAGCATACACAACATACAAATTAATGTAAAAATAGTTTGTACAGCATAAATGTACCAGGGGAGCCCTTGATGCATGCAGGCATACATCGGGAGGAAAAACGAAATAGATATGATAAATTATTCTTGTTGACACCTTGGTAAGTTGAGAAGTTCATCAATGAACATAAACTCTCAATGTATTGATTTTTGAGTGGAATTTTATTGTTTTAAAACATGGTCAAATATCTACCTATTTGCTTAATACTCCCATTTCAATAATTATATTAAAATTCTTACTTGGCTCTGATTCTTGGGGGGATAAAACAAGAAATCACATCGAGGTTCAGGTATGAATAACTAATTTATTTTGTTGTATTCCACTAAGCCAAGGACGTCAAGTTAGAATTTTAATATATTGAAATTGGCCTATTGGGCGTGTGATAGATCTTTGTTCTATCTGCCATTTACTAATACACTTTATTTCTTAATAATCCTGATTGTATTTGAACATTTTGGGTAAAAATAATTCACCTCCAATTTGTCAAATGTTTTGGGTAAAAAGATGTGGCATGCTGATATATAATATATATATATATCTAGATAGAAGAAAATACACAAGTGTGCAGAGATTTCTCTTCTTGTGTTCAACTCGATATCTCATGCCAGTGAGCGCAGCGAATGAGTGAGTTCAAGATAAAATGATCACAACATGAAGGGTTGGTCACCCCAAATTTCTAACCTGTGGTACTCCAAGCCAGTCCTCAGCAGCTTGCATCGCTTGTCTGGCATTTTCAAGTTTATCTTTAGGGTCCAGGTCCTCACACTCTGGGAAGAGACCAGGTGCCACAGCATCCACCAAGCAGGCAACGGCACGACCATCATTCCAGTCCTTGTTGAAATTGTCCATCGGGATGGACTCCGGCATCTTGCTTTTGACCCATGCGAGGAGAGCTTGTTTGGGGGTCATCTTTTGTCCGCCTTCATCTTCTTCGTCGTCAAGGTACGGCATGCTGATCTGATACTTGAGAATCAATGTCCATATCAGACCCAGGATGAGTTTAATATTTCCCTTGAAGATGTCACTAGAATCTAAGAAGAAAATGAAACAAAAAGCATTCAATAGGCAGGCGCGTAGCCAGGACTTTTTCAGAAGTACGCACAATCACTGTTCTCAAAAACTCCCCCTACCTTCTACCCCCACCCTCAAGTCCCAAATCTTTCTTCTTTTTCGACTTTTTCAGGTACACACGTGCGTACAGGTAGCTACGCCCCTGATAGGCCACTTCGAAAATGCCACAATACTTTTATGTGCAGGCTCAGCCTCAACGGGGTGTAATTATTCAAGTCTCCTTTTTTAGAATGGCAAAGTGGAATTCAGAGTACATGCAGAAATGCAATGGCGCAGAATTGTGTGTTCGTATACAAAATGTGCACCGTATACAAATTCCCAAGAAGTTGAAGCATAGCACGTGCAGTTTGTGCTGAAAACAAAAGAAATCAACGGAATGGGAATAGGGGATTCCACGTTGCCGACATTTCAACCAACCACACCACAATAACTATCAATAACATGCCAGTGTGTCTATGATTAGGAAAGTTTTGGGAGCAACTGCCACACGACATAGGGAAGAAGCCACAACCTTATGATCAGATTTTGGGCTCAAAATAGTGGGTACAGCAGATCTTTAGGACGATCTCTTTTCGGGGTGGGGTGTAAATTACCTAGCTGTAACAAATCAACAAAATCCAGATTTGAAGGCTCAAAGCTTTTTTTTTATTTATAAGCTGCTAACCTAATCATGAGGTTTGAAACATGAAACTTTATTGTCTCTTTGGACCTTAGTAATTATTTTGTTTTTCTCAAGTCAAGCTCAAAAGTTGGGGGGTGTAGCTTATCTATCAGTGTATGGTATATTTGAATTATACCAGAACAAAATTGTAATAATACAACAAAACATTCACAAACATTTAAAACATGGAGAACTATTTAAATAATGAAGTGAGCTTATTTCTTTATCCAAAAACAAAACATTTTGTGTTGATGTATGTCATTAAATGACCTTCATGCCCTCATGTCTGAGAGAGGAGAACATAATATCACGCTTTTCTCATTGAGGCATAATATTCAGTGTATTAACATTAATTAAGAAATTGTTATTCAAAAAATGCATAACTATTATTATTTTTTAGAAATTAACATGGCTCATGGTCTTATATTAATATTATATACTAAATTCCATCATGTCTGAGATGTTTCTCCACATTCTCTAACTTGCCACAAAGGTCAATGTAAATACAATGGTTATTAAAAGAACAGAATTTTCAAGATAATTTGTATTGAGTCTCTGCTTTTTGATGATAAAGATAACATTGAACCTAGTTCAATGGCGTACATCATCTCCATTATTAAAAACTAATGCATTTGATTGATGACCACATAATACACTTTGTTTCATAAAAAAGGAGAAACAATTTTCATAGTCCCAGGACAAAGAAATAATTTTGGAAAAGAGCACACATTTAGCTGGCTTGCAGGCAGGTTGAGTGAGCAACAAAATCTCTGCTCCCAGGGAAAAAATTATCAATAAATATAATATCACACAGAACTATACGCTACATGTCTTCATAATTGACTCTGGGAGTGAAAGGGTTAAATTTACCTGATGACAAACAAGACCAAAAGAGCATAAATTAAAAATGTCTATATAATAATTAATACTAATTAATTAAGTTCTAAAGGAAAAGATTAAAACCTGCTGGGAGGTTTATTCTTTAGCACTTGAGTTAAACCTGATCTGGCATGACCAAAGAATGTGTTTCTAAGTTTTGAGAGTCTGTGGATGAAATCCTTCAGTGCAACTATTCAAATGAAAACTATTGAGCAGTTTTTTCCCGTGGTGCTGCTGATTATGTTATACACTGTACAAGGTGGTTTTTACTTTTGAGTCTGTGGATAAAAATCCTATAAGCTAAGTGTCAGACAGTTTATATGAAAACTACTGATCAGCAACAGACACTGTTTATTATGCTGTAAAAAAAAGGGATGATTCCAATTTTTAACTTCTAACTTTAACTTTTCTTTTTGTTTTTGGTGAAAGTTCAATTGAGCATGCAGTATTTTCCTGTGACATACTGTTTATTGTGTTGCACAAGGTGGTTCTAACTTTTGAGTCTCTGGATGAAATCCTGCAGTGTGACCATTCAAATGAAAACAATTGAGCAGTACCTTCCTGTGGTACTGTTTATTATGCTGTACAAGGTGGTTCTTACTTTTGCGTCTGGATGAAATCCTAAGTGAGACAGTTTATATGAAAGCTACTGATCAGCAACAGACACTGTTTATTACATTATGCTGTAAAAAAAGGATGACTCCAATTTTTAACTTCTAACTTTAATTTTTCTTTTTGTTTTTGGTGAAAGTTCAATTGAGCATGCGGTGTTTTCCTGTGACGTACTGTTTATTGTGCTGCACAAGGTGGTTCTAACTTTTGAATCTCCGGATGAAATCCTACAGTGTGACCATTTAAATGAAAACAATTGAGTAGTACCTTCCTGTGGTGCTGTTTATTATGCTGTACAAGGTGTTGAATCAACACTTTTCATATAAAAGTCCCCCTTAAATAAATTTGTTGTTAAGTCATACCACTTAAGAAATAATTGTTACTTAAGGATTGAAGAGAAACATCTTTTAATATTAATTCTAAATATTAACAAAAACAGGTCAAGGCTTTCTTCATTGTCCAGCTTTATAAATAAAAGCTTCTTGTATTGTCAGTTGTCCAAGATCAATATTTGCTAAATAACTTTATATAATTATATCTTTGCATGGGATGGAGATATTGAATCAAGTTCATTCAGAAGCCACAAAAACCAAACTGCATTAAATGTTCTATGAATAAAGAAAAATGCATCTATAAGATGTCTTGGCCTTTCTGTGAGTGTCCAAACAATTTTGACAAATTTTGTGAAATTTCCATTTGAAGAAAATTGAAAAATAAATCACACCACAGGAAGAACTGCAGCTCAATAGCTTAATTTAGGATTCCATCAAAAGAATTAATAGGAATGATATATATATATATATGATTATAATAAAAAAAATAACGATGCAGTTTGTCTTTTTAAAACATAATCAAACTTTGAACAAAGTTGTACTGTTTCAATGAATGTAATAAGATATCTTTGTTAATTGCAAATGGATCAACATATGTGTTCAAAACAAACATTTCTTGACAAGCAAAAGGTCTGTTAGCCATTCACAGAAATCTCGAACAGATTTCGTACCCAGATAAATGTCAATTGATCAGTCTTCCTTTTACATGTAAAGACTCAGGGAGATAGCTAACAAAGTTAATTGTTTTTTTTTATTGTGTTTAAAGGCATCTTGAAAGATCATTGATAAGTTTCTGACAAAGAGTTTGGATAGCCGAATGGCCGAATAATTACTTTGTGGTGATTGGCGTGAATTCGGTAAATGAACAATATTTTGCCTTAATATTTGGCTGTTCATTTAATACCGTGCCAACATCAGAATTTTATACTTTGACAAAGTTATAAACGATATTGGTTAACTAGTCAAGTTATAAACTGAAGTAAAAATTTAGAACATTTTTAAAGGGTACAAATTTAAGATGATATGCATGAGCTGTTCGTCGCAACCTGATGAATAAACAAAAATCTTGCTCCTTCTGGCTGCTAAAGGCAATATTTGCAATTCTGCGGTCGTGCACTTAGTTAAATCCTGATCTCTCTAAACTGTGCAAAAATGAAGCTCGATCGAATACAAACAAACCTCGATTAAAAGGACAAAATCACTTTTGTCCAAAAGGCTTTTATGTCGATTGCACGTTCTAGTTTGTAAACGAATACCCAAACCGCGTCTTGAAGCAAGACGAAACATTTCTTGAAATATGACACGTTAATGCTAACAGATAAGGTACTTTAAACGTAAAGTGTGGGGATGCAAGTTTTAGTGTAAGCTAACGTTTGGTCGGACAGAAACTAGACAGTTAGTGAATTGTTGAGAAAATTTTCGGCATGCGATAGCGTGTGATTTAGGTGATTAAATTTACGTCCTCTGCGGGTGTGTTTTACAACTGTAAGTCATGCTTCAGTGAAACTTTTGTGGAACCCACGAAATATGGTTGTTCGTAAGTTCAGAGACACCTAAAAAGTTTGAAAGTTCACGTTGATAACTTGAACACATTCCAAGATAATTAGACCAAATGTGAGTAATCTATGAACGCGAATACAAAGAAAATTCCAAAGTTATGCGTCAACTGGATAATTGTTCAAAGTTCTTGTGTACGATTGTACAAAAATTACGTGATCCGGAGGGTTAACGCCCATTATAATTTCCGAAGTAAACTCTGGAAAATTCACGAACTTTTACAAATTTATTACCAAGCGTTGTTTGTGCCGGGTGTTTGAATGAATGTTTCCAACGCCTAGCGTTAAATAAATGACCGAAACGTCAAACATAGGATAGTGTTTACGACAACAGCTAACAGAAGAGCTTTCAGGCATTTGTGTATGTGTCTGTAGACGGAGAAATGACTAAATATGGTAGTGCTATGTAACGCAGAATTTATCCGTATTTACACCTCTTGTAATAGAGTTTATTTGTCTTGCTGTTCTCGTTTTCAAAGCTTTGCCAAAGCAAACGAGCTGAAAAATATTTACTCCGCGAAACTTGTTTGAATAAAGCGACGTTTAAATGGCTTCCAGCTAAAAATAGCTGAAAAGTTGTAACATTCAAGTAACACACGACTCGCAGAGCGGTCATAAATTTTTTTATCACTTTGCAGAATGCAATTCAGCCGAATCAAGGTTGCAGACATTAGTCAGGTCTATTTAGAAACGAATATTAAATAGTAAAGCGTGCCCGCTTGTCTACTCACCGATATTCACCAGGCGAATGTTCTCGCTTTCTATAAACTTCAAAGCAATGGAAATGTTCTCAATTTTCTGGGGTCTGAACGAAGGTTTCTTGTTGAAGCGGGTGATTTTCTTGTGCGAGAGTACCTGTAGTAAAGCAATAAGCTTTAACCCGTCGACCAAATCTGTTTCCAAATTGTAAATGTACTTGTTCGCACCCTTCAAATGCTCGTTGCACCATCTTGTGAAAGTATTCTGTTGGATCTTCTTCCACTCGGCGTCGGCCGAAGTTGGGTCAGTGTCGGGCATTGTCGTGTCCTGCTGCAAGAACAAGAAATTAAACAACTTATCAGAGACAACCTTGAGCTTGTACGGTCGCTATGAAGCGCAAAGCTCGAGCTTAACCGCCCCGAAAGCGCATTAGCAACTTCTTATAAAGTGGCTACAACGGCCAATCACAGCCCTGCTGAATTATTCATGTTTGTTGGTTCATGCATAAATTGATCGACACCAAGACAAAATAAAACGTCAAACGTGTGTTTCTTACATCCATTTTTGTTGACCTAAACCCTGCAAGCTTATAGAGAAAAAAGTTAAAACTCCGTGTCTTGTGCACGCATCAAATTAAACAACCCCCGACGCTCGCAGTACTTTTGTACCTCCTCAGACCGGGAAGGCACAACAGCGAAGAGTTCAGAGAATGCCGAAAAATTTGCGATTTGAACCCCCTATAGGATATTCTTATCGCTAAAAATGCGCTAAAGACCAATAGAATCTCTTAGAATATCATACGCAGGAAAGGCGTGTATGTGGATGTCACATAATATTGTGCTGTACGTCAATAAACAAAAAAATTTGCCCGGAAAAGGTCTGTCTGGGAATTGAAAGAGTGACATGTCACGCAACGAGTTTGAAATCTGCTCTCGCTTACCAACTTTCGGGAATCGCTTGGCAACATATTTTATCCTGTACACTTTGCTTTTCTTCGCGTGATATTCACTCCGCTGTAACAAAAACATTCTTTAAATCAACAAACATGACGATCGTTTTCTTATCTGTGTTTTATCAACGCTCTGCATTTCTTTCAACATTTCTCCTAAACATGAGCTGTGTTGAAAAACGGCGTTCTCTCCGCACTTAAATCACTTTCTTCAAAATTTTAGTTAAATGAAATACCGAAAAATGCATCTTTAAGCGTAGAAAACAGCGCTTTACTTATTTTGAACGATTTCAATTCTGCACAAAATGACAGACTTTGTAGCTGACAGGCCAGGAGAGGCAGTATAAAAGACTGCGTGATTTTATTCGGATCAAAAAAATATTTTTACACGCAAACGACGCAAAATAGAGATGAATAAAAATTTTCAGGTAATTGGAACTATATTTTTTAACTTTAATTGAAAACATATTTTTATTTGCTCACGTATCGTGACCCAAGGAAGAAACAGAGCATTGGAAACCGCGACGCTTGCGTGACATTAATCGGATTTAATATCAGCGTTCATTGCGGAAAGTAACGCAATCCGGTGAGTATCGGATGACATGCCATCACAACCGCTATTTGAAAAATTAGGAAGTTCGGGTTCAGCTTTGCATCGATCGTCACAAATACCGACAAAACTTCGAAATATTTATGGAACGCAAACAAAACACCTTATTTACAGCGGGATTTATTGTAGGAAATAGCGTATAAAAGCTATCCGCACGTAGACCTAACGAAATTTTAAGCTATTTTTATGAGTTCAATTTTTCCGGATATTATCTATTGTTATTTCTATATCGCGTCGGCGAGTTTTCCAGCTGTAATTCCTGTTTTTATCCACACCTATTCATTTTTTGATACAATATTTTTTTGTCTGAACAAAGGGAAAAGTATGTTTCAAATTTTTCACCTAGTGCAAATTTCAGAAAATTCGCGAGATTTTTATCTCAGAATTAAAGGGTGTACATGAGTTCATTTGTGATATTTCTAGTTCACTGCCCAAAACTTTTTTTCTAATTTTTCTCCAAGTACAAATTTTAGAAAATTCGCGAGATTTCTATTACAGAATTAAAAGGTGAAAATAAGTTAATTTGTGATATTTTTAGGTCACTTTAAATTTTTTTTCACCAAGTACAGATTTTAGAAAATTCGCGGGATTTCTATCTTAGATTTAAAGGGTGAAATTAAAATTAGTTAATTTGTGATATTTTTAGGTCATTCTCCAAAACTATGTTTCAAAATTTACACTAAGATCAAATTTAAGAACATTCGCGAGATTTCTAGCAATCTTAGAATTAAAGAATGAAAATTAGTTGATTTGATATTTTTAGGTCATTCCCCTAGCTCCAGGTGGCAGCTATATTTTTATACTTTCGATAATTTGATCATGTTAGGAAAAACTTGCCGAGGCTTGTGAAAACTGAGCCGTCATCACTGTTAAAATATGTTCATCGCTAAAACACAAATTTCTGCACACATTTCTTAGTATTTTTCTAAAATTTTATTTAGCTTATTATTAAAAGTAAATTTATCGCTTGCCCACGCCATATGCCAATCAAACCAAGGTTTGTTTTTTTTTCTATGAAATCCTGGTTAGTTATTCCATGAACTCTGTGTCCCAGACTGTAAAGGTATGACAAAAATTCGAGGAATGTTGATTATCACCCGGTCTTTTCTGTTATGTATTTTAGGGGTGTTATTTCCACTGCTTATTAAGTTTAAACGACCGAATTATCTAGAACCTTCCCAATTTAAGATCCGGAATATGTATTGATTCTTCTTCTTTTATGGTAATTCCAACGTTTTTGCGGAGGACGCTTACGGAAAGAGAAATATGGCCTATTTTTAATGACTTGGTTGCTTTGTGGTGCCAAAGAAAAATATATACGAACGAATGAAAGGTCAAGAGGCTGGTGGAACAAACCTGATAAGTTTAATAACAAAACTAAATGCAGTAGCAAATACAACGAAACAGAATTATAACAAAAAATATATATAACAAAAACCGGTATTTTCAACATAAATGTTGAAATGAACAAAAAAAAACAATGAAAATTGAATATACCTATATTTCCCAGTTATACAGTCAGCCTTAATTGTTTCGCATTAAAGATACCACTGATGTGGCAATTGTAACGAAACTAACAATCCTTGTTCTTTTTTAAAGAAAATAAACGATTTTTGAATCATGTAGAGGTTATATTTTTCTACAGTTTACTCTTTCAGAAAAAGAAGCAGGAATTGAAAATGCTGAAAATGAAGGAGCTTTTATTAGTGTGAGAAATTACGTAATCCTAACGGAATATGCATACAATGTGCGGTATAAACCTAAAAATACTTGAATTTGATTGGTTAATGACAGCAACATTTCACAATTTGGGAATGGATTCTCGCGCGCGTCTCGAGTGTTCTTGCGTGTCCACGCGACAACTTTTCATCCTGGAGGCGTGCGTGTATCAAAATGCTAGCACAACTCCGAGGCTTTCTTGTAAATTTGTCAAATAAAGAGACTTGCACGCAAAGAAAACCAAACCTATTATTGAAGTTGGGCAGAAACTGAAAGCCTCTGTGACATGTTTTAATTTAGATACACTGAACTTTAGTAATGGGCTTACGGCTATAGCAAGCTTTTGCATCGCGTTCAGTGGTATCCTTGTGGTCGCGCGTTCGTGGTCTTGTTGAAGTATGACAATTATAGATATTTTTTTAGCGGAGGATGAAGCCCGGAGAATCTGGCAAAAATCAATCATTCAGCAAACAGAACAAAAATCATTACACGTTTTAAGCTCACGCTGCCTTCAAACTAAATCTTGTTGATTTTGGCAATTTGCGTCGTAAATAAGTGAACCTACTTACCAGCTGGTGGTTCTAAATCTTATCTATACTTATGTAAACATCGTAGTCACGAGCGCGACCGTAAAAACATCAGAAGGTTACCTGACATTTTGTATGCCTTCTCCGCGATATAAAATTAGTGATTCCAGGACAAGAAACAAGAAAAAGCTGAAGCTGTTTTCCAGGGCGGTCTACTATCGATCGGAAATAATCCCCTGGTTAAGCTGTTAAAATTTTACCGGCCCTGTTAGGCATTAATACTCTTCGCTCATGCGCGCACAGTTTCATGCTCAAAATCTCAAAATATTGTGACTGACCTTAAATTTCCTCGCAGATTTTCACACTTTCTTTTAAGGTTATTTCCAAGAATTAAGACGAATATCAACTGACGCCTAATTTTCTTTATAATCAAATTCCAGTGTCTTGCGTTTGTGTCCGAAAAGCTGAAGCTGACAGACCCGACAGGATCATATTGAAATTAACTGCTATAAATAATTTCGCAATCGGTTTTGTTTGCACATGTAATACTTTTTTTTAGCCACAAACTCGCTTTTTATAGTCAGTTGTCGGATCAATATATTTCAGTATGCCAATTAATTTTAATTGTTACCTGTTTAAAAGTGCTCTGAAAAACTTAAAGCTTAGCTAATATATTATACCCTGCGAGCGGAGCCTCATTCGATCCTCCCAGAAAAATCGGGACAACGACTAAATTTGGAGCTACGTCCATTGAGAGCATATTTTTCGCTGTTAATTAATGGCCAAAAATGGTCCAGTTTTGTTTAAAATTATCCTACTAGTGCTCTAACTGAGTAAAAACTGTCATGGGCTGCAGATGGCCAGGATGGAAAAGGATTGCATCTTGACAAAATTGGGCCGCGTTATCGCGTTGTGTCTTGGAAATCTCGCAAAAATTAAGATTATGGTTTTTTTCTCTTTGAAAATTCACTTAATAACTTCCTCTTAGTATTCCGGCTGACAAAGGTACTTACATAGATTTTAAATAATTTGGGGCAGTTTTAACCCTCCCGGGGGGGGGGGGGGGGGTACTCTGTATATTTTTGGGTGGGGGTGTGCTGCTGGGACTCTGAAACCCTTACCCTATATTAGACCATGTTAATGTCCGGGGGGGGTACTCTGTATATTTTTGGGTGGGGGTGTGCCGCTGGGACTCTGAAACCCTTACCCTATATTAGACCATGTTAATGTCCGGGGGGGTACTCTGTATATTTTTGGGTGGGGGTGTGCCGCTGGGACTCTGAAACCCTTACCCTATATTAGACCATGTTAATGTCTGGGGGGGGGGGGGGGGTACTCTGTATATTTTTGGGTGGGGGTGTGCCGCTGGGACTCTGAAACCCTTACCCTATATTAGACCATGTTAATGTCTGGGGGGGGGGGGGGGGTGTACTCTGTATATTTTTGGGTGGGGGTGTGCCGCTGGGACTCTGAAACCCTTACCCTATATTAGACCATGTTAATGTCCGGGGGGGGGTACTCTGTATATTTTTGGGTGGGGGTGTGCTGCTGGGACTCTGAAACCCTTACCCTATATTAGACCATGTTAATGTCTGGGGGGGGGGGGGTGTACTCTGTATATTTTTGGGTGGGGGTGTGCCGCTGGGACTCTGAAACCCTTACCCTATATTAGACCATGTTAATGTCCGGGGGGGGGGGGGGGTACTCTGTATATTTTTGGGTGGGGGTGCGCCGCTGGGACTCTGAAACCATTACCCTATACCAGACCATGTTCAGCTGATTTGCAACCCTATACTAAAAAAATCCCTCCCCTATCCCAGACTTGCTATTTTCAAAACTGTATCACTATTAGTGTTTTTAAAACGGAAAACCATCACCATCTATCAACATTGTTGCCGCTTTGTTTTTCCGTTTAGGGCAGGCGGTGTGCGTCACGAGATTTGACCAATAGCAAGCCGTTGTTTAAACAATAGTCCTCGCGGCAAACAAGAAGCTATTTCAGCGCGTGGAGTTGAAAAAATTGTTCCTTTTCAAGGATTTCAGCGATGTCAATTGAAAATGTTTTCAGGCAGAATTAAAGAGAAATATCCCTTCTTCGTTATGGCTACAATTAAATGTCTGATCTCAAAGTAAACCTACTCGGTTCAATTGCCACATTATCGTAAACTGAACTTTCACACCTTTTCTTAGACTTCTCATTCCTTTACACGTTTGTTTTTCGTCAATGATTTGGGACATACAGTTAATTTAGCCTTTCTTCTTTGAGAATTTTGGGGTCTACCCGGGTCTACCCCTTTTAGTTTTCTTGGTTGAAGCCGTTCAAAATTGATAAGTTCACCAACTCGCCTAGGTCTCCTGGTGAGTAACAATAATTTTCTGCGCCCACGCGGCGGTCACGCGCGTCCTTTATCATCTTCTCGTTTGGTCTTTTTTCGGCCTATTTTTCCTCAATTATAGTTGAAGGAAGAAAACATTCAAACTTTCATAGGTTTTGATGTTCAAAGTAACTTCTTTTGTCGTTGTTTGCAGTGCTTGTTCTGTATAATACGTGGAGCGGTCTTTGCGTGATTTAGGTCTCGTGGCGTTGACCCGTGCATAAATTTGATCTTTCCGGTTGTCTTGTTTATTAACGGATTGTATGTTTCGATTCAAATCAGAATAGTGTCTCTGAGAAAAAGAAAAACCGGCCTTTACGAAGTAGTTTTGCGTTTGTAGACTTGTATATTTGATTACTTTACCAAAGAAAAGGCGCTAGATTTAAATTCAGGCTAAATAACGCAAACGTAGGAGATGCTCACTCCGTCGAGACGAAGGGAAAATGAGCCGCTACACAAATTAACCCATGGGGCATTGCAAGTCGTGACGCACACCGCCTGCGTTTAGGGAAGGCTCTTTCTCTTCCGAGTTTCAATTCCTATTCAAGACTTAATTCTCCATACCACTGATCAGTTTCCTGGCAAATGATACCCTATTCTAGACCAAAACTCTCTGATTTCTATACCCTACCCCAGACTAAACTGCTTGAAAACCATACCCTTCACAGCAACTCATACCCTTCACAGCAACTCATACTCATATAGCTTATATATGAGAGTATATGAGAGTAACACCCCCCCCCCCCCCCCCCCAAAAAAAAAAAAACGTCAAAATATCCATGATATAGCTTTTATTGAGGGCCGATTTTAAGTCGTTGCTTACGGCTACGGAAGTTGGGCCCACTGTTATATACAGAACCGATTTTTAGCCGTTACTAACCGCGAAAATTGGACCCATTTATCAGTTAGAGCCGAAAATTGGCAATTTGCGTCGTAGAATTAACTCACCATCCGGGAGTCTCTAAAATCAAGTTGTTAGCTACATTTCTGTAAACATCTGTGTAGTCACGAGCGCGAGTGAAAACATCAAAAGGTTACCTGAAATTGTGTGTGTCTCTACCATGATATAAAATCAGCGATTCCAGAACAAAACAAAGTATGCTGCGGCTTTTTTCCAGGCGGCCTACTACGGAAATAACCCTCGGATTAGGATGTTAAAATTTCACAGTGACAGTGTCGTGCACGGTTTGATGCTCAAAATCTTAAAAAATTAACTCTTCCCACAGATTTTCATAATTCCTATTAAGATTAGTTACAAGAATTTAGTGGTAGATCAAAATTGCAGACGATTTTTTTTTCATCATGAAATGCCTGTCTAAGGTCTGTGTCTGAGACTTTTGAACCCTTAGCAGGATATCGGAAATTGAAACGTAAACAGACTTAGCAAAGCTCCTTTTGCTCTCTTGATATTAATAGTAAAACCAAGAGAAAATAATTATAATCTCTATAATCAGTGCCGGTAGTTCTCCGTGATAAGTTGATGAAAAGTTTAACCGGATGCGGCAAAATGCGAAAATGTCGAAAATATTATTGTAGTATACATTGCTATAGTCTGATCTCCTAATAAATAATCCAATTAACCAATCAAAACTCGCCGCAGAAAATTAAACATGCAACCGGTGCCATGCGCGAAGAAACTAGAGAGCTACGTTTTGAGGATCGACAAGTACAGCGACGTTTAAAACTGGCGAAGAAATACACGTGAAAAACACGTGAAAAAATGCAATCACGTTGCCAAGCGCGGAAAAACGTGCAACCATTGCTAAGCGCGGGAAAACTGACATGCCATCATTGACAAGCGCGGGAAAACATACAACTAGTGTCAAGCGCGGGAAAATCATGTCACCATTGCCATGCGCAGAAAAACATGTAGGGTCGAGCACGAGAAAACGCGCTTCAACCAATGCACGATAGCTTTTGGATTTTGTTCCTGAATGTTTGAAAAAACAACATGTTTGTCATGATTTGTTGAAACGCATTGAGTAAATTTTCAACAAACCGAAAAGCGCTCTGTCATCATCTAGCGTGACCGACGCGACTTATAAATCAAACGGAAACACTTGATATTGCAAGCCAGAAAAAGAAACATTTTATTAAAATCAAAATTCAAGAAAAATACCAAATTATATTTTGTACTGAAATATTGAAAAACAAATGGGACCATGGAAAAATACTGCTGAAGAGGTTTCATTTGAATGGTCACACCATAGGATTTCGTCAACAGACTCAAAAGTTAGGTTTACATGTCTCCAGGAATTGACTCTTGGAGGAAACGGGTTAAAAGGAAACTCAATATTTCATCGCGCTTACACAGGGCATGAAAAGTAAAACCAAGTATATGAAAATAAATAAACAGAAATACGGGTTTTGGTAAAAAAAAACCCTTCTTTTCCTAACAGTTAAACAGGTTAAGTTTCGAAAGTTAATGATCGCGTTATAGACTTTTGAGGGCTTTAAAGGGCTAAGATTTAGACATTGATCTCAGCTGGATCGAATTCTAATCTCTGCCGAAGCTTGTTTTGTGTTCTTAGCTAAGACAATTTGCTAGATCATTCTCACGTTGTTTCGCTCCACCCAGCTGTATAAATGGATACCAGTGAATTCAGTTTTACTAAGAAAAATCTTACAAAACGTGGTTTCCTGTGATGGCCTAGCATCTCATCCAGAAAAGCAAATCTTATTTACGTTACGAAAACGGGAGCTATATATTGGGGGTGGGTCGCAAAGTCCCTTAAATAAACTTTATCTACCAACCTCTCCCTTCTGAGATTTCCAAGACTTTCTGAATGAGCGAGCGGCCATGATGAAGTCGCGAACTTCCAACGCTCAAACTTTTCCGCTCGACAAATTTAACAGCGCTTGTTTATGAGATATTAGTCCGATTTTGCTCAGGCGGTCGTTCATCAGTGCTTTTATAAGGGTGACAATATATTTTCCTACGTCACAATTAGCGGCTGTTCTAGCAGTTTTCACCAAGTGAGGTCTGTGATTGTTTTTATGGAAAACATTCGTGTTATTTCATTGTGTGATAGATATATTGTTACTGAATATTAATATTGAAGCAGCACAAAATCTTCAATATAACTGGTGATAATCGACTAGAAAGGGTGGCTGGTACACGGACGGCTCGATTTAAAAGTTTCCTTTTCACGCTGGTTCAATAAATTCACGCAATTTTTCTCGTTGCGTTGGTTAAGCAATTACTCAGTTCAGTAACTTCCTTCTATGAGCTGACGTATAAAAGCGATCAATATCAATGCAAACAATAGCTTGATGTTTTTTCTAAGCTATTTGTGTTTGTTTTACTTGTCAGTGGCTTGTTAATCCTTGAACAATATATCAATATACATTGCAAACAGAATTTTGAAAAGGAGTCATTTCTCGAATAATCCAGGGCTTTGTTCATAAGAAAGTGGTGTTTTAACAAGCAATATCATCTATCCGTGCCGTGGGAATAATCATTATATATTAAAAAACAACACGCCAAATATCATGATCGACCATGTTCATAAAAAGTTGTTCCGGAAATCAGAACCATGAAAGCCGATTCTCACAAACCAAAAAGAAAAAAAAAACACGCAAAGGTTTTTTGTCGTTTAATATCTCTCTTCTACTTAACTTTCAGTTTGACATGGCAAACAGTAGAAATCCCTATAATAAAATCTTCCTTCGCGTTGCGTGACAAGTGTTGCGTGACAAATATATGCCCACATTAATTACCCACGAAATTTGGTGTAGTGTTATCGACTGTAAAGAGATTTAAAAGCTTACACGTTTTGAGCCGCCGTAGCCCTTCTTACTCAGTTGAAAAGACCATTTTTTATTTCATCGACACAACACAGTTTCTTTGGAAACTAACCCTTTTCTCACTCTACACAGCCCTCGCGAGTGAACGCGCGCGTCTCAGTTCTCTCTCCAGATTACGCGCGCGTCGCGTGCCTTGAAAGTTTTTTGGGAGGTGTCTGCATGGATATGACGTCATTTTAATGACTCCAGCATACTTTCAAATGCCCAAACTCGTCCTTCAGTTAGTGCACTAGTCTCCTACGCAGACGTTATTAGGGCTCGTCACGCAACGCTCCTCCCCCAGGAGCGTTGCGTGACCAGCCCTAATAACGGCTGCGTAGGAGACTATTAGTGCACTGCCCGTGATCAATTTTAGCGTTTGTGGCAAACACAATCACACATTAATCATTGAAGGACTTATTAGAACTTGTTCAAAGAGAGAAATCTATGACAATTCATAATAAGTAAATCTTTTGACACAAAATACATACTGCTTTCCCAGAGCAAAAAAAAGAGCAACTGATTAATTATGGGGCCTCTTATTACAAAAAAAATTCATTCTGATAGGTCCGATTACGACTGACTCTGTCATCGATTACTGTAGGACCCCTGTAGTAGAACAAGAAGCAGAGGACCGCGAACGAAAATGCTGCTGGTGTACGTAGGATCTATAGAAGATCTAATCAGCCAAAAATAGTATTAAATACAAACAATGTAAGCAAAGCTGATACTACGTAGAACATTTAAAGCGACAACGACATGATAGAGCCCAAACTGTAAGCCAAAATGCGTGCTTACGAGACCCAACCAGGTCGAAACGGCTGTCCACGGTTGCATTTTGGCTTTCAGTTTGGCCTCTATCAACCTTGTCGCTTTAAATGTTCTACGTAGTATCAGCTTTGCTTACATTGTTTGTATTACTGTAGTGTCCGTAATAGAGATATTAAAAGTTTATATTAATTTTCTCTCTTCGGCCAAGATTTAGTGCCCATTGTCCGTATTACAGACAGTCCGTATTATAGAGTTCTTCTAGAATTGAGTGTCGAAAGCAATCTCGCGATTGCTTTGGTTTTGCATTGCTACGCGTTGTGATTGGTTAAAAAATCTCGCGCCACTTTCTCAACCAATCAGAAGTAAAACCAAAACCAATCGTGACTTGCCTGAACGCGTTTTCCCGCGCTTGGCGCCGGCTGCATGTATTTGCTTCGAGTTCTGATTGGTTCATTGGATTGTCTGCGTCTTGGTTTTGGTTTTACGACACTCAACAGAGTCCGTAATAGGGATGTGTCCGTATTAGAGAGGTCTCCAAAACGGTGGGGTTCGACTGTATTTTAAAACAGGACCGCTTTTCATTTCCATAAGAAAAATGCCTGGAATTTGTAGGCATGAATCGCAAGCTTACGACTAACAATGTTTAGTAATCCTCGCAGCATTTACAATGAAGCCAAAGAGGTATAGATTGTGGGATTTGTACAAGCAAAAATTGTTTTGTCTTTGTTTGTTTGTTCTTTTGATAACCATTAGCATCATAAAAGCTTTTAGTTGTAACTGGAGATAGAAAGTCAAATAAAACGCTAGAAATAAATTTGCATGGATGTTTTGGTGACATTTATGCGTAGCACAGTTTTACTCGAGATCATTTAATTGGAATTTTTTTTTTTTGCAAATACTGTTTTGGCTTCGTTAACTGTGTGACAGTTTGCATTATTGACCATCCTATTAACAATATAACTTGTATTAAAAATTGAAGAAATAAAAAAAATGGCTTACTGCTTTATAATCTGTTGCTACGTCGCGTGAATTTTAAATTCGTGTATAAAGACTGTATTGAATTTATCAATATGATATACAAAAAAACTGTATAATTAATAATACTGTAAGTCATGATTAAGCCGAGAATGTCTAAGGTTATCGCAGGTGTAATAGCTGAATTGTTGTTTACGTTTCACGAAAATAAATTACTAAATACATTTGAAGCTCAGTTGCAAACCTGTTTAAATTATCGGACACGATGAATCGGGAGAAAAAAATTCAAGCGAGAAAGCTCATTAAAGATCAGAGAGAAAACTGGAGGGGATGTTTCTAGTATGGCAGAGCTTGGCCCGCTGCCTTCAGTCTATATCTTTCTTTACAATCTAGCAGGCTGGAAAATGCTCCAAACTTGTGCAAACAAGAGGAAAATATCGTGGGTGTAAATTACTGTATGTAATTACAAATTCAGCTTTTCAAAGCTCTATTTCTGAGCCTGACGCTGTTAATCCATGCAGTTTGTATAGAATTATTAAAATGAGAATGAGGTAGACGCTCATTTTAATACATTTTTCTAAATTTTATTCTTTCACTCGCTGCAGCAATGTACTTGATCGAAATTAACTGTAAATTGTAAGACTTCGTATCGGACCTGGTTTTCGTGCGATAAATTCCATGATTTACCGGACAGACAGTAGCAGGATAAAACCCAATATTTTAGAAAGTTTTAGTATTGGACCACAAAACGTGCATATAATAAAACACACGATCAACAATCGACCTTTTCTTCTTGTCAGACCTTGTTGCCGTGTGATATATCCCATATTTGGCCAGAGCCCGTTTATTTCATAGCACAGTCAAATTATCTTACCTGATCACGGTCTGGGTCCCTGTAGTTATCATACGTATATTGTGCAGTTTCTTGACTGTAACTTTGATGACTTTCGTATCTCTCCTCCCTCCAATCTCGCGATGCGGAGCCGTAGTAACTATCATTGTTCTTCGCTCGCGTTCCATTATAACTCGAGCTGCTAACATTGCGTCTATCCATCCCGTAATCGGAGGTTTTTTTTCTCTTCCAACCGTCTTCCTCCTCGTCTAAATTATTCTCCCAGCTTTTCACCCTTTCTGCTATCTTACCTCGCCCTACAGGGTTTACAGGATTCCAGCTATCGACGTAAGACACTCGAGCCTTGACGCTGGAAAAATCCCCCGTGTCCACATCCCTGAGGCTTTTTGACCTGGAGATGGATCCAGTCTCCACTCGTTCATTCAGGTGCTTAAGGCTCTGGGACCGACCACGAAATCCTGACGACTTCTCCTCTCGGTCTTCGTCATCCGAATAACTTGTTTGGCCAATGTCACTGAATACTTTTGGTTGTTTGGTTATGTTCTGGTTACGATCCACTTCGTATGGGTCATCATCCCGGACAGCGATGTATTTGTAAGAGGTCATTCTGCGCAAGTGAAATAAAATAGAAACCATTATCCTTTCACATGCAGACAAATATAACAACGCTTAAAATTTGAAATTGTTCCCAGATGTCTTTGAGCGTCTTTGCAAACAATCGAAAAAATGACAGCAGAGCAAGAAAGAACTGCTCAGTAGCTGTCATTTGAATAGTTGCACTGTAGGATTTCTATCAAAGACTCAAAAGTTAGAACCACCTTGTAGTCGTCTAGAGCATAATAAACAGTACCACAATAGTAGCTTTAATTTAAATGGTCACACTTTAGGATTTCATCCACAGACTCAAAAGACTTTTTAGAAGTACCTTGTACAGCATAGTAAACAGTACCACAGGAAAGTACTGCTCAATAGCTTTCATTTGAATGGTCACACATTAGGATTTCATCCACAGTCTCAAAAGTTAGAACCACCTTGTACAGCATAATAAACAGTACCACAGAAAAAAGTACTGCTCAGTACTGCTTTCAGTTGATTGGTAACACTTTAGGACTCAAAGTATTAAAGAACCACCACGTGCAATATAATAAACAGTACGACAGAAAATCAGATACTGCTCAATTGTTTTATTTGGATGGTACACCATAGAATTTCGTCCACGAACTTAAAAGTAAGAGCAAGTCGAAATTAGTTTGTGGAGCTTATCTGTCATAGGAATAAATAAAATGCACGTTAGTCATCGCTGGAAAAAGACAACCACAGAATCTTGCATGTAGTAACACAGCCAGAATCATGCATTGATGAATTTTCCTGCGTTGGTTTTGTTGCTAAGCAACACCTCTGACATAAACAACGGGCTCAAACGATCAGCTTGGAACGTTGGGTTAGAAAAATCTGCTCTTTCCACAGTGCAAATTAACAACGTTTCCGGGGGCATAAATAGATCTGGCGTAAATAAAAAACTATAGCAAAATGAAAAAAGTTATAATGTTTTTACAAATCACCTTGAAACTGTCACGTTGCTCGATGCTGACATTTGTTGTGACTTTCTAATTCTGGAACTTTCTCATAATTATAATAAATAAATTTTAATGGATTTTGATTAAAAGAACATGTCATAATTCCAGTCATGTTTAATTTTAGCTTAGAATGACTAAAAACTACTTTTAATCAAGCAAATATGTTGCCGGTTTTATGATTGGAAAATATCGTTATGAATTATTTTACAATTTGTGTTTTCCTAATTGCATGGGCAACTTAGATCGATTTTTTTTAAATTTACAATTGTTGAAAATTCCAGTCTCTCAAATGACAGGTTGTCAGTTATAATTTTTATAGCGGCTCTAAATTGAAATACTTATTGAAATAAGCCTACTTTTAATATTGGTGTGCACGAGAAATAATTCACTTTCTGGAAGTAAAATTTACGTTTGTTTCACAGGATGTGTCGATCGATTGAAACGCGAGAGACAGAATAACAATTACATGTTGATGCGATATAATACTTGCAATATACTGCTACAGGTGAACTTGCCAGAGCGTGCAAACATGCTATATTATAAGCGACGCTTTGGAGCAAGAACTTAAGGTTTAGTTCCTGCACAATTACACAAGTTATGTTTTCATGAAAACAATTTGTTTATATTGTATAAGGCTAAAACTTGGACCGAAGTTAGAATCCGCAATTAAATGTAAATGCAATTCGGTAAATAAACCCGTCAAATATGCTAACACACTGAAGAAATCGAGTTGATCGATGAAAGTACGTAAAAAGCTAGACTGACTTCACGTAGCGTTTCAGATAAAACAGGAAAAATGCATACTTACGTTTCAAAGTCAAGTTATTTTGTACGATGGCATTCCTGAATCTCGCTAACGCCCAAAGTTCCGACGAACCAAGCTGAAAAATAAATTTCGAATCCACCTGTCGTTTTGTGTTTGAAAGCAAACAAGACTCTTTGTCTGGAATGTTATTTTTGTGTATGCCAAATATTCACATGCCAAGGCCTCTGGGCCAACGCGACACAACTTGAAGAGTTCGTTACACTTTAAACTAGGAAAACTTCAGAATGTTTTCTTTTGTGCATGTGCGGATAATGACAAAACAAGCGTCGTTTACAAACAAGATTTGACTGGCTTTGTCGCCATTGGTCGATTCTTGCAACCACCCGTATACGCTTTAGTTTGCTGGCAGACTGATTTCTCCGATAATAAATTTTTGTCGCCAACAAAGCAACAAATGGCTTTTGACTGAATGGTACAATGAAAAAAAAAATTATCGAGCATAAACTGGCAGGAAATTTCGTAATTACGTTTGGTCGACTGTTGTCTGTGATATATAAATTGTCTTAAATTTGGCTTGGCTTGCGTGCAAGAGAGCATTAGCCAGACAGGCTGTGAGCTCCGGCTGTGAACAGTCAAGTTGACTTTTTTTTCTTGCTATCGCCTATTTTTATAGGTTGATGCCAACTACAGTTGTTTTCATGGTAAAATGCTCATGTACTTTCAAATGTCCTCATCGGTTATCAAACAAGCCATTTAGCTAAAAGCTATTTTGAAAATCACTAGGCTGCGATGATCGAAACACTCAACATTTATAGAGGAAACTGGAGCAACGTATAAGTATTTTGATCGATTTTGTTTTATTTGTTAAATACCCTGAACAGTTTCAGAAAGGCTTGTGTATTGTCTGAAAATACAGAAAATCTGGAAAATAAACAGCGAAAAATTTAAAAGCACAGCCCCGTTATGTACTGTTAAAACGGAAGATGCGCGATTCCTCGTCCGCTGATCAACGGAAACGCGGGCTGTTTTATGTCCTCTTCTGTGAACGAACATAAGGCAGAGATAAGTTGTTTTGTAAAATGTACTTATAGCACTGAGGAAAAACCGTAGAAAATTGCAACCTGTATTAATTTACATGACAGGATTACGCAAAAAGGTCTTGAATAATTATAACCCAGGTCTTGATGGTATCATTTGGCAGCTTGCGTATTTAGCTTCTTTTTAAATTTTCTTTATTTTCTTTATCAAGATAATCTTAGTAGTTTTTAATTAACTTTTTGCTAAACTGCTAAATGAACTTCTGTTACCGATATTTATTAGGACATTTTTTTTATATTTAACACATTTGGAATAAGACTGTGGGGTAAAAATAATAAAAAATAAAAATGAAAACGACAACACTATCATGGCAGCAGCAAAAATAATTTCCAATTAAAAAACATGTGTGACCGCATTGCTCATTTAAATTTTAAATTTCCGTTAATGCTAAGCGATTAATTATTTCACCATTCACCAATGAAATGTTTGCATTGAATCCTCTCGAGTACTTCATAAATTGACCGCACTTCGCGTTAATGACAGTTCGCTATGAATACCTAATATCTAATTTCTACATATTTGCAGTGAATCGTCTGGCTTTGGATTCAAAACGTTGGAAATCAGCCTTTGGGTGGCTTTGATCTGTAAATGGCGAGCTTTGTTCGCCCGGATAAGATTCCTCAAGCGCCGAAAAGCTTGTCAAAGTGGGAAAAGGCCGATGTTAGAATCGAACGGCGTACACGACTGAGTAAACATGAACTTTTACGAGAGGATATTGCCGACAAATTACGATGTCCGCTATGTTTTTGCCTTCCCTGTGTTATTATCGTCTTTATTCTGTTAATATTGATCGGGATTTACGTGGTACAGCCGTATGTTCAAGGTAAGTTATTTTCTGTTTTGAGGGCCGTTGTGCTTGGAGTACGCGTGCTTTTGGCAGCTAGTTGAGTTTAGCACTGTAAACATTCTCGTAATTTGCAGGGAATAATCAAGCAAAATGATGGCTGTGTTGACTTAGATCTCGCATAAAGTCTTCAAGCTATGTTTACTGCGAGATCAGAGTCGTAAAAACTAGAAATTCACTTAGCAGACGCCTCTATATCAGTCCATGCCGGGTCATCGACACCAAAACAACCGCATATCCGAAATCTCAATTATATAGACGTCTGCCTCTTAATCCCGTTTGCACATCAACAACTGATATGTCTCCGCTTTGTTCCCAAACTCGACAAATTTCAGCTGAAATTTCCACCTTATTTTAGTTACCGCTCGAATCCCCGCAAAGTGTAGCGTTTTATTTTACCCCGTGCAATCATCAACGCATTCAAAATCAAGTTGTTAAATGAAATATCCGACGCGAAGAGATCGTGCCGTTTCACAGGAACATAAACTTGTATTTGAACGCTACCTTTTATATAAAACAATGGGCAATGTTTTGATTAGCGAAATCGACGCTTCCGGGCCCCACTTGAAGTACTTCGAATGTCGTACAATGTACAAATGTTGCGTGTTTTTTTTTTCTGAAGGAAAACCCAGCTAGCTCTTTGTCGTTTCTGATTGACCTTTGTAAGAAATTGCTCAGTAAAATTTTCAACGTTTTGCACTTTTGTAAAACATGGCACTTATTAAATATAAAAGCGTCGAAAAGTGCGTTTGTAATTTTAGCCTTCTATGATATATACCATATCGTCATACGGCTTGCACACAAAGAGGGTTTTATTTGAAGTACTATACTACGGGATTTAAAAGAAGCTTCATGGGCTAATACATCCCATAATTACAGTATTGCTGAAACCAGCTGAAAGTCCAGAAAACTGCGTTCAGCCGAGTCTAGCTCAGCGAACGCTCTCTAAAGCCTGGTTTACAGTAGCGACATAACGACATAAGAACATGGACATATACTATAAAGAAAAGATCAGTTTTTTCCTTGTCATTATGTTCCTATAATGTCGTTGTGTTGTTCACACTGGTGACATAGAACATCGATATACGTGGTGTTTTGAATTTGCGTGACCTCGTCGTTATGTCGCTAGTGTGAACTAGGCTTTACGGATCATTTCATTCCAAAACCCAACAAGATCGAAACAGTGGGGGCAGGGAAATCAAATTACTTATTGCAAATTGTCGAAATTTAGGTACAGCTCAGCAACTTCTCAGAAGACACTTCTTTGATTAAACCCTTGAAGCTCCAATAGTGATCAACATCAAATTTCTCCTTTAAACACCAATGCTTAATCAATCACAAAGGTCATGAGAATTAAGCATATGATCACCCAGGAAGAATTCTTTCCCCACTACTGCTATAATAAATGTATGAGGACAAGAAAGGAGAATTTGGATTTTGATGTTGGGCTCAGTTCCTCAAAACACTTACATGCCCGCATGATGGTCACACCAGAAGTCCATAAGGAGAATTTCTGGTCACACGTTTAAACAGAGGCAGAGGCTTAGAACTACAGTTAACCTTAAGGCCCAGACACACGGTGTAATTTTTTTTTAACATTGCGCGCAACAAGATTTTTTGGGGGGTGTCACACGGTGTAATTTGTTGCGCGCCACGTCGCAAAAGTAGAACTCGATTCTACTTCTGCAACTATTGCGCGCGACGTTACAACAAACAGGGGCGTAGCTACCTGTACGCACGTACGCACGCGCGTACCTACAAAAGTCGAAAAAAAAAAGAAAGAAAGAAAGATTTCGGACTTGAGGATGGGGGGAGGAGGTAGGGGGAGTGTTTGAAAACAGTCATTGTGCGTACCTTTGAAAAAAAGCCTGGCTACGCCCCTGACAAAAGTTGCACCGTGTGTCCGGACCTTTATTTTACGGTTGACTGACAGTACTAAGTTGACAGCTGCGTATTGAGGACATAGCAATCCCCTTTTACACTGAAAGCTAGAAAGAGATTTAATTCCATATTCTGGCTTTCTAAAAATAAGCGCTAGATAAAAAGTCTTTGTTGTGAGTTCGCGAGAAAAGGTCAAAAATCGTGTTACTCACGATGAAATCGTGAAAGCTGGCATGTCTGGAGTCCAAACAGTCAATTATGGAGACATGGAGTGTAGTTCTAACTTTTGAGTCTGTTGACGAAATCCTATTATGACTACTCAAATAAAACCTTTCCAGCTGTACTTTTGCATGGTACCATTTGTTTTTTGTTTTTCAATATTTTACAAAATGATATGTGATTTTTCTTGAATTTTTTTTTTTTTGCACTCTTGGCCGGAGTTTATGAAGGTATTGACTGCTCATTCTAAAACAGGTAGAGGCTTGGTATCCACACAGTGCCGTGTGAATCGCACAGAGATGTTAGAAGCGGGTTCGTGCAGTCACAGAACGGACACGTTTCGCCCTTGCTTTAAGATCATGGTAAGTAGCCATGAGTGGGTTTACTGAAACCTAAGCTATTCATGTGTTGTGATTGAATAGCAGTGGCAGATGTATGTGAGGGCTCCGGGACCTCTCTTACGCCCCCCCCCCCCCCCCCCCCCCATTCACTTCGCCTGGCGCTCCCCCTCCTCTGGATTGAGATCATTGGAGCCCATAGCTTGGAGTAAGCATGTAAATCTGCTACCGTATATACGTGTTCCAACGTATTCCTGGTATAACTATTTTTAGGAATTTGACTCGATTCCAGCGTATTGCCTTTTGTATTAAGAATCTCCTGCAAGTACCTGGTATAAGGTGTGACGGACTGTTGATGGAAACTGGAAACGACTGCTGTATTTCATGATCATGAATTATTTTAATCAACAGGTAACCTACAGTGTAAACCAAACAACAGAGTTTGAAGCCGTTCTTATGGAAAATGAACAAGCTTTGTCTCGCTGTGAAAAGGTAAGATTACTGTTTCTTGGAAATTTATCGCTTACGTTTTAGTGCCAGTTGGATCAAATGTTTAAATTACATTATTTCCTTCTGAAAAATGTCAAAAATGTATTTATTAACCTGTCCAAACCATTTTTCAATATACAAGGGAAAACGTTTTTTTTTTTCGGTCGTGCTTTTCGCATTTGCACGACCGCCATTTAATTTGCATGTCCCTGAAGTTCCAGTCACTTTCGCTGGCTATCTTTAGTTACTTCAGGAACATGCAAATTGAATGGCGGCCGTACAAAATTTAATGCGAAAAGTGTGGCCGAAAAAAAAAAACGTTTTCCCGCGATCGAATTGAAAAACGGCTCGGACAGGTTACTTAATACATTGTTTCCTTTCGAAAGTGCCAAAAAATAAACCATCCAAATTTAAAAATTTGATCGAACTGGTACTTTAAAATCTCTTCACAATGTCATCTATTTTCATCCTCGCCATCTTTAGCCATCCTCATCTCCTAGTGTATTCTTGTTATTTGTTGAATACTGTTCTACAAAATTAATCCATTTTTGTTGTGTATCTTATGATCTAGATATATTGTAATGCTAGACAAGTTGTAACCATTTCTATCTTCGCTTAATAATAATCCTCTCCCAAATTTGTTCCTCTATTTTTTTTTTAGTACTATCGAGGGCCTCCCAGGGGTCACTATCCTACAGATTCAAATCGTCCTTGTTCGGTTTACTCGTAATTATCAAGGTTCGTGTTTGTTCGCACTGAAATCCATTCTCATTTATAAACAGTTTCCTGTAATTTGTCGAGTAATGTTCGAAACATCAAACCATGCATTAGAGCAGTTTTCCCTTGAGTGTCGTAAAACCAAAACCAAAGTAATCACTCTGACCAATCACAACAGACGCAGACAATCCAATGAACCAATCAGAACTTGAAGCAAATACATGTAGCCGCCTTCAAGCGCGGGAAAAACGCGTGCGAGCAAGTTACAATGGTTTTGGATTTGCATCTGATTGGATGAGTAAGTGGCGCGAGATTTTTTTTAGCCAATCACAAAGCGTAGCGATGCAAAACGAAAGCAATCGCGAAATTTTTGTCGACACAATTGAAAACCGCTTGCCTTCATTGCTTGTTATGCTATGATTAATCTACGTTTCGTTTAATGCTAATTAGATTGTTTCTCTGATTTTTATTGAAGTGTTCATTTACGTTTGGTAGCAGCGACCTGTTTGGAAGGTACAGCAAATGCGCTTGGGATCCTGATTTGTCAGCTGAAAACTGTGTATCAACGTACATGAACTTGTACGGGACGGTAAGAGTCCAAAAAGAAGTTATTTGAAGTAGTTAGCGAGAATAATATGAATTTCTAAGTAGTTAAATCGTCCTTTTGTCCTGTATCCGATTGTACAAGAAATAGATACAAAGCGCGGGAAAACATGCAAGTGGTGCCAAGCGCGGAAGAAAATACGAAACTGGTGCAAAGCGCGGGAAAACATGAAACTGTTGCAAAGCGCGGGAAAACGTGAAACTGGTGCAAAGCGCGGGAAAACGTGAAACTGTTGCAAAGCGCGGAAAAACATGTAACTGGTGCCAAGCGAGGGAAAACATGAAACTGGTGCAATCATGAAATGCGCAAGAAAATATGCAACCAGTTCCATAATTAGGACACCTTTCAACCGCCAGTAAGAGCGGGAAAACACTCTTAACAATAAGTTCAAGGAAAGTTTTCAAGTATATTCAACGTTTTAACTTGTACTCGTTCAATTTGTTGTTTTTAGTCCAACAATACATTCTCATGTTATTTTGATCCGGACAACTTGGAAGACGTGGTACGGATACTCAAGGTAACGTTGAACACAGGGTCCCCACGCAGAACGTAATTTACCTGTTTATTGCGGTTTTAAGTTCGGTTCTGGAAGAGAGTTTAATTCCAGTTTTTCCTGTTTTACCAGGTGTCAGGTGGTGAAGCAGTCGCTATGTTACTTATTCCTCTTCTGTTCTTGTTGCTATGGCTACTTGCAGTCGTGTTCATGGTATATGACAGGCATCTTCGAAGGTAACGTTTTCCTCTTCATTTTGTAAGATGCATGGTAGGTGTTAATTTGCCCTCGTAGTTATGCAGAAAATTGGTCGAATTTTAACCAAAAACATAGTAATTATATCGAGTCAGTCACATCCCTCAGTGCGGAAAACATGCACCCTGTGCCAAGCACGGGAAAACATACACAAGGTGCTCTGGGCGGGAAACATGCACCTGTGCCAAGCGCGGGAAAACATACACAAGGTGCTCAGGGCGGAAAACGCACCCTGTGCCAAGCACGGGAAAACATGCAACTGGTGCCAAGCGCGGGAAAACATACACAAGGTGCTCAGGGCGGGAAACATGCAACTGGTGCCAAGCGCGGGAAAACATACATAAGGTGCTCAGTGCGGAAAACCTGCAACTGGTGCCAAGCGCGGGAAAACATACATCCGGTGTTGAGCGCGAGAAAACGCGCGTAGGCCAAGTCACGATTTGCGTCTTCTTTTTTTTTAACCTTTTCAGTAACATTGACGAGCAAATTATCCAAGAGAACGTACAAGCAAACAAGTATCCTAAAAAGGTTGCCATGAGCAACGGATCGTCTCTACCACTGGGCAAACAAAATGGCGGATTCGACCTCGAAACATCCACAGTAGCGAGCACCGCATCCACGGCGATCAGCGGAATTGCTACACCACGCACGCGCAGGAGAAGGAAAAAGAAAATGCCTTGTTCAAGAGCGCACTATCAGTTTGACTATCTGGATGAAGGGATCTTAATGGAGGATAAACCTTTGTCTAATGTAGCTGAACCTTCTAGTTACAGTTTTATGACAGTGGACACCTCACCCGTTTGTACATGCCATCATAATGGGTATTTAGAAGCGGGATTTGACCTTTTGCCATACAGCAGGGATTATTTCACCCCTGTGTCCAGTACTCCAAGTAGAAGTTCGCGTTACTCAAGCCAACAGGGCCACGTGTACTTGCCCGAATCTTTTGTATAACTATTACACTTAAGAAATGGTCACGCAATGCTTCCAACGAAAGTTTGTAACGTACAGCGCGTTGTGACTCGTGAACAGAATTGGTTGAAAGGATTCCTGACATAATCTAGTTGTTGTTCAAATTGTACATCGAACACGTGGTCACGCAAGTTTTCGTGAAATACAGCCCGCCTTTTGGATGCCGATGAAAATAACCTTTGATGGAATAGACAATCAACGATTCCGTTATAATCAAACACTGCTGCTTCTATTCTCTATTTTCGAATTGCCCATAATACACTTCGTTTGCCCCCAAATTTTGCATAAACTATTGTTTTGAAATGCTCTTGGGAATATGCAGTCCTCCCAAGAGCATTTAAAAACAATAGTTTATGCAAAGTGTATTATGGCGGGCAATTCGAAAATAGAGAATGAGGAACTAGGAATTCCTCAATGAGGGATAAACTTGTTCCCAATCCCCTCCCAATAAGAGAAATCGTGAAGAGTAAGAAGAGTGAAGAGTAAGAAGGATGCAAGGGATTTTGAGAAGTGCAAACTAAAAAAACTTGAAGTTTTCAAAAGGCAATGCAATCTAATCACATTCCTACCATTCACGCGTACAAGTTCGGAGAGAACACAAAGCAGATGACCATCTGTCCGTGCCAGCAGTTGTTTTAATTCCAAATCGATAACAAATCGATAACCCATTATAGTCATAAATAAAACTCCATGACCCGTATGTACAACGATTGAATAGCAAGGCTGCAGGCGCAAAAGGATGTAACAACGCGATTTCAAGAAATTATTCTCTCTCGCGCGTGCGAGTTCCCGAAATCGCTCCAAACATCGCTCTTGCGTCTGTTATACAGACTGTTATACAAATGAGACGCTGCGATATTTGCGATTTTAAAGACGATCGTTATTTGTTCTATTCATCTGTAGCAACCTTGAAACACTGGAAATATGAAATGATCCACTATTTTAAGTAGAGGATATCAGACGCAATGAAGAAACAACAAAGTGTGAGTTAATTTAGAAACTTGGTAATTCTAACTATATAACAATACAAAGACCAAAGTGATATAGTTGGTTTTTTTTCTCAGACGTTCGATTTTGTAATAAAAGCTCAATTCAAAGTAATATAATACATTAGCACATTGATTTGTAAAAAATAATGAACATTAAGGTTTGCTTAACAGCTGGTCAGACAAAATACCATGACTGGAAAAAGATAATGCGCGCGCATTATGAGTTTGAAAATACACCACGCGCGGAAGGTCTCGCGCGCGACATTTTTGTCTGCTTACACAAAAGAAAAGAGATTGCTTTCAAACCACCCTTCCCCTTATTCTTAAGAGGACAAAACATGCTGCGAGACACTAATTATTACATGACTATGATGCAGTAATTTCGTGGGAAAAAATCCGAAAACAAATACAACAGGACCATGAAGATTCAAAGTACAAAGAAATCTGTAAACTACAAGGAGCCCCTTTTGCGAGCGCGCGCGAAAATTGACAGGAAATTTTCACGCATGCTCCAGCCTCGCTCCGCCATTTTTGAGAGATACAAGGGACAAGTCGTAGTCTAGAAATCTTTTATATACCTGAGAATGCGTTGATGCAAGGGACATTTAACGACAGAATGAAACTTAAGACAAGTTTCTAAAAACAGTGAGGCAATCCCTTTGCAGCATAAAATGTCTTCTCCAGTTCACAGTTGAACAAATGTCAAATGCTGTTTTATATACGTGCTAAGGTAATGTACAAATCCCTTTGTAAATAGAAATTGACTTCAAAAGATGCAACGAAAGCCTGTGAATACGGCTGACTCTCGTCTGTCTTCGTCATAACTGACCAGGGGCGATTTCGCTCGCTCTGGAGTTAATATTCGAGGAAAATATGTCCCCGCACACTGCCCCCCCCCCCCCCCCCCTCCCTCCTCCCCATTCCTTCTTTATTGGTTTCCCCACCCTTCGCCTCGCACCCTTAATAATAAGGAGCTTCAACCACCAAGACGGCAACGACAGCGAGAACGACACAAAACAATAGGTTTAATGAGCGAAAACAATACCTCTGCACGTGCGATTTACATTTTGGTATATTTCTTTGCCGTTCCCTGCAAAACAACGTCAATGATCAAATTATAGGTTTTGTGGAAAACGTGAACACACGACGGTTAATTTTCCTTTCTCTATTCAAAGTTGAAAGCCATTCCTAAGAATTCAACTCCGAGACAATTCAGTCACATTAGACAAACTAAACAAATTGAAACAACTACAAAGTAGTTTCAGGTGCGTAAATTATTTTTTCAAGTCACGTTTTCCTTGGCGTTGCCGTCGCAGTTGCTAAAGCTTCCTATTTATAATTGAACTACTCTCAAGTCGCAACAACAGCCACCCTTCTCCGTCGGCAATTGCATTTTGTTTCACGCGCCTCTGTACAATAGAAACCAAACTACCGTGCAAACCAAAACATTAACAGAGCCGCGTGAAGCATAATTGACAATACTGGGCCTTTAAATTAATCCATTCAGTCGACTTCCCCATAACGGACAACCCGTTACAAGCGCCAGTAAATTCGGTCAGAGTATGGGCTATAGGAAAACTCTATTTCGACTGAATAAAGTTTAATTTACCTCAAATAAACATAAATTACTCACAATTCAGTAGTTCTGTGTCTTTTCTGGTCATTTCTCCCCATATATTTTGTGGACAAAGCTTGAAAAACACTTCATTTGATTCAGAAATAGCGCCAGCATTCGTAAAGTCTTGGTAGGCAAGCGTTTACGAGCGCTTAGCACCCGCGTCTCGGATTCGAGGAAAACGCTTGGTTACCAAGACTTTACGAATGGTGGCGCTGTTTCTGAATCGAGTGACTTTGGATAAAATATACGGGGAGAAATGACCAGAAAAGCCACAGAAATACTGAAATGTGAGTAATTTAGGTTATTTCAGATAAATTAAAATTTCTTTAGTCGAAAGTTAAATTTAACATTCTTAATGCACTTTTCCTATAGTCCATGGTCTGAGGGCGGCTGTATAGGACTGTTCGACTTCATTGCATTTTACGATTCTTCTAAATCAATTCAAAGGGACGAAGGGTCTGTACGATCGCGCGGAAAAATTGGGACACAGTCAAGCTTTCCCTGTTCATTGACAAACGAGAGTCGGTTGTATTCACAAGTTAATTCAACGATTCTTCTCGAACAATTTCTTCATCTAAAGAATCAAACATCTGGGAAGCTACCGGAGTGCAAAGTGACGCTAACTACATCATAAAACATTCGTTAACTCCACAAACTACGGGTTCGTCCACCAGGATGAAGTTCAATTATATCAAGCGCAAATGCCATGATGAACGCCACCAGTGCGACTATCCCAGCTAATATGTACATCCACTGAAAACACAGACAAACATAAATGTTAGCTACAACGTTGTGCATCTTTCACTATTGCACTGGTTCAGATAACGAGGCCATACGCTGTAATCAGTATTACGCAGCGCTTTCAAACTGGAAAATTTTACTGATTACGAAAAGGCCGTTCTATTGCAAGCACTGTTTCAAACAGCTTAGGAAACCACAGCTATGCAAGCATATATTTCAGTCTCGCATGTCAAAGACTGAAAAGCCCAGAAACTTACCAACTGATAATTGGCCTCATTAACTCGCTGTATATTTTTTTGTGCTTCTTCTTGATTTTGTTTAAGTTTGACTTCAGTTTCATGGAGTCTTTCTTCGAGAGCACTGGCCTAAAGTGCAAGAAACAGAAATAATATTACCCCTTTCGGTCTTAACATAAAAAAAATATTTTGTTCGTGCGTAGCTATTCTATCACCTCAGTATACAGATCAAAAAGGCGGGAAAACACGGGTGATGTATTATGGCGGGAAAACACGGATGACAGATTATGGCGGGAAAAAGCGGGTGGTACATAATGGCGGGAAAACACGGATGGTATATTATAGTGAGAAATAGAGACGCAAATTATGGCGGGAAGAGAAGGACAGCACAAAATACAATTGCGGCAAAATCGCGAGCGGCGCATTATGGCGGGAAAATACCGTTGTTTAGAAAACCAAGCCAAACGTACTGACACTTAGGAGAAATCCGATTTTGATGAGCACTCAAAACAAAAAAGCTAACGGTTCCATCTTGTTACCTGATCTTCTGTGAGTTTTTTCTCAGTTATTTCTCTTTCGATCTTGCCTTGCAGCGTTGTCTACGACACAAAAACAACACATGCTATTGAACTACACGAAAGATAGCGAATCGCAAGCAAGTTTAAAAGCCTCTACAAACCTGCTGTCTCACGATCCTTTCGCTTAAAATTTTGCTCTGGTTTTCAATCTCACGGTAAGTGGCCTGGAGCCGAGATTGATCGGAGGTTAAACGGTTGTTTTCTCTGCGGTACCTAAAGAAGAAGAAACAGATAAGAAATCTGAACGATCATAAACTAAAACCTTTCTTTGTACGTCCATGTTCGCTCTGACGAAGGGCTAGCGCAAGAAACGTCAGCTTTTTTTGACGGTGGCCAATTTACCTATTCAACTCAGTTTATATAACCCCTGATTCATCGAATCAGTACCATGGTTGTGTTTGGTCACGTAGTTACAATGATCTGGTCATAAGGGAGGGGTAGCAAGGGGCAAAGTTGTCGCTTAAGGGGTGGGAAGCTGGAGACAAGGGACTGAAGTACTATTCGTTACATGAACGATACAATTATACGTTTCACGTGTACATCTATATAATTTTCAATCTTGATGGAAATTAAGTTAAAGCGAGTAACATCTTGCACCTAAAGATGACAGTGACTTTCAGTTTCAGTCCTACTTACTTTTTCAGTTCGCTTTCCAATATCTGTATTCGTTGTTTTAAAAATTTATTATCTTCTGTCACTGCACTGAGCTCCACTGTAACACAACAACATTAAAGTAAATGTAAAGTGCACTTTTGAAACGCAGACAGAGGAGCATGACCAATTCGACCCCCCCACCCTCCCCTCCCACCCTTCTATGGACAGGCAAATCTCCGACTCCCCAAGTTGTCAACGAATATGTTCCAGGGGTAGGTGAAAACGCAATTAGCATCCCCCCCCCCCCCCTGCCACGTTCGCCCAACGCATCTTTGAATGTTCGGACGTTCCAATTTACCATTTTTTAAATTTGAAATTCATACCTTTATTCTTGCCAGCATCCTTCGCACTCTTGGCGGCCTGTTTCTGCATTTCACGCGCGTTATTGATAGCGGTTTCAGTGGCGTGATGCTCACACTTCCGCTCCAAAGATAACAGGTCTTTTTCCCGAACCAACTCATTCAGTTCCCCTGCAAAAACAAGAACTCGATTAACAAGTGAGCAATTTAGTATCACGTTATATTCATCCACTACAGGATGTAACTAGCCTGCGAGCAAGTTCTCGAGCTCGGGGCGGGATGTGCGGGTTGGAGGGAAGTGGGGGAGGGAGGAGGGGAGTCCTCGGAGGAGGGGAGTCCGGGGAGGGGGGGTGCGGGATTGGGAGGATAGGGTCAGGGGAGGGATTAAGCCCTCTTTCGTAGCCAACGGAGCATTTCTTTTTCAGTTTGCTCCCACAAACTTTACATTATCATCTCTCAACCGTGTTACTGGGGAAGGCGATTCTGCTACGCGTTCCCACTCTTAGCCGCAAAATGAATAAGGTTTTTGGCGCGGCGGTACAGATCCTATTCATAAATGGCGGCCGAGTTGGGCTGATTAGCATGAATATAAAAGAATAATAAATCGGCCGCCATTTATGAATAGGTGGTTTTCATGTTACGTCATCGCCGCCATGCTGGTGGACATAAACAATAGTTCTCTCATTAGCTCCTTTTGTTCGTCCACCAGCATTTGTTCGTTTCACTATTGTTATCTATGTCTCTAGAGATTGATTGCAAACCACCTATAGGGTCTATAGAGGTTTTGCACGGCAGCTATGTTGCATAGCAGGAACAATAGATTCTTTTCCTTATGGGAAAGAATGTTCTTTCTAATGCAAAACATTTTCATTGTTCCTGCCATGCAACATGACTGCCGTGCAAAACCTCTGTTGTGGTTAGCGCGTTGCACTGGGTCTTTCTGCATGTACCGGTATCCATGAACCACTCATTGTCTTCTATTGTTTGTGAGGTATTGTCTTTTTGGTCTTGTTTTGCATTTGTATTATTGTCGTTCTTTGTTCCTTTTGTTTTACGTAATACGTGCTCCGGTACATGCAGAATCTACCGTTGCACATCAGATCTGAAGGTCCGTGGTTTAAGGTCAAGTCTCTCCCGTAGTTTGTTTCCCTGGACAAGAAACTTTGCTCCACATTGTTTCTCTCCAAACACATCGACGTCAAACTTCAAATGAACTTACTTTTTAATTGGGCTACAAATTCCTCTTTTTTTCTCGTTAATTCTTGTTCTTCTAGTAACCTGTCTGTAGAATTAAAACCGAACAGTAAAATGATTTCATGTTAGGGTTGTCAATAAGAGGCTAATAGAAAAGAAGGCCGATCGTTGTTTGCAAACCTGAGGGCTTTAAAAGTATTCCGGCAATAAACGTAGTATGCTCATTTGAGTATGAAAATGTAAGACCAACGCCATAAAATAATACATGTATAAATTTTACGAGCATTAACTGGCGAGTTAAAAAGAGATGTGATAAAAAGATTAAAACACAAGGTGTCAGTTTTTTGCGAGGTGCAAAACGTGTGCAATAATCAACACAAAAATGAGATGATGGTGGTTACAAATGTACCTCTCAGGTCTAAAATTTGCTGTTTGAAGTCTTTAGTATAGGTCTGGGTATTTTTCAGCTCCTCTGAAATTACATGAATAAAAAATAATAGGGTGAGGTGGCGTTAAAAAGTATATATTTATAAAGTGCCATTATAAAGCAAAAAAAAAAATCAAAATCGTGGTTATTAGATCAGCTAAAATTATCATTACAAAGTAACAACATAAATAAATGTTAAAACCGCAAATAAATTAAAATTAGTGTTCTAAAACCTTGACAAATGCTGTATCAATCTATGCTCAATCTGGACTTACCAAAAAAATCTAGTGCTTGTATCTGGGGGGAGGGAGGGGTTAAGCCTTTAACCCCTTATATCAAAATACAGATTCTCCTTTATTATTCCCATACGTTCCTTTTAAAAGTAGTGAGGAGAAGTAGGTCTTTCTAAGTGTTGTGGAAACTATAGATGGTTTTCACTCACGTGACCTTCAGTCCTGTGGGACTCAAATGACAAAGGCCATGGCGGCCATGTTGGTGCACATAACAAAAGAAGTTCATTAAAATTCTTTTGTAGGTGGGCACCAACATGGCCGCCGTGACGTAACGTGAAAACCACCTATTGTTGGTAAGCTATTGTGTTGTGATATGGGTATTGCTCAGTGTCGTTTGAATCTTTTATTTTTTGTCATTTGGTAATTGCGACATCCGTAACACCAGGAAACAGCCGGACAAGTTGTTTAAATATCTTTAATTCTCATGACCTCTTTGATTTATTAAGCATCGATATTACAAGGAGAAATTTGGCGACGATTACTATAGACAAATTCGTCTAACGCATTGTTGTACCCAATTCAAACCTTTTGGGATTAGAACTCTTTGTTCGTCATATTTCCATATCAATGAAGCATTGACATGGAAATTATATGGAAATATTGTGAACAAAGAATCTTATTCCCAGAAGGTTTGAATTGGGTACAACAATGCGTTAGCCGAATTTGTCTGTTGGAGGTATGTCATGGTGATTTTGAGGTTTTTGCATCAAAACTGCCCCAAATTCAAACTACGTATCTTTGTCCTACGCGAAATAATTATAGAACACTAAGAGAAAGATATCACGTGAATTTACGAAGATAAAAAAAAACTAATCAGAGAGTTAACGAGTTTTTCAAGAGAGAAGCGATAAACGTGAAAAAATTAGCTCATTTTTTTTTAAGATGCAATCCATTTCCATCCTGGCCATCTGCAGCCCAAGACACTTATTTTTGCTCTTTTTAGAGCACAAGTAGAATAATTTGAAACAACACGGGACCATTTTTTTTGGGTTTTCGCTGATATGAATATGTCTTTTGTGCTTACTAAAATGGCACTAAAAATGGTGACATGAATGATAGCCCCTTTGAAGGGCTACGTCTAGCAGATCTCACATTTACGTAAAGTTGTCATTCGTCTGCCAAACCAATAAGCTTATTGTACAAACGAAGCGGTCAGACTTGAATTTACGCACACGATGTAAACTTAAACAAGTTAATGAGAACAACTTGATAAAGCAAGTCGATAAAAGAACAACTTACTGAACACATGTGTAGAAAACTGTCAAGAAAAAATTACCTTGTAGCTCCACAACAAGTTCGTTGTTTTCTTTGAGTTCTTGCTGAGTGTCGTTCAATTGTCCTACAAAAAGTACAATTAACAGTTAACCTTATTGAAAAAAAACCCTCAAACAATGAATAGTGATAATGTGTTAAAAATACTTGGGAAACGAACAGCACCATAGGAAACAACCGTTCAATGATTCTTCAAAAGTGGAAAAGTTAGAACCACCTTGTACAGTATAATAAACAGTACCACATGGAAGTACTGCTCAGTAGCTTTCATTTGAATGGTCACACTTTAGGATTTCATACACAGACTCCAAAGTTAGAACCACCTTGTACAGCATAACAAACAGTACCACAGGAAAGTACTGCTCAATAGCTTTCATTTGAATGGTCACACTTTAGGATTTCATCCAGACTCAAAAGGTAGAATCACCTTGTACGGCATAATAAACACTACCAAAGGAAAGTACTGCTTAGTAGCTTTCAATTGAATGGTCACACTTTAGAATTCCATCCACAGACTCACACGTTAGAATCACCTTGTACAGCATAATAAACAGTACCACAGGATAGTACTGCTCAATAGCTTTCACTTGAATGGTCACACTTTAGGAATTCATTCATAGACTCAAAAGTTAGAACCACCTTGTACAGCATAATAAACAGTACCACAGGAAAGTACTGCTCAATAGCTTTCACTTGAATGGTCACACTTTAGGAATTCATTCACAGACTCAAAAGTTAGAACCACCTTGTACAGCATAATAAACAGTACCACAGGAAAGTACTGCTCAATAGCTTTCACTTGAATGGTCACACTTTAGGAATTCATTCACAGACTCAAAAGTTAGAACCACCTTGTACAGCATAATAAACAGTACCACAAGAAAGTACTGCTCTATAGCTTTCATTTGAATGGTCACACTTTAGAATTCCATCCACAGACTGAAACGTTAGAACCACCTTGTTCAGCATGATAAACAGTACCACAGGAAAGTACTGCTTAGTAGCTTATAAAATGAACCGTCACACTTCAGGATTTCATCCTGGAATTGCACAACTTGACTCACAAATATCATGGGTTACCGTTTCCCTTACTTAGAATAAATTCAGTCAACATCTTATTCTTTGGCAACATCATGTCCGAACTGAACTAGCATTGTAAACTGCTGCATGACTTATGGCATGAAACATAAGATGATATTGTCACCGCCAACACAGACAAACATAAATATTGGTCACGGTTTTGGCTGACGTAACAAACAGTAAGAATTTACAATAGTTACTAATCCAAGCTAATTAAGTTTAAGTCATATTCTTGGACGAAAACTAAATAATAATAAGTCTGTCAAGGTCGTTAAAGTGCCAAAGTTATAATAAACGATAAAGTGATTGGGATTGATGCACGAACGATAAACTTGAAAAATTTCGGCTTCGTTAATAAATGCAAATATTAACGTTTTCACGTTGTTAACTCGAGCATCTTGCAAACTGGACATGCTTCATAAACTCAAGAAATTACACCACATTCTCGACAAAAGCAACTTGTTTCTTTTTAACAGAAGTTTGTGTACAAAATATAAGTTTTGCTCAGTATTGATCGTAGAAAAGTCATACGTTATTAGTCAGCTGTTTAAGGTTTCGTGGATATTGATGTTTTAGTGTGTTCTGAGTCATCTTATTTGAGCGATTTTCAAGGATGGATATTTTAGAGATTTGATTGTGCGATTTCAGTAACTCGTCCACATATTTAGAAATAACAACTTAGCAATAACAACTAGCTTACTGTAAACCGACAACCGAATTATGCGACATATAAAACTTAACAATGGATTTGTTATTTCAACAAACTCGACGATATATTCCACATGATATGAACCATGAATCAAAAGGGATATTGCCAAGGTCGTCATGGTTTAGATTATTTTAATCATATCAGTAAAACATTCTCGATTTTGATTGGTCATCCGGATGGCTATTTTTACGTAATTGGACACCTTACGCGCGCATAAATCAGGTGCACTTAAACAGTTTTTTTTGCACTTTGACGTTTTTAGTAAAATAAACCTTACAGCGATTTTTTAATCTTAAATTTTGTTATTGATGCGATTAATTAGTAACTGGACTTCGTGTCGTACAATCCAGTGGTTATCGTACTCGTAATTTTAAATCGTTCTCGCACGTTGCTCGCCAGATTACTCCCTGAATTGTACTCCACTCAGTCCAATTATTATTGCTAATCTCGGTTGATGTAAAACAGGACGTTTTTACGAACCTTGCACGTGCTGCGACTCCTCGTGTTCACTGTCGATTATTCTTCCAATTTCAATGAATTCTCCTAAAATTAATACCAAAAAACGGAAGTAAAAGTAGTGTCATTTAGGTCGTCAAGAAATGCTTCTTTCTAATGCGTAGAAGAATTGCACGACGTCTTAACCCTTTCACACCCAAGAGTGCCAAATATCAAAATTCAAGAAAAATACCAAATTTCATTTTGTAAAATATTGAAAAACAAATGGTACCATGCAAAAGTACTGCTGAAGAGGTTTCATTTGAATGGTCACACCATAGGATTTCATCAACAGACTCAAAAGTTAGAACAAATGGTACCATGCAAAAGTACTGCTGAAGAGGTTTCATTTGAATGGTCACACCATAGGATTTCATCCACAGACTCAAAAGTTAGAACAAATGGTACCATGCAAAAGTACTGCTGAAGAGGTTTTATTTGAATGGTCACATCATAGGATTTCATCGACAGACTCAAAACTTAGAACTACACTACATGTCTCCATAATTGACTCTGGGAGTGAAAGGATCAAAGAACTGTAGAAGTTTGCGTGTTCGTAAAACTTCTATTCTTTTACGAACTCTTTTAACTTTTGGGGGGAGGGGGAGAGGAGGGATTTAACCACTCCTGTCAGCCGTCTTCTTCTTTTCGGATACTCAATTGGAATGTTCATTGCGTTGTTTAGTTATTGGGTGGTGGATAAATGCTTTTTCTAGCTCTCCCACATTTCTATAAATTTTTTATTTTAGTTTTATTTTACAGGGCCCACACTGTATAACTGAAGTGGCTACCCTGTTTAAATATTTGTTGTTGTTGTTATTATTATTGTTGTTGTTATAGCCTGCATACAACTGCCCCCTCCCCTCAAGAAAAATCGGAGAAGGAGGGGAGGGGATGGCTGTACACAGGCTAACACGTCTACAATAATTTCCAATAATTCTAAGAAAAGACAGACGAATGAAACGTTTTTGTTACCTTTGATGTCTTGTACATTGTGCAAACTGTCCTGTAATAACTGCTTTGCGTTACGGTTTTGGTCTACAAAAGAACGGGACAAAATGCTAAATAAACTGTTACAGGATAACTGTGTAAAATTAAGTAAAAAATAAATAAATCAGTTCATTGCTAGGAACAGAAGAATTGAAGGGCTCCGGGCAAGAACATCCAATCAAATCAATCAAATCAAATCAAAGTAGCCTTTGATTTGTCTATTGGCACGGCAGCAATTTGGTACAAAATGACGTCTTTCACTTACTAACAGGACTTTCGGCACGAGGGCTGTCTGGCTTTTGCACAACAGATATCTCGCTGCCGTTGGCAACTATTTCGTCATCATCTTCATCAGCTTAAAAAGAAAAAAAGAGTTATATTTCCAAGAGGGATTTATATCATAATAATGCAATTAAAAAAAGGGCAGTACATCTGAACTTTCACAAAATATAAATGGTGACCCCAATTATTACCAGTTGTTTCGGGCCTTGTTTGGCCTCATCAGCATGGCATAGCTAATACGCTAGTCCAGGGAAACCAAAAAATCCATAGAAAATGGTGAGTAACTCCATAGAGTGCCAAAACTCAAAATTCAATAAAATCCCGAATTTCATTTAATTTGTAAAATATTGAAAAAGAAATGGTACCATGCAAAAGTACCGTCAAAGAGGTTTCATTTGAATGGTCACACCATAGAATTTTGTCCACAGACTCAAAAGTTGGAACTACACTAAATCTCTCCATAATTGACTCTGAGAGTGAACGGTTAAGACTTTAATCTCACCTGACCACCTGATCATCATCAAATGTCTTTCTTCAGCCATGGTCTTCACCTCACAGATGCGATCTGACCAGGATAATAAAAAAGAAACTTTATAGCAGTTTCTCGTATAAGGCTGTGACATTATGTGGCAGAGTAGTTTGAGGATCTTAGACCACCCTGAAGCTATGACGATTGAGCATTATTTCCCTGGATACAGTGGGTGCAACTAAGCTTGATTGGTCCAGCAGGAAAGATCTGAAAAAGGTAGCCCCTTGGTTCTCTAGGATGGGGTTAGCTGGAGATATTGCTAAGTACTCTGTGTGAAACTTGGCTCACAAGGGACACTAGCGTGCATGGCAGGCTGAAATGGAGAGGGGAAGGGAGAATTTTGGGCACACACACTGTGTGGAGAGAGCTGAAAAGCTTAGGGAAGGGGGAAAGCTACCTTCCCTCCCTCCCTCAGCACTCCATGCTCTCTCCATGTGCTTCCCACATGCCCAAAGTTGCCCCTTTCTCTTCTTTTTTAGTGTCTGCCATGCAGATTAAAGGGACACACAAGCATAAACCACAAGTATAAGCTTTGCATATTTCTTACCATGGAGTCGTCTTACGAGATCCAACTCTTCAAACAAGCTTTTGACTTCTAACTTGTCAATCACATGGCCTCCCTCATGATCTGTAGATTACATGGATAAAGTCAGTACATACATGTACAGACCCACACTGCTATGCTTATCCACTATTATTTTTCTAAAAAGGTTTTTACAAGTGTTTTTTAATCAAAATAAAGTGATCAGTCTTCAATTTGGTAGTTTCTTTTACAGTCCACAATATTATCAAACCTTGTTTAGTACTCTCTTGTTCCTTTGGTACATTGCATGTACATTGTTTCAACCACTTTAACAAAGTCACATTACGTTTTCGAAATATTGTACTTTTAAAAAGTTTTTTACTTTGAGGATTTACCAAATGTATTTTGATCACTACATTTGGTGGTCATTGCCTGTCAAGTTGATACTTAAAACATTACTTTAAGTCCGGTCCAAACGAGAGCAATAGTTGACGAGAGTTTCAACTCTGAGAGTGCACAAGAGGCAATGAAAGTGCCTGAGAGTTGAGGCAAAACAAGAGCAAGAGTTCAGAACTCCCATAGATACCAATGGAAATTTGAGCAGATTCAAACTCTTTGAGAGTGCACAAGAGTGGCCGAGAGGGCACAAGATTTCCAGAGAGTGCACAATAGTCACCGCGACTGCACAAGAGTCGCCAAGAGGGCACAAAATTCTCTAAGAGTACACAAGAGGGTGTGAGAGTCCCAGGCCAAACAAGAGCAGGAGTTTGAACTCTTGTAACCTCTCGCTCGCTCTCATTTGACCCAGACTTTTTAAGTCTGATACTAAATTCATACTAAAATACAGTATTACTTGTGATGGGTGGAGCAGCATCCAGATGATCAATATTATCAACAAGACTATCGTCTGGAATGGACAGCTCATCAATGGCTTGAAGGTGGTACTCCATCACTTGTTCTGAAATAAAAACAAAGGATAAATCAAGATAAACATAACACCATAAATTAAAAATGGATAAAGCTGATGTACATAGGTATTCTAGAGACCGAGTTTACATATTAAAGATTTTCTGAAGGTTTCAATGTCTTATCTGTTAAACAGGCAGACTCTGACATCTGACAAGGAGATAGCTGTAGACAAATAAACAGGCAGGCAAACTGACTATCAGACAGTCAGGGAGATAGACAGATGCATTACAGATATTTGGGTAAGAACGTACAGACAGAAAGGGAAAGAGACTGACAGACATTAAGTCAGGCATACAGACAGAGTCAGAAAGACACACAGACAGATAGATTGCAGCTAAATTTTTAAAATTCATTAATAATTCATAAGGGTACTAACAAATAGAAATGAGCCATTCCAATCACATGGTTAACCCTGTATATCAGATACAATCTTGATACAACTCACTAGTGGTTGTATCTAATTCACATTCCGGATACAACTCACTAGTGGTTGTATCTAATTTACATTCCAGATACAACCACTAGTGAGTTGTATCTGGAATGTGAATTTCACAAGTTGTTTACTACATTTGTGTCCGTGTTGTAGCGTTAATATACATTTACTCGGCTGCGCCTCGTGATTGTATAGGCCGATACAACACTCCTGCTCATGTAGTAAACATTACATAAAAACAAGCATGAAATTCCATGTCACAAAATGTAAACAAATTTACATAGCCTTGCCTCCATGAACAAAAATTACACTATATTTTGAAAATTTGAATAAATGAACATAACATTTGGTTAGAAAAAGACAGAATGCTCATAAAATGCCAGGACACTGCTGCTCTCTAAAGACTTAAATCTTGAAGACTGAAAAGATCTTGAACTGTAACTTAATTCAACAAATGGGAGAAAAATCATGAACTGAAACAAGATCAGTGTTTTTACCTTCGAGTTGCTGGATCTTTTCTTTGTCCTCCTGGGATGTTAATGCAGTTTTCTCTAATTGTTCTTTGTTACAAAAATTAAGGATGAAAAGGTTATTAGTAAAATAACCTAAGTTAGAAAAAAGAATGACTTATATGGAGACTACAAAGTTTGAAAAAAAGTATTAAGTTATTAATGAAGCTAAACAATTACCTTATTATATGAAATTAACAATGCATGTTGACAATGCGAAGAAAATTTATGTCACACTAAATTAATTACGCGAATTTTTCAAAAGTTAGGTTTACCGGTACATGCATTAAATTAACGCGAATTTTTCGATAAGCATCTTGCTTTATTTACTGTGATTTTCATAATTCTGCAAACTCGCACTTTGAAGAAGTGAGCTATCCTCTCAGGGAGACAGAGGAGTATCAAGATCAATCAAAAGACATTTTGAACTTGATTTTAAATGAAGATGTCCAGTCAGATAGTGACTCTGCAGAGCCAATAGAGGAGTCATGAACTAATAAGGTTTTGTAATGAAATAAAGGTGCTTTAAAATAACAATGTTGTAAAATAGCGTGCATTAAAGTTACATCGACATTAATTAAGATACATTAAATTAACGCGAATTTTGTAAAATTGCGTTAATAAAGTGCATTGTTTATTTCCTATAATAAGGTACGCCATTATAAGCTAATGCATACACACACCTTTCAGACGTAGTACTTCATTTTGGCTTTCTTTATGTAACGACCTTGTTTCTTCTATTTGCTCTGTTAAAATATTGTAAACATGTTACTCTTGTGTTACTCTTCCACATGAATGGAATTTTTCACTATAACATAACTTAAGTGCATGTAGAAATACATTTTATTTCATACTTATTGAGATTTTCTATTGAAATTTGGCGTGTGAAAACCCCAATGGAATCACAGCCAATCAGAATGGTGAAACAACTTTCTCGCACGTGAGAAAAGCATTTCATCTAATCACAAATCTCAGTATGTACAAAATAAACAAATTACAGCATGGGCAGTGCTTTGTACGGTATTTACGCACAAGTTGGTTTGTATCAGAAATCTCACTTGCTCGCGAAGCCTCACTCAAACCAACTCGTGCGTAAATACCTTACGCATGCACTGCCCATGAAGTAATCTATACGTAATAAGCATAGTTTTCAACAGGAGCCGATAGACAGCAAAATTCCCCTTATTCTTCATCCTTGCTATTTTCTTTGAAATTGCCATGATTTTAGCAAGAGCTAAACTGCATCAATCTCAATGCACTTCAAAACTTTGTCATCTACCATATAAACATATTAAAAAGTCCAGTCAAGGTCTATAAAAATAACTCTCCATAAATAAGATGATTTGCTATAATCATGTTTTAAGCAGGAAGTCACACCAGAATTTTAATGCAATTTTAAAGAAGAGGTAAAAGAATGCTGGTACTTAACAATAATATTGGTACCCACGCAAGAACACAGTATTAAAAATTGACGGAAAAAATGGCATTTAGGTGTAACGCCTACTTAACCAGATTGTTGGTCACCAATCTATTTTCAATAAACAAACAAAAATTACCTAGAAGTGAATTTAGAATCTTCTCCTTATCACCAACTTCACAATGAAGCTTCTCAACTCGAACTGGTTAGAAAAAAAAAAAATTTTCATAAAAAAAAATTACAAACAGATAGAATTGAAAAGACTATACACCAATAGCAAACCTTGTAAAATTTTCACATCATCTGTATTTGAATCATTACTATCTTCATTATTTTCCAGTTGTCTTGAATTCTCTGCAAGAGAAAGAAAGCATGTCTTATTTATTTTCCAAAACATAAGGTAGATTAAGCAACAAACACTCTGGGCATATTGAATTGTATTCTAGACAGCGAAAAAGGAACATTTTAAGTCCCCCCCCCCCCCCCCCCCCCCCCCTCTCAAATTTTGGTAAATTAAGCAACGACCACACAAAGCAAATGCAGCAGATATAGTGTCATTGACAAGTTGTTTAATTGTGATACCTAACATAATTTTGACTTGAGCAAGAGCACGGAAAGTCAATAGTATTCTAAGTGCAGGTAACTTCCTTATTAAATTTTTGTAATGAACTAATTTCTTTCATGTATTTAACAAGTTGTTTTTCCTTTTGTGTGAACTTGGACGTTTGTGTGCAAAATTCTTATTATTGAATAAATAGTAAGGGCTGGTTTCCACTAGCGACGTAATCGAAAGCGGAGTCGGAGTCGGAATCGGAATCGTAAGGAGCCTTACGTTCTAGTGGAAATTAAAAAACGGAGTCGCAATCGGAATCGGAAGCTCGACAGAATCGGAATCGGAAGGATCAGAAGGTTTCCTTTTTCTTCCGATTCTGCTTCTGCTTCCGTCGCTTACTATCCGCTTCCGTCGTTTTGATTTCCACTAGATCGTAAGGTTCTTATGATTCCGATTCCGCTTACGATTCTGCTTACGTTTACGTCGCTAGTGGGAACCAAGCTTAATGATCTGGACGAAACACATAAAGCCTACCATTAAAACTTTCAGGCAATGTTTCCAGTTCTCTTGTTCCATTAATGTCAACATCTGCTACAACAGTTTCATCTGTAAAATGACATCAAGCAGTTACAGTACACGTTTATTGTATTTCTTTAAGTAAGCGCCCACTCAGTAACGAGTGCCCTCCTTCGAATAAGCACCTCCTCTCAGCCCCCCCCCCCCCCCCCCCTACACAAAATAATATAGTTACAGTGTATATACTGCACGTTCTTGGGCACTAATTCAAAGGAATATGGTATTTATGTCATGTTGTCCTCAAGTTAAGGTGATTTGGTGGTAAACCCACTATTGTGGAGTGCCAATGGTAAAGACTATCCATTTTGTATCTTTTTTGTATTTATTTATAAAAGACTGTATGCATGGAAAGCAGCCCTTTAAAAATATTGCTCTCTAGCCACATACACTTGATTTTGACTGCTTACTTCACTTTGGACCCTCAAACAGGCACAGGGAACCCAGCACTTACTGCCTACTTCTACTCTTGCTATGAAGCCTACTGCTACAAAACATTTTGAGAGGGTTGGGAAAAAAGAATAGCATGAGAGAAAAGTACCCATGGCAAGTTTGAAAGATTTCACCCACCTTATGTAAACAAACATTAAATAAATTTTAAGTCTGGATGAAATCCTAACATGTGACCATTCAAATGAAAGCTATTGAGCAGTACTTTCCTGTGGTACTGTTTATTATGCTGTACAAGGTGGTTCTAACTTTTGTGTCTGTAGATGAAATCCTAAAGTGTGACCATTCAAATGAAAGCTATTGAGCAGTACTTCCTTTGGTACTGTTTTTTATTCTGTAAAAGGTGGTTCTAACTTTTGAGTCTGTAGATGAAATCCTTAAGTGTGACCATTCATATTAAAGCTGTTGTGCAGTACTTTGCTGGTGTGCCATAATTTTTTAAGAGGAAATTTAATTTAGAAAATCTGTCAAGTTTGCACTGTGTAAACTTGATTTTGTAAATTAATTTCCACTCTGGAAGTAACTAGTTAAGGTACCTGTTAAACCTGCTATGTTTACATTAACTGTCTTTTAAAATGCAAATGGATCGTGTTTCTGGTAACTTTAAAGCATGTTAAGTGCTCTAAATAAGACAACACTGTTGCTAACAATTCCACAAAAATAGGAAATCTTGCTTACTAGTTCAGTTTCCAGTTCAATGAAACACTTTGTTATCATTTTGAATTTGAAAAAAAATCACATCTTGTTATTATTTTGTTATGTCTTGCAATAAGGTGTAGGTGAAGAAACAATTTTTCTCAGAATTTCAAGCATTTAATAATTAACACAACAGTTCTTTATCTCTTTGAAAATTTTAGGTTATAGAATAACCCTTGAATTTCAAGGGAAATTTGTTTGGTTATTTTTCACTCTTCTATATTGAACCTTCATGTAAAAACCTTTTCCTAGTTAAATTAATGTTTTTAATGCTAAATTTGCTAACAATATTGATAGAGGCATTAATAATATTACTACTGTCAGTATATCAATAATGTTAGCAGATTAAGCATGATGAAAACTTTACGCACAGAGAAAGAAGTACTTTAACATGCTAAAAATATGAGGAAAAGCGATATTAAGAAAATACAGACAGATCAGTTCCTTAAGTGATATGTACAGCTGACGTTTTTGGCTTACCTGCTAAATAGACAAACCAAAAAAAATGCATCTTATCTCTCAATAAATTTTGCTGCAAAGGGGAGCTTTGTTGCTGACGGCTCAGTTTAAAACCCATTGAGGAATCTAAATCTTTCTGGCTCAAGTTCTTTTATCACATAAAATATACACAACCTGGCTCTTTGCCATGGCTGAGCAACCACAAACTCAGACAAAATAAACATGTGGGTCAAGTTATTTAAGTGACACAAAGACTACAGCAAAACAAACACTTATCATTCACACACTCTTCAGTCTGAAAAATTATATGTCATCACAAGAATTCTTGACTAGCTCTTATTCCCAGAAAAGTGAAAAGCATAACAGTCTACAACATTCTAAAAATAGTCAAACTAACTCTACAGTAACACTAACCACTAATTTCTACAGAGTAACCACTAAACCTAACTATAAAGCATGGATTTCCATTCCTAATTTATGAATCCTGGCTCAAGACAACCTGCCTTGCTCACCTACCCAATTTAGCCTCCAGGCAAGAACACAAAAAACAAACAAACAAACAAGAGTAAACATAATCTATTGGTTCTTATTACAAGACCATTATCAAACAGAGTTGTCATCATTAATAATATTTTTATAAAACAGAACAAGATTGAAGTCTTTGGTTTTGGACTTATGTTTTGCTAGGAAGAGAGAAGTTGAAGAGATAAAAAATATACTGGTTACTGTTATGCATTCATTTTAGTTACCTTGTAACTGGATGACAGGAGTTTTGAATTCATTGCTTGGCTGAAGTTCACCTTTTGCTTTTTCCATGTGAACTAATTAAGGGCAATAAAATTGGTTAGAAAAGTTGCAAGCAGGGACCACATTTGTGCACAAAGGTCAGACACAATCTGCCTTAAATCTACCTGATGTCACTCTGAGGAAGCACCTGGGAGTGCATTTCTCCTCGTTTTTTTTTTGTCTGAAGTTCACAATATAAAAACAAAAGACTGTTGCTAGCCTTTTTCTTCCACTCTCACTCTCTTTCCCTTCTCTCTCTGGCTGGTTGGGGGTCATAAAAACACTTGTTCGAGCTAGTTGTAGTAAAATTGCTGTAATTTTCATCAGCCACGTTTTTTTTCTATATATATATATATAATGTATAAACAGAGAAACAATATAAATAGTGTTTCACGCAGTCGTAGGAGTGCTCGATGCAAATACATGCAGAGCGAAATACAACTTTAGACGGAAAATTTCTTTAGACAGTTACTCGAGTTTCTTGCACTAAGTCCGATGATCGCTTAGTGTGTGAAACTCGAGTAACTGTCTTAAGAAATTTTCCGTCTGAAATTGTATATATAATGTATATATACTGTGTGTATTCTGAAAGAAGCGATCCCCATTACTTATAGGTTGCAACTTTTAGCTACACTGTAGTTGCTATCACTGATCACGAAAAGGGTCAATATGACTGCAGAATTGGATGTTCTAACTCAGAAAACATGTATGAAAGGAAGTAACTCTTATCAGCCGGCTACTTTGCTTGCCAGTCAGTCAGACATCTATTTCAAACTTTTTCCGTCAACCCGGCTACATGTATGGTAGTCAACATTATAAATCTAAGCCATTGTTGTAATGGAGTTGCTTTAGAGGGAAAGTGGTTTCTCTTCCAAAGTTTTTCTAAGATCAGGTTGTGTGTAACTTTCTGGTGGCTGTTACATTTACATATACTTTTGTGAGGGTTGTTAATTTCAGGAATTTCTGGCAAGGACTCGAAATTAAAGTTACTTCAAGATAACCATTACTTTCAGGATCCCTTTGGTATGTCTTTTAATTTTTTTCCAAAACGACTTTAGTTTACCTTTCATTGCCGTGACCTGTTCTTTTGTAAAATCGCATTCTGCTTGCAGCGACTCTGCCTGCATTAGACAAAACAATATCACAAACATGTAAGCATAGCAACAACAACAACAACAAAAAAGTTTGATGTTACTACTTGTGATTAAAATTTTTCTTGGATTTGAAAATTTTCAAAGCAGTTTAATTTTTCTTTTTCTTTGTCTCAGATTCATTGCTAAAAATGAGACAAAAGAAAACAAATATCAAACTGGTTTAAAAAAATTTCAAATTCGAGAAAAAATTGATCCACAACAACTGCACTTACCTTTATTTGCTTGAGATTAACATATACATAATTATACTGTACTACCAACCTTAGCAGCTAATGCCGCCTCGCGAAGCTGTGCTTCTTTGACTCTTAATTCAAACTCCATTTTATCTTGCACAGCCTAAAATAACAAGCAAAAAATAATTATGAACAAGGTTATTGCCTAACAGGAGACTGATACCACAGGGATACCAACTGTACATGTCACTGTATGTGACATGATGAAAATAGCCCAATTTCGATATATTAAAATTCAACTTAAAACAAAAGACATCACTACGAGGCTTAGGGGAATGATAGTAGGAATTTATGTGGTTTATTCCCCTAAGCCTGGTAGTGATGTCTTTTGTTTCAAGTTGAATTTTAATATATCGAAATTGGGCTGTTGCATCGTTCTCATTTCATTACTGAGCTTAACATTTGCCATTTTTTTTATTTATCACCTCACATTGACATTGCCATTGGTGATCATAGCAGCATGCAGAATGCATCTCATACATGAACCTACATGCAGAACAATGGAACCCCGTATGGAAATGTATAGCCATTTTGCCGGGCCAAAAAAAAGTGACCGTAATAACGAGGTGACCGTATTTGCCTAGGTGGCTGTAAGGCGGGGTTCTACTGTATTTGGCCTAGTTTGCCAAGAGTCTCTCATAGCACAGTGGTTAGAGCAGTCAACAGGTGTGCGGAAGGTCATAGGTTAGAATCCTGGGACTCAAATTGTTTTCTTTGTTCTGCACTTGTGACATGGTGAACATAACATCTTTTCCATGTCATTTTAATTTGGGGGATAGTGCACCTAAAAAACTTACTGGAAAGGGAAGGGGGAGGGGGAGGGGGGGGGGGGGGGGGGGGGGGGGGGGGGGGGGGGGGGTGTTACAGCTCTTAATAATGTAAAACAGAGAAATCCAAGGCCTGGATACTAAAATATCTGACCTGCCCTTCAACAGCTGAATGTCTTCTTTCTGCTTCTTCCACTTGTTCTTGAAGCAACTGCATCTCTTGTAACCTCTGTCAAATTAACAAAATAAAATTAAAGAAAAGTTAATAAACCGGAAATATTCTTGCATGAATAAATTGGTTTGGCTCCTCTTAACTTACAGTGTACAATGGCATGTGTAGCTACGTTTAATCCACATACAGATGTATGAAATAACTTTATTATTTTAGAAATAGAATAGAGCTTGAGTCTTGGACGAGGGTTTTCAAGTAGAAACATGTTAGTTACTGTAGTTTTAATCACATTGTGGTAATACAAACTGATGTACATGTAATACCACTAAGGTTGCAAAAAGAATGCCCAAATTTTATAAACTAAATGTACAGTAAAAGAGAAAATAAAAAGTTTATTACCTGTTTATGTTTTTCTGCCAAGTCTGTCAGTTCTTGCTGTGATCTATCATACAATGATTTATAATGTAGACATTCATCTTCTGCATTGTTACAGGATTTCTGTTGTGTGGTAAAACAGAACGACAATTAAATATACTTCATTACACTTCAATAAATGTACATGATATGAACTAATAAGACTATAATAATATTATAATTGAAGGGCTCGGGGCATATCCAGCCTATGTTGCTTTTGAGGTCGTTTTTTATTTTTTTCGCTCAGATTTGTCCATTTTTGGCATGTGAACTACAAATTCGTTGCAAAACATTGTTCAGATTTTTTTTTGTTGGTTTTTCCCGTTGTTTTCGAGAATTAACGTATGCAAAAAAATATAAAATCTGCATGTCTCCCGCTGAACCCCGCTCGAAAAAATGAATCCCAAGGTTTACCCTTAATTTCTCGATTTTACGCCGATTTTTCACTTCAGATGGCCAAGTTTGGGCCCGTACCGCTGAATCCCGCTCAAGAAAAATAAATCCCGAAGTTCATTCCCTCAAAATCACTTCATTTTTGTCACCGATAGTCAACCACTTAGATTCGTGCCATCTCCCTTATCGTTACGGACCTCCTTTAGGAAGCACTCCCGGTCCTCCGCTGCCGGCTCATAGTCTTTGCCCGCCTTGCTGAATTTCACCCAGCCGCAAGAACTCACTTTGAGCTGCCCAACGCTGTATTTCAATCTCCCGCGCGACCACGCAAAGCCGACCTATCTGCCACTGTCGCAAAGCATGTCGGGATATCAATGGCGAAAACGAAAACGGAATGTCCGCCAAACGAAACACGGCAAATATTATAAGTCTCGAAGCACTTCGGATATCGGGCATTTCGACTACGGCACGGGATGGGAAATGGCCCACAACTCACAACACTGCCCCTTTTCTGATCCGAAGTGATTCCTGACTTTCCCGCCGGCTCGCCTTGTCCAACGTCTATTTTCACCTTCGAGCGTGAAATAGAGATTTAGGCAAGAAACACGACTCGTTTCTTTGAGAGGTGCTAGAGACTTACGGATTTCCGGACTTAATGATGTCCTTCAATCACCGGACGGGCCTTAAACATATTGGCTCATACGCACGCTACAGACGATGTGTTTGCCGTAGCGAGCTCGCGATCGATAACGAACCAGGCGCGCGTAAATAACGGTATTTTCGTTCATGTCGTTGGCGCGGGTCAGGAGTATTGCGGTCGCATATTCTCGCGGCCAATCTGCTGTAATGGCGTCGAAATTACGCTCTGAATGTAAACAACCACTAGAAGACCAGAACTCTGCTTTTTTTTTCAGGTGAAATTAGTCCAGTTTCTTAGGATTAGTGCAAATTCGATAAGGGTTTGTGATATAATTCGTTGTACGATAAAATTAGGCAAATCTGAGCGAGAAAAAAAAGTAAAACACTCAAAAAGCAACATAGGCTGGATATGCCCCGACCCCTTCAATTATATCATATAAAATGTTATAATCAGCAAACCTCTATTTCTGTTAATTTTTGAATAGCTTCCAGTTTTTCCTGTAAAACCTTTTTCAGTGACTCCTGCGAAGAAAAGATAAAGATCGTAAAGAAGTGACAACTTTTCAATCATTTTGGCATTTCTGAACGCAAGTACCTTTGCTCGCATTTCATAATGGTGTCTTTCTTCCTGGAGAGCCAGGAGGTCCTTTTTTAAATCATCTTCATCTAAATTCTGGTGAGGAGATACAAGTACAAACAAGAATAAATAATCTGAGGATAGTATACTACATGTACATGCACAAATACATGTACAAGTTGTACAATTTCAAGCATACATGTACAAGTCCTATACAGCAGACTGTGACCTAGCTACTGATTTTGTGAATCATAAAAGGCCCTGTTTGGATAATTTCTGACCTGAAACATGCAGCAATGAAACTACATGTAAAGACAGTACACGTAGAGTACTAGAGCTTTCACATACACTTTATATGATGAGGATTTTGAGGAAGTAATTAATATATGTTCTCAGCAAATTGTAAGCAGTTTTACAGTAAAAATTGCCTAGTACATGTAACAGCAAAGTGTACAGTGTCATAAAGAGTAAAAACAATACAAGTATGTGGAGAAAGCATAAAATAATAACACTGTTGTGATGCAAACTAATTTTAATAAACAAATCTCTGATTTTTAAGGTCAAAGATGGTTTTAATATGTTCATAAAAATGCATTGGATGCACTACTAACTCATTACAATGTATATTACCACGTACCTTTGTTAATGTTTCTAACTGGTTTTCTAAAGTCTCCAATCTTGACAGCAATTTGTCCTCTTGAGCAAATGCCTAAAACAAGAGTTATTCACTCATTAACAACGACAACATCAACAAGACAGAGTATAATAACAATTTAATACTGATTAACAGGGCAATCAAAAAGGACCAGGGGCCCTTTTGGGTGTTTGAATCCTGGCTTCTTTGATAGAAAAACGAAACATTTCCCTATTTGTGATGACCATGTATTTTTCTTATTGATAAATATTGCCCATCAGATGCACTCTAAATATGACACAGGTACCATACATTTTTTATTACCTGAGTGTTCTCTTCTGTTGCGGCCTGGGAATCAGATAAAAGTCGCTGAAGGTTTGCCAACTTGTTTTCAAGCATCTGCTCTCTGTATAACGCATCCTGCAGATACTGGGACAACTGCCACATTTCTTGTGCTTGGATGCCATTTTCGTTCTGTTTTGGATTGAAAAACTACGTATTACATGTTTGTATAAATGTAAGACATTTGCACATATGTTTTGAGAATTACACCTCAACAGAACAAATAGTATTTTTGGAAACTAAACCTTTTAGACATGTACACAGTCAACTCTCTTTCAATGGACATCTCTTAGGTGGACACCTAAAGTTGGTACCTCACTTCAGTGACACATTTTACAGTTACTGAACTCTCTTTAAGGAGGCTAGAAAGGGTTTTCAGCTGCATGCGCACGCGTCAGCTGATTTTCCTATCAAAAAGTAGCGCGCAGCTCACCAGAAATGAAAATACTGCGTAAAATTGCGCGAACCGGAAATAAATCGTAGATAAAATATTCCTTTTTATCTCAAAAGTTTGTTCGGTGACCTATCCTGATTTTCTACATGCAAGCAGTATTCGGTATTTCCTATCTTAAACAAAAGTTTGAGAAAAAATTATCTAGTAGAATTTTTTCTTATCTGACAACAACCTTTTTGGAAATTTCTTGAATTCCACTATATAGATTTTTGTTATAGCACCAAAAAGAGAAGAAAAGAAGTTGTGCTTTCCAAATTGAGAAAAAAAATAATAGGTCACCAAATTAGTTTTAAAGATAATTAGCGAAAACTGGGTTTTAGAGGCTCTTTTCAGAGAGCTGTACTGTTGCCATGGTAATGGCTATGAAGTCATAAGCACCCTTAAAGTATTGCCTGATAATAGCGTCGTATAGACATCCAAGAGTTGTCCATATCACCGGTTGCGTTATTTTTTAATATCTCATCATTTAGACACTATTAAAAGCAAGAAACCCTTACAAGCCTCCTTAAGATGGACACCTTTCTAAGATGGACATTTACTACTCTTCCCAGAAAACTGCCTTCAGAGCAATGATTCTGATGCCCTTAGTCTACTTCAGAAGCAATCCATGGGACACTTGTCTGTACCATGTGAAGGCATTTTTTGTGTCGCGTGTTTTGAGCTCAAACACTGTACAAAGGAAGTGTGATCACGCAACACAAAAAAAGCGTGTCACATGGTACAGACAAATGCACCATGTGATGCATTTAAAATAGACTTGACGCATCACAATCCTTGCTCTAATTACTCTGAAGGCAGCTGTAAAATTTGTGGGTGTCATGGTTCACTAAATTGTGTTTTAAAAGAAAAACATAGAAGAGAAGACAGTTTTGTGTAAAGTAGAAACTTTGGCTCAGTCAATAAACTTGCAAAAAAACCTGACCAATATTTTCCCAATATAGACCAAACAAGCTAGGCCAATAACATATGTTTTAGTTTACTCACACATGTATAATGTATCTAGCAGGGGGTTTCAATAACATTTTGAAGATCTCAAAGCTAACTTAGAATACAGGTGACTACCTGGGAATTTTCTCATAAGTATTTAAGAGAAAATCTAGCCAGGGTGAGTGGTTTTTATCTTCCCATTAAAACCCCAATATAGCATTTGTGAGTTGTAACAGAATTGACTAAAAACCTTAAGAGTATTGAAGGGTAAACAAAGGGGTAAGTAATGTTTACTGCAAACAGCTTAATATGACTAAAAACCAAAAACAAGATTTTCAAAATTCAACTTCAGGTTCTTATGCATCAATCTCGTCCACTGACAGAGATTGTAACACTTGGCAACTGTGAGAACTATAAAACAGTTAAGTTGAATATTAATGAGATCTTATTATTTATGCAAATGATCAAAGTGAAATTTACAAAAATGTATACACAGTTGGATGGCATCAGGAGAAAAGAACAAGGAAAGAAATACCACTTAAAATAACATGGTTTGTAATAAGGCTTTTAACATGAAGTAAATCTACCATCATAGAATTACAAGGCTATAAATACACTGTAGCAGCCTGTCATTGGACACATGTCTGGTAAATTTGGCATTTTGCCTGGTGAAAGCTAAACCTGACAGACCAACTGGGTAGTTGTGTTACAATTAAACTCAAACGGAAAACCTTTTCTCTCTGCGAAACATGGAAAACTTTACATAGTTAGCTTTGAACACCAGGCACTTTTCAGTAAATATTAACCAAGCAAAACAAAATGGTCCAACCAGACTGACGTCGTGTCAGGTCAATATTGTCCTTGGACTGACAAATGACTTGCTAAGAGAAGAAAATTTTTTGCAGGCTTGGTGTTAATGTAATGATAGCAAATAACATACCAAAGCAAACAGACTTCTAGGAACACCTCCTCTACAATAAAAGAAAATGCAAAAATGTTGCCGTTATAAATCTGACGGAGAGATAAAAATCACAATGCATTAATTGGGTTGTGTGAAAGCAGTAACTTACTTTGTTGCTTCTTTACCATCGGGAAGAAACAGCGTGACAGTGGCGACAATACAGCCATGGGTAACTATAAAATAGAAAAGAATAAAAATATTATTGAAGTTACATGTACGTGTACATGTACATGTATACAATAGCATTTGAAGAATGTGACTTATGATTTACAAGACAAAAAAGAAAAAACATAAAAATTTAGAACATTTTATATAGATTTTTTTTCTCATATAGAAAAAAGAAAAAATTAAAGAAAATTAAAGAAAAAAATTATCACAATTTTCAATTTAAAATATTGAAAAACAAAACGGTATCATGCAAAAGTAATGCTAAAGAGGTTTCATTTGAATGGTCACACCATAGGATTTCGTCCAGACTCAAAAGTTAGACCAAATGGTACCATGCAAAAATACTGCTGAAGAGGTTTCATTTGAATGGTCACACCATAGGATTTCATCTACAGACTCAAAAGTTAGAACTGCATTAAATGTCTCCATTATTGACTCTGAGAGTGAAAGGGTTAATGATGTTCGCACCAATTGTTTATGCACATCCTAACTGTGCATGCAATTCATGTCACAATGCTATGTCCCAACATGTACAAGTGCATGTGATAGCCGTCGTGTTGACCAGTGATAGTTTGTTCATGATTCCATTTTTTGAAATGACAAAATGACATGTGACTGGTCAGAACTCAGAACGAATTTGGGAAAGTTCTTTATTACAGCGTCAAACTAACAAATTACTTGTCTAAAGGAAGACTTTGAGTTATTGCATTTGTCCATAAGATTTTTTTTACATAATGTATCATCTCAAACGACTAGACAACTGCAAATATGTATACATGTACTTCCCCTAGTTACACTGACAGTGAGTGTCCCTTATATGGTCATCATGTTGAAGCTTACCGTATACAGCTTTACATGTACTGTAATATAGAGACTGCACTCAAATAACCAACCTTCCAACAGAGTTAGAAACTTTATTTTGATGTCACTTGCTATTTGGCGAGTGACTTTCAAAACTGTCCAAAACATGTATAATTTCTACTCGCACGCCCAAGAAGATTCAGGGGACTGCTAATTTCCATCCGTGTTTTGATCAAACACCTGACAGGCTAACTGCAGCTTTACATAACAGAAACATAGAAAATGTTAGTTCTACTTCTTCATTTTGTTGGTTTTACAAACCTTTTTTGGAATTTTCCACTACATCTACTCCAAACTGCACAATATCTCCAGATTTAAGCTCCTTGGGTTCACTTTCCTCTGAACCTTTACTGAGACGTACATTGTTTACAAAAGTTCCATTGCTGCTTTTTGTGTCCTGTAAGAAGAACTGATAAAAAGAGGGAAAAAACAAAGGAAAAATATTAAGAAAGAGCTCAAATTTAATTTTGTAAAATATTGAACAATAAATGGTACCTTGCAAAAGTACTACCAAAGAGGTTTCATTTGGATGGTCACACAACAGGATTTCGTTTACAGACTCAAAAGTTAGAACTACATTACATGTCTAGAAAAGCTATTTCACTCTTGAAGTATTGAAAGGGTTAAGTCTGAGGGAAGCAAAATGGTCTTTTTACAACTAAGTTTTGCATTTAATTTTACCAGTATCTCAAAAACATGGCATAACAAAAACTGATTCTCTGAATATTGGGCTCAGAATAGCAAATATTAAAAGTAGCATCTCTTAGATGGGCAAATTGCCTAGGTTATTTTAAAACTCATACATAACTTGCACATGTGGAAATCCCTATATTTGGACAATGTTTTCCACTTCAGATATCAAGTTTTTAGTGCTTAGCTACAGCTAAATGTACAGTGTACAATACAGTGTGAAACAAAACATTGACTGGGATAGAAACCATTTTCCCTGGGAAGCTTTATTTATTTATCCCTGCCTATTTAATTATCAGTGACAGCCCTGGTATAAAATTAATGTTATTGTGACAATAAGAAAACCAAAGGAACACTAAACTCATTTTAATAGCACTTTTTCGAAACAGCATAACAATTTCAAATACCTGAAAAATATTGAATGAAGCGAAAAACAGGTTCCTTAATAGATTCCCCTTACTGAATTTAACAAAAATGTGAGGTTTTGTAGATTTTGTAGAGATCTGCTTTAAACTTGAAAAAATGTAAAAAGCCAAAAAAATGTATTACAGACAGGCAGTGTGTGCCCAACTGCCATACATTTTCTTGTACATGCAAAAAATGGAGACTTCAAATTGTTATATTTCTTTCAGTCTGTAACAGATCTCTTTGTTACCTCACGTTTTTGCTAAACCCAGTATCAGGAATTAATTCATTTTCCCCTGTTTTTCATTTAGTTCAATATTTAAAAATGTCAGGCTGTTTCGAAAAACCGCTATTCTGCACTACGTATACTCAAATTTGTCTTTAACCTGAATCCTGATAGCTCGAAACATTAGTAAAAACAGAAAACTATGTAACAAAAGGTTTGAGATATCAGGAGAGTGTAAAATGGAAGCTTTTTTTTTATTTGCAAGATTATGCTTATCAAGATTTACTTCATTTACACAGGATTATAAAAATAATTACTTGTTAACATATTTTTCCTGGATTACAAACAAGAAAAACAAATAGGCTTGATTCTAACACCCATACATCAAATTTGACATCATGTCTTCAACGAGCAAAATTTATTTACTTTTAATTAATAAAACCCCCTGCCTGCAGTTCAGACACCATACGGCCAAATAAGGCCAACTTTTTGAAGATTAATATTCTGGTGGTTTTTTATTGAAACTGAAAGAAGCTCGAAGAAAGCAACAAGTTCATTTATGAATTACACATATTGTAAGCCTGTTTTTAGAGATTGGAAAGGTATTATCATAAGGTGAATTCCAAAACACAAAGACGTAAGCTTACATCCATCTATAAATCTTGGAGCCGGTTCAAATCTAACTGATTTATAAAATACATTGTTGATTTTTTATTACATTCAAAGTGTTGTACGTCCCGTTGTAGGTCATAGACGAAACATAATGTTACCTAAACATTTGAAGAGATGTTGTTAGTATGGTTCGATCAAAGATCAATATATTAAGTAGTAAAAGCTAGTCGTATGTGACAAGTGGGAAATTATTTTTACCACAAGATCTGTTTCCGGAGACGTTCACGCGACAGTTCCCACAACAATTGAACATTAAATTGCGACCTTTCACACAAGACTGGCTTACAGGGCAACAAGGATATTTAAGGCATCTCCCTTTCTGCAAAGCTACGGTTAACGTTCTCAGATGAACGTTATACGACAGAGAAACTATGGACCTTCGCTGGCTTTATTTTTGCTCTACAGCTAGCTGGATTTTCGTAACGAATCTGGATTCTGTACTTGTATATTTTACATTTTAAGAAGCATGATTTAATTTCCTATTACACTAACGAATTTATCAAACAACACATGTAGCTACAAGATGTAAACATCAACCTTTGAGTGAGCCACAAAAATACACTGACCTTCCCATCTTCATACCACAAAATAGCATGATTTCGCGACAACACTTTGCAGTCGAAGATACAGTTGTTTGTAGCGGGCCTGCTTTTCGCTACTGAACGTCCAATTTTCACTGGTTCCGTCAAGGGAACCCTCCTTTCTTCAAAGGGATGGGAATTAGGTCGGGAAGTGAAAATTGCCATCGCCATTTTACTGCATTCATGTTGTTCTTCGCGCCGACTGAAAGTACGTGAGAAGTTGACAACAATTGCGCATGAGCACTTTGAACTTTCTTCTGTAGTCACGTGATTATTACACTACTTTCCCCTCCCCCGGGCTGGCAACCTTTATAGACTTTATACGGAAATATAAAATATAAGGCAATAACTTTAGGGGATTTGAAAATGTGACTACTTGAGCTAGTTTTATGGTTTACGATTTTCAAAGATGTCGGGGCGGGTTAAGGAAAGAAGTGGGAAATAAAATTATTCACAGGAGCTCGCAAATTTCGCTTATCGAAATCTGTAAATTTGCGGAACAGTCCACACCCTTGCATTTTGTTTGAAGTTGAAGGCATTCAAATTAATACGTGTATCGAAGGAAACAAGACCAATAGAGAGGACCAACGAGACACATGAGGATAGTCGAGAGGATCAACTGTGCAACCCCCGAGCCCGAGCCCGAGCCCGAGCCCAAGCCCGAGCCCGAGCCCGAGCCCGAGCCCGTGCCTGTACCCGAGCGAGCCCGAGATCGAGAGCTTGCTGGCTCACTGGCTCCAGTAGCAAGGCTTGGTCTGACCTGTGGTGTAATATGCCTCTGGCGGTTTTCCTTTGCCATCCAAATCCAGTTTATTCCGGAGGGGAGAGACTTCAAAGGTTGTGTTTAATACGGGTGCTTGGATCTTGGATATGAATATTTAGACAGTGTATAAATAGTTCTTCGAAAATAATTGTTAAAAATGTCAAAAAATGACTATTTTCAGAGTTAGTGGCATGGAATTCTATTTTCAGTGACGTCATGTGTAGACATGATCAGGGTTTGACCCATACGTCTGCATAAATTAGTTTTGCTTAGTTGAATCAAAGTTCATTTATCCGTGTGTGTATTCTTTACTAAATTGTACGTTCGTAGCTGAGTTTATATCATTTGCATTCGGCTGAAAGGAGGCTAAAGACACTAAAAAAACTCTTCAACTGTCTAACACCAGTTTCTAAAGATGGACGCGTCCCTTCAGACGTTTAAAGCATATCTGATGTCGTCCATTTCGAATCAACTCACCAGCGACGACCTCGACAAAATGAAGTTTGTTCTACAAGATGATCTACCCAAAAGGAAATTAGAAGAGGTACAGCAACCGTACCAGCTCTTCTCTCTCATGATGGACGCGAAATTGCTTTCCGCAAACAATCTTACCCGTTTGGCTGAGTTGTTGAAATCCGCGGGCCGAGTGGATTTGAGCAACGATGTGTTACAACGAGCTGGTCAACAAATGGAAGTTGATGGTGAGCTAAAGTAGTTTTGCGAGCAGTGTTTAAGCTTTGAACCTACCTAAGTAAAATTGTTCAAGACGCCTTCGCCTGTCCGAGACACCGCTATGAATATCGCGTGTCCCAAGATGCAAATTTTTAACAATGTTTAAGAACTCGAAGTTTAAGACTAGAATTTCAATAGTCATCAATGATTCTCGATCGTTTGCGTTGCGCGCGTATGTGATAACATTGTACTCAAATTTTTAAATCGAATACTAGTCTAAAGTTATCGCTTTTAGGAAGACAAACGAGGGTGAAGGCTGATTATCATTGATATGGTTACAGACTAGTTTCAAAATATAAATAATCGACAATGTTACAAATTCATGGCTGATTATCCAAGCAACAGCCATGAGGAATATGCCCTGAAGCGGAAGTCTAAAAGAAGCCCTCATGCGTGACTCGTTAAGTTGTTTGTTCCGATTCCAAAGATTTCAAAGACCTTTAATACACACTGCAATGAATAACAGGAATTGTTTGGCTAACAAGACGTCTTGTCTTCCTTGAATGGTTGGGCACTTGCATTAACCCTTTGACTCCCAGAGTCACTTATATATGGAGACATGTAGTGTAGTTCTAACCTTTCGCTATCTTGAAACAAGGATACAGTAATTTCCCATGGATTTTACTCCAACGTAATTAATTTACTTAAGCTTTTTTAAGCCTGCTCGCCAGCTAGTCTATCTTAAACTCCCACTATCTCGAACATTTTTTTCGTTTCCCTCCGGCAATCGAGTCCGAAAAATGATTACAAACCTCTGGAAATAATCGCGTGACGTAGTGACGTCATCGAACACGCTATTCGCGCGTTTTCATAGTAATATGGCCAGTAGAGTAGCTTGCTTTATTGTTTTACATGTAAAATAGGAAGAAAAATCGTCAAAGGTGATAAACGCAAAAAAATTATGAACTAAAAAGACAAAATATAAACGATTAAAAAACTCAAAATTCTATCAGAACGGAAAGTTTGATTTCTTAACCGCCTGTCACGAAATCAAATTTGATGAACTGTAATCCACTTCCATCCTTGTAATCCTGCACATTTTCACTAAACTACTGCTTCTGTTTTGCTTTATAGAATCTTTTTATTCAATTTAGTGATATATTTTGGTGACAATGTCGTTATTTCGGCGTGACAGTGTCCCGTTAAGCGGGACAGTGTCCCTTTAATAATCAATACACTGAATGATACGTGCATTATGATTGGTCATCGCCTATGATCTATTAGAGTACAGACAAACAGCTGACGTCATGGAGGATTTGTTTTCTCTGTTTCGTCCAACATGGCGGACAGTTTTGAAAATGTGGACAAGATTATTCCGGAAAGGGCAAGCGCAGGCATCGAAAAAATGTTTAGCAGAAGCTATTAAAAATTGAAGCTACTTTTCATTTTGGTTTCGTCTTTTTCGTAATTGTCAATAGCTTCTGCTAAACATTTTTTCGATGCCTTCACTTTCCCTTTCCGGAATAATTTCGTCTACATTTTCAAACTACCCGCCATGTTGGACGAAACGGAGAAAACCGTAATTTCTATGACATCAACTGTGCGTCTGTACTTTAACAGATCATCGGTTATGACCAATCAAAATGCGCGTACAATTCAGCATATTGTATAATTATAAACCCGTGTTATTTCGGTGGGACAGTGTCTATTTAATAGTCCTTGATCAACAAGGAGGCAATTTTCTCATCCTTTTCTTCTGTGTTTCAGCTACGAGTTTCTTTGAGGACCACCCTGCATGTTATGTAGGATCCCTGCCGTGCAAGCCAGCTCATTTTTACGGAAGAAACGAGATGTTGGATAAAATTGTCGAGGTACTCAGCGGAAGCAATGGACAACGCCTTGTTCTCATAACCGGTTTACCAGGCTATGGCAAATCCTGTTTGGCGCAAAGAATCGGTCACGTGATGGTTGAAAAGGGGTTTCAAGTCGTTTTTCTTTGCTTGCGAGAAATCAGATGCGTTTCGAAAATGTGCGCCAACATTCTGCTGTCTCTAAAAGCAAATATATGTGGTTTGGCGAGTAAACAAAGTGGGCCGGCGTTGTCTCATTTGAAGTCTTTAACCACTAAGACCATACTCATCCTGGACAACGCTGAAGACATACTCAAGGAACCGGAAGAGAGAAAGGAATTTTACAACTTTGTCAATCACGTGGCCACGTATGCTAATTACGTGAAATGCGTAATCACATCACGTGAAGTGTGCTCAACATCCTGTCAAATCTCGCGCTACTCGGTCAAACTTCTCGCTTTGGAAACCGAAGATGCAGCCAGACTTCTTCAAGCGAAGGTTAAAGAAAACACCACGTTGACCCTAGAAGACGATAAGGCCAAAGTGATTGCAGATCTTTGCTTGAATGTTCCTTTGATACTACACGCGGCTGCGGCATATATCGAAGATGTCGGTGGCCCCCTGGCTCTCATACAGGTTTTAGAAAACCATTCCGCTCCGTTAGAACTGGCGGATATGGAGGATTTGTCGCCAGATTTGAAAATGAAGCGGTTCCTCTTTGACTGCTTACAGCAGCTCGGCCATGAACTGGAGAAGGCTCTGGTCTCGTTAGCTGTATTTCCGGCTGCCTTCCATCGCGAACAAGTCTCTATCGTTTTCGATGTTTCAATCCAACTGGACACGGTTTTATTGCCACTGGTAAAAAAATCACTTGTTCACAGAGATGTGGAGACTAATCAGTACTTTGTTCATCGATTAATTCAACTTTGCTGCCAAGAAAAGGCGAAGAAGGATGAACACTTGCGCGTTTGTTACAACCAAGCGCGCGCGAGATTTGTTGAACACTATTTGAGCTTAATCACTAAGCTACAACAGCGTTTCTTATGTAAAGGCGCTTCAAAGGAAACCATTTGTCATTACTGGAAAGAGGAGCAACACATCATTCAAGCAATCTTTTGGGCACTGGAAAGTGGTTCAACAATTTCGACGCACTACTCGCAAGTTCTCAACAACGCGGTTGTTTTCCTGGCCAAAGTCATGAAGAGGCGGGACTTTGAGGATGTTTACAATGCTGTTCTTGCAGCTAACAAAGAAGACTTGCGCCTGATGGCCGATTGCCTTACATGTGTCGGGGTGAAGTTGATCTACTGCTGCGAGTGTCATCGAACGTGCAGCGTTGTTTCAGAAAAGAGCTACATGGTGCTGCGAAAAGCTTTGGAGCTTTTTCAACGGCTGAATGTCCAAGAAGGGGAGCTGGTAGCACAGTGTTACAGCAAGATCGCGCGATGCATGGCCAAGAATGGCTGCCCGACGACAGCGCTGGAGCTGAGTAGTAAAGCTCTTGGAATCAGAGAAAAGGCAAGGGAAAAGGAACCGTTCAAATACGCGGCGTGTTGTAATGATAGAGCAGGTAAGTGACATAGCAGCAATGAGCTTTCTTGTTCATTCCAAATGAAGCGCTTTTCATTTCAGTGTCGTAAATCAAAAACCAAAGTAATCACTCTGGCCAATCACAACAGACACAGACAATCCAGACAATGATTGGACCAATCAGAACTCGAAGCAAATACATGTAGCTGGCGCCAAGCGCGGAAAAACGCATGCAGGCAAGTCACGATTGGTTTTGGTTTTACTTCTGATTGGTTAAGAAAGTGGCGCGAGCTTTTTTTAGCCAATCACAACGCGTAGCAATGCAAAACTAAAGCAATCACTAAATTACTTTCGATACTTAATTGAAAACTGGACATGAATAGCTTTGGTCATCAGATATCTTCAAGGTCATCTAAAAAAATCTTCGGAATCTTTGAATTGATTGGATTTGTTCGATCAAATGCAAAGAAAAATATCGGATCAAACAGGTCCAGCCGAAAAATGAGGCGATCCGGAATTTTTGGTTGAACAGAAAGCATCCTTCGCAAGTTGACCCTGTTTGTATGTTTTCCCGCGTTTGACACGTTTTTTTTTTTGGCCGCGCTTGACACTGGTTGCACTTTTTCCCGCAATAAGCATTAAGGTTGCATATTTTTCCATACTTGTACCGGCTGCAGCAATGTTTTCCCGCGCTTGCCACCGGTTGCAGCATGCTTTCGCGATCTTGACATCGGCTGCAGCCATGTTTTCCCGCGCTTGGCATCAGTTGCAGCATATGTTCCCGCGCATGGCACCGATTGCATGTCTGCCTCAAGTTCTGATTGGTTCAACGTGTTACTTGCAGTTTGTTGTGATTGGACAGATAATTACTTTAGTTTTTGTTTAATAAGGTCATTAATTAGACCGAAAACATGAGAGAGTTTAACTTTTTTTTTTCGTTCTCTAGTTGTTCTCAGCTCCCTACAGAACCACAAGGAAGCCATGAACCTCAGAGAGCAAGCCCTCGCTACTTATGTTGACCAACTAGGAGATCATCCATTCACGGGTACGCTCTACAACTACCTGGGAAATGACTGCCTTGCGCTGGGAAACTTTGACAAAGCCGTGGAATACTTTTCTGAGGCCCTCCGGATCCGAGAAACATTCCTCGGCTTTTACCACCAGGAGACTGCTCGCACGCTGCACGATTTGGGTGTAGCTTACAAAATGAAGGTACGCGAGTTCTGCCCCCTTATTAACCCCTTTATTAATAACCCCCTTATTACCCCATCCTTATTACCCCATCCTTATTACCCCCTATTAACCCCCATTATTAACCCCCATTATTAACACCCTTATTAACCCCCCTTATTAACCCCCTTATTAACCCTCCTATTAACCCCCCTATTAACCCCCACTCCCCCCCCCCCCCCCTCATTAATCCCCCCTCCTTACCATGGTGATGGAGGCACGGTGGTCTAGTGGTCAGCGCGTCGGACTTTCAACCTGAAGGTCGGTGGTTCAAGCCTGGTCTCTGCCATCATGTTATTTCCTTAGACAAGAAACTTTGCTCCACATTGTCTCTCTCCACCTAGGTGTATAAATGGGTACCGGCGACTAGCATCCCATCCAGGGGGAGTAGTAATACTCTCAGTCACTTTATGCTACAGAAACCGGGGTTAAGCTCCGTCAGTTGTGAGCCATTAGGCTCGTGAATACCTTACCTCTTCCTTACCTTGGAGTTTGGGCGGATTGTAGGTAGGTAAGCGAGCGCGGTCCGGTTTCAACATGAAATAATTAGGGGTACTACAACCCCCCGCTTGGGGTGTTAGTCTTTCTCAGGGTTGCTCCCAGAATTTTTCGGTTCTCCGGTCGAATCCGTCAACAGAAGATACCTTCTGTATGTACCCCGAAAATTTATCATTAATAACATTTTCAACCCTGGAATTCAGTTACGTCGACAGTCACGAGGAAGTGATATTTGAGCTAAGAAGAACTAAAAGAGTTGTTATAAGTGGCGGATCTAGAGAGGGGCCTAGCATCCCTTCTCCCACCTTCCCCACCCTTATCTCTTATCTCCGCCACTGGTTATTGTTACTATGTCTCGAGTGGGTTTATGACAATTTTCGGATTTCTGTTCCTACGAGCAAGCTAGCGGGCTCGGGGGTTGGGGAGGGGGAGGGGGAAGCTCCTTCCCGCCCCCCCTCCCCCAAGCTCTGCCCCCGAGCCCGAGAGCTTGGTCGCAGGCGACAATATCGGTCACATTTGTTGGAACTGTGTACGCTTTCTTCCCTTCTTTCCCCTTCAATGTTGATGTTTAAGATGCTAGAGTCAAAAAAAAATATACGAACGCAACACAGCTGGGGAGAGAGGAGCGACATTGGGGGGAGAGGAGATGGTCCACACGTGCTCTACATTTCTGAACTGACAAATCTGAACTTTTCGTGAAGTGTTTCAAGTAATTATCTCTTGTATTGTAGTTTTTATTTATTTATATCTAGGAAGACTACGAGAATGCCCTGGAAAAAGTCAACTCGGCCATTACCATCCAAGAAGCATTGTTTGACGTTCCACACGAGAAGCTCAAGTCCCTTAAGGAGAAACAAGAGATCTACACTCGGCTTAATGTACCCGAAACAAACATTCAACAACTGCAGATGAAAATTCAGGAGTGCGAGAATGAAATGACACAAGCGAAAAAGTCGAACAACTTGAGACTAGAACGAATTATGGACATCATTAACAGTAACGCGTCTTAGAAGGAATTGTCAATGTGTTTTAGACGATAGCAACGGAGAATAATGCAGTAAGCCACGTTTCCAGTCGACCGTACCACGTGATCGACTGTGACGTCACCCACCGAGCCGATTCGCCATGAACGGTTCGCCTGTCGCGTTCGGGCCCAAGGCCCCTCGTTTACGCGCTTAGCGCGTTGCGGCCTGCGAACAAGGCTCATATCAGTAAAGGAGGTCGCTTACTACAAATCTCAAGTATAGTAATTTTACTTTATAAAAAGCATTAAGTATCATAGACAAGTAGTCGCTTTAATCATAATAACTAGCAGTTATCACAGATTATGGAGACGCGTTCGAAGGAATTTCCGGCGAAAATGAGCTCCTGAATGGGCGGCCATTTGGAAGGCGGCCACCAAAAAATCTCAAATTTTACTGCACATAAACCACAGGACAACCAACACGAAATTAGGATTGCGTTCTTCGAACGCGATAATAATAATAATAATAATAATAATAATAATAACCAAATCTTTTATTGAAAACAAAGCTTACTATTTTACAATTAATTTCAGTTAAAAAAACTATTCAGTCAAAACACTATTTACATTATTCTTTTCGATTAAAAAAATTTATTCCATTAAAAATATATCGTATATTCGAAAAATAAAGAAAAATAATAATAATAATAATAATAATAATAATAATAACAATAGGCATAGCGCCCTTTCCCAAGGTCCAAAGGCGCTAATTACAAAGTTAAAATTAAAACTACATTAAGATGTTCTAAACGTATAAAAATCCTATTCTTATGACACATTAAAAGCGAATAAAAACTAAGATATAAATTAAAATATAAAACACTACTGCATTCGCGCATTATAATATAAAAAGGCGCGTCTAAAAAGAAACGTTTTCAATTGACTTTTAAAACTATCTAATGATCCTGCGTCTCTAATATATTGAGAAAGATTATTCCAAAGAAGAGGTGCAGCAACAGAGAAAGCACGGCGACCATAACTGTTTAGGTTATATTAAAAGCAGGTACAGTGAGTAAATTTTTCTTCGAAGATCTGAGATCCCGTTGGGAGGTTACGTGACTCGCTTTTGCGATAGGAACATATTACGCGCAACAAATGATCGCGCGACGTTGTGAAAAAGCATAGTACACATTCTACTTGTCCCGAAACTTGACGTATCGCAGTAAGTATATTTCGAGTTTAGAAAATACTGAGCATTGTGCAAAGAGTATATAGTGTTTTGGCTCAAATTTCCAAAGAACGGTAATTTTGCTCTTACCCTTTCAATGTTCCGAGTTGATTTTTTTTGGAGATTGATAAGAGAATGAGGCAAAGATGCCAATGAGGCAATAATTGTAAGCAAGGACAAGGATGCGGCTATTATGTTGTAATCCGGCATGTTAATGTATCTTATTTACCAAGCACGAGGGCTTTACTGAGAAAACATAACCCAAGGTCTTGTACTAAAGACCGAGCGCAACAAAGGTCCATACGATAAAGACCTAGGGCTGATATTCTCCCAATACGGTCCCGAGCAAGCTTCGTTAATATAATAAGGTATAGGAATGACACAAGTTTTTCAGTGTCAAACTGATATGTATTTAACGTACCCTCACAGGAGCAGTACCCTCATTAAATAAAGTTGTTCATTATGTTAATTAATTCAGTGATTCATAAGAGATTTATTACGCGACTAAAAAATGTAAAAAAACGAAATTCCGTGATACCCAGTAGCAAGGACACCCGGTCTGATATTTGTAAAATATCGAACCGACAGGTCTGACATTTGTGAAATATCGGACCGGCAGGTCTGATATTTGTAAAATATCGAACCGTCAAATGACATGAAATGAGGATTCTGATTGGCTGAGTTTAGTTATCGACCCTCTCAACTATCTCAGTCGTGTTATATATAAATGTATGATTTAGATATTTATTCAGAAATAAAACCAAGATAAAATGCTCTTCCAATGTTCTTTATTCCTCATATTTTGTAACGGGAGGAGAAAGGCCACAATGAAAGGCAACAGTCAACAGTATTTATCCCAAACTACTCCGAGCGCACAACTCTCTTATTGCGCTTTTCAATAACACGTGGAATCTGAAATTCAAATCACCAGCAACGGTTGCGTTTTACACTGCCGTCAAGATCTTCACTATGATTGGTAGATTTCGATCCATTTTGTTTGTTTCTTTTTTACATGGTCCGTTGACTTTCATATTAATTATGATTGACGGTAGGGAATAACGCAACCGTTTGTGAAGATTTGAATTTCAAATTCCGCATGTTATTTAAAGGCGCAGTAAACTAGTGTCGCTATAAGCTAATTCTGAGCACCTACAAAAATTATAATAAATACTAAAACTTAAGGTGGCTCGACTGGGTTTTTGAGTAACGATACCTTTTAACTTTGAGAAACTTGTGTACTACCATAAACGATCCAACGGAAAATCGGTTGCCACAGCTGTACTAGAGAAAGATTAAAGTTTCAGATGAGGTATTAAAGTTTTAACGAAATCGGAGTTGCCATAGTAACCTTATGACGTCATTCCCTGTTTTACATAATACCGAATTACTTGTCATCAAGAGATAATGGCCGTTTTTATACTAGAGACGCATTATCCGTCTGGACGAACTTGGGCAAACATTTGTAGTTCGTCCTGTTATGCGTCTCTAGTATAAAGACGGGCACAAGACGCATTATCCGTCTAGACGAACTATCTTTCGTAGTGCGTCGTTCAAGACGCATTTCGAAATTGTTTTCGCATAATCTTCTCCTTTCTTTTATCGCGATCACCTCAGCTAGGCGACTGTGGTACATCAAGCATTCCTTACCCATTCCACCAGTTGTCATAAATACGAGAGGTGTAAATGTCCCGTGTTCGACGTCGAGGACTCTACCAGAGTACTGGCACTTTTTAATAATAACAATAATAATAATAATAATAAAAACAATAATAATAATATTTAACATTTATAGTGTGCAGGTTTCATACCTAAATGCTCACCTGTGCATAACAGTAATAAAAATTAAAATTACTTATTCACATTTACCCAGGATTGATTGCCACAGACTTATAGAAACGGATGTTGAACTTTCAAAAAATTGATGTCTCAGGTGACATTTTTCACACCTCAGGTGAAAAATCCTGCCAGAAGGATATCAACTTGAGATACAAAATTATATGTTCAGTTTGGAAAAGTATACAGTCATGTAGTTGAGTATTGGAACAGCTATGGTTGAGTGTTTTAGGAAAGCTTCAGTTCTCGCTACCAGTACTACCAGTATAAAATGAGAAGATCTGCACGTTTTATCTGCATGATTTGTTTTCAGTCTGCATGTGCAGACGACGTACTGAAATTGCGTCTGCAATGATTTTTCCTGCAGATGAAAAACAGATCTGCACATTATCTGTAAAGTCTGCAACAATCTTCAACCAGTTTAGAATCTGAAAGTCGGCTGATCTTTGCCCATACAAACAACGCAAGGCTGCTTCAACCGTTCATTTTTATGGTTCATTAAAAACAAAAGACATCACTTGAGATTCCATCAAAATCACAAAGGATCCGGCGCTGGTCTATTCATGGCTGTCGATCACCTTTTCATGACAACCTTCCTTGGTTTGCTTGGTTTTGAATCCACTAAAAGATGTTCCTGCATCTTTCTTTTGTCTGGCATTAAAACTTAGTTTAAATTTAGAAACTTTTAACAATAAAGGGACCGAGACCGAAGGTTGAACAGTTGTGTTGAAACTGTAATTGACGTTAACCCGCGCAGAGTAAAGTTATACTGACACAAGACAAGAGCATGTGTTCAATCAGCCACTCATAGCTTGCACTCAACCATTTTCTGACTTTAGATACAAATTATTATTGTTTTGACACTCATCATTTACCATATCTGTAGATTATTATTTAATTATAACCGTGCAATTCTTTGAGGGACAGAGGTGTGCATATTCAGTACTGGATGGCGAACGAGGGAAAGCCTGCAAGTCATATAGATCCTGTGGGAAGAGCAACTCAGAGGAGCCGTGTGATCTGAAGGCAAAACATTCCTCAAACAACTCAACCATAGCTTCCCAACATAAAATTTTGTTACCCAATGGTACTAAAAATATATTTAAACCAAAGTTTTTAAGTTGATATCCTTGTGGCAGTAAGTCGGCTTTTCATGCTCATTTACTGTATTCTCCTGTCGTCGCTGCTCTGCAATTTACATAGGTGAAACTGCAGGGCTTGCTCTAAGAAAACATTTTGGCGAACTTCTCCATAGTATTAAAAAAAGCTTGCCTGGTTTTCCCATCGCAGAACACAGTTTAATGCAATCACCACTCTCTGCATGATGTAGAACTGCGTGGCATATGAAGCTCTGCGGCGCAAGCCAGCAAAGAAAGAGGCATAGTTTGGTACCCGTCAGCCGCACAGCCTTAATTCGGACTTCCAGTTTATTTGAGGCATGCAACTGTTTCAAATGGCACACACCAGTAATACAACCACCAACTATGAAAAATGACATTCCACTGAAAAAGGACTAAGCAAGAAACGTCTGGAATAATTTCTCATTTTTGACACTTTTTAACAGTAACATATTTCATTATTTATTTTGTCACAGGTCTCATGCAGTTTTTAAACCTTTTTGTTCAACTATTTTGCCTAAATGATGGCCAGCTTTTTTAACTTTGTTGTAAAAATCTCAAAGCGAGAACAGCGGCATTACAGTCATCAAAATGACTTGTTTGATTTTGATTCGTCGACCGCCATTTTGAAAATGGAATGTTGCGAACTAGGCCTGCATTCTAGTGGGCATGTCCAGCCTTTTTTGAGCCCAGCTGTCAAATGACGATTAAAACGAAGGTTTGAATTAACACTTGGCCGTCTAAAAAAAAAAAATTATTTCCATTCACATTGTACATGTATATTGTATTTCTTTTCTCCATAAATGTTATAGTTAAATTGAGATGATGTTTGTATATTAATTCTCATTAGAAATGAAAGCTTAGAATCACTTGGAAACATACAAAGCAATGGCTGCATGTGTATCATCATCCGTTGCAGACGAAGCTTTATGCACAACAGATAAAAAGGAGAATTTTCAGAGGCTGGCAGGACTTCTAATGTGTGGAGGTGTCACACTGCTAAGGGAAGTGTTTGATTCCATTCATCCACCAGCTAACCTTACGGTAAAGCTCAATGATCCTGCCACAAAGACGCAGCTGAAAGGAGCAAAACTTACAAAACCAGAATGGGATTGTGTCTACCCATCTCCAGGGATGTGTGGAAAGTCCACCGATTTTGACATCACTCTACTCTTCAGATTGTTAAGAACAATTTGCTGTCTTACTCCTCCTGCCACCGGGTGGGATAAGTTGCCTATTAATGCAGATCACAGCTGTGAGGCAGACTTAGCGAGGATCAAATATTACAGAAACTCTGTTTATGGTCATAACCGTACAATGGAGATAATGGACAGTGACTTTGCTAATCTTTGGAGAGAAATCAGTGAGGCATTATTGAGAATTGCTGGAACTATCAGTACTGCAAAGAGAGATGAGTGGAAAGAGTCCATCAACAAACTTTTTCATGATCCTCTAACACCAGATGCAGAGAGGTATGTGGCAGAACTCCAGTCATGGTACAAGAAGGACATCGACACTAAAGATGAAGTTGAAAGGCTGGGAAATACAATTATGGAGCAATTAATGAATGACAAACAGGAGCAGATCACGATGTTGAATACCAAGCTGCAGGAACTAACTATCAAGCACAATATCTTGCTAGAGCATGTCATCAGTATTCGTACCACTATTGAAAGCACTAAACCAGGTGGATCATCCATTACTCAAAGCCAATTTCCAAACACTCCATTAGTGCAACAGCCTGGTCTACCATCTGAGAGTGCATGCATTCCAGGACCTGTACCCCTAGAGCAACCACAAACAGAAGGTGCAGTTGGTATGTCTTTTAGCTGGGAGCTTCAACAGAATGACCCATCAGATCCTGATATCTGGCAGGTCATTCTGTCATCATTTACATGTAATTTAACTCGCCTATTTGAAAAGCTGAAAATGAAGTTCGGTGTTGATGTTCAAAGCAGCAAGTTGGGAAGTTTGGTGATAACTGTTTCATGCAGCTCATTGGAAGTCCTTGAGGGATTGTGGAAAGACCACTGTACTGGCCATCTCAATGAAATGGTCCAAGAAACACTCGTCACAGCAGAAGTACTACAAGAGCTTTGCCTTAGTGAGGTAAAGCTTAAAACCATTATTTCTGAAAAGGAGTACAAGGCATGTAAAGAGCTCTTAACACAAGGTAGGATTATCGATAATTATTATATCTCACTCATTGGCTGACACAAATTTAATCTTGAGAGGGACATTGCAAATAAGATAACATTTTGGCAGCAGCTTGCACCTCGCCGTACAAGAACCCGTCTTTAAACCGCATCTGTTGCCAAATTGTTTTTTCCCTCTTTCAATAACAGTTATTGTAAGTAATAACATGTTCCAACTGATGTCAATTTGAGGGGTATACATACTTTTAGAATCCATTCTTATTATTGATCGAATAAGTAAGACTTGAGGGAATATTTTCAATACAAACGTTAGTGAAACATTGTTTATTATTTTCGCTAATTTTTGTGTTGATAATATTCTTATTATTACTTACAAAAAATTAAACACTTAGTTTATAAAGAAGAATTAACCTTGACTGAGATTTAATATTTAACACGACAGAGTTTTTACAAAGTAGTGGAATTGTTAGGACTTCGCCCAATGTCCAACCTGGCCTCTTACATAAAATCTGCTCCTTGTTATAGATCTGCCAGAGCTCTATTTTACAAGCCCTCTGGAAGCCATGCAATGACCTGAGAATTGCCACATCAGTTGGCAAGTCCAATGATATAAAATAATGGATAAAACATGATTCTTTTAAAAGAATCAGTGAAGCGAGTTTCCTTTTCCAATTGATTAACATAAAGTTTTGTTTGAATGAATCAACTGTCTTTAGTAATTAAAAAATGAATTTATTTACCGGTATTAAAGATATAAAATATTAAAAATATGTTGTGGTGCAATTTTATCCTTGGTGCAAATTTTATTTCCCTTTGTTTAAAACTCATTATCATACATTATCTATACCCCAAAACAAAGGAAAATAAAATTTGCACCAAGGATAAAATTGCACCACAACAAATACATAAAAATATTAATAAAGATTATTTTTTATCATCATACATTATTCTCACCAGGCAATGAAAACCTGCAGCAACTATGTGCTGAAGAAACAAATAGAGGAGAAACCTGGCCTAGCATCACTACAACTACAAGTGATGACAGTGATGAAAATGAAAGCTTGAAAATCCAAGAAGCTACAAGTCAAGGTCATTTTAACACTTTTATTTTGACAACAGTAATTAACTTGATGCAGCATACATGATAAAAGGGTACCAAATATATTTCCTTTAAAATAATAACATTATTTTTTTTTGGCTCTTAAAGTGCATGCACTGAGTTATTCAAGGAAGGCAATTATTTAAGAAAACTATAAGTGACAATAAGTTTGAAAAGTTTCCTTAAAAGAGGGTTTATTCAAGATGGCTCCTTGCTATTCAATGAAATACATATCAAAGTAAGGCTGCATGTTAAGGTTTCCATTGGCTAGGGTTTATCATTTGTGCAGTCTTATGGGGTGAGGAAATGCTTAATAGAGAAACAGGGGCCGACTTTGAGGTGATTGGTTACCTGATGACACACCCTTTTGAGTGTTTGATATAGCTTCTCAAACTGATCATTAAATACAGAGAAAATAAAGGAATAAAATCACCAAATCTAAGTTAATTATGATTGGGTTTCCAAACCACTGTCACACTTTATAAATTTATCATTTTCTTTGTTTAAACTTGATAAATTAGTAAAGAGTTTGAGAAATAAATATAAAAAAACATGTCTCTTTAATTCTACTCAGCCAAATCTCCACATAATGGACATGCACTAAAACTCTACATTTGTAGCCTCCGGTTTCAAACTTAACAACCAAAATTACCTAGTTACCTTGTTAGTGAACAGTTTAAGAGATGATTATACATGTACCACAGTAACAACAATTTTTTTCTTCAGTCTTTCTAATGCAATAGTTAATTTTTCTCAAGAAGAATGAAATGAAACGTTTCTTTGTGTTAGGTAAAATCTTTATATTTATACAACTAACCATACACGATCAATTATATCACTTCACAGTTACAGAACAGGAGATTACAAGTGCTGAACTGGTACTTGGCTCATACGACTTGACCGTTTTTCTGTACATCTATACATTTGTTATTACAGGTGCAGTGGTGGTACCCACAAGCCTGGACAACAGACCAGTTTCAGACACAGTACTTCATGACATTGGAAGTGGCCTTGGGACTAGCTGGAAAGAGCTTGGCAGATGCCTTGGGATTCCTGAGAAAGACCTGAAAGCTATTGATATGAAGGAGCATGATAAAGAAGAAAGAAAAGGAATATCGATGCTTAATATGTGGAAGGAAACGCGGGGTGAATATGCCACTAGGGTGGTCTTACAAGAGGCCCTAGAGGAGATAGGAAGAACTGATCTGTCACAAAAAGGTAGAGCCTTACATATTTTGTGGTTGTTATCACTGAGACAAAGAGTGCTCGATACATTTAGTAGAACAGAAATACATTGTATGTTATTGTAACATGATGGGATGTTACAAAACAGTAACTCAAGTTTCATGCTCGGTGGTGATCATCAGATCTAGACTGAATAAAACAGGTCAGGGATTTGTTAAAGCAGCTCATGCGTGCCAAACAAATGTTGCATGCAAACATTTCAGTACGTTTGTTCTTAGCCAACATATTGTTTTGTATGAAACAACCGAGGCACTGCCCCTTTACCTCTTTAACTCCCAAGAGTGCCAAATATCAAAATTCAAGAAAAATCCCAAATTTCATTTTGTAAAATATTGAAAAACAAATGGTCACACCATAGGATTTCATCCACAGACTCAAAAGTTAAATAGAACAAATGGTACCATGCAAAAGTACTGCTGAAGAGGTTTCATTTGAATGGTCACACCATAGGATTTCGTCCACAGACTAAAAAGTTAGAACTACACTAAATGTCTCCATAATTGACTCTGGGAGTGAAAGGGTTAAAGCGCCCAATAACCTGATTTTCTAAACATAAAATTTACAGCCGGCCTCTTGATTGAAACATGTGTGGGTGGGGGGGAGTAATCATGTCCATGTACATTATTTTGTTTTATTAAGGGGTGGTTTTACCTGAATTTTAAGAGGTTTTAAGAAGGGATAGGAGAAAGACAATGATTTTTGGAACACCAACAGACAGTTGATACCCATGCAAGAGTACCCCAGGTTGCTAGTGGACTAACTTGGTGTCCGTCTATTAATTATTAACTACAAATTCTAATTTTAAAACTTCACTAAATCTTCAATATTTCTTATTTCTCTAAATTTTACAAATCCTTTGAGAAAAACTATTTCCTCCCCAAAAATTTACAAAAAATCCCATAACACAGATTCATGATATGAATGAAGGGTTTTTGGATTGCTTGAAACGTGAACGAGATATTCTCATTAAAGCCATGTTAAGTGGCGGAAAAATGGCATTCAGGTAAAACCCCGCCTTAACTTTGCTAAGTAAGATGTGCAGGGGAGATACATACAAAAATACAAATAATACAAAAAAGGAAGTAAATATTCAATAATAATAATAATAATAATAATAATAGGTTCTAAAAATGCATTAAACAAGAGCCTCTATGCTTTTTACTCATGCGCGTAGTTATATAAAATGGCCTCCGTTTTTCTTATTTTTCTTTTTTTGTGGTGTCACGATTTTGCATGCAAATTTATGCACGCATATTTTAAATTGTGCCCTTCCGGTTCACAGCTTTGCCATTTACACTTCCTGTTTAGTGACTTCCGGCTACTTTCACTTCCAGTAAAACAGTGTTATTGAAGTGTCACGACAGCGTCTCCTACAACCCTACTTAAATTACTAATGTTCATGTTTGGTATATATAAGACTTAGAAGAATCACTGGCTTCATTGTGGTACAGCCTTCATTTCCAAAACATTCAATAGTAAACAACGTGGTTTGCAGGAACAATGACTGAATGAAAGGAGTAACTCTTCTCCATGTCGTACATCTTCTTATCATGTTTAAAATATATCATAAAACTTTCTTATGCATGCGCATGAGTGTAGGCTGCTTGGAGCCTCTTGTTACATTATTTTACACTATCAATAAAATAATAATAAATTAAATAACAGTAATAATAATAATAAAATAATAATAAAAAATATTTGTGGTAGGATGACTGCAACAGCCTTGTGATGAAACATCCCATCACAGACAAGGGGATGTATTCTGTCTCTTATTCACTTCTTGCTACAGAATCAAAAAGACTTCACATTCCGTTACCTTAAGGTGGCTCGACTGTTTTGTTTTTGGCAACATAACATTCCAACTTTGAATGGCTGATACTTCACCATCTGAGCTTGGTAAGGCAAGTATTCTGCGAATACAGCCGCCTCGCATCGCTCCCAGCTATCAGGCAAGCTGCTTCACACATACACTAGAGATGAAATGAACTTTCCAAAAAAGTAGATTTGATTGACATCAGTGTTACCATAACAACGATCTGATTCACTCATGCGAATGGGTATATCAAATTGGGAAGGAAGTCAACACAAGTTGTAACTGTAAGGGAACATAAACACTGACCGAGAGAAGTAATATAGCTGAACATTTTTTATTGATGTTTGCATTTTCCACAGGTGAGACAAAAAGGAAAATTCCTCATCGTCCAGCTCTGGTGACTAAGCCTGCTACACATGGTAAGATATACAAGCATACTCAAGCATTGTCTTTGTACTTGTTGATTGAGTAGGAGGACAGGTAAGAGGAATACTGCAGAGGAGTGTGATTGTGTATGCTACTTGTGGCAAGTCACAAGTGATCAGCTACATTTGTAACTAAGCGATCCTTGCAACATAATTACTCACATGCGCTAATAAAGTTATTTTCCGCCGCAAATTATAGCGTTTACCTTGCTCTGAACGAAGGCGAAGCAAACAAACATCAGCGACACCATTGCCTGCGGCTCGTGTGCCACTTTTTTGTTCTTACCACATTTTGACGTCATCTGTGATCTATAACTGTGAACAGAAACACAGCCAAATGAAATATATTTGTTGAGAAGACGCACAGCTGATGTCATCTAGAATTTGTTTTATCTGTTTAGCAGAAGCTGTTGACAAGTGAAACCACTTTTTACTTTGGTTTCGTCTTTTTTTAATTGTCAATAGCAGTTCTGCTAAACATTTTTTCGATACCCTCACTTGCCCTTTCTGGAATAATCTCGTCCACATTTTCAAAACTGTCCGCCATGTTAGACGAAACAGAGAAAACAAATTTCCCACGAAGTCAGCTGTTTGTCTGTACTCTAATAGATCATAGGTGATTACCAATCAAAATGCACGTAGAATTCAGTATATTGTATAATAATAAACCCATGTTATTTCGGTGAGACAGTTTCTATTTAATAGTCCTTGGTCATCAAAGGAGGCAATTTTCTCATCCTTTTCTTCTTGTGTTCCAGTATAAAGTTTCTTTGAGGACCGCCTTGCATGTTATTATTATTATGTTATTATTGTTCAGGGGCTCTCCTTGTAAGCCCAGTAGGGTTTGTTGAGAGCTCCTGCTCCCTTATCATAACTATGAATTGTACTACTGTAACATCAGTCATGGGACAAATAAACTTGACTTGACTTGACTTGTTATATAGGATGACTGCGGTGTAAGCCTGCTCATTTTTACGGAAGAGTGTAGAATGGAAGCTTTTTTGATTAGTAAGTTTATGGTTATCAAGATTTACTTCATTTACACAGAATCATAAAAAAACACTTGTTTAATACACATTTTTCCAGGATTACAAACAACAAAAACAAATAGGTGTGATTCTAACACCCATACCGTACATCAAATTTGACATAATCACGGTCTTCAACAAGCAAAATTTGTTTACTTTTCATTAATAAAACCCCCTGTCTGCAGTTCAGACACCATACGGCCAAATAAGGCCAACTTTTTGGAGATAAACATTCTGGTGGGTTTTGATTGAAACTGAAAGAAGCTTGAAGAAAGCAATACGTTCATTTATGAATTTCTCGTAGATGTGTCCCTTGAGGAATTTAAAGCATGGATGATGCCCATTTCGAATCAACTCACCAGCGACGACCTCGACAAAATGAAGTTTGTTCTACAAGATGTTCTACCCAAAAGGAAATTAGAAGAGGTACAGCAACCGTACCAGCTCTTTTCTCTTATGATGGAGGCTAAATTGCTTTCCGCAAAAAACCTTACACGTTTGGTTGAATTGTTGAAAGTCGTGGGCCGAGTGGATTTGAGCAAATACGTGTTACTGAAAGTTGAAGGTGAGCTAATTAAAAGTAGTTTTACGAGAAGTGTTTAAGCTATAAACCTTCATTAGTAAAATTGTTCAATTCGCCTTCACCTGTCCGAGATACCTCTCTGTACTCTCTGCGACCGAATCTGGGGCGAATTACAGACGGTTCATTTATGTTTTTGGAGCTCATTACAAGCAAATTGGAATTTGTTAGCTGTAAAAAAATTATTTTATAACAGCCCATTTCAATCGATCTCAAACTCATGAAAAATTGATCAAGTTTGAGCAAAGAAAATCAAAAGCGTGATGGCGTGACGGCGTGATGGTGGACCGTGGTTTGGAAACTATCGATCTTAAAGGCCATATTCACCCAAAATGCTGTGCGCGCCGTGATCATTTTCTGTGCTGAATTTCGAATACTGTAGAGGAGTGTGATTGTGTATCCCGTTGTGTATACTGCTTGGGGCAAGACACGAGTGATCAGCTGACTAAGCGATCCTTGCAACATCATAACTCACATGCGCAAATAGAACTATTTTTTCTCCGCAAATTATGGCGCTTACCTTGCTCTGAACGTAGGTGAAGCAAGCAGCGCACGACACCGCTGAACACACTAATGCTCAAAATCATCGTGACTAACAAAAATCGCAACACAGGAATCCCGTCAAGAATAGTGTGCTGCTCCCCTCCGGGCTTGCAGCAATTAAGTTAACACAATTTCGTTTTTTCGGTAGTACAGTATCCCTTTAATTATACAATACACTGAATTCTACCCGCATTTTGTTTGGTCATAAGCTATGATCTATTAGAGTGGAGACGCACAGTTGATGTCATCGAGAATTTGTTTTCTCTGTTTAGCAGAAGCTGTTGACAAGTGAAACTACTTTTTACTTCGGGATTCGTCTTTTTCTTAATTGCCAATAAATCCTGCTAAACATTTTTTCGATGCCTTCACTTGCCCTTTCCGGAATAATCTCGTCCACATTTTCAAAACTGTCCGCCATGTTGGACGAAACAGAGAAAACAAATTCTCCATGACGTCACCTGGCGTCTGTACCCTAATAGATCATAGGTGATGACCAATCACAATGCGCGTAGAATTCAGTGTATTGTATAATTATAAACCCATGTTATTTCGGTGGGACAGTGTCTATTTAATAGTCCTTGGTCATCAAAGGAGGCACTTTTCTCATCCTTTTCTTCTTTTGTTACAGTATAAAGTTTCTTTGAGGACCGCCCTGCATGTTATGTAGGATCACTGCCGTGTAAGCCTGCTCATTTTTACGGAAAAGTATAGAACGGAAGCTTTTTTTGATTAGCAAGTTTTTGGTTATCAAGATTTACTTCATTTACACGGGATCATAAAAAAAACTCTTGTTTACACATTTTTCCAGGATTACAAACAACAAAAACAAATAGGTTTGATTCTAACGCCCATACCGTACATCAAATTTGACATCATGTCTTCAACAAACAAAATTTATTCACTTTTCATTAATAAAACGGCCCCTGTCTGCAGTTGAGACACCATACGGCCAACGTTTTGGAGATTAACATTCAGGTGGGTTTTGATTGAAACTGAAAGAAGTATGAAGAAATCAACAAGTTCATTCATGATTTTCTCATAGACGTGTCCCTTCCTTTTGAAGAACATTTGATGTTTATTTCGAATCAACTCACCAGCGATGACCTCAACAAAATGAAAATTGATCTACGAGATGATCTACCCAAAAGGAAATTAGAAGAGGTACAGCGTCCATATCAGCTCTTTTCTCTTATGATGGAGGCTAAATTGCTTTCCGCAAAAAACTTTACACGTTTGGTTGAATTGTTGAAAGTCGTGGGCCGAGTGGATTTGAGCAAATACGTGTTACTGAAAGTTGAAGGTGAGCTAATTAAAAGTAGTTTTACGAGAAGTGTTTAAGCTATAAACCTTCATTAGTAAAATTGTTCAATTCGCCTTCGCCTGTCCAAGACACCTCTCTGTACTCTCTGCGACCGAATCAGGGGCGAATTGCAGACGGTTCATTTATGTTTCTGGAGCTCATTACCTGCAAATTGGAATTTGTCAGCAAATTATTTTATAACAGCCCATTTCAATCGATCTCAAACTCATGAAAAATTCATCAAGTTTGAGCAAAGAAAATCAAAAGCGTGATGGCGTGATGGTGGACCGTACGTGGACCATGGTAATTAACATATATTTTGGCGATTTTATTCATTTCTGTATTTAATGATTAGTTTGAGAAGCTAATGTCAACACTCGAAAGAATGTTTCAACAGGTATCCAAACACTTCAAAAAACTCGGCTGTGTCTTGTTTTTCCAACCCACTTCTCGGTGTTTGAAAATCCTGATAAAACAATCTTCCTCATGTTTGATATATTACTCCCCTCCCCTCCCCCCTTGTTCCCTGTGGCTGTGCCCTTGTTTTTCCAGCCCACTTCTCAGTGTTTGAAAATCCTGATAAAACAATCTTCCTCATGTTTGATATATTACATGGACGCATATCCTTGTTGCAAATGTTGACTGATCTGACTTTAAGTACATTACAGCTGTCACTCATCATGTGCATATGAGCTTAAAATAGAAATTCCTTTCTTACAGGAGCAAAGCAAATCGAGTTCTGAGTACATTATGGCTAACTATCAGCCATTTGATTTGTTCCTTATAATATCCAAGACCCATTTGGCCAAACTTTTAATTGCTGACATTTTTTTATTGATGTTTGCATTTTCCACAGTTGAGGCGAAAACGAAAATTTCTCATCGTCCAGCAGCAGCTAGGGCGGCCGGGACTGCTGCATATGGTAAGATAAATAAGCATTGTCTTTGTACTTTTTGAGTAGGAGGGCAGGTTGGGAAATATCTCAAACTCATGAATAATTCATCAAGTTTGAAACTAAGAAAATCAAAAGCCAATGGCGTGACAGCGTGATGGCATGATATCGTGATGACGTGATTCGCCACTTTAGGAACGAGAAGGAAGCCGGGCCGAGTGAACTTTCACAACGACTTCTGGGATCGTTACAGGGGATGCTTCTTTTGTCTCTGCCCCCAGTAACAGTCCCAGAAGTCGTTGCGAACGTTCACTCGGCCCAGTTTCCTTCTCGTGTCTACAGTGGCGAATGGTGGACCGTGGTTTGGAAACTTAATCTTAATTAGCTTTTATTTAGGGGATTTTATTCATTCCTGTATTTAATGTTCAGTTTGAGAAGCTAATGTCAACACTCGAAAGAATGTTTCAACAAGTATCCAAACACTTCAAAAAAGCTCGGCTGTGCCGGCTGTGCCTTATTTTTCCAACCCACTTCTCGGTGTTTGAAAATCCTGATGAAACAATCTTCCTCATGTTTGATATAATTATTACATGGATGCATATCCTTGTTGCAAATGTTGACTGATCTGACTTTAAGTACATCACAACTGTCACTCATCATGTGCATATGAGTTTTTTAAAATATAGAAATTCCTGCTGTACAGGAACCAAGCAAAGCGATTACTGAGTACATTATGGTTAACTATCAGCCATTTAATTTGTTTGTTATAATATCCCAGACTCATTTGGCCAAACTTTCAAGTGCTGAAATTTTTTATTGATGTTTGCATTTTCTACAGCTGACACGGAATTTTCTCACTGGCTTCATGAATATGCTCTGGAGACTAAGCTTGTTACACATGGTAAGATATACAAGCACTGTCTCTACTTATTGACTGAGTAAGAGGGTACGGTTAGCAAATATCTGTACCCGTATATTATAACAGTAGGTCGTATGGAGGTCTCAGCGAGGGTTTTCATTTGAATAATTTATGTTTAACGGACCAAAGTTACTTATAAAATGTGTAAGTGGTGAAAGCATTTGGACCAAACAGCAAAATCCAGCTATCCATAAAACTATTTTTAAAGATCAGTTAAATGTTCAAAGCTAAGTGCCAAAAAAGAGAAAGAATGCAGAGAAGTGTGATTGTGTATGCTACTTGCGACAAGTCACAAGCGATCTAACTAAGCAATAAAATAACCATATAATATAACTTTTACATATATTTTAAAAAGATAGGTTCGTTTATATCAATGTACTCTCTCTCTGTGGCCGAATTAAGTGTCTGTTGTCCAAATTACAGACGGTAATGGTCTCAACTCCTTTCGTTACTTTGCATCTAAGACCTGAAACTCCTTACCTAATAATGTAAGATCTGAGCGTACGTAATATCTTTTTAGACGTGATTGTCTTCTATACTTCTTGAATATTAAAATGTGATCAAACTAATGTATTAGTTTTAATTAGTATAGAAAATTATGTATATAATGTAAAAAATTATTTTTGTAAATTTTATTTTTTGCTTTCTTATATGTTATTTTACTCGAAGAAATTAGCTTCACAAGCTACACTTAAATTCGAGTTAAAATAAAGTTTATGTTTGTATGTATGACGGTTCCTCAGTATATATTTTTGGGGTTATTACAAATTGGAATTTGTTGGCTGCTATCAGTCTATCTCAATTGTTGAATACATGTCCTTGTATTGCAAATGTTGAATGATCTGACTTTAAGTGCATTACAACTGTCACTCATCATTTGCATATGAGCTTACAATAGAAATTCCTTCCTTACAGGAACCAACAAAGCGAGTGCTGAGTACATTATGGCTAACTATCAGCCATTTAATTTGTTCGTTATCATATCCAAGACTCATTTGGCCAAGCTTTTAAGTGCTGACTGTTGTTTATTGATGTTGAATTTTTCCACAGGACATGAGAGAAGGGAATTTTCTTTTCGTCCAGAAGCGGCTACAGGGGCGGCTGAGCATGCTGCATATGGTAAGATATACAAGCACTGTCTTTGTACTTTTTGAGTAGGAGAGTAGGTTGGGAAATATCTGAGTACCCGTATACCGTAAAATGCCGGTTAAAAGAACACATTCTAAAAGAGGAAGACTGCAGAGGAGTGTGATTGTGTATGCTACTCGTGGCAAGTCACGAGTGATCAGCGTGCAAGATAATTATTCACATGCACAAATAGAATTATTTTTCCTCCGCAAATTATAGCGCTCGCTTATAGTGTGAACCTCGTCCCATTAATCTACAGTGGTTTTGAGGGACAATGTTGGGGGTGTTGAATCCATCACCAGTTCTTTTCCCGAAACAATCAGTCAAATACTGTCATTGTGGGCTTTATTTACCAAGTACAAAATTCTGTTTGACCAAAAGCTAAGGTAACCAAAACATGAAATAAAATACTTTGGAATTTCAGTGGAAATCAGCAAAGGGGCTCTGACTTCTTATTAACTTTTTTTTCAATGTAGAAGTACAAACGTTGCAGTGCCATGAAGTCCAAAAAATATTATCTCGTACATTTTTCCTTTTTCTCCGTCAATTGCCACATCTCAGCCAAGCTTTTTAAGAACTAAAATTATTTTACATAGATTACATATTCATCTTCATGTTTGCCAATTTGAACGATGCAATTTATTTATTTGCAGAGCAAACCTATGTAAAACACAGCGAGATACCCAAAGGTGAAAACTACATAGCAGGGTATGGTTATGTAATGACAATAAACAACTACATCTACCCATCTTCCCGTCTTTCTCTGAGGATGCATAACCGTATGGAATATCTGAAACATCTATTTCAGTTCAAATTTGGCTTCAGATGTGGAGAACACGAAAACCTGACTAAAAGCGAAATGTTAAAGGAACTGACGCACACCGCAGAGAAAGACTTTTCCACACATGACTGTTTTGTATGCATGATCCAGTGCGAAGGATCAAAAGATGGAATCTTTGGAACTGATAACGAGGTGATTAACCCCGAGACCATCACATCGCTTTTCACTCGCGATAAATGCCCCTCACTGGATGGAAAACCAAAGATATTCCTGATCGAAGCATGGGAGAAACATCAAACATTCAAGGGACCTGGCAGTGGTCCCCCTCCGCGCCCAGTTATTTCTGAAGATGATTTTCTAATTTGGTACGTTCCTCGTATTCAAGAACCTCGTTTGTTGTTTGTTCCTCCCTCGGAGTTTCTCGCGTATATGCTCGAAAGGGTTACCTCATCAACAGACCTTATGGAGATACTGATGGAAGTGAACAAAGAAATAGCTGAATTCGATTCTCTATTTCCACCGCCGTACCTGGTCTCTACGCTAACAAAGAAAGTGTTTTTAAAAAGGAAATGAAGTATCAGCCGAAATACAGTCAAGATTCAATCCGATTATACACACATTAACTGCATGGTCTTCTCCTCGTTAGACAGATGGAAGACTAATAATTATTAGAAACAGATAAGTAGATAATTTGTAATAAATAGACCGTGGATAAGCAGCATTTTTAATGATTATGTTTTTATTGAATTTGCTCTACAAAATATTAATTATGAAATTAGACTGAGTGGAGTACAATTCAGGAAGTTATAGAGCAAATACTCGTAGGCACATGGGGATTCAGAATTAAGCATGTATTACTCATACGATTATGTAACGTTATGATGCCCATTTATATTTTTATTTTGTACTGCAAATCATAGCTAGGATTATTATTTTAAAAACGTGATAATACAATGTGGCCTTTACTGGGTTGCCATGCAGCCTTGAATATTAAGTCAATATTTTAGCGTTTTATTCGATGTATTATATATAGTATTTTGTTAACATTTTCATCATATGAAGTACTAGTACCTTAGGGCAACTATTTATTGCGGCAAAAAATCTTCACGATTGTTTTACCAAATCGTAAAAAAGAGCTGCCGCAGTAATTCCCACTCATGGAATTTACCCCTTTTTTGCGGGTTGTGCATAAAACAATATTACTGTATATCCCATCGCAAGGTGTATTCTATCGAAATTTAGTATATACTAAGCCAGTTGATAGTGTTCGTTTTCGCGCGCTCTAATTGGCTACACAAACTCGGAGTTAGTATTTTCAATTCGGTAAAAACGGCAAACTGATCCTTACGGCAAGGAGAATAGATTGAGGCAGAAGTGAATAATAAAACAAACAGTTGAATATATTTGCCCAATATTTCGGTTTGCAGAATAAACCTTCTACGGGGGCTAGAAGACAATAATTAAAGGCTCCTAAGAGCCAACCCGTGAATAAAAAGTGCTAACACGCAACGCAATATTTCGGTAAGCTTATGTTTTCACACTGACACGGTTCGATATATTTTTTTAAAAATTAACCGTAAGGATTTTTGACGAACGCAAAAAAAAAAAGAAATCACTTTCATAATGTCCATTTCGTGGGAAAAAAAGAAAGAAGAGTCACGGGCGAACGCAAAAAAAAAAAAGGAAATCACTTTCATGATGTCCAGTTCGAAAAAAAAAAAAAAAAAGAAGAGCCACGCGTGAATTGAACCCGGGCCTCGGGAGTCAAATCCGGCGCCTTTGCCCACGAGGCCATCGAGGAACATGTGCTCAATTGAGACTAAATTATATACGCATCAAAACGCGTGTCTCGATTAGAAATCTTTTTAGATCGATTTTATGTCGTATTAAAGACTTCAAATGCGAAACATCTTTAAGCTTATAAATAAAGTTGTTCATTCATTAATTGAAGTGTAGAAATTAATGATAGTATTGATATTGTAATATATTTTAACATTTTTATAGATTAATATTGTACACATACACCCTTATTTTTATCTATTTAGCTATTATTTCATTGTACTAATTTAGTTCGTGGCATTACCTGTAAACTAGCTGGTGTGTCTCTTAGATACACTACTTATAGCTAAGCTAGCCTGTTCCAGGCTCCGAGATAGTGGGGAACGCGCGAAGTAAAAAAAAAAAAGGAAAAATCGCGGGGGAACTGGTCGGCGGGGTTCTCCCCAGTTCCCCAGCGATTTTTTCCCTTTGTTTTTACTTCGCACTATCTCGGAGCCTGGAACAGGCTATAGCTAAGCGTAATAGACCAATTTCGATATATTAAAATTCAACTTGAAACAAAAGACATCACTACGAGGCTTAGGGGAATAAACCATATAAATCCCTACTATCATTCCCCTAAGCCTCGTAGTGATGTCTTTTGTTTCAAGTTGAATTTTAATATATCGAAATTGGGCTATTGTACACGTTAAATAGAGTTATTGTATTGTATTGTATTCGGACTGTCAAATAAGGATTCTGATTAGCTGAGTTTAGTTATCGGCCCTCTTAACTATCTTAGTCGTGTAATAAATTTATGTATGATTTAGATAACCAGAAATAAAACCAAAATAAAATGCTCTTCCAATGTTCTTCATTCATCATATTTTTTAACAGGAGGAGAAAGGCCACTACGAAATCCAACAGTCAACAGTATTTATCCCAAACTAGTCCGAGCGCACAACTCTCTTTAACTAGCTATGTGTTGTGCCTCGTGTTGTGCGCCCGTTACAACGCGTAGTCGCCCTTTTTTACTCCACTATTACGCATACAAGTTAACGATATATCACTTCGACTACATTGTCTGTTAACTACTTAAAATAACAGCTTGCTTCATGCCGCCGTGCTCGAGCACTATTCGTTTGGAATAACCTAGCTCGGACATAACAAGTTACTAACACATTTCGTTACAATTTGATGTCATCATAGTGTATTCTCTAGATAACTAAACTCTCTTTAATCCGTCACCCCTCTACGACCCAGGGTAATCGTTGCACCTTTTAGGTGTTACAATTTGTGGTTTGGTATCACTACGAGTGTTTATCAATCATCTTTATTTTAACACGGAATCCCATTCTCTTCCGGAGAGCCGTGCATAAACCATGCAATAAAAAACAATATTAGATAAATATGGTTATTAAAATTGTAGTTTCAAATGTGAGATAAATAATTTCAGGCTTGTCCGTCCTTTAATAGTATTTGATAGACTATTCCAGAGAATCGCCCCTCCATAGTGGAAGCTGTTTACCTCAGTATACGGTCTTGATACAAACAAATTATGTGTTGAGTTTCTTAGGTTGTATAGGAATACATTTGAGCCAAATGATCAGGTGCAATTCGATTTTTCAATTTATACATTATTGTGGCTAATTGCCTTGTCCTTCGTGTCTCAAGATTATCCCACCCGAGTTCATCCAGTATCTCAACTGATCGTCTACTCGTAATTAGAGGAGGTTACCACCCTGGGAGCTCTGTTTTGGAGGGTCTGGAGTCTGTTACACATCCCTTTCTCATAGCTCCCCCACACTATACTACAATAATCAAAACATGGTAGTATCAGGGAGCTTTACATCGTAATTAATGTATGATAAGGTATGAGATGCCTTACACGTCTCTGAACTCCAATCCCACGTTTTTTTCTTCGCAATTTTGTCTACATGATCTCTCTAAGTTTCATTTAAAAATGACCACTATCAAAATTATTTTGATACCTGGACACTGGAGCTTGCTTTAAGCTTATTATTATCTTGAAACCATCGCCAAAAGTGATAGAAGCAAAGAAATATGATACTAAGCGGACAACTGAAATAACGGCCCAGAAAAGTCAAAATTTCACAATAATGGTTGATTTTTTTACCACCCGGCAATAAATCAAATTTCATGAACTGTAATCCACTTCAATCCTCTGAATCCTTGCAATCCTGCATTTTATCTCCAAACTACTGCTTTTGTTTTGCTCTGTAGAATCTTTTTATCCAACTAAGTTGTGTATTTCGTTGCATTTGGCGATATAAGGTGGAAATAAGCCAAGTTTTTTATTTCGGCGGGACAGTGTACTTTTAAGTTTCAGAGTATTAAGCCAGAAAAATTGTATTCGTGCAGAAAACTGAATCGGTTTCCTCCATTCTTAATCGCTGTCAAATGTCATACAGCCATCAAAAGCCTTTCTGTTCTCATTGACTTTCAAAGTTTGTGAACAGGAAGACCATGACGGCCATACAATCAAGTTGTAGTTTTATTATCATGATTGTATTTATAATCATTTTTGTATGTGTCCAGAATTAGCTTTTAGCGACACTAAATTAAGTGACTTACCTACTTTTGTACTTGCATGCTTACTTACCCGCTTTAGGGTTCTATCTAGGGGGTATAAGGAGTGGAAGATTCCGCCCCAAAAAAGGCCAGTTCCCCCACCCCCACGGAAATTTGAAAAACAACAACAGCAACAAACAAACAAACAAACAAACAAAAAATGTAATTATTACAGTATAGAGAAGTTTTGATTGTCGTAAAAAACAAAACTAAAGTAATTACGCTGGCCAATCACAATGGTTGTAGACAATTTAATGAACCAATCAGAACGATCTAAGCAAAGACATGTACCAGGCGCCAAGCGCGGGAAAACGCGTGCGAGCAAGTCACGGTTGGTTTTGGTTTTACTTCTGATTGGTCAATAAGTGGCGCGAGATTTTTAAGCCAATCTGGAAACGTAGCAGTGCAAAACTAAAGCAATTTTAGACATGTTCAGTATAGCGTACAAATTATATGAAGGTTTTTTAGTATAAGAGAAATGCAAATACAGTATATCTAACAAGAAGCCACCACTAAATATGAACAAATAATCAACGCTGAGACAGCCAATCGAGACCTCGGAAACGTCTACCAGTGAACTTTATTCCCTTCTGATCACAGGGATTACAATGCTAAGCAAACATCCTTACAACTCAGCATAGTTGATGCTCCATGTCGATTGTTTATTTTAACAGGCTCCAAATTAATGTAATTTTTCGTCATAAGTTATCTTGACAGTGATGTTAAGGTCCCTCCTAACAATGGATTGATAATGTTGAAGATTACTTTTTCTCCTAAAATCTGACAAAGCGCAAAAAAAGTCGGAATTGGGGAAAGAGGGTAGTCACCCTCCAATCTCAACACCCCTCCCCTCCCTACTAAACACCACTCCCCTCCCGACCGAGTACTCTTTAGCAAACTTGTCTTTCCTTGGTTCAAACTTCGATAGCCGCTTTTTTAGACGAAGTTTAGATGGGGTTCAACAAAACTGCGGGTCGTAAAAACGATTTCAGTGTGCTTAATCCAAATGTTAAAACTTGGTTTAAATTTTTTTCTCTTGGTTTACTACATCTGTTAATTCTAAAGTTAACAACTATTCACAGAAGTGGAAGTGGCCAGTGGTGGCAAATATCCACAACTGGCCACCGACACTGAGGTGAACAGTTGTTTTAGTATGTACTAAAACAGTGAGATAATATAGCACGAAAATGATGATTTTTAAGTCATTTATTCAACGATTACAATTTTCGCGGGGCAAATTGCTTGGAGGTGAATAGCACTTGCTATCCCGAGTTTCAGTAGCCAATCAGAGCGTGCCAACAACGCTATCCACTGTTTTAGTATATACTAACTTTCCCATGGCTAGGTTGCTTTCTGGTAATCAGTACTCAAACAACTAATTCACCGGGATAATTTAAATTTAAGGTTTAAGACCGACTTTAACACAAAACCGGACTATAAAAGCCACACCCTTCCTTCAGCTCACAGTAGGTGTTAACAATACTGTGGCATTGAACATACGCATTCGAGTTACAACCAATATACTGAACCAATCCGCCGTGACGATCCACCCACGTGACCATGTCATTGCGTGACACAACAGATGTAGTGTACCGCTGTAAGTTGTCTAAAGTAAAACCCATCTTCGCGTGGATATGAACTTCGCCGGGGCTCGAAAACGATACCGCTGGGATTTTGAGTCGGCTTCCGATGATCTTTGCTAAACCGCCGCCGACTGAATGCCCCGTGAGTAAAACACTGATGTTTTGATCAGTACTTCCATTGATCAAGTGTTCTTTAAGATATGACTCGACAGAACTGAAAACAAAATCTTCGCGATTGTGGTGCAGTAGCCGCTCAAGAAAGGACGCAGCCGTCACGTATGACGTCACGAAGCTTAAGGGAAGACTCTGAACCGGAAGTGCCACTGAAGTGATCTGGTAACTGACTATCTCGCTCCATAGTTTCAAGTTTTCAATCCACTCGCGCGTGCTCCGCGTTCCACGTATGCTGATGATATGAACTTGTTTGGTGACCTCAAACACGTGATAAAACCTTGGATTTTCCTCTGATGTATATGTGACATTCCACTGGGTGCCTCGATCAGTGAAATAACTGTTGATATCCTTGTTGAGGTCTCCTTTGTTCCAGTTTTCCAGATAAGTAACGGAGGATAAGTAAGCTATATCTGCAATGTTCAAACGTAACGGAGTCCAAGTATTTCCGCATATTGGGTACCTAGGCGAGCTCTTTTCTTTGCCAACAAAGTTATCATTGGTTTCTGTGTGATTATTTAACTGTGGGAAATAGCAGTCTTTGTCGCTGCAGTCAGGACGAGATGTGACAGCAAGGATGATCACACCGATGTATGCAATGACAAATAAGAAAGCGAATCGCTTTTTTACGATGAAGTACTCTCCACTCGGTCTTCTGCACCCACGAAAACAGACGTATAAAATAAGGCAGGCGGTGAAAAACGGGTAGAAAAATGAAAAACAAACAGACCCCGTCGATGCGCCCACGAGAGTAAACGAGACTGGTGAGAGAATTGAGAACAAAACAAACGCAGCGCACATTGGGAGAAGTGCTACAGCATATACTTCATGGCTTTGTTCTCTGTAGCAGAAGGCAAGTAGGCCGACGGAGCCGAGGACTGCAAGCACAAAGGCAGCAAACCAGGCTACTACGACACAACTGCCAAGAAAAGTCATAAGACCGAAATCTATTTTAGCGCAAACAGCGTAGATGCTTGCACTGAGAAGGATTATCAGAAAAATCGCCACTTTTGCCGCTCTGAATTTAATCGATCGCTTGACGACTGCAACTTTTATGATTTCCCAGAAAAGGGAACACACGAGACATACCAAAAACATTGTACAGCACAGGAGACCGAACATGCAAAGAGTGTAAAATGTTTGATCGCTCATGTTGTCTCCGAGTGGCGAAATCATTTCGAAGGTTATCTCCAGTGCACAGTTGATGGCGAAGCTAAAAGCGGTGACAAAGAACGAGATGAGAGATACGACAATGGCTGCGTGAGATAAGGGGTACAGAGCAGAAAATATTACCCGGATGACTCTCCACTGTGTTCCTGTACGACCAGGAAAAATCTGCAAGAAACAGAGACGGCAGATTAACTCTTCACAGCCAGGTCTTCAGTTATCAGTGGGGGAGGAGCCCGTGGGGAGGGGTGGGGGTGGTGGTGGGGTGGGAGTAGGGCCCCGTCCTCCGCCCCTCCTACTTTTTCAGTCTCTAACATTCTCACCTCTCCCTATTTACCCCCCATTAACCCCCCTAATTACCCTCTATTTACCCCCTCTATTTACACCCCTGAAATGTAAGGTAAGCATTAGTGTTAGTGTTGTTTTTAGGTTAGGGTAAACGCACCTGTTTATCTTTACTTAAAGAACAGAATTTCTGGGACACTTCGTGACGTTTATTGTCTGAATTTTTGAAAACAAGTGATGTTAAAGTTGAGTTGAAGAGCAAGAGGACACTTTGTGACGCTTATTAAATTTGTGATGCATCTAATTATCTGCAATCCTGAACATAACTGTATTTGTCAGGCATTTGTTATTTTCTCTTCAGACAATAACAGTTTACTATTATTGCAAATGCCTTTCAGTGGAACTTTGACAAAAGTGTGCATTAAACGCCCCACATGGAACAAGACCAAAATAATTTTACATCTTGTTGGAAATAAACTGAAAATTTAATTACCATGCAATATTCTCACACAAATACGTATTCTAAAGTGCAATCATTATACACTGCAACGCTATTATTAAAATGTGGCAAAAAACCTATGAAAGAGCTAACAAAAAACATCTTAGCTTGCACTGTGAATTTCTTTCTATTTAGCATAAATACAGATTTTGATAGTCGGGAGGAAAGACATGTCCATAGAAAAATATGATTAGCTTGTGTGCATTGTCGGGTGGTTTGCAAATTTAACGCTGGATTGCTTCAGAAAATTAGGTTCCACAAGATCAATAGAGGAATGATGTATAAATATTAATGATGACAGAAATTAACAAATAATATGCATAATATATTTTCTCAATTAAACCCCAGGGGCATTTAATTAAAACTCAACCTTGCAAACCTGGCATTTATTTGCAGAACCCAGCTTTTATTTGAGGCCCTGGTGAGCGTTTATAAAACGGAGGTAATTTTTCATCATTTTACAAGATCACAGTTTATGCCTTTCATTACTAATTAATTCCTGGAATTTCCTGATTCAAAAGCTGAATTGATCAAAATGTTTCTAAAATGCTGATAGAAACAAGAATGAGAAGTGCCAAAGACTCAGAAACTGTAAGAACATTTTAACCACAATTTCAAGTGATGTTCCCTAACTTTGAGACTTACGGTATACCTGTCTTTTGATAAAAACCATCCTGACTTGGATAAAGAAACAATGAAGTGGCACTCCCATGAAAATAAAGATGACAAACTTTATCTTGGTAAAGATAGTTGTGTAACAATCTGAGTTACACAATTCCAAGTACAAATAAATGCCCTGAGGACCTAAAATAAATGCCTTCCTTAAATAAAAGCCGGGGCCGTTTATTTAAAACTCGACCATGTCGACCCAGCCTTTATTTTAACCCAGCATTTATTCGGCCCCAGTGTTTACTTGATAACATATGGTATGTACTCTTCATAATTTCAAATTAAATCGGCAGGTATTTTACTTAGTAGTAAAAACTGTAAAATTTTGGGGCAGACATTTGCTGACAAGTACCCCCCCCCCCCCCCCCCCATATATGAGCTATATAGGCATGTGCCGCTGTGAAGGGTATGGTTTTCAGGCAGTTTAGTCTGGGATAGGGTATAGTAATCAAACAATTTTGGTCTAGAATAGGGTATCATTTTCCGCGAAACTGATCAGTTGCGCGAAAAATTTAGTCTTGACAAGGTTTACTGGCAAATGGCATTTAAAAATGGGTATGGTGGGCAGTACGGCATTTTTACTGACCCCTGGTAACTAATAACAAAGAAAGCGTTCACAAATTTGGTCTAGGATATAGAATAGGATTTATTGGTGTTTAGTCTAGAATAGGGTTGCAAAATGCAGCTAAAATGGTCTGGTATAAGGGTCTCAGAGTCCTAGCAGCACACCCCCGCCCAAAACTTTGCAAAGTACACCGGACGTGAAATGAGCTGAGAGGAAACTTGGCTAAGTCCCTTTCCCTCCCTCTTTCTCTCCTCTTCTCTGCCCCTCCCCTGGTGATTTTTTCTCTGGTAGATAAGTGATATTTATCTGCTTTGAGACAATTGTTTTGTAATGTAAATAATACCAGAGGAGTGATCCCGTACTGGCTTGCATAAACCATATAAAAGTCCATCAAATATAACCCCAGAAATATAACTTTTCATCCACTTGCTAACCTTAAACGAAGTCAGTACATTTACATTAATATAAACTAAATGAAATCTTACTGCGTAACCCGATAATGTAAAAGCTTTAATTTTCGAGCTGTTCTTTGCTGGTTTGCTGGTCTTAGTATTAGTCAAATCCTTTACTGTGACCATTCAAATGAAAGCTCTTTAAATATACTTTCATTTGTTACTATTCTTTTCAATATTCTACTAAATCAATTTGGGATTTCTTCAGTTATTATTCGCGCTTCTGCGAGTGAAATGGTACCTTATACCTGCAACTTACAGTGAACTTATCTCGGAAGCTGCGAGATTTGCAGTTGCATAAGACATGAAACAAACATGAACATATGCATTGTACATGTAATTCTAATTTAAGCGTTTAAAACTATAAATAACAGCATTCAACGACTAAATTCGTTGCCAAAGGACTTCCTGAAATGGTCACAGAGAGTATAGCAATAAATTACGACAAATTACCTTCGATTTGTTTCTTTCTAGAGTAGTTCATTTACTATACAAGGAAGATAATTTACCTCAACATGGCGCACAGTTCGCGGTCTCACAAAGAGCGGCGAAGTTTCTTCTTCCTCCGTCAAAACAAGAATGTCTTCCACCTGAAGACGATTGATTCCCATTTCTTTCTTCGATGTAGTTCGCAGTGCTATTTTTATTTGGAACACAATTGCAACAGACGCTTTGGCTTATCAATTTTTTCTTTGCAAATGTCAATCAACATAAAAACATGCTGAAACACATGCTTTGCATAATGCCTGCAAAACTAAACTTCCGGTACAGCAACTTCCGTCACAGTGATGTCCGTGTAACGGGGTGTTGCTATGTCAACAATGCTAAACACGTCATACAATTGTATTTCTGTTCCTGTTTTTCAGGATAAATTTTCATAATAAAATAAGAAAATACCGGTTTCTGTTCTGGCAGACGTGTAACATCATCGTTTTCATACGACGACCGATCATTTCAAATGTTTTCCGTCATCTGCGATTTTTTTACACTTGAAACACGAGGTAAGACTAGATAATTTTTTTATGCTTTTTATATAGCAGAAGCACTTGTAACCTAAAGCGTAAAGCGTAAAAGCCTGGTTTTCATAAAGCGGAATCATATTAACAGCGCTTTGAATCGGGTTGAATGAGTCCACGCTTGTGTCGCCATAAATCGCTTCGGAGTTCGGGGATAAAGGCATTTTACTCAATTTCCATTATATCGTCAAATGCCACCGAATATACAACATAATTTGATAAAACTATTCTGCAGAGCAAACCACAAACAGTAGTTTGGAGAAAAATCAGGATTACAAGGATGGTATTTACGGTTCTTCAATTTTGATTCGTACGCTTCCGCGTATACGGCATGTTTACGTTATGACGCCGGATGCATATTTCAGCCCTGTTCTGTTTTTCTTAGACATAAATTAAATTTACTTACATTTACGGCGTTATCACTGCTTTCGGTAACTGAATTTGTGTATTAGCAGGTATATAGGTATTAGTCAAGTACGGGGAGGTCTCTTATCGGCTCTCAAAATGAGAGTTCGCAAAACCGGTAAACCAGAAATCTCGTTTAGTCATGGCATTTCCGCTGTTTATACTATATCGCCAAAAAATACATTAAATGTTATTTCGCACATACTCTGTACAGTATGTGAATATTTTAAAAGTAAATACTGGCCCTGACCCTTCACTTTGCTTTCCTGTTTGTCACGCAACGCGTCGCGACGTTTTTATATGCGATGCCAACCGCCCAAAGTAAATAACGCCATTCTTTACTGACCTTGGCTTTTGGAAGAGCCAACATGTGTATCATTCACTGCTATTACTTTTTCTAAAATAACATTACAAGAAGTTTGTTGGAAAGCTGCATTCATAGGTAAGTTTTAAATGTATTTTGAGCGAGGTTTATAGCAATATTTCATTTGTCGGAATTTTTGCAGAGAGCACAGAGCATCCCAAAATATTTTACCGGCGCTAATTTCGCCGGCTTGATACAAAGGTCGGGAAATGCTTTCATATCCTTTTACAATGAACCGATTTCCTCCGTACAAACAATTCTTCATTGGAACTTCCAAAAAACAGTTCTTTGTTCCTTCAGTGAAATATTTTAATTTTTCCCCGATACTGTACCGCCAGTCGCGACAGTAAAAAACCGTTTAACAATTTGCCGTCATCTTGTAACTCAGGTTACGTATCTTGGGTACTCCGTAAAAATCGCCAGATTTTACCTGACAGCATAAACACCACATATTTGAGATGACAGAAACGAAAAGTGAGGATGTTATTGAGATTAAGCCGTTGAAAAACCTCGCGGACTTCAGTACATTCTCATATTGTTTCGGTTTTGAACACGAGAACACTGCGCTATTAAAAAAGCCTAGAAAACCGAAATTCTTTAGCCGCAAAAGACGCGAATCTTCAGGGAGTCGACAGCTTTTGTTTTTAGGCCGCCTTGAATGATGAAAGAGGAATAAACCGTTGTAGTTGTTGACGAGATGTTCAGCCACAATCAATAGACGCGCTGATCCGTTCCCAAGGCCAAGCAGAACCGAAAGAAAGAGACATCACAGTTTTATACCTGTGATCACGTGATAGGCTACGACGATTATATGGCTCAGTCACACATCACGTGCACAGGGCTTGAAGCACGCAAGCTCTTACAAGGTCTTCTCTGATTTGTTGAGAAAACAATAGAACAAACAACACAGCAATGGACCCTAGCACAACCCTAGCACTGAAAACAATAGAGCTGCGTGATACCCAGGTCCAATGAAATTAGAGGTTGTGGAAAGAGCTGTGTGTTATCTGAGAGAACAATGAAATGTTTTCACATGACGTCACAAAAATTCAAAATTCTAAAGTAAACGTCCTACAAAGCTGTAACATGGTATGCGGATGCCAGTGTTATAATCTTTCACAAAAAGTTTCAGGTTTTAACGATGTTTTGCTTACGATTTATAAAGGTTTTAAATGTGTCACGCAATTCGTCACGTTATTTCAGATAAGCCGTGAAAATAAACAAAATTGAACCAGTTGAAAGTTCTTTTTGCATTATAGATGTTTATAAGCCGATTAAATGGCACTTATAGTGAATACAATATTTTGTGATGAGATCTTTGGTATGGCTGCCATGTTTGTGTCCCTAAGTGGGGCACCAAGATGGCCGCTCCATACATTTCTTACTAAAAATGTCTAATAACTAGTTCCCCTATAACTCTTGAATGAAATGCTTTTACGCTTCAAAATTTGGCCAAGATGTGTAGCTTTAAACTCTCTACAATTCCATAAACATTTTAGATTCGAAATCTAGTTTAATGCTTCTGGATTTTGATATGACGTAAGTGAAAACAATGATCATTTAAGTTTTTATAGCATTCTATTCTTACGTGTAATTTAGTTAAGTTTTATAGTTCATTTCTTAGTTTAATGTAGTTTGATAAATTGAAGAAACCTTGATCGTAGTTTTCATTGTACTTAGCTTTATCTTTCTTAGTTAAGTAGTTTTATAGGTAATGTACTCTAGTGTAAATTCACACGACTCCTAGGAAGACCATGTAAATATGATACGATTTCGTGTATAAATAAAGATTGATGATGATGAAAACCAAGAATTACTTTCTTTCTCGAGTTCAGTTTCGTAGAGAACATACAGAATTTTAATACTTTCACAGAACGAAGAATAAACGTTGCATATCTTGTTAACCTGATCAAAGAATTTTGCCTACAGACAGGATCGCTAATTCCTCCAAAAATGTTTTTGTCGGGCAGGAATAGCAACGCTCAAAATCCCGGCTCCTGGTAGCGAAAATCAAATATGACACGAGGAGCTTCTGCCCAGAATTACTCCTGGGTTGTTATTTTGAAAAAATGTCGAAGCATAGAATGTTTTAAATAAAAATGTTTTCAGCATTTTGGTTCATTTTTTCGTGCTTATAGTTTTAGAACTTATACAGTCTTCATCTAGAAAGAATTTACAGACGACAATTTACAGACGAACTGAAGTTTGCTTTGAAACAGGTAGCAAAATCTTGAGTGCTACCCTTGGTACCAGAGGCTTTTCTCACCTTCTCATCTCCCTCATATCAGTGTCATATCACACGCTCTTTTAACTATTCTCATATTTTTGCCACTCGTTACAGGCCTTCGACCGGTCGGTCGGCCTTCGGCCAGCGCCGACTTCTCAATTGAGCAGTACTTTTCAGTAAAACTGTTTATTATGCTGTACAAGGTGGTTCTACCTTTTGAGAATAGGCTCCTGCTGTAGTACTGTTTATATTACAGGGGCGTAGCTACCTGTACGCACGTGCGTACCTGAAAAAGTGGAAAGAAAAAAGAAAGATTTGGGAGTTGAGGGGGGTGGGGGGGGGGGGGGGAGTAGGGGGAGTGTTTGAAAACAGTGATCGTGCGTACCTCTGAAAAATTCCTGGCTACGCCCCTGTTATTACGCTGTACAAGGTGGTTCTAACTTAGAATCAGTAGATGAAATCTTAAAGTGTGACCATTCAAATGTTAACTACTTGTTTACAAAGTATATTTCGAACTTTTGAGTCTGGATAGAATTCTAAAGTTGGATACCTTCTAGTAATGTTCCTTTTTGAGGCCATGGTAAAGTTAAGAATGTTTAATGTCTAAACCGATTTCAGGCATCTTCAATTCATCGGTTCATAACCTTCAAAAGATACCATGATGGATCCGTTACGAGTCCCTTTCGCCAGAAGAACTCTGAAGCGGGTGGATGTGGCGGGGCCTGGTGAACATGAATTCACGGTTGTCACGTACAACATTCTTGCAGACTACTGGATGCTGATGAACTCAATAGTTAAGGGCCAAGACATCTACAGCTACTGTCCTAACGAATACAAGATAAGCAAACAGCGCAGAGATGCTCCTCGGCATACACTATTCATGGAAGAGGTACAGTTTTACACTTCTAGTATTCTCTTTTATATCTCAAGGATAAACGCGCGAGAAGCGAAACACGCGAGGCACGTGCGTGTTTGACCTTTCACGCGTAACTGCACGTCAGCACCACAGGGAGCAGAGGAACCAAATTTGACCTTGCTCTGTTGTTATCGAGTTTTTGCCCCAGCAGGACCCCAAGCGTAATCGGCGTTTTCCGGTCGAACGATTTTGTGGTGCCCACAGTCAGCAGTTACCCAATGGAAAGCTCCGATTACGCTTGGGGTCCCGCTGGGGCGAAAAACAGACTCGAAAACAACAGATCGAAGATAGAACGCGTAAAGGTCAAATATGGCTCCTCTGCTCCCTGTGTCAGCACATTCAATTTTCGCCGCGTGGAAGGCGATTCTCGCGTGCCCTCGCGTGTTTTGATTTCCCTCGACTTTCTCTGATAGAAAAAGGGGTCTGTTCGTAATCGATAAATTTTCAGCCAAACCAGTTGTTTTCTCTACTGTTACACATGATAATCTTCGCCAAACTGTTTGCCAGCGAATCTGATGCACTTGGAATACTTACGCATTCTTTTATACACATGAATGCGCAACAGCAAAAATCGCGTTGCCCGAACTGTTGCGGGTTCCTTGGGGTGCCTTTGTGGGTTGTTGAATAAGAAAGCGCGCTTTGCAATTGAGTGTTGTGATCCAAACCAAGGTAATTACTGTCGACAATTTGAACTCGAGGCCAATACTTGTAGCCGGCGCCAAGCGCGGGAAAACGCGTACCAGCATGTCACGATATGGCTTTGGTTTTACGTCTGATTGGTCGAGAAAAGTCGCGCAAGTGTTTTTTAACCAATCACAAAGCGTAGAAATGTAAAACCAAGGCAAAAGTGAAATTACTTTCGACACTCAATTGGAAATGCTCTCAGTAGAATTGTGTGGAGAAGGATCACTTTTAAGACATTTGAACTGTATATATTTGATAGGTCTTGCTCTTTCACAAATACACAACATGAATTTCGTATAGTTAAGGGATCTGTTGTGATCATTCAGTTTAAAGCAAGTTGTTCAAATGATTTTAGCAAATCTAGCCCGAAAAGCGGAAACTTATGCTCGTTTGATCACATTTTGCTTTGCGAGAAATGAGGTGAGTATTTATACTAAAACAGTTATTCGCCTCAGGCTCAGTGAATATCTGGTGAATATTCCTCTCGACGAATATTCACCAGATATTCACTTCGCCTTCGGCGAATAATTGTCAGTTAGAAAAGTTGTACATTATTATTATTATTATTATTGTTATTATCATTAATATTATTATTATTATGATTATAAATATTATTAAAACTATTATTATACGGTGCATCTTGTTCGGGTCCCTGATAATGGCTCCTGATTCGGGTTCAACTCTAGAGTGAAAGGCAGCAAAATTAATAACTTATCACGCCTTGCTTTGCGCTTCCTGGCTATGCCGTGCGATTGAGTCTTTATAAATACAAAGCAGCAATGGAAATTAAATTTGGCTTGTCCATTCGCGTCAATGATTTACTATTCTTTAGCCATGGGTTCGAACGAGCCATGGCATTTTGCTAAACCTGGTTTATTCTTTAGCTGCGATGGCTAAACAGCGATATCATCTGCCTTCAAGAAGTCGACACATCCTACTGTGAAGAGATCCTGGCAGATGAAATGTCCCAGATGGGTTACAAAGGGCTGTTTGCACCGAAATGCATACCGGGACAGCCCGAGGGCGTGGCCATGTTTTTAAAGCGGGACACGTTTGAGCTGGAAGAGACTAAAACAGTTCATGTTAACGACTGGGCCGCGCGTACACTTAAGCAGGGAGAATTTCCCAGCGCCTCTGAAGTTGTGCTACTTGCTGCTCTAAGGCACAAGATTAGTGATAATCTGCTAGTGATCGGTGAGAATAATTTTAGCTGAGTTATGCCATGTTCACATCAGCACCGAAACATGTTTAGAGTAAACATGTTTGCAATTTCATTGTTTACATTAGTTGTTAATTTCAAAACACGCATTTCAAAACACGCTTCACTCCTTCAATAATTTATGCTGTTTTACGAAACAAGCATATTATAATAAAGCTCGCATAAAATCTTTATAATTACACATCAACTAAGAATGTGGTTAAATTTCCCTTCTCAAGCCCTTCGGGAACAAAGAGCATTGCAGCGTTCAACATGGAGACGACCGTGATTTGGTACGCTAACGCGTTTCGTCTGGCTTAGATCGAAACTACCTCGTGAGGTAGTTGCAATTATGCTCAGAATAAACATGTTTGTTTCGATCATGATTCGCGCAATGCGCCGCTTGACTAACAAAAAATTCATTGTGAAACATGTTTCATTTGTGATCAGACTGAACATGTTTCGCCCTAATGTGAACACAGCATAAAACTACCAGTGGCGGATTTGGACTCCATTGTAGGCGGGGGGGGTGAATAAGCGGGGGGAGATAACGGGGGAGCCCGAACCCCACCTCCGGATCCACCACTGACTACGTTTACTCTGATTCCCCTGGGGGATACTGTGATCCCCGGGGGGATACTCCGAATCCATCGAGGGGATATTCCGATACCCCGGGGGATACTCGTTAATTTTTTGGGTGGTTTGTGCAGTCCGCATTTGAAACCCTTGTCCGTTTTCCTAACAAAAACAAACGTGATTTCCGTTCGTTTCCAAATTTAAAGTCTTACCCGTCCATTTTCGTTTTTTTTTTTCAAGCGAAAATGACAACAATCTAAACCCTGCTTTACGCCAGAATACAAACGTTCCCAATTTCTACCTACAGAAATCCCGTGTGGCATGAAATTTTCGCGGCAGTTTTTAAAATTTCGCGGATTGCCGATTTTTTTGCGTTTAGCGGGAACAAATTTTCGCGAATTAGGATTTCAGACTTTACCGCTGGGAACAAATTTTCGCGGATCTCGGTTCTTCACGTACGGTACTGTATTTTTACCCCTATATAGACAGCAACCCTTCCATTATCTTTAATGGGTAGCGTAAATGTGGCATGTGACATATTTTTTCTAAAAACCGAACAGTTCATTGTTTTCGTGGGATCATATTTTCGCGGATCGTTGGAAAACCCGCGAAATTCGCCAAAATTAGATCACGCGAAAATTTCATGCCACATGACACGTAGTGGGTGAAATAGCCAAACTTTTTACTTATTACATTACTAACATCACGAGGTCGCTTACACTATGAGCAGAAGTTATATTTTCGCTGTATGTGAACGAGGTCGAAGCTTTTGTGGATTTTCCCACTCTTCCGCGACTTCCACTCATGTTTTTTTTTGTAATTTATTACTTCCACTCATTTTGCCACAACTGCTTCGCCCTTTCACTCCCAGAGTCAATAGAGCGTTTCCACTCACGTGACCTTCAGTCCCGTGGGACTCAAATGACAAAGGCCATGGTAGCCATGTTGGTGTTCCCAACAAAAGAAGTTAATTAAAATTCTTTTGTACGGGAACACCAATATGGCGGCTATGACGTCAAGTGAAAACGCTCTATAATGGAGACATGTAGTGTAGTTCTAACTTTTGAGTCTGTGGATGAAATCCTATGGTTTGACCATTCAAATGAAACCTCTTCAGCGGCAGTACTTTTGCATGGTACCATTTGTTTTTCAATATTTTCCAAAATTAATTTTGGGATTTTTGTTGAATTTTGATATTTGGCACTCTTGGGAGTTAAAGGGTTAAAGCTGAATTACAGTCCGTACTGCGCAATCTCGGGGTTTGTTTTCATTTTTTGTTTTGAATTTGTTGATATGTTACACTTCGGTAATAGCATACATGGGGTAAATGGGAGTAAACCGTCAGTCCGCCATTACGGCCGTTGTGCTCGATGAGCTGAAACGTCGGTTTGGGAAAACTTTGGGGTTCTTTTACTTATTATTATTGTTTGGCAAGGATATCTGACGTTAATAATGAAGGAAAAGGTAAGTTTGTCCCGTAATTTTCATTTTCGCTAGAAAACGTTCCTTGTTTGTGAGTCTCACAAACATTGCGCAGTACGGACTGTAATTCATCTTTAAAGCACGAACTGGATGGTTAAATTATCCGATTTCTTTTTCTTAGGAACCACACATATCATATGGGGAGATTTGCTACAGCCCGTCACTCAAGTCTGCGAAATATCCTTTGTAACCACTGCTCTCGCGGACATGGTGACGTCATATAAGTCACGTGGCGAGCACGTGTCTCATATTCTTTGTGGAGACTTCAATATTGAGCCCCAGTTCCCCGCGTATCAGCTTTTGAAGGAAGGGAAACTGAATGACAAGGATATGAGGATGTTGATGGGTGTGGACTACATTAGATTCGGTCCAGACATGGAGCAGCCTTCACAGGTATTTCTCAACATATGTAATTAGAGCGATTGCTTAAAAACTGGTGCACATAACAGGGGAACCTAACCAGGAAGGAATGTTTGGCCGGAAAACGATTGGAATGGCGTTGTACCGTTTTTCCATAGAATTTTAGCACATTAATAGGAAACTATGTTTAAGCTAATACCGCTTAAGCTTTTCGGTTGTTGTAGCTGAATATCTTTGCGGCAGAAAATTTTAGGGAACCAAATCTTATCCCCCGAATTTACTGGCTGCTTTTTCCTTTCCTAAAATCCTAGCTGACCTTATTTTGTACCCATAACGACATTAACGACTAAAGAAAGCCGAACAGCTTCCGAACATCTTCCGAACATTTTCCGAACACCTTTTATCCCTTCCGGAAACAAAAGGCGTTAAATTTTCCGATGTTACGAAGGTTTAAGGAGACATTTTGCTGAAGAAATCTCTGGTTTTTAATCTAACTTATTACGATTTTTTAAGATGACTAAGGACTTGCGAACAGCTTTCCACCGAAAAGATACGTTGGGTGCCCCTGACGTAACAAGTTCTAAACCCTTTATACACGACTTCTATGAAGTAATGACTCTGATTTTTCCAACAAATCAGAAGAAATGTGCCAGTTCTTCAAGAAACGTGGGTACCCTGACTCTGTTGGTAATACGGGCCAACAGCGTGCACAACAGATCGACAGACAATCAGCACTACAAACGTCACAGAAGGAAGAGAACGAGAGAATTCCATTCACCCTCACTTTCAACCCACACAACAACACAGTCAAAAGTATCATTTTAAAAAATTTCAAATTACTCCAAAACGATCCCGAAACTGGCAGAATGTTTTCATAACCCCCACTAATTTCATTCAAACGTGGCAAAAACATAGGCAACTTACTAGTTGCGAGCGCACTGAAATCTGACGATGAACCGGGAACTTTTAAATGAACACGCACACGATGTAACACTTGTCCTTTCATTCACAACGCAGACAAAATAACAGGACCTAAACGATCTATTAAAATCACTGATCGTTTTACATGCACCTCCGTAAACGTTATCTACTGCGTAACATGTACTTTTTGCAAAAAGATATACATTGACGAAACAGGGAAGAGACTGGGCGACCGTTTTCGTGAACATCTCCGAGGCGTTGAAAAAAATGACAAAGACGCATCCAAACCAGTCGCGCGTCATTTCAATCTTACTAACCATTCTAAACAACAGATGATAATCTGCGGCCTTTCCCTACACCAGGGTAACACAGAAAGCCGTAAAAACTTAGAACAAAAAATCATCTTTCAAATCGGCACTCTCAAACCCTACGGAATCAACGAACGCTTTTCATTCAACTAATTTACATTTGTTTTTCACGTCACCAAATTTCCATCAATAGTGTAGCTCCACCACTTACTATATAAAACCACACACTACCCACAATTCCTTGATTCGCTCCGACGAAGGGCTAGCGCTCGAAACGTCAGCTATTTGAATCTTTTTACGGTGGTCAATTTACCTTATCGACTCAGTCAATAAAACTAAATTCTCGTGTTTCATCCCCCCCCCCCCCCCCCCCCCCCCACCGACGCAGCACCACAGTTTCTCTAGAAACCAACCCCATTCCTTTATACACGGTTCAACATTTGATGTTGAAACAGACGTTGCACTGCATGAACGGCTCTTCATCAACACATGATGAAATAGGCCATTCAACATGTTGAACGTTGTTGAACAAAAGTAGAGACAGGCTCTATTCCGTTTACAACAGTCAATCGTTGTGTTTTCTACCCATTCAACAAGTGGCAACATCGTTTAACATCTTTTGAACAAAAAGCAATGTTGAACGATTTTGAACTTTGTATCATTCAATCACAACGGTTAAGTTAATTTACGCGCGTTTTCTGGCGCTACGCATTTTTTCGTTGTCCGAACAGTATTTGCAAATTTTTCCGCGCTTGGTACCAGTTGCATGTTTTCCACAATTTTCCTTTTTGCCCGAGCTCTGCACCAGTTGCCTGTTTTCCCGCGCTTTGCACGGTTTCCCATGCTTTCCCACGCTTTGTGCCGTTCATTTTCCCCGCGCTTTGCACCGTAAACATGTTTTTTTTTTCGCTCTCAAGACCGGTTGCATATTTTTCCCGCTTTGTACCGGTTAGCGGTTTTCCCGCGCTGGGCAGCAGTTTCCTGTTTCTCGCTATTGCTTTGATTTTTGATTTGTGATGGGACAGATGTGAAGTACAAATGAACGCTTTTAATATAATGTATGTGCAACCCCAAAGGTTTAATCACCTTTAACAAAATTCGGTCTTATTCTAATCGTACTTAATTTAAATTGCCTTTTTTCAATTACTGTAGTCCTGTATGCGGCAATATTGGCAAGGGACTATCAGACAAACTTCAAAAGCTGCAAAACAGGGCTGCTAGAATTGTCACCTTTTCTAATTATAAGTTTCGTTCAAGTGATTTGTTGGATGAGCTGGCTGGGAAAGGTTAGAAAACAAAAAACTAAAACAGTTAGCTGTAATTATGTATAAAATCCATAATAATCTTTCCCCATCGTACCTGAGGCGGATTTTTACCAACATTTCAAGTGTACACACACACAAACACAATCTTTAAAACGCCAAGTCAAACTGTTATATCCCCAGACCAAGAACTGAGTCTGCAAAAGAGAGCCTACACTACAGGGGATCTGTTCTGTGGAACAAGATCCTCTCAGAGATCAAACAGCTGCCCAGTTTGAACGATTTTAAAACTTCATTGCATGGGAAAGATTATTTTTAACACATTATAAACTGAAGAAACCTTGATCGTATAAGTTTGCGAATTCACACGACTTCTAGGAAGACCGTGTAAATATGATATGATTTCGTGTACAAAAAGATTGATGATAACGCATATTTTTCGCAGCTTTTGGCAGATCAAATGTCGTTATTAAACAAGACTAAAGCGCATTTTCATCATCCTCTCAAGAACATACGGAGTGCCTACAAAACCGTACTGGTAAGCTACAAATAGAAAACTAGTTTACGTTGCTAGATGTGTGTACCAAAGGATACATCAAGGACTTTACAGTGACCCGTAAAGCAAAATTCAGACTGCTTTGTGAACCAATCAGAATGCCCAATTTTATCGTTGACCAGTTTAGCCGTATGATAAAACTGTTTAATAAATCGAGTAGCGAGCGGTAAAGCCGCTAGGTTGACTTACATAAGTAAACAATAAACTTCAAACGGCACACTGTACTATCTGTGTTATATGGGCCAATCTCGTTCCCAGGGCTTTGCCGCCTCCTCGCATTTAAAAAAGAAGAAAACCTCTGGGAACGAGGTCGTGTTAGCCAATAATTAACGCATGCGCACAACCGTAGCTTTTTGTTTTCTTGTTTGTTTTCAGGGCGCGGAGCCACAATGCACCAATCACGAAGGACCAGGCTGTATTTGGACTTTGGACTACATCTGGTTTGGTTCCGCAAATCTGAAAGCGACTGCTGCCTTAGAAACGGTATCCAATGCCGCCATAGCACCATACACTGGCCTGCCAAACCAGTTCTTTCCGTCAGATCATCTGTCACTTAAAGCACATTTTAAATTTGCCGCGCACTGAAATTCCGGCAGTTTATCGGTGTTCCAAATGACGTAAGCATAAAAGGTTCAAAAAACGCTGAACAATACTCGCATCACAACATAAAAGAAATTCTTGGTTTTCACATGACGTCATAAAAATTAAGAAATCTAAAGTATACATCGTACAAAGCTGTTTCTAACATGGTATCTGGATACAAGTATGATTAATCTTTCACAAAAAGTTTCAGGTTTCAATGATGTTTTGCTTCCGATTTACAAAGGTTTTAAATGTGTCACGCTATTTCAGCTAAGCCGTGAAAATAAACAAAATTGAATCAGCTGAAAGTTATTGTTTGCATTAGTGCTTATAAGCCGAGTTAATGGAACTTATAGCAAATACAATATTTTTTTATTTGATTTTTGGTGTAATTAAGACTGAATATTTGGCCGCCATTTTTGTGCCTCTGAGTCGGGCACAAAGATGGCCGCTCCATACATTTCTTACTAAAAAGAACGAAATGCTTTGGCGCTTCAAAATTTGGCCAAGATGTGTAGTTTTAAACTCTCTACAATTTCATACACATTTTGGAATCGAAATCTATTGTTTAATGCTTTTGAATTTTGATATGACGTAAGTGAAAATCAAGAATAGTTTCCGGAACGTCAAGAAATACCCGAAATTTCCTCTGAATAAGCTTTGACAGAAATTAGATATAATAATTAAGAAGGTAATATTTTATTATAATAATTTTTATAATAATGTGTTGATGAGAGAAATGATCAACTTGAACTATGTCAGTTTATTTAAGTCCGTGCTATATGCCATCTTGACCTAGTTTATAGCAAACGACATGAAGTATTTAGGTTGGCAAGTTTAAAATCAGTTTAGACCGCGGTTTTCGGTTAAACCCGTCTACGTTTTTTAACCCTTTCACTCCCAGAGTCAATAATGGAGACATGTAGTGTAGTTCTAACTTTTTAGTCTGTGGATGAAATCCTATGGTGTGACCATTGAAATGAAACCTCTTCAGCAGTACTTTTGCATGGTACCATTTGTTCTAACTTTTTAGTCTGTGTATGAAATCCTATGGTGTGACCATTCAAATGAAACCTCTTCAGCAGTACTTTTGCATGGTACCATTTGTTCTAACTTTTGAGTCTGTTGATGAAATCCTATGGTGTGACCATTCAAATGAAACCTCTTCAGCAGTACTTTTGCATGGTACCATTTGTTTTTCAATATTTTACAAAATTAAATTTGAGATTGTTCTTGAATTTTGATTTTTGGCACTCTTAGAAATTAAAGAGTCAAGAAATCGACCCGTAGCGTTTTGTAAACCCAGAAGCGTAATTGCGACAGATCGTCTGTAAAATTATTTTGAAAAAGAGCGCAAATGCAAAATAAAGAACGAATGACTGTAAATAATAAGTTTGGTAACGTGTGTAACATATAGAACAATTAACAGTGTGGAGAAAAAGAGCTCAGAAAAACAATTCTGATCTCCAGATGGGATTTGAACCCATTACCTTCCGTTGTCCAGTCGGATTCTCTAACCAATGACGTCACTGAACTGTTGGAACTCTATTAGCGAGCAGGTAATTGACTGGTATAGGACTCGCGGACCACATCGCGCAGCCACAAGTGAAGTCTTGAACACATTCAACTAACTGCATCGCGCAGTCACTCTAGAGAAACTAACGCAGAAGAAATTAAGAATTAATTAAGAAAGATGACATTAAAGGAAACTGTTTGCAGCAGAGGTCACGTGTACATTGTGATTTGACACGGAAGGGGCCACAGTTTAAGGTGTCTGTTGTCTTAATTTGAAATCTTTAAATAGCAAATTTCAGACTATGTTATTGTCATAAAATAAGGGCGGTTTTCATTTGAGTGTTGAAAGGGATTGCAACAGGAATCCCAACACCAGCCACAGGACACCAGATTAGAATTGCGTTCTCCTGTCAACCTCGTTCCCAGGGCCTGTCATCTTCCCGTCCCCGCCCTAGAGCGAGGGGCGGTGGCGTTGCGTTTTAAGACTTCCCTAGTATGATACCGTTGTGATGCGCGGCGAAAAATGTTGAGTCCTCGTGTTTTTTCCGTGTACAGTTATAATGATAACTTCCTCAGCCTTTAAATCACGAAGCCTTTTTTTAATAATATGCACTCTATAAGCGGCTCAGTGAGTGAAGAAGACTAAAGCTGGTATGTTTACAATTTTGTTCTTTGTGCCCGCGGGTTGTTTTTGGTAAATAATGGTGAACAATAGTTACTATTGGCGAGATGAGTTATTGCTCTCTGCGCAACGTTTTGGCATTGGAGTATAATAATGCTTTTTCTAAATGCTACTGAATATCAAGTCAATAACGCGAAAAATTGTTTTAGTTGTCGGTTTGAAAAACATACTGGAAACAAACTTTTGCGCTTCTTCGAATTTTGACGTTAATGGTGTTTGTTAGATAATAATCTGTTATCTCTGGACTCCACTGCAGGCGCAAGAGTATGTGAGGTTGTCCGCGAATACGCGCGCACATGAAATTGCGCCCATGTTCTAAATAGGCTTTTTTCACGCGGCGGCCATGTTGACTCCCTGGAGAATAAAATGCTTTGTTTTTTCCCGCCCAACCTCGTTTTCAACTTTTTCACTGCAAGGCTGGGGGGCGTAAATCTTTTGTTTTTATACAAAATGGCGGGGCGTGATAAAGGTCTATAAAATCGAACCTCCTTGCAATGTAAGGCAGCTTTACACTCTCGAAAAAACGTTTGGAATTCACAACAATTCTACTTCAAGCTACTTCAGTAATATTGACAATTTTATCACACGAGCAACCAGTTCTGTAGCGTGATACTGAAGGCTGTTTATTGATATATTTGTATTGGTGAATTAAATTCCATGCATGTAAAAGATGGGCGCTTTGAAACAAACTGCAGACAAGGCGTTAAGCTAAAAGAACACAATGTGCTTGCCTGGTACAGTCAACTCTCTCTAGGACGGACACCATCGGACCGGCCCCAACTGTTCGTCTTAGAGAGGTGTACGGCTTTAGAGAGTCGAGTTAACGTGACACCAGTAATTCTGCCCCGAATAAAATAGACTACGAGCAGTCTCTTTTTCCCAGCTTAGTCCGTCGAGCGAGAAACGAAAAAACATTAGCGAACGGATAATGGCCGCGCGAAACTGGGGGCGAGGCAGGCGCGCGAAGCTGAACCTAAACCTATGCACAATGAATACACCACGGTCGCTTTTAAGTCTGTTTAAAGTCGTTCAAAACCAACGAACTGAAACAGAAATAATATTAGAAAAGTGGGCTCGTTTGTTCATTACAATCCATAGTTGACTGCTTCTGAAAAGTTAGCAGTACATGTTGTAAACTGGAATATGTCTATAAAACAGCAATAAAAAACTTATTCACTTGTTCAAGCAACTAAAACGTTCACGGTTTATAGTCTAAAAACTTAACTGTACACTTTGCAAACTGGAACAAAAAAGCACTTCTCAAGTGTCCGTTGACGGTTTCAAAGTGTCCGTTGTCCGTCTTAGAGAGGTGTCCGTCTTATAGAGAGTGTAGTTACAGTAAAATGACTAAAAAACGGCAAGGACCAACACCAGGTGTCCGTCTTATTGAGGTGTCCGTTACGAGAGAAGTTGACTGTATCTCTAGCCTGCACAACAGGCGTTATTGGGGGCGCTCAAGCGGATTTGGGGGCGCGAGCGCGTAGCGCGAGACACGAGCGCGAAGCGAGAGACACGCACCGGGAGGGAAAAGAAAAAAAAATGTTAAATTTGACGCTGTTCGTATAATTTTTCTTTACCGACGTTTCGGCAATGTTGCCTTCTTCAGGGTACAAAACTATCGACTGTATTTTTGACTATCCCCAGACTGATTGATTGGGAATGATTCACGATTTTCAAAATGAATTCAGACGGAAAAAGCAACATTTTCACGTATGAATGCGTTTACGTTGTTATGATCAGATCAGTAAACGAGAGGAAAAAAAGTCACAATTTTGCCGACGACAAATTAAAACAGTCTATTTTTGTTTCAAGCATATCCTTTTTTTGCATTACTAGGAAATCGACTAATTGGAGAAATTCAGTAACTTTTCATCCATATGCCATATCGCTTTCGATGCCAACAGCGCAGCGGGGTCACGTTTACCCTGGGACCTGACATTTGCTGTTTTTTGTTTTTCTATCCTGCCACCCGACATTGATTTCAGTACTTTCGGCAGTTTCCCGTATTTCAATAACATTAAAAAATTCAGACCCGCTTCCGGCTTCTCGCTTCCCGCTTCCCGCCATTATATTTACATCCCGCCAAACCCACACTGAACTCTCTGGAGATGTTTTCAGTATCTTTACTTGAAAGGCGGTCGAACCTTCCAGGGAACTCTTAAAATATCCTTTTTCGATCCTGATAGCACTACCGTAAACTAAGTTCCAAAAGTAAGAGCCCTTTTATCGCCACCTATGAACACAATTTGTATTTAAAAAACAATTATTTGTGATTTTTGAGCAAATCAGTCTTTCCTTTGCAGCTGTTACTTCACCACATATTATTTACAGTATAGAAGACAGCTGTAAACTCCTTTCTCAAGCGCTGTTAAATTGTATTCCGGTTTTCTTTGCAGTGAATTATTGCGGACGCTCCTTGACATATTTCTTCAGTTGTCCCATTTTGTTTCTTACAGAGATTCAATTTACCTTTGGGGTCGTTAATATCGATCGGGGATCGTTACTTTAGCGGGGAGGGGGGGGGGGGGGGTGCTACTTTCGGGAATTAATAACAACAGTCGAATTTCATCGCTACTTTCGGAGCTTCACGGTGAAGTAATTTCACTGATGTAGTTAGTACTTGCGGATAGTATTTGAGAGAGCAGTTCTAAAGTTATTTTAAGCTGTCCAGGTAGTAGGGATGTCGACATGGACGAAGCTTTTGGGGGGAGTCTGTAGAGAACCCTTCCGGCAAACAACAGCCCAATTTACAGTTGTCTTAAGGCTGGTTTTCACTGGCGACGGAGTCGGAGTCAGAGTCGTAGTCGGAGTCGTAAGAGCGCTTCCGACCTAGTGAAGATCGAAAATCGGAGTCGTAAGCGGAGTCATAAGCTTGACGGAATCGGAGTCGGAAGAATCAGAACGGTTCCATTTTCTTCCGATTCCGCTTATGACTCCGTTATCTTCTTCCGATTCCGTCGGTTTGATTTTCACTAGATCGTAACGCTCTGCGCTTCTGATTACGACTCCGCCTCCGTCGTTTGTGAAAACCAGCCTTTATTGAGTTGGCCTTGAGTGTAAGCGAGGCTGAAGTTGCCCATGCTTTGATACAAACCTTCCTGCTTTTCAGATGTAGATCATGTTGTTCTGATGCTAACTAGTTTTTGTTGAACATGATTTACATATGAAAAGCAGTTAGGTTTGTGTCAAAACAAAGTCACCTCCAGTCTAACTTTCACTCAAAGGCCAGCGCCAACTGTAAAATGGCATATTTTGAAAGTTGGAGCTTGAACAATGCGATAAAAAACAAGGCTGATTTCATATTCGTTAATCCAACATTAGGTCTAGCCACGAGTTGCTCAACAACTTTTTGGCAACTTTTCAGTAACTTTTCCTAGCAACTTTTTTGCCCAAAGAGCAACTTTGGAAGGTTTTGGAAACTTCAACCAACTACCGCATTTGAAAGCAATATTTTTTTTAACAATATTTGATTTCGGAGAATAGAAGATATTTATCAATATAGCATATTGCACACGATAAACATCACACGGTAATAATAAAATTTAAGTAAAAAAAAAACTGGGGATCTAAATGAACACAAACTACTCTTGCATTACTCGGCACATTAGCATTGTACCTGCTAGGGGCCTAAACAGTCCCACCAACCCGAGATTTAAATAAGGTTCATCATCGTCGTTATCATCATCATCATCATCATCATCATTACTCTCGAACGGGAAAATCAGCAATGTGATTGGGGGGAGGGGATATACAAATTTTCAGAGAATATTTCTTGACGGTTAACTTACAGAAAATGTAACGGTGTCCCAATAATATCGTTAAAGATTGCAACCTCGTTCCCAGGGTCTCTCTTCTTCCCACCCCCTAGAGCGAGGAAGACGAGAGACCCTGGGAACGAGGTTATAAAGATTGTAGGTATTTGTATAAACATGATACAAATTTACACTGTTCAGGTATAAAAATAGCATTACCATGGTAACGTTATACACCTCATTCAAAAATGACGGCCGATTTATTATCCTTTTATATTTATGTTAATTTGCCTTACTGGCCTTATTTTAAAGTAAAAATTCTTTTGAATTTTGCACACGCTAACGAGGCCAGCAAGGCGTATTAACATACATACAAGAGAATAATAAATCGGCCGCCATTTATGAATTAGGTACATGTATAGCTTGGGAAATGGACCATGGAATGGTTACTATATCTAATTAAATTGCTTAAGTATTAATTCGCGTCACTGAAGAAAATGTCATGCAAAGCTCTCCCAAGACAAATATTAGTCAGACACCCTTGAATGCAGAGGTCCTCGCGATGAGTAAATAACACGCACTGGCTCGGTTACAAATTACCGGATCTTTGCTGGAGCCAGACGTCAATGCAAGTCTAATAAAACACGAAATCAAGGCTGGGGTAACGGTTAAAGGGCAGATTTGTGGGCCAATATTTTAACCACTACTTTTATTATTGTTAGTCGAAATATTGGCCACTCAATAATCTGCGGCCCTTTTTAGCTTATGCCAGATATGTTTTATTACACTCCTCAGAGAGAAAAGATTCGTAGGAAAATATTGCTTAGAGTGCAATTCAGTGTAATTACCTTTGAATTCTTTGCATGGCCACATTTCATTGTCTATCTGCTGTTGTGTCGTAGATCGTGAATGACTTGGAGGACCAAAAATAGCTGCTACTGTTATCACCGTTTGATTCTCAAGTGCTAACCCTCGTGAAATCTTGACTTTAATGGTCTTTATCTAAACTCAATTTTACAAGGACTTCTAATATTTTTTAGTTAAAGGGGGCACTCTAGTTAAATACCATTTTTAACTGACGTGGATCGTTTTTATACAAAAATCTCATTAACTTTTCAAGCAATCTAAAAATACCTCAATCAGTTTGAAGGTTGATATTATGTGGTGTTCTGGGACTTTTTTGGTGATTTTTAGAAGTATTTAAGAGAGAAAAAAGGGGGATTTGTGAAATTCACTTACAAAAATAAGAAATATTGAAGATTCGTTGAAGTTTTAAAATTAGACTAGGAAGTTAATATTAAGAACATGGACACCAAATATAGTCCGCTATCAACCTGGGGTGCTCTTAATGCGTGGGTATCAGCTGTTTGGTGGTGTTTTAAAAATATTTTTTCGCCTTCTATTTGTTCTTTAAAACCCTTGCCGATTTCATTAAAATTCAATTAAAGTGCCCCGTTAAGGCTAAGCTTTAAGTTCTTATTTTTTGATGTTTTGAACCTGGACATATTACTTACATTTAACATAAATGGTATAATATAATTAACAAATTTAACATCGCTGAATGTAAATGAACGGAAAAATAGGCTTTGTTCTACAAATTTTCGAAAACGACTTGCATACGTCGCTATGAAACCACGTTGTTCGTGTTATTTAAGGTACTTGGAGCTAAGTTGGACTACAAATCCACTCAGACCAATTATAACATTTGATTTATTTTTATTCATCTCGTTGTAAACACAGGAGGATAATATAAAGACGTGAAAGCAGCGATTAAGCAGTGTTGTAGAAGTCTCCAATCTTGTTTCTAAATAAAGTTTGGGAGTTATTGTACAAATCGTGTATAACGGATGTCAATGATTTTCTTATTGACCCTAAAAATAACTGTTAATGACTTTGTTTTACTTACGTCAATATTTAAGCGATAACCTAATGCAGGAGACTCAGACATTTGTCTGAGGATAAAGTCTTTAACCATTAACTCCCAAGAGTGCTTAGTTCCTTTCCCCTAGGTTGGGAATGGGCCAGAACTCAGTGTCAAAAATCAAAATTCAAGAAAAATCCCAAATTTCATTTTGTAAAATATTAAAAAACAAATGGTACTATGCAAAAGTGCTGCCGAAGAGGTTTCATTTGAATGGTCACACCATAGGATTTCGTTGACAGAGTCAAAAGTTAGAACTAAACTCAGCTTCATGATTGAGTGACTCCGGAAACGGAAAAAGTTAACAGCCTTAAAATTAACATTTGCGGTTTTTTTCGTTAACGTCAATTTATCGATATTTGCGAGTTTCAGATGAGTGGGAAAATAATGGCACAACATGCGTCGTAGCTTACAATTAAGATTTAAAAAGTACAGCTTAGAAACATGTCTTTTTGATTAAAATTTGATTTAGCAGGGTGCACGATTGTTTTCAATTTTAATGATGCCTTCAGGCTTGGCTACACAAAATATATATAAATAAAAAAGGAAACAAAAACTTAGATTTTACTATGTCATTCTCCGTTGTTAATTTATAGCCTTTTTGTCATACTGGACTTCCCACGTCGGAAGTTCGTCAGTATTCCCATTGCGTCATATATATCAGTCACGAGATCAATAAGGAAACAATAACCACGTGACTCCATTTTCCCGCCATTAGCCGCGGACAGTCGATTGTACTAGACTGGCATAATGACTTCGCTATAAAAAAGACGTTTTTACTTCTGTTTAGAAGGTAAGATTTTTCTTCTTTTCTTCTTCAGTGTGTTTTGTTACTTAAGCTGAGAATTCTCTCCCATTCTTCTCGTGTACTGTTACTTTAGAAACTTTAATTAAGCGTGACTGCATAAAATACGTAGGTGGAAAAGATATTTCATGTTGCACCGAAATCTTGACAAATATCTTCACCCTTGCTAGCTTATTAAATTAAATACACGGTAAATATATCATTTATTCAGTGATAACGTAAGTCAAAAGTCGTTGTTTTATAGCAGATGACAAACGGAAAAGTTAACCACACGCGACGGAAGCAAGGACTTAATTACAGCGTCTAAAAAGTATAATTAATACAATGCCGATGATTTATATAATTTGTCTTCTGGTGTCAAACACGTCGTTTGCAGAAACAAAAAACCCTTAATCACCGTATAAAAATTCGAAAATTTCTTTTTTTACACCTTCTCCAAACAAAAACCCAACTGAGAATTTAGGTATTCATGACCGATGTTGTCCAGTTTCAAAGGAAAAACCAAGAAATGTGTTGTAAAACTAAACTCTGATTTATAACACGAACACAGACTTTATTCTTAACTCGCTTGAGTTAACTATTACGTTTTGCGTCTCATTATATATATATATGCCACTCAGGTTGTCGAAACGTGAGTCAGAGTCAACATCAACAGTTCGTTTCAGAGCTACACTAACCCGGACGATCACACTCCACAGAATACTGACACTCCTGGATTCAAACCATTTACATATACCATCGCACTTTCCATTTATTTGACCACCAAAGTCGACTTTGTGCATATTCAGCAAGCCTGGGCTTATATTTCATATTTATATTTTTGGCCTTTTTTCTTAAATATACAATTGCTATTGTTTTTTCGATCGTCGAAAGGCGCAAATCGAACCGTGAGGGAAGGTCTATAAAAGACGACTTTGTGCACGAGTAAGTCTCGGTTTTTATTTATATTTTTTTTTTGCCTTTTTTCTTGAATATATCACTGTTCTTTTTTTAATCGTCGAAGTGGGCTTATCGGGCCCTGAGGGAATTTTCTGCTTTGAATTAAAGGAACAGTGCCCCGGCCCAAATAAGATATTTGCGCTTATCGTATTTCTATGTTATATCAATGTTATTTCCATGTTATATCAATGTTATTTCCATGTTATATCAACAAATTCCACCAAATATACAACTAAATTGGATAAAAAGAATCCATAGAGCAAAACAGAGGCAGTAGTTTGTAGATAAAGTGCAGGATTGCAAGGATGGAAGTGGATAACAGTTCAACAAATTTGATTTCGTGACAGGCGGTCAAGAAAATCAAAATCGCCATTCATGAAGAATTTTTACATTTTATCCGTTATTTTGGTCTCTTTAGTTAAGTTTTCCTTTGTTTTCGTCACTTTTAGCGGCATTTTTTCCCATTTCAAGACAACAAAACAAGCTTAAAGCAAGCTCCTGGCCATAATTATGAAAACACGATATATCGACATATATCCCTTTAAGGTTGGGTTATACGTGATATGTTTTGGTTATCAACAACAAATGTAAAGCATATGAAAAATAAGATTACCAAAGTATAGAACGTGGTTGAATTAATTGAGGTAAAACTCTCCAGATATAATAACGAGTCATTGCGTTGTTGCCATAAAGTTATCATAACACAAGTAAATTTGGGAGAACGAGAAAAGCTGTGTAAACACGAACCGTAGGCGGGTGTTTTCACAGTTGCTTAGAGAATGTCCTATTAAAATTCAAGAAAAATCAGTCTATATTTTATTTTGTAAAATATTGAAAAACAAATGGTTCCATGCAAAAGTACTGCCAAAGTTGATTCATGTGAATAGTCACACCATAGGATTTTGTCCACAAGCTCAAAGTTAGAAGAAAATGTATGTAGAGTGAGGGTGGATGGAAGCGCAGAAACCACGGAAATTGTCCGAGCTAACGGGATGTCTGTATTGAACGAGTTTATATAAATAACGTAGTATTAATCTATGCACTCAATTGCTTTGAGGAACTGAATACAGAGTGTAGACCACAAATAATCTCCTCTAAACCAATCACAAACGGCGTTTTCACAAAAGCAGGCGGTAACTATTTTCATATAGAGCAAGTGATATTTGTGCAAGTGCTTGATACGGCGCACGTACGCGTTTTACACGTACGTTTACCCTTTGACTCCCGAGAGTGCCACAAATTAAAATTCAAGAAAAATTCTAAATTTTATTTTGTAAAATATTGAAAAACAAATGATACCATGCAAAAGTACTGCTGAAGAGGTTTCATTTAAATGGTCACACCATAGGATTTCATCAACAGGCTCAAAAGTTAGAACTACACTGCATGTCTTCATAATTACCCCCCTGGGAATGCTCCGCCCGAAAGAGGTACCTTTTTGAGGCTGGAGGTATATAAAAGGGTAGGGATTCTACGAGTTGACTGAATATGACTATAGGAAAGGCTTAGGAAAACTGCCATTTAGGCAGACGTAACGGCTAATTCGTCTATAAAGTATTTTAATCAGTTTATACCGAAGTGAAAAGTGAGCATACGTTGCTCAAATGTTAGCCATTGCAACATGTACCAGTGCGTTTCTCAAAGGTCCCGAAGACATTTCGGGCCCGAAAGCCATTTTTAATTCTCAGTTTCTATCAAGTGGAGCTGAAGTTAATAGCCCACAAGCCTGCCCGACGTGTTTCGTCAACTACGAATTCTATTTCTAAGCTTTCAAAATAAACAAAAACTTATTTCTTGTCATTAACACTGTGCACAAAATAAGGCTTTTCGGGCCCGAAAAGTTTTCGGGGCCTTTGAGAAACACACGCGTATATAGGTATCTAAATCAACTAGGTATATGAAAGAGTTACCTTTTCTGTCAAAACGGTAATAAAAAGTTAGGGTTTGGGCCTCGGGGGGAAGGGGGTGGGGAGTGGGAGCATCCATATACAAAACTTTGTTGAGGCCCCCCCCCCCCACCCCTCCCCCCCCCTCAGCCCTCTCCGGGTAATTGAATGACCCCGATCTTGTGTGCGCTCGGAAAAAAAAAATGTCTTTTAACTGTGTCGCTGTAGGAATATTTTTGCTAAAAAAGCAAAGTCTCAAGTCGGGCTTGCGCAGTTGCAGGATCTTTTTTCCAAGAGAGTTGGCTTACAGGATACCTTTTTTCAAAATCACCCCCCCCCCCCCCCCCCCCCCCCTTCTGAAATCTAATGGCTCGCACCTAATTTTTATTTAAAATTTATCGGATTTTGCCGGGACGGAAAACATTTAGCAACATAAATAACGAGGTGTCCTTATTGAGCGCCAGGTTGTTCCTTCGTAAAGCGGATTCCACTGCATAGTTATTCTTCGAGGCAACGAATTTTGTTGTCTTACTTTAGGTCTGTTGACAAATTTCTTAAATTGTTTCCATAGTATGTCTCGGACTTGTTGAGAGGAAAATTTAATCGCCTTTTTTTTTTACTTCCTGGGCGATAAATGTAGGCGTAACTTTTATAGCGTTCCTTTAACCCTTTCACTCCCAGAGTCAATTATGGAGACATGTGTTGTACTAGTTCTAACTTCTGAGTCTGTTGACGAAATCCTATGGTGTGACCATTTAAATGAAACCTATTCAGCAGAACTTTTGCATGGTACCATTTGCTTTTCAATATTTCACAAAATGACATTTGGTATTTTTCTTGAATTTTGATTTTTGGAAGTCAGTTCCGGTATAAAAGGGGCCTGACTTAGCCTCACCTTCAGCTGTCAATTAACCACTAAAAACAACAAGTGACAAACAACATGCGTCATTACTGAGACCATTGCTGTTAAAATTTGGCAAAACATTACCAAAGTTATATTAGAAGTCTTTATTCAACTTCTATTTCCTTTTCATTCTTGTTATTATTATTTTGCTTAGGTAATATCTTAGGGAAATGTTATTTATAGGACACTCTAGTCAACCACGTTACATGACTGAAAGACGCCTAAATTTGCATCTCACACCCAAAAGGTGTGAAACGAAGAGATATGTCCAGAAATGCAGGCAGAGAGGCCACGCTACTCCATGACTGGCATCACAAAGTGTCCTCACCTATAAAAGTTCACCAAAACTCACGAAATTCTGTCGCATATGAAGCAGTATGAAAACGACAAACAACTTTGTCAAATATGAAGTACTCGTTAAACAATACTCGCTTGCATTTATGGACATAAGTGGAAACGAAGGAGGCGCCATCTCTAAATCCGTATTCTGCTTTCAAAAAGCGATTTCAGTTTCGTTCCATTTAGGGGTAAACCAAAAGATAGATGCCTCTATTTAAATAAGGAAAAGCTCATGCAGTATACACAAAGTCAAAACTGATTTCAATAGAGGACCTATATATAACAATAACAAAATATAACAATATAGGAACTAATTTTTTAAGGCCAATAAATAAATATAATAATTAATAAATACGAGATAACTTTAGATTACTGTTTATTATGCTGTGCAATGCGGTCAGTTGTATTTAATTATTAGATTGTCTGTATTCTTTAGTCTGACCACACACGGAAAGCAATTGAGTCAAATATTACTGAAACGAACAAAACGGTCCAACGTTTAGGATATCTCGCGATGACTTACATGAAGTCAAAGAACACGTGGACTGTTTTGATGGTTCTTTAATGAACAATTTTGACATTTTGTATGGGGGACGACTGAAGAGGCTCGAAGAGCGAAATATATATCAAACTACTGCATTTTAACCAGGGGCGTAGCTAGGGGGGTCTTGGGGTGCCCGTGAACCCTCTTTGTGAAATAATTTTAGTAAAGCACAGTGTGGATGTCGACATGACAATCTGGTAAGTACACTGGGTGTAACACAGTGTGACCCCCCCCCCCCCCCCTCCCCCCCCCCCTTTTGAAAAATCTTAGCTACGCCACTCATAACAGTGTTTAGATCGTTTTAAAGTTATTTTAAGTGCGTCGAGTGTGTATAAAAGGCGTGATGTATTTTTCTTCTCGTTCAGTTCGAACACGTTCTTAGCCTCGGCGAATGGTATTTCTCAGAAGTTTAGGTATGTGGGTTCGTTAAATCGGGCACCTAACCAAGCCAAGTTCACTAAAGGATTTTGTAAGTCACGTTTATATTTCTTTTGATGATTTAATTTAAACGGATAAAATTTAACAGGAAGAAAATATAGGAACAAAATTCTTTTCTCTGAAAACGTTAGCTCAAGCATGATTTCCAAGAAATTTTTAAAGGAGCTATTTGCCTCACAAAATTTTTAGTTTGACATTCTGAGAATCAAAAATAGCATTTTGAACCCTCTCGAAGAAAACGCTGAAAACGACGGCGTAGTTCAGTTGTTGGTTCCGAAAGCGTCAGTTTACATTACCGGTTTGAGAGCCTTAACTTTTCATTTAATTGTAATCGGAAAATCTGCGGGCGGTTTGAACATCTCGAACAGATATTTCAGTGGCAAAACAAATGGTTGAGAGTTCCTGACTAAAAGTTATTTCATATGCCGGAGAAAGGCTCACGAAGACGAAATGGTGGCTTTTACGGTTAACTGTTAATTTATTCCCGTTACGGTTAACAGAAATCTTAAAAGTTCGGCAAGAGATGGCAAATGAAAAATCGTGAAATTATTATTGCGGTTAAGATTTTTACGTTTAAGATTTTTTCACCTAATGGTTAAAATATTTTCAATTTTTACGCCTGATGACTAAATTTTTCGGCAGTTTTACGGCTGAAGGTTCACTCCATTGAGACCCTCTTAAAAAAGACAAAGCAAACACTGGAGGCTTGTGGTATAAACAGACGTGACGAGTATATTAGCAACAGATCTGCCATTTTCATTTTATTTCAAACTTCAAAACCTTTACCATTTAGCCCTTTTACGGTCATTGTGCAGTAGTTTTCATCAGTTAAAAATGTTGCTTCCGTTTTACTTTGCATGTGATGAGTTTTGGGATCAGCTCCATGCTTATTTTTAATTACTTGAAAATATACAGTTCTGCTCCACCTGCTACGTTGTTATTATCATTTTTCAAACTACGGTTTTTTTAGACGAATGTTCTTGAAGGAGCTATATATGTCACCATTTTTGGTGTTATTGGAAAGCCAAAAAAACAATGCAATACTTTATGGACCACTCCCCTCTCGAGGTTTTTCAGTGACAATAAAAGAATTTCGTTAAAAATATGATTAAAAAATACATTGCCAGGATCCTATTAATAGGCTCCTGACATTGCTAAATAATAGGATAATAGCGCGTCAAAAATAGACTTGATAATGTAATATATTTCTAAAACTTAACTTAAAAACCCCGAGATAAATTTTGATTTCAAGTGAAAGTTAAGAGAAGAGACAGCACTAAAGTTTTTAAATCACAGTTAAGTTTCCAAATGTTGACTGTTCGATAATAAAAAGTTCTTTGTCCAGAGGCAGTTTTAAAAAGACGAATGTTTAAAATGCTCACCTGGTAGTTATACGCGGAGCGCGCTTGGTTGCTTGGTTACGTGGTTTTGATGTTTTTAAAGTGGCAATGTCACCATTTCTGGCATCATTTTAAAAAGCCAAAAAACATATTTGTATCCATGGAAACCTATCAATAGTGCTCCAGTTTTGCTAGCAATTACTATACTAGTTCACTGAAGCTATAAATAAGTGCTTTTGGCTGTAGATGACCTGGATGAAAATGGATTGCAACCTCGTGTCTTAGAAAAATCGTTTAAATTTGTTGATGGTTTGTTCTCACTTCGGAGGAATCACTTGGTATTTTCCCGGCGGCCTCTGGGTGCTCTAAGAGCATTTTGTGTAAAAGCAAAGATACCTAGTCAAATAACTAACCCACTAATTCCCAAGAGTACCAAACATCAAAATTCAAGAAAAGTCCCTAATTTTATTTTGTGAAATATTGAAAAACAAATGGCACCATTCAAAAAGAAGAGGTTTCATTTGAATGGTCACACCATGGGATTTCATCCACAGACTCAAAAGTTAGAACAAATGGTACCATGCAAAAGTACTGCTGAAGAGGTTTCATTTGAATGGTCACACCATAGGATTTCGTCAACAGACTCAAAAGTTAGAACTACACTACATGCTGCCTCCATGATTGACCCTGGGAGGGAAAAGGTTAATAGATTTTTGACCAAAAAGCGCAAAACCCCCGTAATATTGCCCATTTAAAGTAAAAAACAAACGGAAAGGGAAGGTTCTTTAAAATATCGTTCATAATAATTAACAACTATGTCTATTTTTATTATGGATCACGATATGACCGATATTGTTCACAAGTTTAACCTTCTAACAATAGCCCGACTTCCGTTAAGTTAAGAGTTCTAAGAATTTCCTTCTCCTCCCTGCTTCCCCTCCTTATTTACATTCGCTCATTTATTTTTAAACGAATTTTGTATTTCCGCATCAGAAAACTGCCCTCAATTGGTTAAGTACCCGACGTGTTAATTTCAAAGTTCCTTCCTGTATTTTCATGCAGGAAGGAAGATTGAAGGCGACAATCGGTCCGGCTAATCATGATCGTAGACTTTGGTTTTCTTTCTTTACTTTGATACTCTTGAGACGAAATATTTACATCGTCAAGGAGGAATTAATTGTGATTGCGCGGAAGCGGTTAACCCCAAACGCTTTCTAGAACGACGCCCGAAATCATTCAAAATTCAACAAAAATGCTTATTTTATTTTTCTAAACTCACTGAAAGCAAACAACATTTGAAATTAAAGTACTAGTGCATTGCTCACACTGTATGATTTCATACACAGACTCAAAAGTTAGATCCACCTTATGTAGTATAATAAACAGTACCACAGGAAAGTGCTGCTTAAGAGCTTTCAGTTGTCGCACTTTAGGATTTTATCCATAGACTCAAAAGTTTTAACCACTTTGTACAACATTATAAACAGTACCACAGAAAAGTGCTGCTCGATATCTTTCATTTAAATGGCCACACTATAGGATTTCATCAGGCACAGACTCAAAAGTTTGAATCACCTTGTACAGCATAATAAACAGTACCACGGGAACAAAGTATTGCTGCAGTAGGTTTCATTTCAATCGTATCACTGTAGGATTTCATCTTTATTAAACGTACATTACACATTTCAAGGTTTGAGTCTAGGATCGCACTTTTCAAAAGCACCCAAAAAATCGTTTCGGTAGAAAAGCTCAGGGTTCGGAATTGCGGAAGGCCTTAATAGTCGCCTTAAAAATTCGTATTGAATTATACTTAAAACTAGAGTTTTTTTAAATAAAATCCGGCCCTAAACTTCGTAACATCGGCAAAGTTAACGCCTTTTATTTTCGAAGGGAAAAATATGTCGTTTGGGGTATGAAGTAAGGTCAGCTAGGAGTTTTAAAACGGTGAAAGGAGCTAGTTAATTCGGAGAATAATATTCCTTCGCCTAAAATTATCTGCCGTCGAAATATTCAGCTAAGAGAACGGCAAGAAGCTCAAACTGAATGAGCTTTGCCATTAAATGATATGGAAACTGAGTACAACGCGATTCCAAGAGTTTTCCTAAACATTCGTTGTTGGGTGACCCATGAATCTTTCATTTAAAAGAAGAAGATATCTTAAAAAAACCCATCTTATTTCGTTTTATAAACTGCGTCGATGTCCGGAGGTATAATACGTAGGCGATTTTTGTCGGTGTGGTCACTTCTTAATTATCTCGTGTCATTGTAACCGCAGAAGGACTTAATGACAGACTGATAATATTTAACGTTCCAATACATGTATTCTTCGTCAAATTGGGAATCCAAACATTCATAACAATTTCTTAATGAAGCAATTCAATTGACTTAAATGCCAAGCCATTTAAGGAAGAACATTTCAATACGTCTTTTCACTGGAGACATCCACTAACATCCTGCTCAAAACCCGCTACATCGGTTACATGGATACTGTTGAATTTTTGGGTTAAAAGGTGAGTGAGAAACATCTTTATTTAATATAAGCACCAAGTTCAGATCTGACAAATGTTTAAAATTTCTACTTGAGAAAATCGAAATGGAACAACACCAAATGAAAATACCGCTTATGGGATCTAACATTAATGAAATGTTTAGGGTTTCGTCCTCAGTTTTAGATCTTGGAGAAGAACATGTCGCCAATCACATACTCAGTGAACATACGGTAGCAAACTGTTTATACAAACCGACCAACATCGCCGGTCTAACCTTTGTTTTGTTGTTCAAATTACTTGGGTTCAGATCAAAGTGATTCGCCCTATTGATTATTATCGGGAAAATATGTCTGAAAAGCTATGTAAACCTCTGACATGGTCTCCAGCGATGCTGAATTGTAACACCTGTTTTTGTGCAAAATTGCTCTTCACAATACCTCGACATACATTCTTTTGGGCATTCGTAGCAGGAACTTTCATAACATTGTCATGAACGAAACGTCGGCGGAGAATAAAAACTTGACTTGTTACGCTATTTTTCGATAAAACAAACAAAGAATAATCGAATATCGGAAAACGGATGACTTTAACCGAGATAAGCAGTTCTGACCTTTGTCGGAGCGAAACGTTTATGAGAAAATGAGTAGTTTGAAGCTTAAGCGCACGACGTATCAGTAAACAATTTAAAGCATCAAACTAAAATTTCTAGTTTGAATGTTACTTAAAACGAACACATCACTGATAGTAATGAAAGTACTGCTCGGTAGCCTTGTTCATTTGAATGGTCACACTTTAGGATTTCATTCACAGACTCAAAACGTAGAGCAACCTTCTACAGTATAATAAACAGCACCACAGGAAAGTACTGCTCAATAGCTTTCATTTGAATGGTCACACTTTAGGATTTCATCCACAGACTCAAAAGTTAGAACCACCTTGTACAGCATAATAAACAGTACCACAGGAAAGTACTGCTCAGTAGCTTTCATTTGAATGGTCACACATTAGGATTTCATCCACAGACAAGAAACCACAAGAAACTCCTCCTCAACAGCTTTCAAATGAATGTCCCACCTTTCCGGATTTCATCCACTGATTCAAAAGTTAGAGATCAGCATCAAATTTCTCCTTGCAATATCAATGCTTTATAAATCAGAGAGGTCATGAGAATTAAGGATATGACCAGCCAAGATGAATTCTCTTTATATTTAACAACTTCTCCCCACCGCTTTTATAAGAAACGTACGAGAACAGGAAAGGAGAATTTGTAGGCTGATGTTGGGGGTTAACAGGTTAAATGTTTGAGTGCGACAACATGCTAATGTTTGAAGTGCGATATAGGCCTTGTAGGGATAGCATTGAATGACTTAAAAATCTGCAATTGTCGGATGTATGACGAACTCTGTGGTTTGAAAGGCACCCGACTTAAAATCACCAATTAGCTAACTTGTCTTGCGCAGGTAAAAGGGACCGACAAATGTTGGCTTACATCAAGTATTTGACAGGTTGTGTATAGACTAATCGCGGACTTATCCGGGGACTGTCACTTGAAGAACCAACGGAGCACTTTTTGGCTGCCTGTTTAGCCGAGGAAAAACATTTAAAAGTGAGTACCATGTAAAATTTAACCACCGTTTGAAATCTTATTACTAGAAACTATTCAGTATACTTGCCAAGGTTTTAATGGCAGAATTTCCTTCGTGACAGCAAATGATATTGACTGGTCTCGCACTTTTTCGAACTAACCAAAGAAGACCCCCAGTTTGTTGTGAATCAGTTTTTTATACTGACACTGTGTGCGAAGACGAAGATAGTCGCGCGCATCACGACAAATCGAAACTGCGGCCGGCATTTCATCAATAAACTAAATCGATGGTGTCCAAAGGAAGAAAAAACTTTGTACAAACGAGCTACCGTTCCGTACAATCTCTAAACGAAACTACTTTTTTCCACCATCGAGACAAAAAGAATGTTTCTTTTTGCAAGGTTATCACGCAATAAAAACCACAGTTTGTGTATCCGGTTAAAATAGTATCTAAAGACAAGATCTTGGTGTTCGCATTTTTGCACAACATCGGAATTAAGAACGGTGTTTTGTTCCTCACGAGTACCTTCAAAAACAGCTCTCTCATGTTTTGAACGAGAAGGTTCAGGCAAAGCTGTTTTGCTTAGATAATTAAGATTTGACTTTTGTCTTCTTTTTTCAAGTGAGTTTTCGCGCTCAGATAAACCCTAAGTGGATCGAAAGACGTATCGAGTGAACAAACGCAAATCTTATCAAAGCAAATGATAATTTCCATATCTTTTACAATTCGCCTATATATAAAGATTTATTTTGTTTATCAACGCTAAAAGATGAAAGCTTGCTGATTTTTCACTTCATTTGAAGATATAATCATTAAATATGGGGCTTGTGAGTTCAGGCATCCAAATTTGATATTTCTGGGCGAGATAGCCCCAACAGATCACCGCTCGAAGATTTTCTCCCAACAGAATTTTACTAATGGATAGCTCGCATTCCTAATTCCCAGTGACGTGTGTGTAATAAGCTTGGAAATCCCGATTGTCAAATATATCTCAGCTTAAACCTTTCATGGGTTAAAAAGTTCAGACCAAAGCAATTTAAATTCCGACTTTTAAATGCTGCATATCTGGATTTATTGATATATTCAAGTGGCTAAAATCACAGACGCAGAACTATTAGGCAGAGGTATGCCATTCGCTGTAAAGATCTAAATCTCTGCTCCCATTTCCTTCTTTTACCGATCACTTATCGTTCGTCTGTTAGCAGATTTAGAAGAAGAAAGCAATCTCGGCCGCGCTACGTCTCGGAGACGCTTGTTATTTCCGTAAGTAGGATTAACTACACTCAATTTTAAAATAGAGAAAATCACCCAGTCTCACGCAAGCGGGTTCATGGATATTTTTAAAAACGTTTAAACGTGTTAATTGCGGACACGCGTCTGAAACGGAAAAACCTATCAAGCGTCCCTGAAGCACGTTCCTCGCGCTTCCAAGGTTTGGCCAACCGTGCGCGCGCTGCAAACCGAGCAGGAAATTCTTATCAAACGCACGTTCGCACGGGTTTAGTCGCGATGTTTTTTCCGAAAACAAATATTTCACACGTGGTGAATCGTGCTCGGCAGATTCTGGAGATTATATTGGTCTACTGCCAGTTTAGACAGGCCGCCAAAGGGTGGACTTTGAGTACGCTTCAGGTGATAAAACACTAGAATCTTTTACGATCTGACTTAATAATCTAAGATGTAGCAAATTTTTGACAAATTACAACAGTTTCGATTCTCTTAACTCTTTGACCATCGTGGGAAATTCACCTTGGGTATTATATTGATATAATAATCTTCTCTCCTGATCTTGAAAAAGAAGGAACAAAAAGATAGCCCATGACACGATACCCACTGCGGTGCAGATAAGTAATCTAACTTTTCATTCGGCGGTATGTTACGGCTTCGTATTGACTTGCGATTTATTGTTTTAGCAATACGAATCGAAACAACCTTTTCATGATCCAGAAGCTCTTTCAAGGACGAAAATTAAGCTTAAACGACGACAACCATTTAAAACAATAAAAGCGTAGATCACATTTTGGCTTATCTCCCAGGCGATCTCTAATCGCCCGATTTTGAGAATTTCTGCCTCTCAAAGCCTGCAGATTTGTTTGCGAGATCGCTTTATTTTATCGAGCTTAAAGATGGAATCAGTTGCCGAGATTAAGCTGCTGTAACTCTCTCTCACAGGGTTGAAATCCCTTTCGTTTAATTAACTTTGTGTACGTCGCCACTGACACTTCAACGAATACTGAATAGCTGAATACGAGCGGAAATGCTTCTGCCAATATGGGCCATATGCAAGTCTTGATAAACACAATATGACTGTGAATTGGGAGATATCGCCATGACCTCTCAATCGTATCTATCCGTCCGGTATTGATATCCATTGATATCTGACCAGCATTTTCTCAAATTTAATTTATACCACTAGATGTTTTATCTCTAACAGTTTGTTATTCGAGGAGTGATGTTTAGCTTATCGATGAACTTGCATGCACCGACAAAGGAGAGTTGGCTAAGCTAGCGGCATGCAAGACATGTAATGCCGTAAAATGCACGTTTAAGTGAATTCGACGCGGTTTGCTGTAGTTTTCATGATAAGAAACTGAGCCATTTCTTGGACGGTTTTTAAGATCAGAGATTTCGCTTTTTTTCAACCGTGAACCAACCCTAAAAGAATTTGCTCGTGCAATTGAGAGGTGAAATTTCGGGTCCTCAATGTAATCGGAAATGTCCACTTAGGAGCGTGTCGCTTTAATTTACGATCTGACACTACGTTATAATTGAGCGCAAACACCTAAACAATGAACGGGGGAGACACTATAAAAGACACTATAAAAGACACTATAAAAGACACTATAAAAGACACTATAAAAGACACTATAAAAGACACTATAAAAGACACTATAAAAGACACTATAAAAGACACTATAAAAGACACTATAAAAGACACTATAAAAGACACTATAAAAGACACTTTATAAAATGCTCAAGGAAATGCGCGCGCTATGATTGGTCAAACCGAGTTCATTATAACTCGATAAAGCACGCGCGTGACGTAAGATTCATTAAAACCGTTTTCATTTTATAAAAGAAATAAAAAAACTTACTCCTCGTGCATTGTTGAGTTCTATAAGCACTTGGGAATTTTTAAGAACACTCGAGAAGTGCGAAAAGCACTCGCCTTCGGCTCGTGCTTTTCTGCACTTCTCTCGTGTTCTTAAAAATCCCCGCGTGCTTATATAACTCAATAATGCACTCGGCGCGTTTTTTATTTCTTTAATAAAAGACACTATAAAAGACACTATAAAAGCAGGGGCACCCAACCAGAGATGTAAACGTCAGTTATAATGTAACACGGACTTTTGGGGAGTTAAGCTTCATGGCTGAGCGAGAGGTGCCCTGCTACTAACCGAGATCTTTTAGATTAAGTGAATCAGAACTTCGTTTAGCAACATGTTTTTTATTGCTGATGTTGACTTATTCAGTTACGAGCAGAACTCAAAGGACAACAATTTTCCTTGCGTAAGTTTACGAAAAAGAAGACTGAAATTCTAAAGATATTTCTTTTCACGAGCTCATTTCATCAGTATTACAAAGACACTTATAAGACTTGCTTTACGATCACAGAGGTTAAGATATTTTCCAGGAGGAGAAAAATCTACTTTTTACTGAAAAAGGTGCGGTCAGCAACAAACTTGTTACATAAAAAATTCATTATCGACAATTTTGGCCTCTTGTATGTGGAAAAGCTGTTTTGAACACTAACAGTAGCTAACAGTGGTCGACTCGTTTTAGTTGTTGAATACACACAATTGTCGGAATCGAAGATCGTTGATCACAAGCTTGTCTGTTGCTCCATGCAAGAAGAGCGCTAAATTCTGGTTGCTTGTCGGTCACTCGACCAGTAACGGATTTAAAAGAGAAGCAAAGCAGTGACATTTCCAGTTTCCCCTTTCTTTCAAAGGCACCCATTGTAGAATGTTCCGGAAAACGCCTTACTGAAAAAAGGTTTTTACTGTTTTTCCATTTCATTTTAGTGCCTTCAACCCTTTAACACCCAAGAGTGCCAAACATCAAAATTCAAGAAAAATCCCAAATTTAAATTTGCAAAATATTGAAAAACAAATGGGACCATGCAAAAGTACTGCTGAAGAGGTTTCATTTGAATGGTCACACCATAGGATTTCATCAACAGACTCAAAAGTTAGAACAAATGGTACCATGCAAAAGTACTGCTGAAGAGGTTTCATTTGAATGGTCACACCATAGGATTTCATCCACAGACTCAAAAGTTAGAACAAATGGTACCATGCAAAAGTACCGCTGAAGAGGTTTCATTTGAATGGTCACACCATAGGATTTCATCCACAGACTCAAAAGTTAGAACCACACTACATGTCTCTATAATTGACTCCAGGAAGTGGAAGGGTTAAAAAAGTAGTCCTTCCCTGTAGTTTGTTTTATTATACTTGTAGAAAGATGAAATCCTAAAGTGAAACCTGCAAACAAAAGCTACAAAGCAGCACTTGCAACACTTTCCGTGGTGCTGTTTTTTTTTAATCAAGTATAAGGTAGTTCTAACTTTTGAAGCCTGTGGATAAAATCCATGGTTCATTCAGGCTGAAATTTTTGAAAATAAAGTTTGGGATTTTTTGTTGAATTTTTAATTTCTCCGCTCTTGCTCACTGAAAATTGGGTTGCAATTGAAACAAAAAGAGAATACATGGCAGAATTCACTTGTTTGGGTCAATTTTATTTTGCGAATTGGTGATATTTTGAAGGTTTACGGGATCCAGTGTTTTGATTTAGAAAGATTGATTTTTTCCTAAAGGGATTTCTGCGAATCCAATTACGTGATCGGTTTTAAAAGCTTAGTTATTCGAAAACATGGATTTTTCGAGATTCAATGCATAACAACGAAAGCTATAATGCCTTTTTTTTTAATTAAGGGGTCAGATTGTTTTAAAACTGCTTATCGCTCAAACCTGGAGCAAACATGAAGTTCAAATAGTAGATTACATTTTTGCTGAAAATATTTCTCAGGGTACCAAGAGAAAATAATTCAAATTTTTCTCTCTTGGGGGCACCGAATTAGTTGTTTAACCACTGAAATATCTGTTCGGGCTGCTGAAACCGCCCTCAGATTTTCGGATTAAAATTAGATGAAGTTAAGGTTCTCAAACCGGAAATGAAAACTGACGTTTTCGGAACCAATAAAAACTATGCTTGACGTTTTCGAGAGGATAAAAAAATGCGATTTTTTATTCTCAGAAAGTCCAGCTAAAAATTTCGGCAGGGAAATAAAATAGCCGGGGGGGGGGGGGGGGGGGGTACTCCCGACAATGTAGGATAGGTGTGTGCCGCCAAGGTTATCAAATCCTGACCCTATTTAAGGGTAGAAAATCGAGATTTGATTCCCTTTTTAAGGCCCAGTTTTAACAGACCATATCTTTTTCGTTTTGTGCGTTGGGGTGGATACTGCAATTTAGTGACCCTATCTACTGAGGAATATCTAAGGACCACAATACCAAAAATACCAAAAAGGATACCCTATTTAAGGACTGAGCACCTAAAAAACCCTACCCTATCGGGCGGCACATACCTATATAGCGTATATAAGGGAGTACCCACCCCCCGGGGGAAATAGCTGCTTTAAAAAAAATTCTTAGAAAGCATACTTGCTGAGCTAACTTTTACGTAGACAAGAATTTTGTTCCTAATACTTTGGACCTGTTGAATTTTCAACTAAGGTATCCGAACCCCGGGGGGTGGGTACTCCCCTATATACGCTATATAGGTATGTGCCGCCCGATAGGGTAGGTTTTTTTAGGTGCTCAGTCCTTAAATAGGGTATCCTTTTTGGTTATTTTGGTATTGTGATCCTTAGATATTCCTTAGATAGGGTCACTAAATTGTAGTATCCACCCCAACGCGCAAAACGAAAAAGATATGGTCTATTAAAACTGTACTACACGCCTGAATTGGGCCTTAAAAAGGGTATCAAATCTCGATTTTCTACCCTTAAATAGGGTCAGGGTTTGAGAACCTTGGCGGCACACACCTATCCTAAATTCTCGGGAGTACCCCCCCCCCCCCCCCCCCCCCCGGATCCCAACGAATCGAAACTTGGTGGTTGATACGAATAACCTTTTAAACGCCATTAAATCATCAAACGAGACATAAACATGACTTTCTAGAATCTTTGCTGAACTTGGTTCATTGGGTACCCCTGATTTTTGACACTTTTCCGGTATCTATTTCTTGTGAATTTGCGGCGGAGTTCAAAAATCCAAACTCGCAAATATTTCACGCAATACGGTGTTTTAAACTGTGCCGAGAATATCAATTCTCAATGCGTTTTGTCTTTTATTAATATATAAAGATAAGCAGTTAAATCTGTGACCCACGCACTCCTCTGCTAATAAAGTTAAATCCTTCAAAATAGCTCGAAAAGCGATCAGTAGTTAATTTTAAAAATAGCGGTACAAAACAAAACTTGTAGATCACGAGAGCAAAATATCCAAAGACGACAAAATTGTCCTGATTTGCAAAAATATTCTCACAATTAGTGATATAAGAAATGCAACAGGAACTGTTAGGGGAATTTAAAGCTTGACAAAAGCGGTAGCGGCGGTTTTCTTTCTAAACACGACAAGGCGTAGGATGGGATGAGTCACAATAACGATGAGTTGCAACGGCGATTTTCGAAGTACCAAGAAGATTGTGCTTCCCTTTGGCTTTGAAAACGAACTTAAAAGCTTTTTGTTATGTTTCAATGAATAGCCTTGTTTTAAAAGCTTAATAGCCTAGCGACGTTGTTTGGAAATCGGATTACACTAGGTTTTAAAACACGTACATGAGAAACGTACACAAACAGAACTACAGAAAAGTTCCTCCCTATGTCAACTATATTGATAGCTTTCATCTGAATGGTCACATGGCTTTCGTAAGCATCATGTTGGGCCAATCACAACGCGCACAAATAATGCAAAGAACCAATCAGACGCAGTGACAACCTTGCATGCCGCTGATGAAAATGGCGGGAAAAGTTGCGTGCCCCAAATCACGATTCCTTTTTTATCTTGAAGTGGATTGGCCGAGAAAACAAATCTATGTTTTGATTGGTAAAAGGACGCTGCACCGCTTCACCGCTTAGTGATTGCAGAACCAAAGATTTCTTGATTAATTTCGGCGTCAAACTGTATGTTTTAACTTAAAGCATCGCCCGTAAACAAGCGCTGTAAATCCTATCCAACGTACGTGCCAAAGGCAAGCTGATGTGTCACTTCACTGGCAAAGCTATTGTCAGAGTAAACAATTTGTTATTTAACCCTTAGCCCGCCAAAGTACAAACGACCACAAATTGCACAATTTTGAAGATTTTTCTTTGGAAAATCGAAACATAAACTCCGCAGTACAGGCAAGTATTTTTGGGGAGCTTTTATTTGAATGGCTAAGCTCTAGGATTTCATCCACTGACCCAAAAGCTGGAACAATTCGGAACATTTCATAATTCGAGGTATGTATTTAGCATTATTGAGGGTTTTAGAAAAGCTAGTGAAGTATATTGTGTCGACCTTAGATTTTTAATTCTAAAGGACTATTGAGAATTCTGACTCAAAGAAACGTGATTAGAGGTTATTTGTGAGCAGGATCTTAGCCGTTTTAGGGTCAGTGTCCCGTCTAATACAACGTGTTTTCATGATTATGGCCAGGAGCTTGCTTTTTGCTTTATTATCTTGAAATAGGAAGGAAACATCGCCCAAAATGATGAAAGCAAAGAAATATTAACCAAAGACACAAAACAACGACTAAAAAGGTCAAAATTCCACAAGAATGATAATTTTGAATTTCTTGACTGTCTGAAATCACATTTGATGAACCGTAATCAGTACTTCCATGTTTTAGGGCCACTCGACGAGCTAAGTTCACCAAAGGACCCCAAAGGCTGTAGAAAGCTATGTTTATGTTACTTTTGATGATTTAATGCCGTTTAAAGGGATATTTGTATCAGCTGACCAATTTTCTATCAGCGAAATTTTTTCTCTTTTAGCGCTAGCTGGGAAAGTTAACTGATGCTTGAGTAACTTACCTTTGAACATACAGCAGTTTTAAGGCCGCCGCTGACACTAAACGTTTTTGTTTTGTTTTAGAACGACGATTTTTTATCGGGATGTTTTTGAGATCTAGCACTGCCAGATATCGCCCGACACGGTCCGATCTTGTCCTAAGCTTGTCTGTATTCGCCGCATACTAGCCGACAAGTTAACTATTCGGTCGGCTGACGAAAAATCGGCAAGTGTGCGGCAGCCATAACTTTTCAGTTGAGTGTAGAACGTAATTTCGATATTACTATGTTTTTTTCCGTGGACGAAGTCCTGTTAAAGTGTGACCATTCAAATGAAAGCTTAATTATGAACTTGCTCATTATTACCATGACAATATTGTCCAGAAATACCATGCCAATATTGTCCAGAAATACCATGCCAATATTGTCCAGAAATACCATGCCAATATTGTCCAGATGGATGGAACTTCATTTTGGTTGTTTAGGTTTTTAAAAGATCATATTAAATTATATTTCAGTTTTAAAATTCAGATTGCGCATGCATAAAAAACATAAAGCACTAATAGTCCTGAAAAGATT